>LR738709.1:112921567-112945668 GCA_902687465.1 Secale cereale | reverse complement strand
CTGTTTCATGGGCTAGTACTTGCAGTTTTGGCCGATTCTGACCCGTATCATGGACTATTACTCACCGTTTTGGGGTCCCGAAATGATTTTCATGGTTGCTGAACCCCAGGGTGCCATTACATGCCGTTCATCATCACTCGCCATTTTGTGCGATTCTAGCTTGTTTCATGGGCTATTACTTCAAGTTTTGGTCGATTCTGGCCCGTATCATGGACTATTACTCACCGTTTTGGGGTCCCGAAACGATTTTCATGGTTGCTGAACCCTAGGGTGCCCTTACGTGCCGTTCATTAACACTCGCCGTTTCGGCCTATTCTGGCCCGTTTCATCGGGTCTAGTAGCGATTTACACGATTGACGTAAACTGGGGTGCGTTTACGTGTCGGTCATCAACACTGGCAGTTTTGGCCGATTAGGCCCTACCATGGATTATTACTCACTGTTTTGGTGTCTCAGAGTGATTTTCATGGCTGATGAACCTAGGGTGCGTTTTCGCATCGGTCATCAACACTCGCAGTTTTGGCCGATTCTGCCCATTTCATGGACTATTACTCACCACTTTTGGGTCCCGGAGTGATTTTCTTAGTTGTTGAACCCCAAGGTGCGCTTACGTGTCGTTGATCATCACTCGCCGTTTTTGGCGATTTTGGCCTGTTTCATAGGCTATTACTTGCAGTTTTGGCCGATTCTGGCCCGTGTCATGGACTATTACTCACCGTTTTGGGGTCCCGAAACGATTTTCATGGTTGCTGAATCCCAGGGTGCCCTTACGTGCCGTTCATCAACACTCGCCGTTTCGGCCTATTCTGGCCCGTTTCATGGGGTCTAGTAGCGATTTCCACGATTGACGTACACTGGGGTGCGTTTACGTGTCGGTCATCAACACTGGCAGTTTTGGCCGATTTGGCCCTACGATGGACTATTACTCACCGTTTTGGTGTCTCAGAGTGATTTTCATGGCTGATGAACCTAGGGTGCGTTTTCGCATCGTTTATCAATACTCGCAGTTTTGGCCGATTCTGCCCATTTCATGGACTATTACTCACCACTTTGGGGTCCCGGAGTGATTTTCATAGTTGTTGAACCCCAAGGTGCGCATACGTGTCGTTCATCATCACTCGCCATTTTGGGCGATTCTGGCTTGTTTCATGGGCTATTACTTGCAGTTTTGGCCGATTCTAACCCATATCATGGACTATTACTCACCGTTTTGGGGTCCCGAAACGATTTTCATGGTTGCTGAACCCCAGGGTGCCCTTACGTGCCGTTCATCAACACTCGCCGTTTCGGCCTATTGTGGCCCGTTTCATAGCGTCTAGTAGCGATTTCCACGATTGACGTGCACTTCGGTGCATTTACGTGTATGTCATCAACACTGGCAATTTTGGCCGATTTGGCCCGTATCACGGACTATTACTCACCGTTTTGGTGTCTCAGAGCGATTTACTTGGTTGCTGAACCCTAGGGTACGTTTTCGCATCGGTCATCAGCACTCGCAGTTCTGGCCGATTCTGGCCCATTTCGTGGACTATTACTCACCACTTTTGGGTCCCGGAGTGATTTTCATGGTTGCTGAACCCCAAGGTGCGTCTACGTGTCGCCCATCATCACTCTCCGTTTTGGGCGATTCTGGCCTGTTTCATGGGCTAGTACTTGCAGTTTTGGCCGATTCTGACCCGTATCATGGACTATTACTCACCGTTTTGGGGTCCCGAAATGATTTTCATGGTTGCTGAACCCCAGGGTGCCATTACATGCCGTTCATCATCACTCGCCATTTTGTGCGATTCTAGCTTGTTTCATGGGCTATTACTTCAAGTTTTGGCCGATTCTGGCCAGTATCATGGACTATTACTCACCGTTTTGGGGTCCCGAAACGATTTTCATGGTTGCTGAACCCTAGGGTGCCCTTACGTGCCGTTCATTCACACTCGCCGTTTCGGCCTATTCTGGCCCGTTTCATCGGGTCTAGTAGCGATTTACACGATTGACGTAAACTGGGGTGCGTTTACGTGTCGGTCATCAACACTGGCAGTTTTGGCCGATTAGGCCCTACCATGGATTATTACTCACCGTTTTGGTGTCTCAGAGTGATTTTCATGGCTGATGAACCTAGGGTGCGTTTTCGCATCCGTCATCAACACTCGCAGTTTTGGCCGATTCTGCCCATTTCATGGACTATTACTCACCACTTTTGGGTCCCGGAGTGATTGTCATTGTTGCTGAACCCCAAGGTGTGCTTACGTGTCGTTCGTCATCACTCGCCGTTTTGGGCGATTCGGGCCTGTTTCATGGGCTATTACTTGCAGTTTTGGCCAATTCTGGCCCGTATCATAGACTATTACTCACCGTTTTGGGGTCCCGAAACGATTTTCATGGTTGCTGAATCCCAGGGTGCCCTTACGTGCCGTTCATCAACACTCGCCGATTCGGCCTATTCTGGCCCGTTTCAAGGGGTCTAGTAGCGATTTCCACGATTGACGTACACTGGGATGCGTTTACGTGTCGGTCATCAACACTGGTAGTTTTGACCGATTTGGCCCATATCATGGACTATTACTAACCGTTTTGGTGTCTCAGAGCGATTTTCATGGCTGATGAACCCTAGGGTGCGTTTTCGCATCAGTCATCAACACTCGCAGTTTTGGCCGATTCTGGCCCATTTCGTGGACTATTACTCACCACTTTTGGGCCCCGGAGTGATTTTCCTGGTTTTTGAACACTAAGGTGCGCATACGTGTCGTTCATCATCACTCGCCGTTTTGGGCGATTCTGGCTTGTTTCATGGGCTATTACTCACAGTTTTGGCCGATTCTGGCCCGTATCATGGACTATTACTCACCGTTTTGGGGTCCCGAAACGATTTTCATGGTTGCTGAACCCTAGGGTGCCCTTACGTGCCGTTCATCATCACTCGCCATTTTGTGCGATTCTAGCTTGTTTCATGGGCTATTACTTGCAGTTTTGGCCGATTCTGGCCCGTATCATGGACTATTACTCACCGTTTTGGGGTCCCGAAACGATTTTCATGGTTGCTGAACCTCAGGGTGCCCTTACGTGCCGTTCATCAACACTCGCCGGTTCGGCCTATTCTGGCCCGTTCCTTGGGGTCTAGTAGCGATTTCCACGATTGACGTACACTGGGGTGCGTTTACGTGTCGGTCATCAACACTGGCAGTTTTGGCCGATTTGGCCCTACCATGGGCTATTACTCACCGTTTTGGTGTCTCAGAGTGATTTTCATGGCTGATGAACCTAGGGTGCGTTTTCGCATCGGTCATCAACACTCGCATTTTTGGCCGATTCTGCCCATTTCATGGACTATTACTCACCACTTTTGGGTCCCGGAGTGATTTTCTTAGTTGTTGAACCCCAAGGTGCGCTTACGTGTCTTTCATCATCACTCGCCGTTTTGGGCGATTCTGGCCTGTTTCATGTGCTATTACTTGTAGTTTTGGCCGATTCTGGCCCGTATAATGGACTATTAATCACCGTTTTGGCGTCCCGAAACAATTTTCATGGTTGCTGAACCCTAGGGTGCCCTTACGTGCCGTTCATCAACACTCGTCGTTTCGGCCTATTCTGGCCCGTTTCATGGTGTCTAGTAGCATTTCCACGATTGATGTACACTGGGGTGCGTTTATGTGTCGGTCATCAACACTGGAAATTTTGGTCGATTTGGCCCTACCATGGACTATTACTCACCGTTTTGGTGTCTCAGAGTGATTTTCATGGCTGATGAACCTAGGGTGCGTTTTCGCATCGGTCATCAACACTCGCAGTTTTTGCCGATTCTGGCCCATTTCATGGACTATTACTCACCACTTTTGGGTCCCGGAGTGATTTTCATGGTTGTTGAACCCCTAGGTGTGCCTACGTGTCGTTCATCATCACTCGTCGTTTTGGGCGATTCTGACCCGTTTCAAGGGCTGTTACTTGCAGTTTTGGCCGATTCTGGCCCGTATCATGGACTATTACTCACCGTTTTGGGGTCCGGAAACGATTTTCATGGTTGCTGAACCCCAGGGTGCCCTTACGTGCCGTTCATCATCACTCGCCATTTTGTGCGATTCTAGCTTGTTTCATGGGCTATTACTTGCAGTTTTGGCCGATTCTGGCCCGTATCATGGACTATTACTCACCGTTTTGGGGTCGCGAAACGATTTTCATGGTTGCTGAACCCCAGGGTGCCCTTACGTGCCATTCATCAACACTCGCCGTTTCGGCCAATTCTGGCCCATGTCATGGGGTCTAGTAGTGATTTCCACGATTGACGTACACTGGGGTGCGTTACATGTCGGTCATCAACACTGGCAGTTTTAGCCGATTTGGACCTTATCATGGACTATTACTCACCGTTTTGGTGTCTAAGAGCGATTTTCATGGCTAATGAACCCTAGGGTGCGTTTTCGCATCGGTCATCAGCACTCGCAGTTTTCCCGATTCTGGCCCATTTCGTGGACTATTACTCACCACTTTTGGGTCCCGGAGTGATTTTCATGGTTGTTGAACCCCAAGGTGCGCTTACGTGTCGTTCATCATCACTCGTCGTTTTGGGCGATTCTGGCCTGTTTCATGGGCTATTACTTGCAGTTTTGGCCGATTCTGGCCCGTATCATGGACTATTACTCACCGTTTTGGGGTCCCGAAACGATTTTCATGGTTGCTGAACCCCAGGGTGCCCTTACGTGCCGTTCATCATCACTCGCCATTTTGTGCGATTCTAGCTTGTTTCATGGGCTATTACTTGCAGTTTTGGCCGATTCTGGCCCGTATCATGGACTATTACTCACCGTTCTGGGGTCCCGAAACGATTTTCATGGTTGCTGAACCTCAGGGTGCCCTTACGTGCAGTTCATCAACACTCGCCGTTTCGGCCTATTCTGGCCCGTTTCATGGGGTCTAGTAGCGATTTCCACGATTGACGTACACTGGGGTGCGTTTACGTGTCGGTCATCAACACTGGCAGTTTTGGCCGATTTGGCCCTACCATGGACTATTACTCACCGTTTTGGTGTCTGAGAGTGATTTTCTTGGCTGATGAACCTAGGGTGCGTTTTCGCATCGGTCATCAATACTCGCAGTTTTGGCCGATTCTGCCCATTTCATGGACTATTACTCACCACTTTTGGGTCCCGGAGTGATTTTCTTAGTTGTTGAACCCCAAGGTGCGCTTACGTGTCGTTCATCATCACTCGCCGTTTTGGGCGATTCTGGCCTGTTTCATGGGCTATTACTTGCAGTTTTGGCCGATTCTGGCCCGTATCATGGACTATTACTCACCGTTTTGGCGTCCCGAAACGATTTTCATGGTTGCTGAACCCCAGGGTGCCCTTACGTGCGGTTCATCAACACTCGCCGTTTCGGCCTATTCTGGCCCGTTTCATGGGGTCTAGTAGCGATTTCCACGATTGACGTACACTGGGGTGCGTTTACGTGTCGGTCATCAACACTGGCAGTTTTGGCCGATTTGGCCCTACCATGGACTATTACTCACCGTTTTGGTGTCTCAGAGTGATTTTCATGGCTGATGAACCTAGGGTGCGTTTTCGCATCGGTCATCAACACTAGCAGTTTTTGCCGATTCTAGCCCATTTCATGGACTATTACTCACCACTTTTGGGTCCCGGAGTGATTTTCATGGTTGTTGAACCCCAAGGTGCGCTTACGTGTCGTTCATCATCACTCGCCGTTTTGGCGATTCTGGCCTGTTTCATGGGCTATTACTTGCAGTTTTGGCCGATTCTGGCCCTTATCATGGACTATTACTCACCGTTTTGGGGTCCCGAAACGATTTTCATGGTTGCTGAACCCCAGGGTGCCCTTACGTGTCGTTCATCATCACTCGCCATTTTGTGTGATTCTAGCTTGTTTCATGGGCTATTACTTGCAGTTTTGGCCGATTCTGGCCCGTATCATGGACTAATACTCACCGTTTTGGGGTCCCGAAACGATTTTCATTGTTGCTGAACCCCAGGGTGCCCTTACATGTCGTTCATCAACACTCGCCGTTTCGGCCTATTCTGGCCCATGTCATGGGGTCTAGTAGCGATTTCCACGATTGACGTACACTGGGGTGCGTTTACATGTCGGTCATCAACACTGGCAGTTTTAACCGATTTGGCCCTTATCATGGACTATTACTCACCGTTTTGGTGTCTAAGAGCGATATTCATGGCTAATGAACCCTAGGGTGCGTTTTCGCATCGGTCATCAGCACTCGCAGTTTTTCCCGATTCTGGCCCATTTCGTGGACTATTACTCACCACTTTGGGGTCCTGGAGTGATTTTCATGGTCGTTGAACCCCAAGGTGCGCTTACGTGTCGTTCATCATCACTCGCCGTTTTGGGCGATTCTGGCCTGTTTCATGGGCTATTACTTGCAGTTTTGGCCGATTCTGGCCCGTATCATGGACTTTTACTCACCGTTTTGGGGTCCCAAAACGATTTTCATGGTTGCTGACCCCCAGGGTGCCCTTACGTGCCGTTCATCATCACTCGCCATTTTGTGCGAGTCTAGCTTGTTTCATGGGCTATTACTTGCAGTTTTGGCCGATTCTGGCGCGTATCATGGACTATTACTCACCGTTTTGTGGTCCCGAAACGATTTTCATGGTTGCTGAACCTCAGGGTGCCCTTACGTGCCGTTCCTCAACACTCGCCGTTTCGGCCTATTCTGGCCCGTTTCATGGGGTCTAGTAGCGATTTCGCCGACTGACGTACACTGGGGTGCGTTTACGTGTCGGTCATCAACACTGGCAGGTTTGGCCGATTTGGTCCTACCATGGACTATTACTCACTGTTTTGGTGTCTCAGAGTGATTTTCATGGCTGATGAACCTAGGGTGCGTTTTCGCATCGGTCATCAACACTCGCAGTTTTGGCCGATTCTGGCCATTTCATGGACTATTACTCACCACTTTTGGGTCCCGGAGTGATTTTCTTAGTTGTCGAACCCCAAGGTGCGCTTACGTGTCGTTCATCATCCCTCGCCGTTTTGGGCGATTCTGGCCTGTTTCATGGGCTATTACTTGCAGTTTTGGCCGATTCTGGCCCGTATCATGGAGTATTACTCACCGTTTTGGCGTCCCGAAACGATTTTCATGGTTGCTGAACCCCGGGGTGCCCTTACGTGCCTTTCATCAACACTCGCCGTTTCGGCCTATTCTGGCCCGTTTCATGGGGTTTAGTAGCAATTTCAACGATTGACGTACACTGGGGTGCGTTTACGTGTCGGTCATCAACACTGGACATTTGGCCGATTTGGCCCTACCATGAACTATTACTCACGGTTTTGGTGTCTCGGAGTGATTTTCATGGCTGATGAACCTAGGGTGCGTTTTAGCATCGGTCATCAACACTCGCAATTTTTGCCGATTCTGGCCCATTTCATGGACTATTACTCACCACTTTTGGGTCCCGGAGTGATTTTCATGGTTCTTGAACCCCAAGGTGCGCTTATGTGTCGTTCATCATCACTCGCCGTTTTGGGCGATTCTGGCCTGTTTCATGGGCTATTACTTGCAGGTTTGGCCGATTCTGGCCTGTATCATGGACTATTACTCACCGTTTTGGGGTCCCGAAACGATTTTCATGGTTGCTGAACCCTAGGGTGCCCTTACGTGCCGTTCATCATCACTCGCCATTTTGTGCGATTCTAGCTTGTTTCATGGGCTATTACTTGCAGTTTTGGCCGATTCTGGCCCGTATCGTGGACTATTACTCAACGTTTTGGGGTCCCCAAACGATTTTCATGGTTGCTGAACCCCAGGGTGCCCTTACGTGTCGTTCATCAACACTCGCCGATTCGGCCTATTCTGCCCCATTTCAAGGGGTCTAGTATCGATTTCCACGATTGACGTACACTGGGGTGCGTTTACGTGTCGGTCATCAACACTGGCAGTTTTGGACGATTTGGCCCTACCATGGACTATTACTCACCGTTTTGGTGTCTCAGAGTGATTTTCATGGCTGATGAACCTAGGGTGCGTTTTCGCATCGGTCAACAACACTCACAGTTTTGGCCGGTTCTGCCCATTTCATGGACTATTACTGACCACTTTTGGGTCCAGGAGTGATTTTCTTAGTTGTTGAACCCCAAGGTGCGCTTACGTGTCGTTCATCATCACTCGCCATTTTGGGCGATTCTGGGCTGTTTCATGGGCTATTACTTGCATTTTTGGCCGATTCTGGCCCGTATCATGGACTATTACTCACCGTTTTGGCGTCCCAAAACGATTTTCATGGTTGCTGAACCCCAGGGTGCCCTTACGTGCCGTTCATCATCACTCACCATTTTGTGTGATTCTAGCTTGTTTCATGGGCTATTACTTGCAGTTTTGGCCGATTCTGGCCCGTATCATGGACTATTACTCACCGTTTTGGGGTCCCGAAACGATTTTCATGGTTGCTGAACCCCAGGGTGCCCTTACGTGTCGTTCATCAACACTCACCGTTTCGGCCTATTCTGGCCCATGTCATGGGGTCTAGTAGCGATTTCCACGATTGACGTACACTGGGGTGCGTTTACATGTCGGTTATCAACACTGGCAGTTTTAGCCGATTTGGCCCTTATCATGGACTATTACTCACCGTTTTGGTGTCTAAGAGCGATTTTCATGGCTAATGAACCCTAGGGTGCGTTTTCGCATCGGTCATCAGCACTCGCAGTTTTTCTCGATTCTGGCCCATTTCGTGGACTATTACTCACCACTTTTGCGTCCTGGAGTGATTTTCATGGTTGTTGAACCCCAAGGTGCGCTTACGTGTCGTTCATCATCACTCGACGTTTTGGGCGATGCTGGCCTGTTTCATAGGCTACTATTTGCAATTTTGGCCGATTCTGGCCCGTATCATGGACTTTTACTCACCGTTTTGGCGTCCCGAAACGATTTTCATGGTTGCTGAACCCCAGGGTGCCCTTACGTGCCTTTCATCAACACTCGCCGTTTCGGCCTATTCTGGCCCGTTTCATGGGGTCTAGTAGCAATTTCAACGATTGACGTACACTGGGGTGCGTTTACGTGTCGGTCATCAACACTGGACATTTGGCCGATTTGGCCCTACCATGGACTATTACTCACCGTTTTGGTGTCTCAGAGTGATTTTCATGGCTGATGAACCTAGGGTGCGTTTTCGCATCGGTCATCAACACTCGCAGTTTTTGCCGATTCTGGCCCATTTCATGGACTATTACTCACCACTTTTGGGTCCCGGAGTGATTTTCATGGTTCTTGAACCCCAAGGTGCGCTTACGTGTCGTTCATCATCACTCGCCGTTTTGGGCGATTCTGGCCAGTTTCATGGGCTATTACTTACAGTTTTGGCCGATTCTGGCCCGTATCATGGACTATTACTCACCGTTTTGGGGTCCCGAAACGATTTTCATGGTTGCTGAACCCAGGGTGCCCTTACGTGCCGTTCATCATCACTCGCCATTTTGTGTGATTCTAGCTTGTTTCATGGGCTATTACTTGCAGTTTTGGCCGATTCTGGCCGTATCATGGACTATTACTCACCGTTTTGGAGTCTAAGAGCGATTTTCATGGCTAATGAACCCTAGGGTGCGTTTTCGCATCGGTCATCAACACTCGCAGTTTTGGCCGATTCTGCCCATTTCATGGACTATTACTCACCACTTTTGGGTCCCGGAGTGATTTTCTTAGTTGTTGAACCCCAAGGTGCGCTTACGTGTCGTTCATCATCACTCGCCGTTTTGGGCGATTCTGGCCTGTTTCATGGGCTATTACTTGCAGTTTTGGCCGATTCTGGCCCGTATCATGGACTTTTACACACCGTTTTGGGGTCCCAAAACGATTTTCATGGTTGCTGGACCCCAGGGTGCCCTTACGTGCCGTTCATCATCACTCGCCATTTTGTGCGATTCTAGCTTGTTTCATGGGCTATTACTTGCAGTTTTGGCCGATTCTGGCGCGTATCATGGACTATTACTCACCGTTTTTTGGTCCCGAAACGATTTTCATGGTTGCTGAACCTCAGGGTGCCCTTACGTGCCGTTCCTCAACACTCGCCGTTTCGGCCTATTCTGGCCCGTTTCATGGGGTCTAGTAGCGATTTCCGCGACTGACGTACACTGGGGTGCGTTTACGTGTCGGTCATCAACACTGGCAGTTTTGGCCGATTTGGCCCTACCATGGACTATTACTCACTGTTTTTGTGTCTCAGAGTGATTTTCATGGCTGATGAACCTAGGGTGCATTTTCGCATCGGTCATCAACACTCGCAGTTTTGGCCGATTCTGCCCATTTCATGGACTATTACTCACCACTTTTGGGTCCCGGAGTGATTTTCTTAGTTGTTGAACCCCAAGGTGCGCTTACGTGTCGTTCATCATCCCTCGCCGTTTTGGGCGATTCTGGCCTGTTTCATGGGCTATTACTTGCAGTTTTGGCCGATTCTGGCCCGTATCATGGACTATTACTCACTGTTTTGGCGTCCCGAAACGATTTTCATGGTTGCTGAACCCCAGGGTGCCCTTACGTGCCGTTCATCAACACTCGTCGTTTCAGCCTATTCTGGCCCGTTTCATGGGGTCTAGTAGCAATTTCAACGATTGACGTACACTGGGGTGCGTTTACGTGTCGGTCATCAACACTGGACATTTGGCCGATTTGGCCCTACCATGGACTATTACTCACCGTTTTGGTGTCTCAGAGTGATTTTCATGGCTGATGAACCTTGGGTGCGTTTTCGCATCGGTCATCAACACTCGCAGTTTTTGCCGATTCTGGCCCATTTCATGGACTATTACTCACCACTTTTGGGTCCCGGAGTGATTTTCATGGTTCTTGAACCCCAAGGTGCGCTTACGTGTCGTTCATCATCACTCACCGTTTTGGGCGATTCTGGCCAGTTTCATGGGCTATTACATGCAGTTTTGGCCGATTCTGGCCTGTATCATGGACTATTACTCACCGTTTTGGGGTCCCGAAACGATTTTCATGGTTGCTGAACCCCAGGGTGCCCTTACGTGCCGTTCATCATCACTCACCATTTTGTGTGATTCTAGCTTGTTTCATGGGCTATTACTTGCAGTTTTGGCCGATTCTGGCCCGTATCATGGACTATTACTCACCGTTTTGGGGTCCCGAAACGATTTTCATGGTTGCTGAACCCAGGGTGCCCTTACGTGTCGTTCATCAACACTCGCCGTTTCGGCCTATTCTGGCCCATGTCATGGGGTCTAGTAGCGATTTCGACGATTGACGTACACTGGGGTGCGTTTACATGTCGGTCATCAACACTGGCAGTTTTAGCCGATTTGACCCTTATCATGGACTATTACTCACCGTTTTGGTGTCTAAGAGCGATTTTCATGGCTAATGAACCCTAGGGTGCGTTTTCGCATCGGTCATCAACACTCGCAGTTTTGGCCGATTCTGCCCATTTCATGGACTATTACTCACCACTTTTGGGTCCCGGAGTGATTTTCTTAGTTGTTGAACCCCAAGGTGCGCTTACGTGTCGTTCATCGTCACTCACCGTTTTGGGCGATTCTGGCCTGTTTCATGGGCTATTACTTGCAGTTTTGGCCGATTCTGGCCCATATCATGGACTTTTACTCACCGTTTTGGGGTCCCAAAACGATTTTCATGGTTGCTGAACCCCAGGGTGCCCTTACGTGCCGTTCATCATCACTCGCCATTTTGTGCGATTCTAGCTTGTTTCATGGGCTATTAATTGCAGTTTTGGCCGATTCTGGCGCGTATCATGGACTATTACTCACCGTTTTGTGGTCCCGAAACGATTTTCATGGTTGCTGAACCTCAGGGTGACCTTACGTGCCTTTCCTCAACACTCACCGTTTCGGCCTATTCTGGCCCGTTTCATGGGGTCTAGTAGCGATTTCCGCGACTGACGTACACTGGGGTGCGTTTACGTGTCGGTCATCAACACTGGCAGTTTTGGCCGATTTGGCCCTACCATGGACTATTACTCACTGTTTTGGTGTCTCAGAGTGATTTTCATGGCTGATGAACCTAGGGTGCGTTTTCGCATCGGTCATCAACACTCGCAGTTTTGGCGGATTCTGCCCATTTCATGGACCATTACTCACCACTTTTGGGTCCCGGAGTGATTTTCTTAGTTGTTGAACCCCAAGGTGCGCTTACGTGTCGTTCATCATCCCTCGCCGTTTTGGGCGATTCTGGCCTGTTTCATGGGCTATTACTTGCAGTTTTGGCCGATTCTGGCCCGTATCATGGACTATTACTCACCGTTTTGGCGTCCCGAAACGATTTTCATGGTTGCTGAACCCCAGGGTGCCCATACGTGCCGTTCATCGACACTCGTCGTTTCGGCCTATTCTGGCCCGTTTCATGGGGTCTAGTAGCAATTTCAACGATTGTCGTACACTGGGGTGCGTTTACGTGTCGGTCATCAACACTGGACATTTGGCCGATTTGGCCCTAACATGGACTATTACTCACCGTTTTGGTGTCTCAGAGTGATTTTCATGGCTGATGAACCTAGGGTGCGTTTTCGCATCGGTCATCAACACTCGCAGTTTTTGCCGATTCTGGCCCATTTCATGGACTATTACTCACCACTTTTTGGTCCCGGAGTGATTTTCATGGTTCTTGAACCCCAAGGTGCGCTTACGTGTCGTTCATCATCACTCGCCGTTTTGGGCGATTCTGGCCAGTTTCATGGGCTATTACTTGCAGTTTTGGCCGATTCTGGCCCGTATCATGGACTATTACTCACCGTTTTGGGGTCCCGAAACGATTTTCATGGTTGCTGAACCCTAGGGTGCCCTTACGTGCCGTTCATCATCACTCGCCATTTTGTGTGATTCTAGCTTGTTTCATGGGCTATTACTTGCAGTTTTGGCCGATTCTGGCCCGTATCATGGACTATTACTCACCGTTTTGGGGTCCCGAAACGATTTTCATGGTTGCTGAACCCAGGGTGCCCTTACGTGTCGTTCATCAACACTCGCCGTTTCGGCCTATTCTGGCCCATGTCATGGGGTCTAGTAGCGATTTCGACGATTGACGTACACTGGGGTGCGTTTACATGTCGGTCATCAACACTGGCAGTTTTAGCCGATTTGGCCCTTATCATGGACTATTACTCACCGTTTTGGTGTCTAAGAGCGATTTTCATGGCTAATGAACCCTAGGGTGCGTTTTCGCATCGGTCATCAACACTCGCAGTTTTGGCCGATTCTGCCCATTTCATGGACAATTACTCACCACTTTTGGGTCCCGGAGTGATTTTCTTAGTTGTTGAACCCCAAGGTGCGCTTACGTGTCGTTCATCGTCACTCACCGTTTTGGGCGATTCTGGCCTGTTTCATGGGCTATTACTTGCAGTTTTGGCCGATTCTGGCCCATATCATGGACTTTTACTCACCGTTTTGGGGTCCCAAAACGATTTTCATGGTTGCTGAACCCCAGGGTGCCCTTACGTGCCGTTCATCATCACTCGCCATTTTGTGCGATTCTAGCTTGTTTCATGGGCTATTAATTGCAGTTTTGGCCGATTCTGGCGCGTATCATGGACTATTACTCACCGTTTTGTGGTCCCGAAACGATTTTCATGGTTGCTGAACCTCAGGGTGACCTTACGTGCCTTTCCTCAACACTCGCCGTTTCGGCCTATTCTGGCCCGTTTCATGGGGTCTAGTAGCGATTTCCGCGACTGACGTACACTGGGGTGCGTTTACGTGTCGGTCATCAACACTGGCAGTTTTGGCCGATTTGGCCCTACCATGGACTATTACTCACTGTTTTGGTGTCTCAGAGTGATTTTCATGGCTGATGAACCTAGGGTGCGTTTTCGCATCGGTCATCAACACTCGCAGTTTTGGCGGATTCTGCCCATTTCATGGACCATTACTCACCACTTTTGGGTCCCGGAGTGATTTTCTTAGTTGTTGAACCCCAAGGTGCGCTTACGTGTCGTTCATCATCCCTCGCCGTTTTGGGCGATTCTGGCCTGTTTCATGGGCTATTACTTGCAGTTTTGGCCGATTCTGGCCCGTATCATGGACTATTACTCACCGTTTTGGCGTCCCGAAACGATTTTCATGGTTGCTGAACCCCAGGGTGCCCTTACGTGCCGTTCATCGACACTCGTCGTTTCGGCCTATTCTGGCCCGTTTCATGGGGTCTAGTAGCAATTTCAACGATTGTCGTACACTGGGGTGCGTTTACGTGTCGGTCATCAACACTGGACATTTGGCCGATTTGGCCCTACCATGGACTATTACTCACCGTTTTGGTGTCTCAGAGTGATTTTCATGGCTGATGAACCTAGGGTGCGTTTTCGCATCGGTCATCAACACTCGCAGTTTTTGCCGATTCTGGCCCATTTCATGGACTATTACTCACCACTTTTTGGTCCCGGAGTGATTTTCATGGTTCTTGAACCCCAAGGTGCGCTTACGTGTCGTTCATCATCACTCGCCGTTTTGGGCGATTCTGGCCAGTTTCATGGGCTATTACTTGCAGTTTTGGCCGATTCTGGCCCGTATCATGGACTATTACTCACCGTTTTCGGGTCCCGAAACGATTTTCATGGTTGCTGAACCCCAGGGTGCCCTTACGTGCCGTTCATCATCACTCGCCATTTTGTGTGATTCTAGCTTGTTTCATGGGCTATTACTTGCAGTTTTGGCCGATTCTGGCCCGTATCATGGACTATTAATCACCGTTTTGGGGTCCCGAAACGATTTTCATGGTTGCTGAACCCCAGGGTGCCCTTACGTGTCGTTCATCAACACTCGCCGTTTCGGCCTATTCTGGCCCATGTCATGGGGTCTAGTAGCGATTTCCACGATTGACGTACACTGGGGTGCGTTTACATGTCGGTCATCAACACTGGCAGTTTTATCCTATTTGGCCCTTATCATGGACTATTACTCACCGTTTTGGTGTCAAAAAGCGATTTTCATGGCTAATGAACCCTAGGGTGCGTTTTCGCATCGGTCATCAACACTCGCAGTTTTGGCCGATTCTGCCCATTTCATGGACTATTACTCACCACTTTTGGGTCCTGGAGTGATTTTCTTAGTTGTTGAACCCCAAGGTGCGCTTACGTGTCGTTCATCATCACTCGCCGTTTTGGGCGATTCTGGCCTGTTTCATGGGCTATTACTTGCAGTTTTGGCCGATTCTGGCCCATATCATGGAATTTTACTCACCGTTTTGGGGTCCCAAAACGATTTTCATGGTTGCTGAACCCCAGGGTGCCCTTACGTGCCGTTCATCATCACTCGCCATTTTGTGCGATTCTAGCTTGTTTCATGGGCTATTAATTGCAGTTTTGGACGATTCTGGCGCGTATCATGGACTATTACTCACCGTTTGTGGTCCCGAAACGATTTTCATGGTTGCTGAACCTCAGGGTGCCCTTACGTGCCGTTCCTCAACACTCGCCGTTTCGGCCTATTCTGGCCCGTTTCATGGGGTCTAGTAGCGATTTCCGCGACTGACGTACACTGGGGTGCGTTTACGTGTCGGTCATCAACACTGGCAGTTTTGGCCGATTTGGCCATACCATGGACTATTACTCACTGTTTTGGTGTCTCAGAGTGATTTTGATTGCTGATGAACCTAGGGTGCGTTTTCGCATCGGTCATCAACACTCGCAGTTTTGGCCGATTCTGCCCATTTCATGGACTATTACTCACCACTTTTGGGTCCCGGAGTGATTTTCTTAGTTGTTGAACCCCAAGGTGCGCTTACGTGTCGTTCATCATCCCTCGCCGTTTTCGGCGATTCTGGCCTGTTTCATGGGCTATTACTTGCAGTTTTGGCCGATTCTGGCCCGTATCATGGACTATTACTCACCGTTTTGGCGTCCCGAGACGATTTTCATGGTTGCTGAACCCCAGGGTGCCCTTACGTGCCGTTCATCAACACTCGCCGTTTCGGCCTATTCTGGCCCGTTTCATGGGGTCCAGTAGCAATTTCAACGATTGACGTACACTGGGGTGCGTTTACGTGTCGGTCATCAACACTGGACATTTGGCCGATTTGGCCCTATCATGGACTATTACTCACCGTTTTGGTGTCTCAGAGTGATTTTCATGGCTGATGAACCTAGGGTGCGTTTTCGCATCGGTCATCAACACTCGCAGTTTTTGCCGATTCTGGCCCATTTCATGGACTATTACTCACCACTTTTGGGTCCCGGAGTGATTTTCATGGTTCTTGAACCCCAAGGTGCGCTTACGTGTCGTTCATCATCACTCGCCGTTTTGGGCGATTCTGGCCAGATTCATGGGCTATTACTTGCAGTTTTGGCCGATTCTGGCCCGTATCATGGACTACTACTCACCGTTTTGGCGTCCCGAAACGATTTTCATGGTTGCTGAACCCCAGGGTGCCCTTACGTGCGGTTCATCAACACTCGCCGTTTCGGCCTATTCTGGCCCGTTTCATGGGGTCTAGTAGCGATTTCCACGATTGACGTACACTGGGGTGCGTTTACGTGTCGGTCATCAACACTGGCAGTTTTGGCCGATTTGGCCCTACCATGGACTATTACTCACCGTTTTGGTGTCTCAGAGTGATTTTCATGGCTGATGAACGTAGGGTGCATTTTCGCATCGGTCATCAACACTCGCAGTTTTTGCCGATTCTAGCCCATTTCTTGGACTATTACTCACCACTTTTGGGTCCCGGAGTGATTTTCATGGTTGTTGAACCCCAAGGTGCGCTTACGTGTCGTTCATCATCACTCGCCGTTTTGGCGATTCTGGCCTGTTTCATGGGCTATTACTTGCAGTTTTGGCCGATTCTGGCCCGTATCATGGACTATTACTCACCGTTTTGGGGTCCCGAAACGATTTTCATGGTTGCTGAACCCCATGGTGCCCTTACGTGCCGTTCATCATCACTCGCCATTTTGTGTGATTCTAGCTTGTTTCATGGGATATTACTTGCAGTTTTGGCCGATTCTGGCCCGTATCATGGACTATTACTCACTGTTTTGGGGTCCCGAAACGATTTTCATGGTTGCTGAACCCCAGGGTGCCCTTACGTGTCGTTCATCAACACTCGCCGTTTCGGCCTATTCTGGCCCATGTCATGGGGTCTAGTAGCGATTTCCACGATTGACGTACACTGGGGTGCGTTTACATGTCGGTCATCAACACTGGCAGTTTTAGCCGATTTAGCCCTTATCATGGACTATTACTCACCATTTTGGTGTCTAAGAGCGATTTTCATGGCTAATGAACCCTAGGGTGCGTTTTCGCATCCGTCATCAGCACTCGCAGTTTTTCCCGATTCTGGCCCATTTCGTGGACTATTACTCACCACTTTTGGGTCCCGGAGTGTTTTTCATGGTTGTTGAACCCCAAGGTGCGCTTACGTGTTGTTCATCATCACACGCCGTTTTGGGCGATTCTGGCCTGTTTCATGGGCTATTACTTGCAGTTTTGGCCGATTCTGGCCCGTATCATGGACTTTTACTCACCGTTTTGGGGTCCCAAAACGATTTTCATGGTTGCTGAACCCCAGGGTGCCCTTACGTGCCGTTCATCATCACTCGCCATTTTGTGCGATTCTAGCTTGTTTCATGGGTTATTACTTGCAGTTTTGGCCGATTCTGGCGCGTATCATGGACTATTACTCACCGTTTTGTGGTCCCAAAACGATTTTCATGGTTGCTAAACCTCAGGGTGCCCTTACGTGTCGTTCCTCAACACTCGCCGTTTCGGCCTATTCTGGCCCGTTTCATGGGGTCTAGTAGCGATTTCCGTGACTGACGTACACTGGGGTGTGTTTACGTGTCGGTCATCAACACTGGCAGTTTTGGCCGATTTAGCCCTACCATGGACTATTACTCACCGTTTTGGTGTCTGAGAGTGATTTTCTTGGCTGATGAACCTAGGGTGCGTTTTCGCATCGGTCATCAACACTCGTAGTTTTGGCCGATTCTGCCCATTTCATGGACTATTACTCACCACTTTTGGGTCCCGGAGTGATTTTCTTTGTTGTTGAACCCCAAGGTGCGCTTACGTGTCGTTCATCATCACTCGCCGTTTTGGGCGATTCTGGCCTGTTTCATGGGCTATTACTTGCAGTTTTGGCCGATACTGGCCCGTATCATGGACTATTACTCACCGTTTTGGCGTCCCGAAACGATTTTCATGGTTGCTGAACCCCAGGGTGCCCTTACGTGCGGTTCATCAACACTCGCCGTTTCGGCCTATTCTGGCCCGTTTCATGGGGTCTAATAGCGATTTCCACGATTGACGTACACTGGGGTGCGTTTACGTGTCGGTCATCAACACTGGCAGTTTTGGCCGATTTGGCCCTACCATGGACTATTACTCACCGTTTTGGTGTCTCAGAGTGATTTTCAAGGCTGATGAACCTAGGGTGCGTTTTCGCATCGGTCATCAACACTAGCAGTTTTTGCCGATTCTAGCCCATTTCATGGACTATTACTCACCACTTTTGGGTCCCGGAGTGATTTTCATGGTTGTTGAACCCCAAGGTGCGCTTACGTGTCGTTCATCATCACTCGCCGTTTTGGCGATTCTGGCCTGTTTCATGGGCTATTACTTGCAGTTTTGGCCGATTCTGGCCCGTATCATGGACTATTACTCACTGTTTTGGGGTCCCGAAACGATTTTCATGGTTGCTGAACCCCAGGGTGCCCTTACGTGTCGTTCATCAACACTCGCCGTTTCGGCCTATTCTGGCCCATGTCATGGGGTCTAGTAGCGATTTCCACGATTGACGTACACTGGGGTGCGTTTACATGTCGGTCATCAACACTGGCAGTTTTAGCCGATTTAGCCCTTATCATGGACTATTACTCACCGTTTTGGTGTCTAAGAGCGATTTTCATGGCTAATGAACCCTAGGGTGCGTTTTCGCATCCGTCATCAGCACTCGCAGTTTTTCCCGATTCTGGCCCATTTCGTGGACTATTACTCACCACTTTTGGGTCCCGGAGTGATTTTCATGGTTGTTGAACCCCAAGGTGCGCTTACGTGTCGTTCATCATCACTCGCCGTTTTGGGCGATTCTGGCCTGTTTCATGGGTTATTACTTGCAGTTTTGGCCGATTCTGGCCCGTATCATGGACTTTTACTCACCGTTTTGGGGTCCCAAAACGATTTTCATGGTTGCTGAACCCCAGGGTGCCCTTACGTGCCGTTCATCATCACTCGCCATTTTGTGCGATTCTAGCTTGTTTCATGGGCTATTACTTGCAGTTTTGGCCGATTCTGGCGCGTATCATGGACTATTACTCACCGTTTTGTGGTCCCAAAACGATTTTCATGGTTGCTAAACCTCAGGGTGCCCTTACGTGTCGTTCCTCAACACTCGCCGTTTCGGCCTATTCTGGCCCGTTTCATGGGGTCTAGTAGCGATTTCCGTGACTGACGTACACTGGGGTGTGTTTACGTGTCGGTCATCAACACTGGCAGTTTTGGCCGATTTGGCCCTACCATGGACTATTACTCACCGATTTGGTGTCTGAGAGTGATTTTCTTGGCTGATGAACCTAGGGTGCGTTTTCGCATCGGTCATCAACACTCGCAGTTTTGGCCGATTCTGCCCATTTCATGGACTATTACTCACCACTTTTGGGTCCCGGAGTGATTTTCTTAGTTGTTGAACCCCAAGGTGCGCTTACGTGTCGTTCATCATCACTCGCCGTTTTGGGCGATTCTGGCCTGTTTCATGGGCTATTACTTGCAGTTTTGGCCGATTCTGGCCCGTATCATGGACTATTACTCACCGTTTTGGCGTCCCGAAACGATTTTCATGGTTGCTGAACCCCAGGGTGCCCTTACGTGCGGTTCATCAACACTCGCCGTTTCGGCCTATTCTGGCCCGTTTCATGGGGTCTAATAGCGATTTCCATGATTGACGTACACTGGGGTGCGTTTACGTGTCGGTCATCAACACTGGCAGTTTTGGCCGATTTGGCCCTACCATGGACTATTACTCACCGTTTTGGTGTCTCAGAGTGATTTTCAAGGCTGATGAACCTAGGGTGCGTTTTCGCATCGGTCATCAACACTAGCAGTTTTTGCCGATTCTAGCCCATTTCATGGACTATTACTCACCACTTTTGGGTCCCGGAGTGATTTTCATGGTTGTTGAACCCCAAGGTGCGCTTACGTGTCGTTCATCATCACTCGCCGTTTTGGCGATTCTGGCCTGTTTCATGGGCTATTACTTGCAGTTTTGGCCGATTCTGGCCCGTATCATGGACTATTACTCACTGTTTTGGGGTCCCGAAACGATTTTCATGGTTGCTGAACCCCAGGGTGCCCTTACGTGTCGTTCATCAACACTCGCCGTTTCGGCCTATTCTGGCCCATGTCATGGGGTCTAGTAGCGATTTCCACGATTGACGTACACTGGGGTGCGTTTACATGTCGGTCATCAACACTGGCAGTTTTAGCCGATTTAGCCCTTATCATGGACTATTACTCACCGTTTTGGTGTCTAAGAGCGATTTTCATGGCTAATGAACCCTAGGGTGCGTTTTCGCATCCGTCATCAGCACTCGCAGTTTTTCCCGATTCTGGCACATTTCGTGGACTATTACTCACCACTTTTGGGTCCCGGAGTGATTTTCATGGTTGTTGAACCCCAAGGTGCGCTTACGTGTCGTTCATCATCACTCGCCGTTTTGGGCGATTCTGGCCTGTTTCATGGGTTATTACTTGCAGTTTTGGCCGATTCTGGCCCGTATCATGGACTTTTACTCACCGTTTTGGGGTCCCAAAACGATTTTCATGGTTGCTGAACCCCAGGGTGCCCTTACGTGCCGTTCATCATCACTCGCCATTTTGTGCGATTCTAGCTTGTTTCATGGGCTATTACTTGCAGTTTTGGCCGATTCTGGCGCGTATCATGGACTATTACTTCCCGTTTTGTGGTCCCAAAACGATTTTCATGGTTGCTAAACCTCAGGGTGCCCTTACGTGTCGTTCCTCAACACTCGCCGTTTCGGCCTATTCTGGCCCGTTTCATGGGGTCTAGTAGCGATTTCCGTGACTGACGTACACTGGGGTGTGTTTACGTGTCGGTCATCAACACTGGCAGTTTTGGCCGATTTGGCCCTACCATGGACTATTACTCACCGTTTTGGTGTCTGAGAGTGATTTTCTTGGCTGATGAACCTAGGGTGCGTTTTCGCATCGGTCATCAACACTCGCAGTTTTGGCCGATTCTGCCCATTTCATGGACTATTACTCACCACTTTTGGGTCCCGGAGTGATTTTCTTAGTTGTTGAACCCCAAGGTGCGCTTACGTGTCGTTCATCATCACTCGCCGTTTTGGGCGATTCTGGCCTGTTTCATGGGCTATTACTTGCAGTTTTGGCCGATTCTGGCCCGTATCATGGACTATTACTCACCGTTTTGGCATCCCGAAACGATTTTCATGGTTGCTGAACCCAGGGTGCCCTTACGTGCGGTTCATCAACACTCGCCGTTTCGGCCTATTCTGGCCCGTTTCATGGGGTCTAATAGCGATTTCCACGATTGACGTACACTGGGGTGCGTTTACGTGTCGGTCATCAACACTGGCAGTTTTGGCCGATTTGGCCCTACCATGGACTATTACTCACCGTTTTGGTGTCTCAGAGTGATTTTCAAGGCTGATGAACCTAGGGTGCGTTTTCGCATCGGTCATCAACACTAGCAGTTTTTGCCGATTCTAGCCCATTTCATGGACTATTACTCACCACTTTTGGGTCCCGGAGTGATTTTCATGGTTGTTGAACCCCAAGGTGCGCTTACGTGTCGTTCATCATCACTCGCCGTTTTGGCGATTCTGGCCTGTTTCATGGGCTATTACTTGCAGTTTTGGCCGATTCTGGCCCGTATCATGGACTATTACTCACTGTTTTGTGGTCCCGAAACGATTTTCATGGTTGCTGAACCCCAGGGTGCCCTTACGTGTCGTTCATCAACACTCGCCGTTTCGGCCTATTCTGGCCCATGTCATGGGGTCTAGTAGCGATTTCCACGATTGACGTACACTGGGGTGCGTTTACATGTCGGTCATCAACACTCGCAGTTTTAGCCGATTTAGCCCTTATCATGGACTATTACTCACCGTTTTGGTGTCTAAGAGCGATTTTCATGGCTAATGAACCCTAGGGTGCGTTTTCGCATCCGTCATCAGCACTCGCAGTTTTTCCCGATTCTGGCCCATTTCGTGGACTATTACTCACCAGTTTTGGGTCCCGGAGTGATTTTCATGGTTGTTGAACCCCAAGGTGCGCTTACGTGTCGTTCATCATCACTCGCCGTTTTGGGCGATTCTGGCCTGTTTCATGGGTTATTACTTGCAGTTTTGGCCGATTCTGGCCCGTATCATGGACTTTTACTCACCGTTTTGGGGTCCCAAAACGATTTTCATGGTTGCTGAACCCCAGGGTGCCCTTACGTGCCGTTCATCATCACTCGCCATTTTGTGCGATTCTAGCTTGTTTCATGGGCTATTACTTGCAGTTTTGGCCGATTCTGGCGCGTATCATGGACTATTACTCACCGTTTTGTGGTCCCAAAACGATTTTCTTGGTTGCTAAACCTCAGGGTGCCCTTACGTGTCGTTCCTCAACACTCGCCGTTTCGGCCTATTCTGGCCCGTTTCATGGGGTCTAGTAGCGATTTCCGTGACTGACGTACACTGGGGTGTGTTTACGTGTCGGTCATCAACACTGGCAGTTTTGGCCGATTTGGCCCTACCATGGACTATTACTCACCGTTTTGGTGTCTGAGAGTGATTTTCTTGGCTGATGAACCTAGGGTGCGTTTTCGCATCGGTCATCAACACTCGCAGTTTTGGCCGATTCTGCCCATTTCATGGACTATTACTCACCACTTTTGGGTCCCAGAGTGATTTTCTTAGTTGTTGAACCCCAAGGTGCGCTTACGTGTCGTTCATCATCACTCGCCGTTTTGGGCGATTCTGGCCTGTTTCATGGGCTATTACTTGCAGTTTTGGCCGATTCTGGCCCGTATCATGGACTATTACTCACCGTTTTGGCGTCCCGAAACGATTTTCATGGTTGCTGAACCCCAGGGTGCCCTTACGTGCGGTTCATCAACACTCGCCGTTTCGGCCTATTCTGGCCCGTTTCATGGGGTCTAATAGCGATTTCCACGATTGACGTACACTGGGGTGCGTTTACGTGTCGGTCATCAACACTGGCAGTTTTGGCCGATTTGGCCCTACCATGGACTATTACTCACCGTTTTGGTGTCTGAGAGTGATTTTCTTGGCTGATGAACCTAGGGTGCGTTTTCGCATCGGTCATCAACACTCGCAGTTTTGGCCGATTCTGCCCATTTCATGGACTATTACTCACCACTTTTGGGTCCCAGAGTGATTTTCTTAGTTGTTGAACCCCAAGGTGCGCTTACGTGTCGTTCATCATCACTCGCCGTTTTGGGCGATTCTGGCCTGTTTCATGGGCTATTACTTGCAGTTTTGGCCGATTCTGGCCCGTATCATGGACTATTACTCACCGTTTTGGCGTCCCGAAACGATTTTCATGGTTGCTGAACCCCAGGGTGCCCTTACGTGCGGTTCATCAACACTCGCCGTTTCGGCCTATTCTGGCCCGTTTCATGGGGTCTAATAGCGATTTCCACGATTGACGTACACTGGGGTGCGTTTACGTGTCGGTCATCAACACTGGCAGTTTTGGCCGATTTGGCCCTACCATGGACTATTACTCACCGTTTTGGTGTCTCAGAGTGATTTTCAAGGCTGATGAACCTAGGGTGCGTTTTCGCATCGGTCATCAACACTAGCAGTTTTTGCCGATTCTAGCCCATTTCATGGACTATTACTCACCACTTTTGGGTCCCGGAGTGATTTTCATGGTTGTTGAACCCCAAGGTGCGCTTACGTGTCGTTCATCATCACTTGCCGTTTTGGCGATTCTAGCCTGTTTCATGGGCTATTACTTGCAGTTTTGGCCGATTCTGGCCCGTATCATGGACTATTACTCACCGTTTTGGGGTCCCGAAACGATTTTCATGGTTGCTGAACCCCAGGGTGCCCTTACGTGCCGTTCATCATCACTCGCCATTTTGTGTGATTCTAGCTTGTTTCATGGGCTATTACTTGCAGTTTT
>LR738709.1:112892943-112917626 GCA_902687465.1 Secale cereale | reverse complement strand
TATTACTCACGGTTTTGGTGTCTCAGAGTGATTTTCATGGCTGATGAACCTAGGGTGCGTTTTCGCATCGGTCATCAACACTCGCAGTTTTTGCCGATTCTGGCCCATTTCATGGACTATTACTCACCACTTTTGGGTCCCAGTGTGATTTTCATGGTTCTTGAACCCCAAGGTGCGCTTATGTGTCGTTCATCATCACTCGCCGTTTTGGGCGATTCTGGCCTGTTTCATGGGCTATTACTTGCAGGTTTGGCCGATTGTGGCCCGTATCATGGACTATTACTCACCGTTTTGGGGTCCCGAAACGATTTTCATGGTTGCTGAACCCCAGGGTGCCCTTACGTGCCGTTCATCATCACTCGCCATTTTGTGCGATTCTATCTTGTTTCATGGGCTATTACTTGCAGTTTTGGCCGATTATGGCCCGTATCGTGGACTATTACTCAACGTTTTGGGGTCCCCAAACGATTTTCATGGTTGCTGAACCCCAGGGTGCCCTTACGTGTCATTCATCAACACTCGCCGATTCGGCCTATTCTGCCCCGTTTCAAGAGGTCTAGTATTGATTTCCACGATTGACGTACACTGGGGTGCGTTTACGTGTCGGTCATCAACACTGGCAGTTTTGGACGATTTGGCCCTACCATGGACTATTACTCACCGTTTTGGTGTCTCAGAGTGATTTTCATGGCTGATGAACCTAGGGTGCGTTTTCGCATCGGTCATCAACACTCGCAGTTTTGGCCGATTCTGCCCATTTCATGGACTATTACTCACCACTTTTGGGTCCCGGAGTGATTTTCATGGTTGTTGAACCCCAAGGTGCACTTACGTGTCGTTCATCATCACTCGCTGTTTTGGCGATTCTGGCCTGTTTCATGGGCTATTACTTGCAGTTTTGGCCGATTCTGGCCCGTATCATGGACTATTACTCACAGTTTTGGGGTCCCGAAACGATTTTCATGGTTGCTGAACCCCAGGGTGCCCTTACGTGCCGTTCATCATCACTCGCCATTTTGTGTGATTCTAGCTTGTTTCATGGGCTATTACTTGCAGTTTTGGCCGATTCTGGCCCGTATCATGGACTATTACTCACCGTTTTGGGGTCCCGAAACGATTTTCATGGTTGCTGAACCCCAGGGTGCCCTTACGTGTCGTTCATCAACACTCGCCGTTTCGGACTATTCTGGCCCATGTCATGGGGTCTAGTTGCGATTTCCACGATTGACGTACACTGGGGTGCGTTTACATGTCGGTCATCAACACTGGCAGTTTTATCCGATTTGGCCCTTATCATGGACTATTACTCACCGTTTTGGTGTCTAAGAGCGATTTTCATGGCTAATGAACCCTAGGGTGCGTTTTCGCATCGGTCATCAGCACTCGCAGTTTTTCCCGATTCTGGCCCATTTCGTGGACTATTACTCACCACTTTTGGGTCCTGGAGTGATTTTCATGGTTGTTGAACCCCAAGGTGCGCTTACGTGTCGTTCATCATCACTCGCCGTTTTGGGCGATTCTGGCCTGTTTCATGGGCTATTACTTGCAGTTTTGGCCGATTTTTGCTCGTATCATGGACTTTTACTCACCGTTTTGGGGTCCCAAAACGATTTTCATGGTTGCTGACCCCTAGGGTGCCCTTACGTACCGTTCATCATCACTCGCCATTTTGTGCGATTCTAGCTTGTTTCATGGGCTATTACTTGCAGTTTTGGCCGATTCTGGCGCGTATCATGGACTATTACTCACCGTTTTGTGGTCCCGAAACGATTTTCATGGTTGCTGAACCTCAGGGTGCCCTTACGTGTCGTTCCTCAACACTCGCCGTTTCGGCCTATTCTGGCCCGTTTCATGGGGTCTAGTAGCGATTTCCGCGACTGACGTACACTGGGGTGCGTTTACGTGTCGGTCATCAACACTGGCAGTTTTGGCCGATTTGGCCCTACCATGGACTATTACTCACTGTTTTGGTGTCTCGGAGTGATTTTCATGGCTGATGAACCTAGGATGCGTTTTCGCATCGGTCATCAACACTCGCAGTTTTGGCCGATTCTGCCCATTTCATGGACTATTACTCACCACTTTTGGGTCCCGGAGTGATTTTCTTAGTTGTTGAACCCCAAGGTGCGCTTATGTGTCGTTCATCATCCCTCGCCGTTTTCGGCGATTCTGGCCTGTTTCATGGGCTATTACTTGCAGTTTTGGCCGATTCTGGCCCGTATCATGGACTATTACTCACCGTTTTGGCGTCCCGAAACGATTTTCATGGTTGCTGAACCCCAGGGTGCCCTTACGTGCCGTTCATCAACACTCGCCGTTTCGGCCTATTCTGGCCCGTTTCATGGGGTCTAGTAGCAATTTCCACGATTGACGTACACTGGGGTGCGTTTACGTGTCGGTCATCAACACTGGCAGTTTTGGCCGATTTGGCCCTACCATGGACTATTACTCACCGTTTTGGTGTCTCAGAGTGATTTTCATGGCTGATGAACCTAGGGTGCGTTTTCGCATCGGTCATCAACACACGCAGTTTTTGCCGATTCTGGCCCATTTCATGGACTATTACTCACCACTTTTGGGTCCCGGAGTGATTTTCATGGTTCTTGAATCCCAAGGTGCGCTTACCTGTCGTTCATCATCACTCGCCGTTTTGGGCGATTCTGGCCTGTTTCATGGGCTATTACTTGCAGTTTTGGCCGATTCTGGCCCGTATCATGGACTATTACTCATCGTTTTGGGGTCCCGAAACGATTTTCATGGTTGCTGAACCCCAGGGTGCCATTACGTGCCCTTCATCATCACTCGCCATTTTGTGCGATTCTAGCTTGTTTCTTGGGCTATTACTTGCAGTTTTGGCCGATTCTGGCCCGTATCATGGACTATTACTCACCGTTTTGGGGTCCCGAAACGATTTTCATGGTTGCTGAACCCCAGGGTGCCCTTACGTGTCGTTCATCAACACTCGCCGATTCGGCCTATTCTGCCCCGTTTCAAGTGGACTAGTAGCAATTTCCACGATTGACGTACACTGGGGTGCGTTTACGTGTCGGTCATCAACACTGGCAGTTTTGGCCGATTTGGCCCTACCATGGACTATTACTCACCGTTTTGGTGTCTCAGAGTGATTTTCATGGCTGATGAACCTAGGGTGCGTTTTCGCATCGGTCATCAACACTCGCAGTTTTGGCCGATTCTGCCCATTTCATGGACTATTACTCACCACTTTTGGGTCCCGGAGTGATTTTCTTAGTTGTTGAACCCCAAGGTGCGCTTACGTGTCGTTCATCATCACTCGCCGTTTTGGGCGATTCTGGCCTGTTTCATGTGCTATTACTTGCAGTTTTCGCCGATTCTGGCCCGTATCATGGACTATTACTCACCGTTTTGGCGTCCCAAAACGATTTTCATGGTTGCTGAACCCCAGGGTGCCCTTACGTGGCGTTCAACAACACTCGCCGTTACGGCCTATTCTGGCCCGTTTCATGGGGTCTAGTAGCAATTTCCACGATTGACGTACACTGGGGTGCGTTTACGTGTCGGTCATCAACACTGGCAGTTTTGGCCGATTTGGCCCTACCATGGACTATTACTCACCGTTTTGGTGTCTCAGAGTGATTTTCATGGCTGATGAACCTAGGGTGCGTTTTCGCATCGGTCATCAACACTCGTAGTTTTTGCCGATTCTGGCCCATTTCATGGACTATTACTCACCACTTTTGGGTCCCGGAGTGATTTTCTTAGTTGTTGAACCCCAAGGTGCGCTTACGTGTCGTTCATCATCCCTCGCCGTTTTGGGCGATTCTGGCCTGTTTCATGGGCTATTACTTGCAGTTTTGGCCGATTCTGGCCCGTATCATGGATTATTACTCACCGTTTTGGCGTCCCGAAACGATTTTCATGGTTGCTGAACCCCGGGGTGCCCTTACGTGCCTTTCATCAACACTCGTCGTTTCGGCCTATTCTGGCCCGTTTCATGGGGTCTAGTAGCAATTTCAACGATTGACGTACACTGGGGTGCGTTTACGTGTCGGTCATCAACACTGGACATTTGGCCGATTTGGCCCTACCATGGACTATTACTCACGGTTTTGGTGTCTCAGAGTGATTTTCATGGCTGATGAACCTAGGGTGCGTTTTCGCATCGGTCATCAACACTCGCAGTTTTTGCGGATTCTGGCCCATTTCATGGACTATTACTCACCACTTTTGGGTCCCGGTGTGATTTTCATGGTTCTTGAACCCCCAAGGTGCGCTTATGTGTCGTTCATCATCACTCGCCGTTTTGGGCGATTCTGGCCTGTTTCATGGGCTATTACTTGCAGGTTTGGCCGATTCTGGCCCGTATCATGGACTATTACTCACGGTTTTGGGGTCCCGAAACGATTTTCATGGTTGCTGAACCCCAGGGTGCCCTTACGTGCCGTTCATCATCACTCGCCATTTTGTGCGATTCTAGCTTGTTTCATGGGCTATTACTTGCAGTTTTGGCCGATTCTGGCCCGTATCGTGGACTATTACTCAACGTTTTGGGGTCCCCAAACGATTTTCATGGTTGCTGAACCCCAGGGTGCCCTTACGTGTCGTTCATCAACACTCGCCGATTCGGCCTATTTTGCCCCGTTTCAAGGGGTCTAGTATCGATTTCCACGATTGACGTACACTGGGGTGCGTTTACATGTCGGTCATCAACACTGGCAGTTTTAGCCGATTTGGCCCTTATCATGGACTATTACTCACCGTTTTGGTGTCTAAGAGCGATTTTCATGGCTAATGAACCCTAGGGTGCGTTTTCGCATCGGTCATCAACACTCGCAGTTTTGGCCGATTCTGCCCATTTCATGGACTATTACTCACCACTTTTGGGTCCCGGAGTGATTTTCTTAGTTGTTGAACCCCAAGGTGCGCTTACGTGTCGTTCATCATCACTCGCCGTTTTGGGCGATTCTGGCCTGTTTCATGGGCTATTACTTGCAGTTTTGGCCGATTCTGGCCCATATCATGGACTTTTACTCACCGTTTTGGGGTCCCAAAACGATTTTCATGGTTGCTGAACCTCAGGGTGCCCTTACGTGCCGTTCATCATCACTCGCCATTTTGTGCGATTCTAGCTTGTTTCATGGGCTATTACTTGCAGTTTTGGCCGATTCTGGCGCGTATCATGGACTATTACTCACCGTTTTGTGGTCCCAAAACGATTTTCATGGTTGCTGAACCTCAGGGTGCCCTTACGTGCCGTTCCTCAACACTCGCCATTTCGGCCTATTCTGGCCCGTTTCGTGGGGTCTAGTAGCGATTTCCGCGACTGACGTACACTGGGGTGCGTTTACGTGTCGGTCATCAACACTGGCAGTTTTGGCCGATTTGGCCCTACCATGGACTATTACTCACTGTTTTGGTGTCTCAGAGTGATTTTCATGGCTGATGAACCTAGGATGCGTTTTCGCATCGGTCATCAACACTCGCAGTTTTGGCCGATTCTGCCCATTTCATGGACTATTACTCACCACTTTTGGGTCCCGGAGTGATTTTCTTAGTTGTTGAACCCCAAGGTGCGCTTATGTGTCGTTCATCATCCCTCGCCGTTTTCGGCGATTCTGGCCTGTTTCATGGGCTATTACTTGCAGTTTTGGCCGATTCTGGCCCGTATCATGGACTATTACTCACCGTTTTGGCGTCCCGAAACGATTTTCATGGTTGCTGAACCCCAGGGTGCCCTTACGTGCCGTTCATCAACACTCGCCGTTTCGGCCTATTCTGGCCCGTTTCATGGGGTCTAGTAGCAATTTCCACGATTGACGTACACTGGGGTGCGTTTACGTGTCGGTCATCAACACTGGCAGTTTTGGCCGATTTGGCCCTACCATGGACTATTACTCACCGTTTTGGTGTCTCAGAGTGATTTTCATGGCTGATGAACCTAGGGTGCGTTTTCGCATCGATCATCAACACTCGCAGTTTTTGCCGATTCTGGCCCATTTCATGGACTATTACTCACCAATTTTGGGTCCCGGAGTGATTTTCATGGTTCTTGAATCCCAAGGTGCGCTTACCTGTCGTTCATCATCACTCGCCGTTTTGGGCGATTCTGGCCTGTTTCATGGGCTATTACTTGCAGTTTTGGCCGATTCTGGCCCGTATCATGGACTATTACTCATCGTTTTGTGGTCCCGAAACGATTTTCATGGTTGCTGAACCCCAGGGTGCCATTACGTGCCGTTCATCATCACTCGCCATTTTGTACGATTCTAGCTTGTTTCTTGGGCTATTACTTGCAGTTTTGGCCGATTCTGGCCCGTATCATGGACTATTACTCACCGTTTTGGGGTCCCGAAACGATTTTCATGGTTGCTGAACCCCAGGGTGCCCTTACGTGTCGTTCATCAACACTCGCCGATTCGGCCTATTCTGCCCCGTTTCAAGGGGACTAGTAGCAATTTCCACGATTGACGTACACTGGGGTGCGTTTACGTGTCGGTCATCAACACTGGCAGTTTTGGCCGATTTGGCCCTACCATGGACTATTACTCACCGTTTTGGTGTCTCAGAGTGATTTTCATGGCTGATGAACCTAGGGTGCGTTTTCGCATCGGTCATCAACACTCGCAGTTTTGGCCGATTCTGCCCATTTCATGGACTATTACTCACCACTTTTGGGTCCCGGAGTGATTTTCTTAGTTGTTGAACCCCAAGGTGCGCTTACGTGTCGTTCATCATCACTCGCCGTTTTGGGCGATTCTGGCCTGTTTCATGTGCTATTACTTGCAGTTTTCGCCGATTCTGGCCCGTATCATGGACTATTACTCACCGTTTTGGCGTCCCAAAATGATTTTCATGGTTGCTGAACCCCAGGGTGCCCTTACGTGTCGTTCAACAACACTCGCCGTTACGGCCTATTCTGGCCCGTTTCATGGGGTCTAGTAGCAATTTCCATGATTGACGTACACTGGTGTAATGCCCAGGATGGAGTTATACCTCCTACGTGTCGAGGCACGACTTAAAGGCATAAGTCCATCCTAGAATGATCTCAAGTTTGGTATCTTTGCACAACTCATGTAAAAGAGGGATTAAAATGCAAAAGGAGATAGTTGGCTTACACTCGCCACTTCACACAATACATTACATAAGCAATCATCATTCAAAACATCACAACCCGACTACGGGTGAAGAACCAAAAGAAAGATACCAACACAACATAAAGCCACAGGTCAGGATCGAATCCTAGTAGAAACCACTACTGAACATCGAAACGTCACAAACAAAGGCCACACTCTTCAACGAGCTCCTGGTGAAGAACTGATCCAACTCCTGCATCGAACTCGGCTGAACCTGCATCTGGTGTGGTGAAGTAACTGTGAGCCACAGAGGACTCAGCAATCCCGTTCCCGGGTAACAAGACTATTTAAGCCTTGGGTGAGGATAAGGCTGAAGAAAGAAATATGAGGTGAAGGAACAAACAAGAGTCTGCAGCAGCAACTAGCACTAACTTACGCAATAGAGAGCGAGAAGAGAAGAGCATCGGTCGAAAGATGATCACGAAGTGATCCTAACTAAAGCCGGTCAAACATAACCCCACCGTGTTCAACTCCCGAATCCCTATTCGGAAATTGACAGTCACGGTACACACGCTGGTAGTGTATTGGAAACATTGTGTCAAGTTATCTACAACCGGAATTAACAAGCTCCCATCTGCCACATAACCGCGGGCACGGCTTTCGAAAGTTCAAACCCTGCAGGGGTGTTCCAACTTGGCCCATCACAAGCCCACGATCCGCGGAGTCGCAACTCCATAGTTGGGAAGACCCGAGTATTCTCGGAATCCCGTGCTCGAGTTAAACCGAACTAAGGTAAGGCTAATCCAGCAAATCCTCCCGGCGTGCCGACACCCTGATAGTAGCCGCGCGTATCTCGTCTCAGGCCACGACCGGATGAGCGCTACGTACAGTACCAAAGACCCCAGATAACTGGGTGGTACCGCAAGTGACTCTAGTTTGGGACCAACACCATCAGCACTGGCCCCCCCTGCTATGTAGAAATAAAGGATCCTCGAGGGAGCGACCCTCTATGCAAATTTAATTAATTAATTAAGTTGTTATTATGAGGCAAATAGTACCAATGTTGGGACTTGCTGGAAAAGACTTAGCACTTAGCGGTTTATCAAGGGGGTCCCATACACCCCAACCGTGTTAGGAACGCAAAATCAAGGAACATAACACCGGTTTATACGGTTCCTAACGGCATGAGTGGAACAAAACACCAAGCAAAAGGCTTAGCCTTCCACCCTGCCAGTATATAGATGATTTCATTTTTAAGCATTTATATAGTGTGATATAACCCAACCAAACTTCAACATGAAGCAAGCATCTTCAATCTTCACCTGCAACTAACAATGCTATAAGAAGGGCTGAGCGAAGCGTACTTAGCCAAGCAACGGTTTGCGTAGGTAGGGTGGTTAAACATGGCAATGGTTACAAGTAGGAGGCTGACAAGAAGACATGGGCATCGAGGCAAAACTATAGATCGTGACTTCTAGCAAGAGGCAAAAGTAGTAATGGTATCCGGGTTCGGTCATCTTGCCTGGGATTCCACAAGGGAGAAGAACGGAACCAAGAAGAAGACGGAGCAACAGACGAGCGGAACCTCACAACTCCGGAACGAAACCGAAGCTAACAAGAGAAGCAACCGGAAAGAAGCAAACAACACGGTAAACACACATATCATAAACAAGGCATACGATGCACAACCAAGTATGATGCATGTCCGGTTTAAATATGCAAGGCAAGGCAAAGTGCACAAACAACACTACAAGTTAAGTGGAGCTCAATATGCAACGAGTTGCATATTGACGAAACACCACATTTAATTATTTAGTTGACTCTCATTATTTACAAGACAAGGTTAAATGTTGGTTAACATGGCAAGAGGTGAAGCAAAATAAAACTATACTAACTAGGCAATTTAAATGGGGCCGGAAAATAACAACAACATATCCGGAAAATCCCCATGAGCATGTTTAATAATTATAAGCAACAACAATTCACACATATCAATGTTGTTAAAATGATGCGGATGATATGGACAAGTTTTTATGCAAGTTATATTAAAAGGGTTGACTTAAGAGGAAGACAAGAAGTGTTTGTCACCGTGGTGGAAAGAAAAGAGTGCCACGGCAACGATTCCGAAAATGATGCCACGGCAACATATCGGTACCGGTAACTCGTTGAGAGTCCGGTGCAAAAGGTAGAATCGACGTGAGCAAGTCGAACAAGATGAAAGTGGGTGGATCCCGTCACCGGGTTCCCACGAGTCGGTGACGAGGCAACCGAGGAACAACAAAAGGTCGGAACGGGCACGAAGCACACGAGGGAAGCATTTCATACAACACAAGCAAGCACAAGCGTTCACACGGGTCATCGACGGGGTTATACCTTTGAAGCGTGCGTTTCGGGGCGATTCGGGATCGTCGAGGGACGTAGAGGAAGTAGTTGTTCACATCCCGTAGAGGTACACGGGGCGACGGTAGGGGAACTTGTCCATGAAGTCGTTCTCGTCCGTAGTTGTTCACGGTTCTCCGGCGACGGTAGACGTTCGGGCGACGGTAGTGGTACTTGCGGCGTCGTGGTACTCGTTCGCGTAGATGTACACTTCTTTTGTCGCCGTGTAGTCGAACTAGAAGGTCGTCGGCGACTCGAAGGGGTACACGGATCTCGGTCTCGTACACGGTTCTCCTGTCAACTCACAGCAAGGCAAACACAACAAAACACAAAAAGAAGAAACAACAGCGGCAGCACAGCGAGGCAGGGACCGCGGGAAGGAAGGCCTCTGCGCAGGGGCCACGGCAGCAGCACAGATCAGACGAAGAAGAGGCCGAGGATGGCCGCGGGGTTGCAGCAGCTCCTCGGAGGGCTTGGGGCGAGGAGAACGGAGGGGAGCAGCTCCGGCCGCTGCTGAACGCGGGAGCCACGGCGAGGCGAGGCGCGCGACAAGGCGCTGGGGACGGCCGCGAACTCCTGGGGCGACCTGCGGCAGCCTTTGCGCGGGCCCTGGCCGACCCGCGGCGAGGAGGCGAAGAGGAGAAGGACGGACGGAGGAGGAGGGCCTGCGAGGAGGAAGAGGCGGCCGCGAGGCGCTGCGCGGGGAGAAGCGGGGCCGAGGCGAGCTCCTGGTCGCTGGAGCCCTGGACGAGGGGAAGAGGCCGCAGGGGCGCGGCTCGTGCCAGAGGGAGACGAGGTCGGTGCGGGCCTGTCCTTGGGCGCGGAGGGGCGCACGGCCGGCGCTGAAGAACGGCGGCTCCTGGCCGGCCTGGGGCGCGCAGGGCGGCAGCCGGCGCTCTGGCGAGGACGCCGCGAGGCGCGGGGATCACGGAGGAGGCCACGCGCGGCAGGCTCGCTCGAGGCCGAGCGATGCAGAGGGAGGCTGCGGGAGAAAGGGGATCGAAGGGAAAGGGTGCGATGGGTTCGGGAGAGAGGAGCGATGGGAAAACGGGGTCGAGGGTTCGGGCTGGCGGCGGCTGACAGGGAGGAAAGGGAGGGAGAGCTGGGCGCTCTAGGGTTCGGCCTTGGCTCGGGCTGGTCGGGCCTAGCTGGGCCTGAGGCTGGGAGGTGGCCTGGGCCGGAGTGGCCTAGGAGGGAAGGAGGAGAGGAGTGGCCTAGGAGGCTGCCCTCTTCTTTTATATCTCTTAGCAGAAACAAATAAAAACAAAAGAGAGGAAAAAGAAAAAGAGGAGGGGGGGTTAGGCAAGAATTAGGTCAAAGGTTATTTTTCCCGGGCTCGTAAAAATGAGCACGACCGGAGAAAAATACAAAAGGCAAGGACGGGAAATAATTCAAACATATTTGAATTTAATTCAAATAGGTTTGAACTAGACGAGATTATTGAGGTGTCCAAAAATGTCCGGAATTTTGGAGGAGCCTCGAAACAACGGAAAGAATTATCGGCAAGGTTTTTAAAGGTGAAACTTGAAGTGAAAAGACAATGGGGAATTATGCAAGTGTGTTACGGTGATTCCGAAGCAATGGAATCATTATTAATATAGCTCCCTAATATTGAGAGGCTTTTATATGTTATAAAGAGAAGACATCTTCCCTCGATTTAAATGGACCGAAGGTCCACACGGATTATTTAGGTTGAGATGCAAAATAAAATATGACATGATGGCATGATGCAATGCAAAAATAAATAACACAAGCACAAAGAACACAAGGGGAAACCCCGGAACATCTGGAAGCTTCGGGAATCTTCTGGAATCTTCTGGGACGTCAGTCTTCGGGCGTCACAACTCTCCCACACTAACAGAGGATCTCGACCCGAGATCCTAGAGATATCACCGGGTAAAAACGGAAGAGGAAGAGGTAAAACAAAGTTGCTTCTTTGACAGACGAGTGAAACCACGAACCTTGAGAGGTTAAACAAGTTGAAAGAAGAATACAACGGAGATGAACGAAGATGAAACACTCCGTTAGAAAAGAGGAACAAGGAGCACAAATAGAACCTTGAAGGTTGAAAGACATGAAACAAGAGCTCACGGACCAAAAGAATATGAAACTGCAATGGTATAGCCAAGGAATACGAATGACAGAATTGGGCAGCACTCCGTCTGAAAATGGAAGGAATTAACAAGAACTAGAGAAGATGAAGTGATACTTGATGAACACAACAACACACTGCCTCTGAAACAATTAAAAGAATGGCACAAGGGGTAAGAAAGATTCAGACAGCACTCCGGTTAAAAGAGAGTTAAAACTTGATAAGATGACGGAACTAGAATGAAGAATACAACACTCCGGTTAAAGATAAGCAAGGAAAGAACATGATCTTAATAAAAACGAGATGATGGTTTAAGAGAGCAACAACACAAAGCCTCCGGAATGAAAGAATAGAATATAGATCAATGAAAGAAAAGAATGGAGAAGAAAAATGACAACTTCTCCCAAAATTGAATTTGAAAGAGCATCTTACAAAGAAGGGTTGAACTGAGTTGTTGGAAATTCAACAACGAAAGAATAAGCTTGATGTGGGCTTATGGAAACATCTCAAAATTATGAGGTGACAACCAGCCACTAACGAAAACAATTGATTGGGTTGAGATCAACAAGGAGACGAAAGGGTTATCTCACGGAGAGGATAAATGAAGAACTTGGGTCATTTATAAGCACCATAATAGCAACAATTCCCAAGGAAAGCTTTTAGGTGAAATACAACCCAAGATAACTCCAATGAATAAATTGAAGGGTTGAAAAGATCTCCTGAACAAAGAAAATGTTGGTTTTAAATATCTCAATCTTGACAACTCGTGAATCATGAAACATGAAGGAATTGTCAATAATGACATAACACCATCTGAAAAGACAAGGTAGAAAGAATTGCACTTGGAAACATGATGAAGAATGCTTGAGCTCCAACAAGAATCTTGATGAAGACTGAGGATGAATTAAAATATGATGAACCACCATGAAGAACTCCGGTAATGAAAGCATGAGAAGTGAAAGATGAAAAGAATAAGATTTAAGGTCTGCGATGAATAGATGGGGCTTGAAATGATGTAATTGAAATAACTTGGAGCTCCGGAAAACAAGATGAAGAATTTAGAACCAAGGATATGATATGATGAACAAACTCCAGACAAAAGAATTAAAACACCTTGAAGGAATAAGAATAAGAATTATGTCATGCATCTCCTTCACCAATTTAAATTGATGACAACCATAGGATTTGGCAAACTACTTATTCTCGTTGGAAAGAATTAAAGAGAGATCTCACACAAACTTGGGAAAAATCTTCAACGAGGCACCGGTAGGATTGTGAAAAGAACAAATGAATTGATATGGTAACAAGGAAGAGTAATCTTGAATGAACCACCGTAAGAATATGGAGACGAACGAAGAGACATCAATGAAGAATATTTGGAGGACGAGGTTGAAAACTGAGAACGAAGAAATCTTCTGAAATGATGGCCTTCGGAGGATCACAAGGAAAAGAATTCATGAAATGCTTCGGATGGTTAAAAGAATTCCTCACAATCGGAACAATAATGAGGATGGCAAGAAGCTAGAACCACGAATCTTGAAGAGAACGGGCCAAGGTTTATAAGAGAAACACTTCTCCGGTCTGCAAATGCTGAGAATGGAGACGAGAAATGCCATGAAGAATTGTTGAGCACTCCGGAATGAAGAATTAAAAGGTTGAACCAATGATGAAAAGAATTTGAAAGCGATCTTGGAGAAGGCATGTGACTGATGGAAATCGTTCTTACGTCACACTTTTACAAGAATTTGAGTATAACTCCAGAAAAAATAGAAGAGTCAGGTAAGATCCTGGGAAAAAACCTGTGGGTTAGGGCCCACTCAAAGAAATCACCGTTGAAAAGATTGCTTAAGAGATATTGCACCGGTTGAATTAAAAGGCTTGAATAAGATAACAATGCTCAAACTATCTTGAATGGATTAAGAATGGAATTATGAATCTTGAGCACTCCGGATATGAATAACAAGAGGAGAATGATTAATTGGTGCACCGGAATGAGAAAAGCATTATGAAAAGAGGAAAAAGGATAAGATCAACACCGAAATCTTAATTACATCCACCTGAAGAATTATGAAAACAAAAGAATGATGAACTTGAAGCTCTTGAGCATCTTCACGATAAATCACCGGATAAGAACATTGAAGGAAAAAGAATGAAGAAACATCACATGAATAAAATGGATATCTCATTCTAGAATTACTGGCTCCAAGAAGAAGAAGGGTGGGAGGGCGGGGAAAACAAAGACAACTTGGGATGAACAAAATGGACACCGATTGAAAAAGAATTTAACATGACCATCTTGATGATCAAGAAGAAATAACACACCCATAGAAGTATGAGAACACCGATTAGAAAAGGTATGGAATCAACACTTGACATCGAAGCAACTCGAATACCAGAATCAAGACAAAAACAAAGGGTAGATATACAACAGCCTAATCTTCACAACATCATTCGAACAGAGGATTGAACGAATGAATTCCGCAGGTACATCAACATGTCGAAAAGCCACTTGGAGAGCAAAATGAAAATAAAAACGAACAAGGAACAGATAGAACAAATACAAGATAGAAGCTTCGTTCGACATCTTCGTGCTGAAAGCTCATGGAACATGTTACAAAAGGGTTTTGCAATCCCCGGATCAGCATAGCCAAGGACCCTTTAAGATGCAACTCCCGATCAGAACAAGTCCATAAAACCACTTCACTCAATGTAGAACCCCAAACTTCATATCGAGCATCCGTTGGAAGAATGCCTAGAACTACTAGATGAACCCACCTATAGATTTCCGAAAGTTTCCAGTTATGCAATCAGGTGTTGGGGATACACGGGAAGCACCGCGCAATCAACTCTAAACCTACATCCAGGTGTATCCATCCTTCAACACATAACCAGTCTTTCTCGGAAACTGTTTACCTCGGACCTTCGAAAACGCATCCACTATAACAAGCTATGGCAATACTCTCGAACTACCTCCCCAGTACTGGGTGATGTCGGGGTTATCTTGCCACTGGCCGTATAGGAGAGATTTTCGATGTCGGTCGTCTTAAGTATTTAGTACTGCCGCGATATGCTTGTGTCAATGATACCCCGAAGCTCAACTCCTCGGTAACAGGAGGCATCGAGAACAATATCCTTGTCACAAGAACATCGAAACAATCCCAGAATACTCGCGGGATCCTAAAAAAAATTTGGTGCACTTTTTGAAAGTAGAAGAGGCAAGAGTAATCGTCAGGAGTCCTCACCAGAGAGAAAGGGGATGAGAAGCAAAGAAATCCTACTCTCCGATATAATATAGGACTCAAAAGTTTTCAGTGTGTGCCTAGACTCAACCGTCAACGATTCGATCAATCAGTGGGGGCTTCTAGGTCGGAGAAGGCTCTGAATACCAACTTGTAATGCCCAGGATGGAGTTATACCTCCTACGTGTCGAGGCACGACTTAAAGGCATAAGTCCATCCTAGAATGATCTCAAGTTTGGTATCTTTGCACAACTCATGTAAAAGAGGGATTAAAATGCAAAAGGAGATAGTTGGCTTACACTCGCCACTTCACACAATACATTACATAAGCAATCATCATTCAAAACATCACAACCCGACTACGGGTGAAGAACCAAAAGAAAGATACCAACACAACATAAAGCCACAGGTCAGGATCGAATCCTAGTAGAAACCACTACTGAACATCGAAACGTCACAAACAAAGGCCACACTCTTCAACGAGCTCCTGGTGAAGAACTGATCCAACTCCTGCATCGAACTCGGCTGAACCTGCATCTGGTGTGGTGAAGTAACTGTGAGCCACAGAGGACTCAGCAATCCCGTTCCCGGGTAACAAGACTATTTAAGCCTTGGGTGAGGATAAGGCTGAAGAAAGAAATATGAGGTGAAGGAACAAACAAGAGTCTGCAGCAGCAACTAGCACTAACTTACGCAATAGAGAGCGAGAAGAGAAGAGCATCGGTCGAAAGATGATCACGAAGTGATCCTAACTAAAGCCGGTCAAACATAACCCCACCGTGTTCAACTCCCGAATCCCTATTCGGAAATTGACAGTCACGGTACACACGCTGGTAGTGTATTGGAAACATTGTGTCAAGTTATCTACAACCGGAATTAACAAGCTCCCATCTGCCACATAACCGCGGGCACGGCTTTCGAAAGTTCAAACCCTGCAGGGGTGTTCCAACTTGGCCCATCACAAGCCCACGATCCGCGGAGTCGCAACTCCATAGGTGGGAAGACCCGAGTATTCTCGGAATCCCGTGCTCAAGTTAAACCGAACTAAGGTAAGGCTAATCCAGCAAATCCTCCCGGCGTGTCGACACCCTGATAGTAGCCGCGCGTATCTAGGTCTCAGGACACGACCGGATGGGCGATTCTACGGGTGGATACCAAATACCTCGGGTTGCCCCAAGGCGGCCCCGCAGAACCCCCGTTTGGGACCAACACCATCGGCACTGGCCCCCCCTGCTATGTAGAAATAAAGGATCCTCGAGGGAGCGACCCTCTATGCAAATTTAATTAATTAATTAAGTTGTTATTATGAGGCAAATAGTACCAAAAGTTGGGACTTGCTGGAAAAGACTTAGCACTTAGCGGTTTATCAAGGCGGTCCCATACACCCCAACCGTGTTAGGAACGCAAAATCAAGGAACATAACACCGGCTTATACGGTTCCTAACGGCATGAGTGGAACAAAACACCAAGCAAAAGGCTTAGCCTTCCACCCTGCCAGTATATAGATGATTTCATTTTAAGCATTTATATAGTGTGATATAACCCAACCAAACTTCAACATGAAGCAAGCATCTTCAATCTTCACCTGCAACTAACAATGCTATAAGAAGGGCTGAGCGAAGCGTACTTAGCCAAGCAACGGTTTGCATAGGTAGGGTGGTTAAACATGGCAATGGTTACAAGTAGGAGGCTGACAAGAAAGACATGGGCATCGAGGCAAAACTATAGAGCGATACTCTAGCAAGAGACAAAAATAGTAATGGTATCCGGGTTCGGTCATCTTGCCTGGGATTCCACAAGGGAGAAGAACGGATCCAAGAAGAAGACGGAGCAACAGTCGAGAGGATCTTCACAACTCCGGAACGAAACCGAAGCTATCAAGAGAAGCAAACCGGAAAGAAAGAAACAACACGGTAAACACACAAGCATCAACATGGCATACGATGCACAAGCAAGCATGATGCATGTCCGGTTTAAATATGCAAAGCATGGCAAAGTGCACAAACAAATACTACAAGTTAAGTGGAGATCAATATGCAATGAGTTGCATATTGACGAAACACCACATTTAATTATTTAGTTGACTCTCATTATTTACTAGACTAGATTAAAAGTTTTTAACATGGCAAGAGGTGAAACATAAAGAAACTACACTATTAAGACATTTTAAATGAGGCCGGAAATAACAACAACAAGTCCGGAAAATCCTCATGAGCATGTTTAATAATTATAAGCAACAACAATTTAACATATGTAAAGTTGTTAAAATGATGCGGATGACATGATTAAGTTATGCAAGTTTTATTAAAAGGTTAACATAAGAGATAAGAAGTATTGTCACCGTGCTGGATGGAAAGGTGCCACGGCAATGATCCGAAAATGATGCAACACATCATATCGGTTCCGGTATCTCGTTAAGAGACCGGTGCAAAAGGTGACGAAGCGAGTCAAACGAGATGATGGGGTGATCCCGTTGCCGGGTTCCCACGGGTCGGCGACGAGGCAACCGAGGAGCTCAACAAAAGGTCGGAACGGGCACGAGCACACACAAGGGAGACAACTCATACAACACAAGCAAGCATGCATCACACGGGTCATCCACGGGGTCGTTTCGGTATACCTTCGAAGCGTGCGTTTCGGGGCGGTTCGAGACGTCGAGGGACGTAGTGGAAGTAGAGGAAGTAGAGGAAGTAGTCGTTCTCGCAACTCGTAGAGGAAGTAGTGGTTCACGGGTCTTCGGCGACGGTAGGCGTTCACGAGGTCGTTTTGTAGATGTACATGTCGACGGTAGACGTTCGGGCGACGGTAGACGTTCGGGCGACGGTAGTGGTACTTGGGTCATGTAGTTGTTCACGTTCACGTCTTGGTTCACGGTCGGACGAGCTCGGACGTCGTGGTACTTGCCGGTCTTCGGACTTGTCGACGGTAGTCGAACTCGTTACGTAGATGTACACTTCTTTTGTCGCCGTGTAGTCGAACTAGAAGGTCGTCGGCGACTCGAAGGGGTACACGGATCTCGGTCTCGTACACGGTTCTCCTGTCAACTCACAGCAAGGCAAACACAACAAAACACAAAAAGAAGAAACAACAGCGGCAGCACAGCGAGGCAGGGACCACGGGAAGGAAGGCCTCTGCGCAGGGGCCACGGCAGCAGCACAGATCAGACGAAGAAGAGGCCGAGGATGGCCGCGGGGTTGCAGCAGCTCCTCGGAGGGCTTGGGGCGAGGAGAACGGAGGGGAGCAGCTCCGGCCGCTGCTGAACGCGGGAGCCACGGCGAGGCGAGGCGCGCGACAAGGCGCTGGGGACGGCCGCGAACTCCTGGGGCGACCTGCGGCAGCCTTTGCGCGGGCCCTGGCCGACCCGCGGCGAGGAGGCGAAGAGGAGAAGGACGGACGGAGGAGGAGGGCCTGCGAGGAGGAAGAGGCGGCCGCGAGGCGCTGCGCGGGGAGAAGCGGGGCCGAGGCGAGCTCCTGGTCGCTGGAGCCCTGGACGAGGGGAAGAGGCCGCAGGGGCGCGGCTCGTGCCAGAGGGAGACGAGGTCGGCGCGGGCCTGCCCTTGGGCGCGGAGGGGCGCACGGCCGGCGCTGAAGAACGGCGGCTCCTGGCCGGCCTGGGGCGCGCAGGGCGGCAGCCGGCGCTCTGGCGAGGACGCCGCGAGGAGCGGGGATCACGGAGGGAGGCCACGCGCGGCAGGCTCGCTCGGGGCCGAGCGATGCAGAGGGAGGCTGCGGGAGAAAGGGGATCGAAGGGAAAGGGTGCGATGGGTTCGGGAGAGAGGAGCGATGGGAAAACGGGGTCGAGGGTTCGGGCTGGCGGCGGCTGACAGGGAGGAAAGGGAGGGAGAGCTGGGCGCTCTAGGGTTCGGCCTTGGCTCGGGCTGGTCGGGCCTAGCTGGGCCTGAGGCTGGGAGGTGGCCTGGGCCGGAGTGGCCTAGGAGGGAAGGAGGAGAGGAGTGGCCTAGGAGGCTGCCCTCTTCTTTTATATCTCTTAGCAGAAACAAATAAAAACAAAAGAGAGGAAAAAGAAAAAGAGGAGGGGGGTTAGGCAAGAATTAGGTCAAAGGTTATTTTTCCCGGGCTCGTAAAAATGAGCACGACCGGAGAAAAATACAAAAGGCAAGGACGGGAAATAATTCAAACATATTTGAATTTAATTCAAATAGGTTTGAACTAGACGAGATTATTGAGGTGTCCAAAAATGTCCGGAATTTTGGAGGAGCCTCGAAACAACGGAAAGAATTATCGGCAAGGTTTTTAAAGGTGAAACTTGAAGTGAAAAGACAATGGGGAATTATGCAAGTGTGTTACGGTGATTCCGAAGCAATGGAATCATTATTAATATAGCTCCCTAATATTGAGAGGCTTTTATATGTTATAAAGAGAAGACATCTTCCCTCGATTTAAATGGACCGAAGGTCCACACGGATTATTTAGGTTGAGATGCAAAATAAAATATGACATGATGGCATGATGCAATGCAAAAATAAATAACACAAGCACAAAGAACACAAGGGGAAACCCCGGAACATCTGGAAGCTTCGGGAATCTTCTGGAATCTTCTGGGACGTCAGTCTTCGGGCGTCACAACTGGGGTGCGTTTACGTGTCGGTCATCAACACTGGCAGTTTTGGCCGATTTGGCCCTACCATGGACTATTACTCACCGTTTTGGTGTCTCAGAGTGATTTTCATGGCTGATGAACCTAGGGTGCGTTTTCGCATCGGTCATCAACACTCGTAGTTTTTGCCGATTCTGGCCCATTTCATGGACTATTACTCACCACTTTTGGGTCCCGGAGTGATTTTCTTAGTTGTTGAACCCCAAGGTGCGCTTACGTGTCGTTCATCATCCCTCGCCGTTTTGGGCGATTCTGGCCTGTTTCATGGGCTATTACTTGCAGTTTTGGCCGATTCTGGCCCGTATCATGGATTATTACTCACCGTTTTGGCGTCCCGAAACGATTTTCATGGTTGCTGAACCCCGGGGTGCCCTTACGTGCCTTTCATCAACACTCGTCGTTTCGGCCTATTCTGGCCCGTTTCATGGGGTCTAGGAGCAATTTCAACGATTGACGTACACTGGGGTGCGTTCACATGTCGGTCATCAACACTGGACATTTGGCCGATTTGGCCCTACCATGGACTATTACTCACCGTTTTGGTGTCTCAGAGTGATTTTCATGGCTGATGAACCTAGGGTGCGTTTTCGCATCGGTCATCAACACTCGTAGTTTTTGCCGATTCTGGCCCATTTCATGGACTATTACTCACCACTTTTGGGTCCCGGTGTGATTTTCATGGTTCTTGAACCCCCAAGGTGCGCTTACGTGTCGTTCATCATCCCTCGCCGTTTTGGGCGATTCTGGCCTGTTTCATGGGCTATTACTTGCAGTTTTGGCCGATTCTGGCCCGTATCATGGATTATTACTCACCGTTTTGGCGTCCCGAAACGATTTTCATGGTTGCTGAACCCCGGGGTGCCCTTACGTGCCTTTCATCAACACTCGTCGTTTCGGCCTATTCTGGCCCGTTTCATGGGGTCTAGGAGCAATTTCAACGATTGACGTACACTGGGGTGCGTTCACATGTCGGTCATCAACACTGGACATTTGGCCGATTTGGCCCTACCATGGACTATTACTCACGGTTTTGGTGTCTCAGAGTGATTTTCATGGCTGATGAACCTAGGGTGCGTTTTCGCATCGGTCATCAACACTCGCAGTTTTTGCCGATTCTGGCCCATTTCATGGACTATTACTCACCACTTTTGGGTCCCGGTGTGATTTTCATGGTTCTTGAACCCCCAAGGTGCGCTTATGTGTCGTTCATCATCACTCGCCGTTTTGGGCGATTCTGGCCTGTTTCATGGGCTATTACTTGCAGGTTTGGCCGATTCTGGCCCGTATCATGGACTATTACTCACGGTTTTGGGGTCCCGAAACGATTTTCATGGTTGCTGAACCCCAGGGTGCCCTTACGTGCCGTTCATCATCACTCGCCATTTTGTGCGATTCTAGCTTGTTTCATGGGCTATTACTTGCAGTTTTGGCCGATTCTGGCCCGTATCGTGGACTATTACTCAACGTTTTGGGGTCCCCAAACGATTTTCATGGTTGCTGAACCCCAGGGTGCCCTTACGTGTCGTTCATCAACACTAGCCGATTCGGCCTATTTTGCCCCGTTTCAAGGGGTCTAGTATCGATTTCCACGATTGACGTACACTGGGGTGCGTTTACATGTCGGTCATCAACACTGGCAGTTTTAGCCGATTTGGCCCTTATCATGGACTATTACTCACCGTTTTGGTGTCTAAGAGCGATTTTCATGGCTAATGAACCCTAGGGTGCGTTTTCGCATCGGTCATCAACACTCGCAGTTTTGGCCGATTCTGCCCATTTCATGGACTATTACTCACCACTTTTGGGTCCCGGAGTGATTTTCTTAGTTGTTGAACCCCAAGGTGCGCTTACGTGTCGTTCATCATCACTCGCCGTTTTGGGCGATTCTGGCCTGTTTCATGGGCTATTACTTGCAGTTTTGGCCGATTCTGGCCCATATCATGGACTTTTACTCACCGTTTTGGGGTCCCAAAACGATTTTCATGGTTGCTGAACCTCAGGGTGCCCTTACGTGCCGTTCATCATCACTCGCAATTTTATGCGATTCTAGCTTGTTTCATGGGCTATTACTTGCAGTTTTGGCCGATTCTTGCGCGTATCATGGACTATTACTCACCGTTTTGTGGTCCCAAAACGATTTTCATGGTTGCTGAACCTCAGGGTGCCCTTACGTGCCGTTCCTAAACACTCGCCGTTTCGGCCTATTCTGGCCCGTTTCGTGGGGTCTAGTAGCGATTTCCGCGACTGACGTACACTGGGGTGCGTTTACGTGTCGGTCATCAACACTGGCAGTTTTGGCCGATTTGGCCCTACCATGGACTATTACTCACTGTTTTGGTGTCTCAGAGTGATTTTCATGGCTGATGAACCTAGGATGCGTTTTCGCATCGGTCATCAACACTCGCAGTTTTGGCCGATTCTGCCCATTTCATGGACTATTACTCACCACTTTTGGGTCCCGGAGTGATTTTCTTAGTTGTTGAACCCCAAGGTGCGCTTATGTGTCGTTCATCATCCCTCGCCGTTTTCGGCGATTCTGGCCTGTTTCATGGGCTATTACTTGCAGTTTTGGCCGATTCTGGCCCGTATCATGGACTATTACTCACCGTTTTGGCGTCCCGAAACGATTTTCATGGTTGCTGAACCCCAGGGTGCCCTTACGTGCTGTTCATCAACACTCGCCGTTTCGGCCTATTCTGGCCCGTTTCATGGGGTCTAGTAGCAATTTCCACGATTGACGTACACTAGGGTGCGTTTACGTGTCGGTCATCAACACTGGCAGTTTTGGCCGATTTGGCCCTACCATGGACTATTACTCACCGTTTTGGTGTCTCAGAGTGATTTTCATGGTTGATGAACCTAGGGTGCGTTTTTGCATCGGTCATCAACACTCGCAGTTTTTGCCGATTCTGGCCCATTTCATGGACTATTACTCACCCCTTTTGGGTCCCGGAGTGATTTTCATGGTTCTTGAATCCCAAGGTGCGCTTACCTGTCGTTCATCATCACTCGCCGTTTTGGGCGATTCTGGCCTGTTTCATGGGCTATTACTTGCAGTTTTGGCCGATTCTGGCCTGTATCATGGACTATTACTCATCGTTTTGGGGTCCCGAAACGATTTTCATGGTTGCTGAACCCCAGGGTGCCATTACGTGCCGTTCATCATTACTCGCCATTTTGTGCGATTCTAGCTTGTTTCATGGGCTATTACTTGCAGTTTTGGCCGATTCTGGCCCGTATCATGGACTATTACTCACCGTTTTGGGGTCCCGAAACGATTTTCATGGTTGCTGAACCCCAGGGTGCCCTTACGTGTCGTTCATCAACACTCGCCGATTCGGCCTATTCTGCCCCGTTTCAAGGGGACTAGTAGCAATTTCCACGATTGACGTACACTGGGGTGCGTTTACGTGTCGGTCATCAACACTGGCAGTTTTGGCCGATTTGGCCCTACCATGGACTATTACTCACCGTTTTGGTGTCTCAGAGTGATTTTCATGGCTGATGAACCTAGGGTGCGTTTTCGCATCGGTCATCAACACTCGCAGTTTTGGCCGATTCTGCCCATTTCATGGACTATTTCTCACCACTTTTGGGTCCCGGAGTGATTTTCTTAGTTGTTGAACCCCAAGGTGCGCTTACGTGTCGTTCATCATCACTCGCCGTTTTGGGCGATTCTGGCCTGTTTCATGGGCTATTACTTGCAGTTTTCGCCGATTCTGGCCCGTATCATGGACTATTACTCACCGTTTTGGCGTCCCAAAACGATTTTCATGGTTGCTGAACCCCAGGGTGCCCTTACGTGTCGTTCATCAACACTCGCCGTTACGGCCTATTCTTGCCCGTTTCATGGGGTCTAGTAGCAATTTCCACGATTGACGTACACTGGGGTGCGTTTACGTGTCGGTCATCAACACTGGCAGTTTTGGCCGATTTGGCCCTACCATGGACTATTACTCACCGTTTTGGTGTCTCAGAGTGATTTTCATGGCTGATGAACCTAGGGTGCGTTTTCGCATCGGTCATCAACACTCGCAGTTTTTGCCGATTCTGGCCCATTTCATGGACTATTACTCACCACTTTTGGGTCCCGGAGTGATTTTCATGGTTCTTGAACCCCAAGGTGCGCTTATGTGTCGTTCATCATCACTCGCCGTTCTGGGCGATTCTGGCCTGTTTCATGGGCTATTACTTGCAGTTTTGGCCGATTCTGGCCCGTATCATGGACTATTACTCACCGTTTTGGGGCCCCGAAACGATTTTCATGGTTGCTGAACCCCAGGGTGCCCTTACGTGCCGTTCATCATCACTTGCCATTTTGTGCGATTCTAGCTTGTTTCATGGGCTATTACTTGCAGTTTTGGCCGATTCTGGCCCGTATCATGGACTATTACTCACCGTTTTGGGGTCCCGAAACGATTTTCATGGTTGCTGAACCTCAGGGTGCCCTTACGTGTCATTCATCAACACTCGCCGTTTCGGTCTATTCTGGCCCGTTTCAGGGGGTCTAGTAGCGATTTCCACGATTGACGTACACTGGGGTGCGTTTACGTGTCGATCATCAACACTGGCAGTTTTGGCCGATTTGGCCCTACCATGGACTATTACTCACCGTTTTGGGGTCCCGAAACGATTTTCATGGTTGCTGAACCTCAGGGTGCCCTTACGTGCCGTTCCTCAACACTCGCCGTTTGGGCCTATTCTGCCCCGTTTCATGGGGTCTAGTAGCGATTTCCACGATTGACGTACACTGGAGTGCGTTTACGTGTCGGTCATCAACACTGGCAGTTTTGGCCCATTTGGCCCTACCATGGACTATTACTCACCGTTTTGGTGTCTCAGAGTGATTTTCATGGCTGATGAACCTAGGGTGCGTTTTCGCATCGGTTATCAACACTCGCAGTTTTGGCCGATTCTGCCCATTTCATGGACTATTACTCACCACTTTTGGGTCCCGGAGTGATTTTCTTAGTTGTTAAACCCCAAGGTGCGCTTACGTGTCGTTCATCATCACTCGCCGTTTTGGGCGATTCTGGCCTGTTTCATGGGCTATTACTTGCAGTTTAGGCCGATTTTGGTCCGTATCATGGACTATTACTCACCGTTTTGGGGTCCCGAAACGATTTTCATGGTTGCTGAACCCCAGGGTGCCCTTACGTGCCGTTCATCATCACTCGCCATTTTGTGCGATTCTAACTTGTTTCATGGGCTATTACTTGCAGTTTTGGCCGATTCTGGCGCGTATCATGGACTATTACTCACCGTTTTGGGGTCCCGAAACGACTTTCATGGTTGCTGAACCT
>LR738709.1:112869466-112890759 GCA_902687465.1 Secale cereale | reverse complement strand
ATTACTCACCGTTTTGGGGTCCCGAAACGATTTTCATGGTTGCTGAACCCCAGGGTGCCCTTACGTGCCGTTCATCCTCACTCGCCATTTTGTGCGATTCTAGCTTGTTTCATGGGCTATTACTTGCAGTTTTGGCCGATTCTGGCGCGTATCATGGACTATTACTCACCGTTTTGGGGTCCCGAAACGATTTTCATGGTTGCTGAACCTCAGGGTGCCCTTACGTGCCGTTCCTCAACACTCGCCGTTTCGGCCTATTCTGGCCCGTTTCATGGGGTCTAGTAGCGATTTCCACGATTGACGTACACTGGGGTGCGTTTACGTGTCGGCCATCAACACTGGCAGTTATGGCCGAGTTGGCCCTACCATGGACTATTACTCACCGTTTTGGTGTCTCAGAGTGATTTTCATGGCTGATGAACCTAGGGTGCGTTTTCGCATCGGTCATCAACACTCGCAGTTTTTGCCGATTCTGGCCCATTTCATGGACTATTACTCACCACTTTTGGGTCCCGGAGTGATTTACTTGGTTCTTGAACCCCAAGGTGCGCTTACGTGTCGTTCATCATCACTCGCCGTTTTGGGCGATTCTAGCCTGTTTCATGGGCTATTACTTGCAGTTTTGGCCGATTCTGGCCCGTATCATGGACTATTACTCACCGTTTTGGGGTCCTGAAACGATTTTCATGGTTGATGAACCCCCCGGTGCCCTTACGTGCCGTTCATCCTCACTCGCCGTTTCGGCCTATTCTGGCCCGTTTCATGGGGTCTAGTAGCAATTTCCACGATTGACGTACACTGGGGTGCGTTTACGTGTCGGTCATCAACACTGGCAGTTTTGGCCGATTTGGCCCTACCATGGACTATTACTCACCGTTTTGGTGTCCCAAAGTGATTTTCATGGCTGATGAACCTAGGGTGCGTTTTCGCATCGGTCATCAACACTCGCAGTTTTTGCCGATTCTGGCCCATTTCATGGACTATTACTCACCACTTTTGGGTCCCGGAGTGATTTTCATGATTCTTGAAACCCAAGGTGCGCTTACGTGTCGTTCATCATCACTCGCCGTTTTAGGCGATTCTCGCCTGTTTCATGGGCTATTACTTGTAGTTTTGGCCGATTCTGGCCCGTATCATGGACTATTACTCACCGTTTTGGGGTCCCGAAACGATTTTCATGGTTGCGGAACCCCAGGGTGCCCTTACGTGCCGTTCATCATCACTCGCCATTTTGTGCGATTCTAGCTTGTTTCATGGGCTATTACTTGCAGTTTTGGCCGATTCTGGCCCGTATCATGGACTATTAATCACCGTTTTGGGGTCCCGAAACGATTTTCATGCTTGCTGAACCTCAGGGTGCCCTTACGTGCCGTTCCTCAACACTCGCCGTTTCGGCCTATTCTGGCCCGTTTCATGGGGTCTAGTAGCGATTTCCACGATTGACGTACACTGGGGTGCGTTTACGTGTCCGTCATCAACACTGGCAGTTTTGGCCCATTTGGCCCTACCATGGACTATTACTCACCGTTTTGGTGTCTCAGAGTGATTTTCATGGCTGATGAACCTAGGGTGCGTTTTCGCATCGGTTAACAACACTCGAAGTTTTGGCCGATTCTGCCCATTTCATGGACTATTACTCACCACTTTTGGGTCCCGGAGTGATTTTCTTAGTTGTTAAACCCCAAGGTGTGCTTACGTGTTGTTCATCATCACTCGCCGTTTTGGGCGATTCTGGCCTGTTTCATGGGCTATTACTTGCAGTTTTGGCCGATTCTGGCCCGTATCATGGACTATTACTCACCGTTTTGGCGTCCCAAAACGATTTTCATGGTTGATGAACCCCCCGGTGCCCTTACGTGCCGTTAATCAACACTCGCCGTTTCGGCCTATTCTGGCCCGTTTCATGGGGTCTAGTAGCAATTTCCACGATTGACGTACACTGGGGTGCGTTTACGTGTCGGCCATCAACACTGGCAGTTTTGGCCGATTTGGCCCTACCATGGACTATTACTCACCGTTTTGGTGTCCCAGAGTGATTTTCATGGCTGATGAACCTAGGGTGCGTTTTCGCATCGGTCATCAACACTCGCAGTTTTTGCCGATTCTGGCCCATTTCATGGACTATTACTCACCACTTTTGGGTCCCGGAGTGATTTTCATGGTTCTTGAACCCCAAGGTGCGCTTACGTGTTGTTCATCATCACTCGCCGTTTTAGGCGATTCTCGCATGTTTCATGGGCTATTACTTGCATTTTGGCCGATTCTGGCGTGTATCATGGACTATTACTCACCGTTTTGGGGTCCCGAAACGATTTTCATGGTTGCTGAACCCCAGGGTGCCCTTACGTGCCGTTCATCAACACTAGCCGATTCGGCCTATTCTGGCCCGTTTTAATGGGTCTAGTAGCGATTTCCACGATTGACGTACACTGGGGTGCGTTTACGTGTCGGTCATCAACACTGGCAGTTTTGGCCGATTTGGCCCTACCATGGACTATTACTCACCGTTTAGTGTCTCAGAGTGATTTTCATGGCTGATGAACCTAGGGTGCGTTTTCGCATCGGTCATCGACACTCGCAGTTTTGGCCGATTCTGCCCATTTCATGGACTATTATTCACCACTTTTGGGCCCCGGAGTGATTTTCATGGTTCTTGAACCCCAAGGTGCGCTTACGTGTCGTTCATCATCACTTGCCGTTTTGGGCGATTCTGGCCTATTTCATGGGCTATTACTTGCAGTTTTGGCCGATTCTGGCCCGTATCATGGACTATTACTCACCGTTTTGGCGTCCCGAAACAATTTTCATGGTTGCTGAACCCCAGGGTGCCCTTACGTGCCGTTCATCAACACTCGCCGTTTCGGCCTATTCTGGCCCGTTTCATGGGGTCTAGTAGCAATTTCCACGATTGACGTACACTCGGGTGCGTTTACGTGTCGGTCATCAACACTGGCAGTTTTGGCCGATTTGGCCCTACCATGGACTATTACTCACCGTTTTGGTGTCTTAGAGTGATTTTCATGGCTGATGAACCTAGGGTGCGTTTTCGCATCGGTCATCAACACTCGCAGTTTTTGCCGATTCTGGACCATTTCATGGATTATTACTCACCACTTTTGGGTCTCGGACTGATTTTCATGGTTCTTGAACCCCAAGGTGCGCTTACGTGTCGTTCATCATCACTCGCCGTTTTGGGCGATTCTGGCCTGTTTCATGGGCTGTTACTTGCAGTTTTGGCCGATTCTGGCCCATATCATGGACTATTACTCACCGTTTTGGGGTCCCGAAACGATTTTCATGGTTGCTGAACCCCAGGGTGCCCTTACGTGCCGTTCAACATCACTCGCCATTTTGTGCGATTCTAGCTTGTTTCATGGGCTATTACTTGCAGTTTTGGCCGATTCTGGCGCGTATCATGGACTATTACTCACCGTTTTGGGGTCCTGAAACGATTTTCATGGTTGCTGAACCTCAGGGAGCCCTTACGTGCCGTTCCTCAACACTCGCCGTTTCGGCCTATTCTGGCCCGTTTCATGGGGTCTAGTAGCGATTTCCACGATTGACGTACACTGGGGTGCGTTTACGTGTCGGTCATCAACACTGGCAGTTTTGGCCGATTTGGCCCTACCATGGATTATTACTCACCGTTTTGGTGTCTCAGAGTGATTTTCATGGCTGATGAACCTAGGGTGCGTTTTCGCATCGGTCATCAACACTCGCAGTTTTGGCCGATTCTGCCCAATTCATGGACTATTACTCACCACTTTTGGGTCCCGGAGTGATCTTCGTAGTTGTTGAACCCCAAGGTGCGCTTACGTGTCGTTCATCATCACTCGCCGTTTTGGGCGATTCTGGCCTGTTTCATGGGCTATTACTTGCAGTTTTGGCCGATTCTGGCCCGTATCATGGACTATTACTCACCGTTTTGGCGTCCCGAAACGATTTTCATGGTTGCTGAACCCCAGAGTGCCCTTACGTGCCTTTCGTCAACACTCGCTGTTTCGGCCTATTCTGGCCCGTTTCATGGGGTCTAGTAGCGATTTCCACGATTGACGTACACTGGGGTGCGTTTACGTGTCGGCCATCAACACTGGCAGTTATGGCCGACTTGGCCCTACCATGGACTATTACTCACTGTTTTGGTGTCTCACAGTGATTTTCATGGCTGATGAACCTAGGGTGCGTTTTCGCATCGGTCATCAACACTCGCAGTTTTTGCCGAGTCTGGCCCATTTCATGGACTATTACTCACCACTTTTGGGTCCCGGAGTGATTTTCATGGTTCTTGAACCCCAAGGTGCGCTTACGTGTCATTCATCATCACTCGCCGTTTTGGGCGATTCTGGCCTGTTTCATGGGCTATTACTTGCAGTTTTGGCCGATTCTGGCCCGTATCATGGACTATTACTCACCGTTTTGGCGTCCCGAAATGATTTTCATGGTTGCTGAACCCTAGGGTGCCCTTATGTGACGCCCGAAGACCGACGTCCCAGAAGATTCCAGAAGATTCCAGATGTTTCGGGTTCTTCCGTGGGTTTCATTTGTGCTTGTGTTATTTATTTTGCCTTGCATCATTCATCATGCCATCATGTCATATTTATTCTGCATCTCAACTAAATAAATTGTGTGGACGTTCGGTCCATTTAAATCGAGGGAAGAATGACTTCTCTTTATAACATATCCTCCTAATATTATGGAGCTATTATAAATAATTATTCCATTGCTTCGGAATCACCAACACACACTTGCATATCTTCCCTATTTTGTTGGAACCACTTTTGTTGGGTTGGTAATATTCCTTAAAGCCTTACAAAAATGTTCCATCTTTTATTTCTTGTTCATGGCCTTTTTCTTAATAATTCTTGAACTCTCTCTTTCTTTTTCTGCTAAAGAAATAATTTAGGGAGAGTGATAAACCAGCTGGGCTCCCTCCCAGCCGTCTCCCGCAGTCCCGCACCGCCTGGGCCCATCTGGTCAGGCCCAACTTCCCCCCCCCCCAAGGCCCAGCCACATCCAGCTCTAACCCTAAGCCCGACGCAGCAGCCTCTCTCTCCGCTCCTCCCTCTCCCGCACCCCGCCGCCAGAGACTCGAACCCCTCCTACCATCGCTCCCATCGCTCCCCGACCCCGATTCCCTCGTCCCCTTGCTCTCCCCTCACTGTCTCGGTCTCCCTCCAGCGGCCAGGAACAGCGCCGCCGCGCCTCAGCCAAGGCGCCTGTGCCTCGCCCCCCGAGCGGCTCCCTCCGCATCGCCCCGGCCCCCTCCACGCCTCGCGTCGGCCCCGGCGCGCCAAGGCCGCAGCAGCACCGAGCGTCGCGCCCCTCCGTCTCCAGGCAAGCGCCGCGCCCCTCCAGCGCGGGAGCAGCCCGGTCAGCCAGGCCCCACCTCCTCGCCTCCTCTGGACAGCACCTCCAGCGCCTCCTGCGTTCCCTCCTCCTCGAAGCCACCCCTGCCTCCACGCCAGGAGCGCTCGCGCCCTCCGTCTCCAGCCTCGCACGCTGCTAGCCTCGATCCCCTCGATGCCCTCGCCAGAGTCACCGCTGAAGCCGAGGCCGCCGCTCCCCGTCGGCCAGATCCTCCGCCGCGCAGGCCATGCCCCTGTGTCGCGCGAGCCCAGGCAGCATATCGCTGCCTCCTCTTTGTTCCAGCAGGCAAGGGTACCCGGCGTCCTCCTGGCAAGCCGTGCCCCCTCCATGACCATCTGTCCCGGGCACCATGACCACCGGGCCGAGTCCCGTATCCCGTGGCCGGCCACTTCGTGCTTGACGATGTGTACATGTACGAACATGAACAACTACCGTCGCCGAGACCGCAAGTACCACTACATAAACGTGTACCCCTACGTCAACGACGACTCGACAAGAACCCCGCCGGCAAGTACCAGGACACGATAACGTGATCGACTACTTCCTCTACGTCCCTCGACGACCTCGAACCCCCTCCGAGAACGAACGTTACGAAGGTATAACCCCGAGACGATGACCCGTGGACGAATGCTTGTGGTTGTATGAGATGCTCCACTTATGTGCTCCGTGCCCGTTTCGTCTTTTGTCATGCTCCTCGGTTGCCTCGTCGCCGACTCGTGGGAACCTGGTGACGGGATCACCCCACCTTTCTTCTTGCTTGACACGCTCTCCATCATCTTTTGCACTGGTGTCTCAATGAGTTACCGGAACCGAGATGTTGCCGTTGTATCATTTTCGGATCGTTGCCGTGGCACCCTTTCTTTCCACCACGGCGACAAATACTTCTTATCTCTTCATGTTAACGTCTAACTAATAAATTTCCATTAACTTGTTCATGGGGATTTTCCGGAATTGTTGTTGTTATTTTCACCGGTGTCTCAATTTGTGAATTGTTGTTTGCTTATAAATTGCTAAACATGCTCATGGGGACTTTCCGGAATTGTTGTTGTTATTTTCTGGCCTCATTTAAATTGCCTAAATAGTGTAGTTTATTATGCTTCACCTCTTGCTATGTTAAAAACATTTAATCTTGTCTTGTAAATAACGAGAGTTAATTAAATAAGTAAAATGTGGTGTTTCGTCAATATGCAACTCGTTGCATATTGAGCTCCACTTAACTTGTAGTCTTGTTTGTGCACATTGCCATGCCATGCATGGACATGCATCATACTTGGATGGGCATCGTATGCCATGTTTATGCTTCTGTGTTTATCGTGTTGTTTGTTTCTTTGCGGTTTCTTCTCTTGTTAGCTTCGGTTTCGTTCCGGAGTTGTGGGGATTCGCTCGACTATGTTGCTCCGTCTACTTCATGGACTTGTTCTTCTTCCTTGCGGAATCCCAGGCAAGATGATCATACCCTTGGATACCTTTACCATTGCCATGCTTAGTGTCTCGATGCTATTGTTACATGTCGCGCTACCCATCTTTTAATTCAGCCTCTCCTTGTTGTCAGGAAGCCTCTAACCTTTGACACCTTCCTAGCAAAACCACTGTTTGGCTATGTTACCCGCTTGCTCAGCCCCTCTTATAGCGTTGTTAGTTGCAGGTGAAGATGAAGTTCGTTCCAGGAGGGAACTTTTTGTTGGAATATCACAATATCTATAATTATTATTAACACACCTATATATTGGGCATGGGTGGAAGGCTTGGCCTTTTGCTCGGTGTTTTGTAACACTCATGCCACCTTAGGCGCCGATAAACCGACATTATGTTCCTTGATTTTGTGTTCCTTACACGATGGGTGGATGGGGACCCCTTGACAGTTCGACTTTGAATAAAACTCCTCCAGCAAGGCCCAACATTGCTTTTAATTTAATCATAATAACAACTTAATTAATTAATTAAATTGCATAGGGAGTTAGCGCTACCCGAGGATTCTTTCTACATAGTCGGGGGGGCCAGTGCTGATGGTGTTGGTCCCAAACGGGGAACCTGCGGGGCCACCACGGGGAAACTCGAGGTTTGGTTTTACTCGTAGCTTCGCCCATCCGGTCATGGCCTGAGACGAGATACTCGCGGCTACTATCAGGGTGTCGACACACCGGGAGGTCTTGCTGGACTTGTTTTACCATTGTCGGAATGTCTTGTGCACCGGGATGCCGAGCCTGATCGGATTTCACTAAGATAAGGGGTGATGATATTATATTCATCATTTCAGCTAATCGTGAGAGCTTGTGATGGGCTAAGTTGGGACACCCCTGCAGGGTTATAATATTTCGAAAGTCGTGCCCGCGGTTATGTGGCAGATTGGAATTTGTTAATGTCCGGTTGTAGAAAACTTGACAGAGGATCCGAAGTAAAACACACAACTGTGTGAGTAACCGTGACTGTCTCTTTTCACTTTGAGAAGAGAACACGGTGGGGTTATGTTTGACTCGTATGTAGTTCAGGTTCTTTAGCGATCACTACTAGTTGGCGACCGTTTGCGTAGAAGCTCATCTTATTCTTGTACTCGTAAGTTAGCCACCATATTATGCTTAGCCGCTGCTGCAACCTCACCACTTTACCTCTTCCTACCCATAAAGCTTTGCTAGTCTTGATACCCATGGTTATGGGATTGCTGAGTCCTCGTGGCTCACAGATACTACAACACCAGATGCAGGATCCGCCGAGTTTGAAGCAGGAGATGGATCAGAACTTCTGGGAGTTCCATGAAGAGCGTGGCCGTATGCTTGTGATGTTTTCGACGTTCGGTAGTGGTTTCTACAAGGGGCGATTCGGACCTATGGCTTTATGTTTTGGTATCTTTCATTTGGATCTTCACCCGTAGTCGGGTTGTGATGTTTTGAATGATGTTTTGCTTATGTAATGTATTGTGTGAAGTGGCGAGTGTAAGCCAACTATCTCCTTTTGCAATTTCATCCCTATTTTTACATGAGTCGTGCAAAGATACCAAACTTGAGATCATTCCAGAATGGGCTTATACCTTTAAGTCGTGCCTCGACACGTAGGACGTATAGTCCCATCCTGGGCATTACACCTTACGTGCCGTTCATCAACACTCGCTGTTTCGGCCTATTCTGGCCCGTTTCATGGGGTCTAGTAGCGATTTCCACGATTGACGTACACTGGGTTGCGTTTACGTGTCGGTCATCAACACTGGCAGTTTTGGCCGATTTGGCCCTACCATGGACTATTACTCACCGTTTTGGTGTCTCAGAGTGATTTTCATGGCTGATGAACCTAGGGTGCGTTTTCGCATCGGTCATCAACACTCGCAGTTTTTGCCGATTCTGGCCCATTTCGTGGACTATTACTCACCACTTTTGGGTCCCGGAGTGATTTTCATGGTTGTTGAACCCCAAGGTGCGCTTACGCGTCGTTCATCATCACTCGCCGTTTTGGGCGATTCTGGCCTGTTTCATGGGCTATTACTTGCAGTTTTGGACGATTCTGGCCCGCATCATGGACTATTACTCACCGTTTTGGGGTCCCGAAACAATTTTCATGGTTGCTGAACCCCAGGGTGCCCTTACGTGCCGTTCATCATCACTCGCAATTTTGTGCGATTCTAGCTTGTTTCATGGGCTATTACTTGCAGTTTTGGCCGATTCTGGCCCGTATCATGGACTATTACTCACCGTTTTGGGGTCCCGAAACGATTTTCATGGTTGCTGAACCCCAGGGTGCCCTTACGTGCCGTTCATCAACACTCGCCGTTTCGGCCTATTCTGGCCCGTTTCATGGATTCTAGTAGCGATTTCCATGATTGAAGTACACTGAGGTGCGTTTTCGCATCGGTCATCAACACTCGCAGTTTTGGCCGATTCTGCCCATTTCATGGACTATTACTCAGCACTTTTGGGTCCCGGAGTGATTTTCTTAGTTGTTGAACCCCAAGGTGCGCTTACGTGTCATTCATCATCACTCGCCGTTTTGGGCGATTCTGGCCTGTTTCATGGGCTATTACTTGCAGTTTTGGCCGATTCTAGCCCGTGTCATGGACTATTACTCACCGTTTTGGCAGGAGAGATTGATATTTTCGACCCCTTACTCCCTGTACAGAGGCCTGCTCCATCCTTAGATGAAAAGCCTGATCATTCAGCTCCGCCTGCCTTATCGCTATCATAGCCTTCTCTGTTTTCAGATCATCCCTTGCTTTATCAATCCGGCCCTTTAGCTGAAGGAGCTCTGCAACATGTTGCGCCATGTTTGCTGGAGTTACCTCTGCCATGGCCCGAGCTGTGAACTCCTCGACTAAGGTGGATAGAATGACAGTAGGTGAAAGGGCCGGGCCGCTCCCCCCTACACCAGCTTCTGCTGTCGCCCCGTTCACCGTGGACTGCGGCATAGATTGTGAACCGGCCATAAAGACAGCCACCCGGTTTGGCGGGTCAAAGGGGTCCGGAATACTGTCTCCGTCGAACTCACCCTCAGACCGGCCGTCCCGCAACTGATACAAAGATTCAGTCTCTTTGGATGAGGATCCGTCGTCGGAGTACACAACTGTTTCTTCGCCGGATTCCAATCCTTCCTCGGTTTGGGCCCCGTGAACTGCTCCAACGAAAACGTGCTTCACGGCGGGCTGAATCCGGGCCAATCTCGCACGCTGAGCCGGCTCGACGATGTTGGGGAAGATGTCCGGCTCAGGTCCTGGTTCGCCGATCTTGACGATGAAGACGTGGATGCCACCGAAGGGAACCTGGTACCCGTATTCGATTGAATCGGCCTCCGGTCCCCAACCTGCATCGTCAATGTAGATCCGGCCGCGGCGACTCTTGGTCATCCGGCCGACCACGTAGCCCTTGAGCCCTTCGAAGCTGCCCTTCAAGAACTCGAAACCATCGTGCGGAGGCCCCACGGTGGGCGCCAACTGTCATGGAATTAACACGGCGGATGTCCGGTTTAACGGACTTGATGATGGAACCATCGCACGGGTTAGCTTGAAGGGGTTAAAAGCACACAAAGGACACAGAAGGTTTATACTAGTTCGGCCCCTTCGATGAAGATAAAAGCCTACGTCTAGTTCGGTTTGGTATTGCTTGCGCCTGAACCGTCGCCGGGTCGTCCCTTTATATAGAGGCGACGCCCGGTCCGGTTTACAGAGTCCCGAGGCTGGCTCATACTCGTGTCCGCCTCGGTCTCTGCTATTTCTTTCTTATCTCTCAAGTTACATGATCAAACGGTTTACAAACCATAACTCCTTACATGGGCCATAAGATCTCATGGGCCGCACTTTTTACTAAATATTACAAACACACAACGCTGTTAGCATATTCCGGTTTACACTAGCCGGTTTATACCAGCTAGTCATATCCCTGACACGTGTCGTTCATCATCACTCGCCGTTTTGGGCGATTCTGGCTTGTTTCATGGGCTATTACTTGCAATTTTGGCCGATTCTGGCCCGTATCATGGACTATTACTCACCGTTTTGGGGTCCCGAAACGATTTTCATGGTTGCTGAACCCCAGGGTGCCCTTACGTGCCGTTCATCAACACTCGCCGATTCGGCCTATTCCGGCCCGTTTCAAGGGGTCTAGTAGCGATTTCCACGATTGACGTACACTGGGATGCGTTTACGTATCGGTCATCAACACTGGTAGTTTTGGCCGATTTGGCCCGTATCATCGACTATTACTCATCGTTTGGTGTCTCAGAGCGATTTTCATGGCTGATGAACCCTTGGGTGCGTTTTCGCATCGGTCATCAACACTCGCAATTTTTGCCGATTCTGGCCCATTTCGTGGACTATTACTCACCACTTTTGGGTCCCGGAGTGATTTTCATGGTTGTTGAACCCCAAGGTGCGCTTACGAGTCGTTCATCATCACTCGCCGTTTTGGGCGATTTTGGCCTGTTTCATGGGCTATTACTTGCAGCTTTGGACGATTCTGGCCCGCATCATGGACTATTACTCACCGTTTTGGGGTCCCGAAACGATTTTGATGGGTGCTGAACCCCAGGGTGCCCTTAAGTGCCGTTCATCATCACTCGCCATTTTGTGCGATTCTAGCTTGTTTCATGGGCTATTACTTGCAGTTTTGGCCGATTCTGGCCCGTATCATGGACTATTACTCACCGTTTTGGGGTCCCGAAACGATTTTCATGGTTGCTGAACCCCAGGGTGCCCTTACGTGCCGTTCATCAACACTCGCCGTTTCGGCCTATTCTGGCCCATTTCATGGGGTCTAGTAGCGATTTCCACGATTGAAGTACACTGAGGTGCGTTTACGTGTCGGTCATCAACACTGGCAGTTTTGGCCGATTTGGCCCTACCATGGACTATTACTCACCGTTTTGGTGTCTCAGAGTGACATTCATGGCTGATGAACCTAGGGTGCGTTTTCGCATCGGTCATCAACACTCGCAGTTTTGGCCGATTCTGCCCATTTCATGGACTATTACTCAGCACTTTTGGGTCCCGGAGTGATTTTCTTAGTTGTTGAACCCCAAGGTGCGCTTACGTGTCGTTCATCATCACTCGCCGTTTTGGGCGATTCTGGCCTGTTTCATGGACTATTACTTGCAGTTTTGGCCGATTCTGGCCCGTGTCATGGACTATTACTCACCGTTTTGGCAGGAGAGATTGATATTTTCGACCCCTTACTCCCTGTACAAAGGCCTGCTCCATCCTTAGATGAAAAGCCTGATCATTCAGCTCCGCCTGCCTTATCGCTATCATAGCCTTCTCTGTTTTCAGATCATCCCTTGCTTTATCAATCCGGCCCTTTAGCTGAAGGAGCTCTGCATCATGTTGCGCCTTGTTTGCTGGAGTTACCTCTGCCATGGCCCGAGCTGTGAACTCCTCGACTAAGGTGGATAGAACGACAGTAGGTGAAAGGGCCGGGCCGCTCCCCCCTACACCAGCTTCTACTGTCGCCCCGTTCACCGTGGACTACGGCATAGATTGTGAACCGGCCATAAAGACAGCCACCCGGTTTGGCGGGTCAAAGGGGTCCGGAATACAGTCTCCGTCGGACTCACCCTCAGACCGGCCGTCCCACAACTGATACAAAGATTCAGTCTCTTCGGATGAGGATCCGTCGTCGGAGTACACAACTGTTTCTCCGCCGGATTCCGATCCTTCCTCGGTTTGGGCCCCGTGAACTGCTCCAACGAAAACGTGCTTCACGGCGGGCTGAATCCGGGCCGATCTCGCACGCTGAGCCGGCTCGACGATGTTGGGGAAGATGTCCGGCTAAGGTCCTGGTTCGCCGATCTTGCCGATGAAGACGTGGATGCCACCGAAGGGAACCTGGTACCCGTATTCGATTGAATCGGCCTCCGGTCCCCAACCTGCATCGTCAATGTAGATCCGGCCGCGGCGACTCTTGGTCATCCGGCCGACCACGTAGCCCTTGAGCCCTTCGAAGCTGCCCTTCAAGAACTCGAAACCATCGTGCGGAGGCCCGACGGTGGGCGCCAACTGTCATGGAATTAACACGGCGGATGTCCGGTTTAACGGACTTGATGATGGAACCATCGCACGGGTTAGCTTGAAGGGGTTAAAAGCACACAAAGGACACAGAAGGTTTATACTAGTTCGGCCCCTTCGATGAAGGTAAAAGCCTACGTCTAGTTCGGTTTGGTATTGCTTGCGCCTGAACCGTCGCCGGGTCGTCCCTTTATATAGAGGCGACGCCCGGTCCGGTTTACAGAGTCCCGAGGCTGGCTCATACTCGTGTCCGCCTCGGTCTCTGCTATTTCTTTCTTATCTCTCAAGTTACATGATCAAACGGTTTACAAACCATAACTCCTTACATGGGCCATAAGATCTCATGGACCGCACTTTTTACTAAATATTACAAACACACAACGCTGTTAGCATATTCCGGTTTACACTAGCCGGTTTATACCTGCTAGTCATATCCCTGACACGTGTCGTTCATCATCACTCGCCGTTTCGGGCGATTCTGGCTTGTTTCATGGGCTATTACTTGCAATTTTGGCCGATTCTGGCCCGTATCATGGACTATTACTCACCGTTTTGGGGTCCCGAAACGATTTTCATGGTTGCTGAACCCCAGGGTGCCCTTACGTGCCGTTCATCAACACTCGCCGATTCGGCCTATTCCGGCCCGTTTCAAGGGGTCTAGTAGCGATTTCCACGATTGATGTACACTAGGATGCGTTTACGTATCGGTCATCAACACTGGTAGTTTTGGCCGATTTGGCCCGTATCATCGACTATTACTCATCGTTTGGTGTCTCAGAGCGATTTTCATGGCTGATGAACCCTTGGGTGCGTTTTCGCATCGGTCATCAACACTCGCAGTTTTGGCCGATTCTGGCCCATTTCGTGTACTACTACTCACCACTTTTGGGCCCCGGAGTCATTTTCATGGTTTTTGAACCGCAAGGTGCGCATACGTGTCGTTCATCATTACTCGCCGTTTTGGGCAATTCTGGCTTGTTTCATGGGCTATTACTTGTAGTTTTGGCCAATTCTGGCCCGTATCATGGACTATTACTCACCGTTTTGGGGTCCCGGAACGATTTTCATGGTTGCTGAACCCCAGGGTGCCCTTACGTGCTGTTCATCAACACTCGCCGTTTCGGCCTATTCTGGCCCATGTCATGGGGTCTAGTAGCGATTTCCACGATTGACGTACACTGTGGTGCGTTTACATGTCGGTCATCTACACTGGCATTGGCCGATTTGGCCCGTACCATGGACTATTACTCACCGTTTTGGTGTCTAAGAGCGATTTTCATGGCTAACAAACCCTAGGGTGCGTTTTCGCATCAGTCATCAACACTCGCAGTTTTTGCCGATTCTGGCCCATTTTGTGGACTATTACTCACCACTTTTGGGTCCCGGAGTGATTTTCATGGTTGTTGAACCCCAAGGTGCGCTTACGAGTCGTTCATCATCACTCGCCGTTTTGGGCGATTTTGGCCTGTTTCATTGGCTATTACTTGCAGTTTGGACGATTCTGGCCCGCATCATGGACTATTACTCACCGTTTTGGGGTCCCAAAACAATTTTGATGGTTGCTGAACCCCAGGGTGCCCTTAAGTGCCTTCATCATCACTCACCATTTTGTGCGATTCTAGCTTGTTTCATGGGCTATTACTTGCAGTTTCGGCCGATTGTGGCCCGTATCATGGACTATTACTCACCGTTTTGGGGTCCCGAAACGATTTTCATGGTTGCTGAACCCCAGGGTGCCCTTACGTGCCGTTCATCAACACTCCCCGTTTCGGCCTATTCTGGCTCGTTTCATGGGGTCTAGTAGCGATTTCAACGATTGACATACACTGGGGTGCGTTTACGTGTCGGCCATCAACACTGGCAGTTTTGGCCGATCCTGCCCATTTCATGGACTATTACTCACCACTTTTGGGTCCCGGAGTGATTTTCTTAGTTGTTGAACCCCAAGGTGCGCTTACATGTCGTTCATCATCACTCGACGTTTTGGGCGAATCTGGCCTGTTTCATGGGCTATTACTTGCAGTTTTGGCCGATTCTGGCCCGTATCATGGACTATTACTCACCGTTTTGGGGTCCCGAAACGATTTTCATGGTTGCTGAACCCCAGGGTGCCCTTACGTGCCGTTCATCAACACTCGCCGATTCGGCCTATTCTGGCCCGTTTCAAGGGGTCTAGTAGCGATCTCCACGATTGACGTACACTGGCATTCGTTTACGTGTCGGTCATCAACACTGGTAGTTTTGGCCGGTTTGGCCCGTATCATGGACTATTACTCACCGTTTTGGTGTCTCAGAGAGATTTTCATGGCTGATGAACCCTAGGGTGCGTTTTCGCATCGGTCATCAGCTCTCGCAGTTTTGGCCGATTCTGGCCCATTTCGTGGACTATTACTCACCACTTTTGGGCCCCGGAGTGATTTTCATGGTTTTTGAACCCCAAGGTGCGAATACGTGTCGTTCATTATCACTCGCCGTTTTGGGCGATTCTGGCTTGTTTCATGGGCTATTACTTGCAGTTTTCGCCGATTCTGGCCCGTATCATGGACTATTACTCACCGTTTTGGGGTCCCGAAACGATTTTCGTGGTTGCTGAACCCCAGGGTGCCCTTACGTGCCGTTCATCATCACTCGCAATTTTGTGCCATTCTAGCTTGTTTCATGGGCTATTACTTGCAGTTTTGGTCGATTCTGGCCCGTATCATGGACTATTACTCACCGTTTCGGGGTCCCGAAACGATTTTCATGGTTGTTGAACCCCAGGGTGCCCTTACGTGCAGTTCATCAACACTCGCCGTTTCAGCCTATTCTGGCCCGTTTCATGGGGTCTAGTAGCGATTTCCACGATCGACGTACACTGGGTTGCGTTTACGTGTCGGTCATCAACACTCATAGTTTTGGCCGATTTGGCCCTACCATGGACTATTCCTCACCGTTTTAGTGTCTCAGACTGATTTTCATGGCTAATGAACCTAGCGTGCGTTTTCGCATCGGTCATCAACACTCGCAGTTTTGGCCGATTCTGCCCATTTCATGGACTATTACTCACCACTTTTTGGTCCCGGAGTGATTTTCTTAGTTATTGAACCACAAGGTGCGCTTACGTGTCATTCATCATCACTCACCGTTTTGGGCGATTCTGGCCTGTTTCATGGGCTATTACTTGCAGTTTTGGCCGATTCTCGCCCGTATCATGGACTATTACTCACCGTTTTGGGGTCCCGAAACGATTTTCATGGTTGCTGAACCCAGGGTGCCCTGACGTGCCGTTCATCAACACTCGCCGTATCGGCCTATTCTTGCTTGTTTCATAGCGTCTAGTAGCGATTTCCACGATTGAAGTACACTCCGGTGCGTTTACGTGTCGGTCATCAACACTGGCAGTTTTGGTCGATTTGGCCCGTATCATGGACTATTACTCACCGTTTTGGTGTCTCAGAGCGATTTTCATGGCTGATGAAACGTAGGGTGCGATTTCGCATCTGTCATCAGCACTCGCAGTTTTGGCCGATTCTGACCCATTTCGTGGACTATTACTCACCACTCTTGGGCCCCTTAGTGATTTTCATGGTTTTTGAACCCCAAGGTGCGCATACGTGTCGTTCATCATCACTCGCCGTTTTGGGCGATTCTGGCTTGTTTCATGGGCTATTACTTGCAATTTTGGCCGATTCTGGCCCGTATCATGGACTACTCACCGTTTTGAGGTCCCGAAACGATTTTCATGGTTGCTGAACCCCAGGGTGCCCTTACATGCCGTTCATCAACACTCGCCGATTCGGCAAATTCTGGCCCGTTTCAAGGGGTCTAGTAGCGATTTCCACGATTGACGTACACTAGGATGCGTTTACGTGTCGGTCATCAACACTGGTAGTTTTGGCCGATTTGGCCCGTATCATGGACTATTACTCATCGTTTGGTGTCTCAGAGCGATTTTCATGGCTGATGAACCCTAGGGTGCGTTTTCGCATCGGTCATCAACACTCGCAGTTTTGGCCGATTATGGCCCATTTCGTGTACTACTACTCACCACTTTTGGGCCCCGGAGTCATTTTCATGATTTTTGAACCGCAAGGTGCGCATACGTGTCGTTCATCATCACTCGTCGTTTTGGGCGATTCTGGCTTGTTTCATGGGCTATTACTTGCAGTTTTGGCCGATTCTGGCCCGTATCATGGACTATTACTCACCGTTTTGGGGTCCCGAAACGATTTTCATGGTTGCTGAACCCCAGGGTGCCCTTACGTGCCGTTCATCAACACTCGCCGTTTCGGCCTATTCTGGCCCATGTCATGGGGTCTAGTAGCGATTTCCATGATTGACATACACTGGGGTGCGTTTACATGTCGGTCGTCAACACTGGCAGTTTTGGCCGATTTGGCCCGTATCATGGACTATTACTCACCGTTTTGGTGTCTAAGAGCGATTTTCATGGCTAACGAACCCTAAGGTGCGTTTTCGCATCGGTCATCAACACTCGCAGTTTTTCCCATTCTGGCCCATTTCGTGGACTATTACTCACCACTTTTGCGTCCCGGAGTGATTTTCATGGTTGTTGAACCCCAAGGTGCGCTTACGCGTCGTTCATCATCACTCGCCGTTTCGGGCGATTCTGGCCTGTTTCATGGGCTATTACTTGCAGTTTTGGACGATTCTGGCCCGCGTCAAGGACTATTACTCACCGTTTTGAGGTCCCGAAACGATTTTGATGGTTGCTGAACCCCAGGGTGCCCTTACGTGCCGTTCATCATCACTCGCCATTTTGTGCGACTCTAGCTTCTTTCATGGGCTATTACTTGCAGTTTTGGCCGATTGTGGCCCGTATCATGGACTATTACTCACCGTTTTGGGGTCCCGAAACGATTTTCATTGTTGCTGAACCCCAGAGTGCCCTTACGTGCCTTTCGTCAACACTCGCTGTTTCGGCCTATTCTGGCCCGTTTCATGGGGTCTAGTAGCGATTTCCACGATTGACGTACACTGGGGTGCGTTTACGTGTCGGCCATCAACACTGGCAGTTATGGCCGACTTGGCCCTACCATGGACTATTACTCACTGTTTTGATGTCTCACAGTGATTTTCATGGCTGATGAACCTAGGGTGCGTTTTCGCATCGGTCATCAACACTCGCAGTTTTGGCCGATTCTGCCCATTTCATGAACTATTACTCACCACTTTTGGGTGTTCCGGAGTGATTTTCATGGCTGATGAACCTAGGGTGCGTTTTCGCATCGGTCATCAACACTTGCAGTTTTGGCCGATTCTGCCCATTTCATGAACTATTACTCACCACTTTTGGGTATTCCGGAGTGATTTTCTTAGTTGTTGAACCCCAAGGTGCGCTTACATGTCGTTCATCATCACTCGCCGTCTTGGGCGATTCTGGCCTGTTTCATGGGCTATTACTTGCAGTTTTGGCCGATTCTGGCCCGTATCATGGACTATTACTCAACGTTTTGGTGTCTCAGAGCGATTTTCATGGCTGATGAACCCTAGGGTGCGTTTTCGCATCGGTCATCAGCACTCGCAGTTTTGCCGATTCTGGCCCATTTAGTGGACTATTACTCACCACTTTTGGGCCCCGGAGTGATTTTCAATGTTTTTGAACCCCAAGGTGCGCATAGGTGTCGTTCATCATCACTCGCCGTTTTGGGCGATTCTGGCCTGTTTCATGGGCTATTACTTGCAGTTTTGGCCGATTCTGGCCCGTATCATGGACTATTACTCACCGTTTTGGGGTACCGAAACGATTTTCATGGTTGCTGAACCCCAGGGTGCCCTTACGTGCCGTTCATCAACACTCGCCGTTTCGGCCTATTCTGGCCCATGTCATGGGGTCTAGTAGCGATTTCCATGATTGACGTACACTGGGGTGCGTTTACATGTCGGTCGTCAACACTGGCAGTTTTGGCCGATTTGACCCGTATCATGGACTATTACTCACCGTTTTGGTGTCTAAGAGCGATTTTCATTGCTAACGAACCCTAGGGTTCGTTTTCGCATCGGTCATCAACACTCGCAGTTTTTGCCCATTCTGGCCCATTTCATGGACTATTACTCACCACTTTTGCGTCCCGGAGTGATTTTCATGGTTGTTGAACCCCAAGGTGCGCTTACGCGTCGTTCATCATCACTCGCCGTTTTGGGCGATTCTGGCCTGTTTCATGGGCTATTACTTGCAGTTTTGGACGATTCTGGCACGCGTCAAGGACTATTACTCACCGTTTTGGGGTCCCGAAACGATTTTGATGGTTGCTGAACCCCAGGGAGCCCTTACGTGCCGTTAATCATCACTCGCCATTTTGTGCGACTCTAGCTTCTTTCATGGGCTATTACTTGCAGTTTTGGCCGATTGTGGCCCGTATCATGGACTATTACTCATCGTTTTGGGGTCCCGAAACGATTTTCATTGTTGCTGAACCCGAGGGTGCCCTTACGTGCCTTTCATCAACACTCGCCGTTTCGGCCTATTCTGGCCCGTTTCATGGGGTCTAGTAGCGATTTCCACGATTGACGTACACTGGGGTGCGTTTACGTGTCGGCCATCAACACTGGCAGTTATGGCCGACTTGGCCCTACCATGGACTATTACTCACAGTTTTGGTGTCTCATAGTGATTTTCATCGCTGATGAACCTAGGGTGCGTTTTCGCATCGGTCATCAACACTCGCAGTTTTGGCCGATTCTGCCCATTTCATGAACTATTACTCACCACTTTTGGGTATTCCGGAGTGATTTTCTTAGTTGTTGAACCCCAAGGTGCGCTTACATGTCGTTCAATATCACTCGCCGTTTTGGGCGATTCTGGCCTGTTTCATGGGCTATTACTTGCAGTTTTGGCCGATTCTGGCCCGTATCATGGACTATTACTCAACGTTTTGGTGTCTCAGAGCGATTTTCATGGCTGATGAACCCTAGGGTGCGTTTTCGCATCGGTCATCAGCACTCGCAGTTTTGCCGATTCTGGCCCATTTCGTGGACTATTACTCACCACTTTTGGGCCCCGGAGTGATTTTCATTGTTTTTGAACCCCAAGGTGCGCATACGTGTCGTTCATCATCACTCGCCGTTTTGGGCGATTCTGGCCTGTTTCATGGGCTATTACTTGCAGTTTTGGCCGATTCTGGCCCGTATCATGGACTATTGCTCACCGTTTTGGGGTCTCGAAACGATTTTCATGGTTGCTGAACTCCAGGGTGCCCTTACGTGCCGTTCATCAACACTCGCCGTTTCGGCCTATTCTGGCCCATGTCATGGGGTCTAGTAGCGATTTCCATGATTGACATACACTGGGGTGCGTTTACATGTCGGTCATCAACACTGGCAGTTTTGGCCGATTTGACCCGTATCATGGACTATTACTCACCGTTTTGGTGTCTAAGAGCGATTTTCATGGCTAACGAACCCTAGGGTGCGTTTTCGCATCGGTCATCAAAACTCGCAGTTTTTGCCGATTCTGGCCCATTTCGTGGACTATTACTCACCACTTTTGGGTCCCGAAGTGATTTTCATGGTTGTTGAACTCCAAGGTGCGCTTACGCGTCGTTCATCATCACTCGCCGTTTTGGGCGATTCTGGCCTGTTTCATGGGCTATTACTTGCAGTTTTGGACGATTCTGGCCCGCATCATGGACTATTACTCACCGTTTTGGGGTCCCGAAACGATTTTGATGGTTGCTGAACCCCAGGGTGCCCATACGTGCCGTTCATCATCACTCGCCATTTTGTGCGACTCTAGCTTGTTTCATGGGCTATTACTTGCAGTTTTGGCCGATTGTGCCCGTATCATGGACTATTACTCACCGTTTTGGGGTCCCGAAACGATTTTCATGGTTGCTGAACCCCAGGGTGCCCTTACGTGCCGTTCATCAACAGTCGCCGTTTCGGCCTATTCTGGCCCGTTTCATGGGGTCTAGTAGCGATTTCCACGATTGACGTACACTGGGGTGCGTTTACGTGTCGGCCATCAACACTGGCAGTTATGGCCGACTTGGCCCTACCATGGACTATTACTCACTGTTTTGGTGTCTCACAGTGATTTTCATGGCTGATGAACCTAGGGTGCGTTTTCGCATCGGTCATCAACACTCGCAGTTTTGGCCGATTCTGCCCATTTCATGAACTATTACTCACCACTTTTGGGTGTTCCGGAGTGATTTTCTTAGTTGTTGAACCCCAAGGTGCGCTTACATGTCGTTCATCATCACTCGCCGTTTTGGGCGATTCTGGCCTGTTTCATGGGCTATTACTTGCAGTTTTGGCCGATTCTGGCCCGTATCATGGACTATTACTCAACGTTTTGGTGTCTCAGAGCGATTTTCATGGCTGATGAACCCTAGGGTGCGTTTTCGCATCGGTCATCAGCACTCGCAGTTTTGCCGATTCTGGCCCATTTCGTGGACTATTACTCACCACTTTTGGGCCCCGGAGTGATTTTCATTGTTTTTGAACC
>LR738709.1:112851750-112862004 GCA_902687465.1 Secale cereale | reverse complement strand
TTTTGGGGTCCCGAAACGATTTTGATGGTTGCTGAACCCCAGGGTGCCCTTACGTGCCGTTCATCATCACTCGCCATTTTGTGCGACTCTAGCTTGTTTCATGGGCTATTACTTGCAGTTTTGGCCGATTGTGGCCCGTATCATGGACTATTACTCACCGTTTTGGGGTCCCGAAACGATTTTCATGGTTGCTGAACCCCAGGGTGCCCTTACGTGCCGTTCATCAACACTCGCCGTTTCTGCCTATTCTGGCCCGTTTCATGGGGTCTAGTAGCGATTTCCACGATTGACGTACACTGGGGTGCGTTTACGTGTCGGCCATCAACACTGGCAGTTATGGCCGACTTGGCCCTACCATGGAATATTACTCACCGTTTTGGTGTTTTAGAGTGATTTTCATGGCTGATGAACCTAGGGTGCGTTTTCGCATCGGTCATCAACACTCGCAGTTTTGGCCGATTGTGCCCATTTCATGGACTATTACTCACCACTTTTGGTTGTTCCGGAGTGATTTTCTTAGTTGTTGAACCCCAAGGTGCGCTTACATGTCGTTCATCATCACTCGCCGTTTTGGGCGATTCTGGCCTGTTTCATGGGCTATTACTTGCAGTTTTGGCCGATTCTGGCCTGTATCATGGACTATTACTCACCGTTTTGGGATCCCGAAACGATTTTCATGGTTGCTGAACCCCAGGGTGCCCTTACGTGCCGTTCATCAACACTCGCCGATTCGGCCTATTCTGGCCCGTTTCATGGAGTCTAGTAGCGATTTCCAAGATTGACGTACACTGGGATGCGTTTACGTGTCGGTCATCAACACTGGTAGTTTTGGCCGATTTGGCCCGTATCATGGACTATTACTCACCGTTTTGGTGTCTCAGAGCGATTTTCATGGCTGATGAACCCTAGGGTGCGTTTTCGCATCGGTCATCAGCACTCGCAGTTTTGCCGATTCTGGCCTATTTCGCGGACTATTACTCACCACTTTTGGGCCCCGGAGTGATTTTCATTGTTTTTGAACCCCAAGGTGCGCTTACGCGTCGTTCATCATCACTCGCCGTTTTGGGCGATTCTGGCCTGTTTCATGGGCTATTACTTGCAGTTTTGGACGATTTTGGCCCGCATCATGGACTATTACTCACCGTTTTGGGGTCCCGAAACGATTTTGATGGTTGCTGAACCCCAGGGTGCCCTTACGTGTCGTTCATCATCACTCGCCATTTTGTGCGATTCTAGTTTGTTTCATGGGCTATTACTTACAGTTTTGGCCGATTGTGGCGCGTATCATGGACTATTACTCACAGTTTTGGGGTCACGAAACGATTTTCATGGTTGCTGAACCCCAGGGTGCCCTTACGTGCCGTTCATCAACACTCGCCGTTTCGGCCTATTCTGGCCCGTTTCATGGGGTCTAGTAGCGATTTCCACGATTGACGTACACTTGGGTGCGTTTACGTGTCGGCCATCAACACTCGCAGTTATGGCCGACTTGGCCCTACCATGGACTATTACTCCCCGTTTTGGTGTCTCAAAGTGATTTTCATGGTTGATGAACCTAGGGTGCGTTTTCGCATCGGTTATCAACACTCGCAGTTTTTGCCGATTCTGGCCCATATCATGGACTATTACTCACCACTTTTGGGTGTTCCGGAGTGATTTTCTTAGTTGTTGAACCCCAAGGTGCGCTTACATGTCGTTCATCATCACTCGCCGTTTTGGGCGATTCTGGCCTGTTTCATGGGCTATTACTTGCAGTTTTGGCCGATTCTGGCCTGTATCATGGACTATTACTCACCGTTTTGGGATCCCGAAACGATTTTCATGGTTGCTGAACCCCAGGGTGCCCTTACGTGCCGTTCATCAACACTCGCCGATTCGGCCTATTCTGGCCCGTTTCATGGAGTATAGTAGCGATTTCCACGATTGACGTACACTGGGATGCGTTTACGTGTCGGTCATCAACACTGGTAGTTTTGGCCGATTTGGCCCGTATCATGGACTATTACTCACCGTTTTGGTGTCTCAGAGAGATTTTCATGGCTGATGAACCCTAGGGTGCGTTTTCGCATCGGTCATCAGCACTCGCAGTTTTGCCGATTCTGGCCCATTTCGCGGACTATTACTCACCACTTTTGGGCCCCGGAGTGATTTTCATTGTTTTTGAACCCCAAGGTGCGCATACGTGTCGTTCATCATCACTCACCGTTTTGGGCGATTCTGGCCTGTTTCACGGGCTATTACTTGCAGTTTTGGCCGATTCTGGCCCGTATCTTGGACTATTACTCACCGTTTTGGGGTCCCGAAACGATTTTCATGGTTGCTGAACCCCAGGGTGCCCTTACGTGCCGTTCATCAACACTCGCCGTTTCGGCCTATTCTGGCCCATGTCATGGGGTCTAGTAGCGATTTCCATGATTGACGTACACTGGGGTGCGTTTACATGTCGGTCATCAACACTGGCAGTTTTGGCCGATTTGGCCCGTATCATGGACTATTGCTCACCGTTTTGGTGTCTAAGAGCGATTTTCATGGCTAACGAACCCTAGGGTGCGTTTTCGCATCGGTCATCAACACTCGCAGTTTTTGCCGATTCTGGCCCATTTCGTGGACTATTACTCACCACTTTTGAGTCCCGGAGTGATTTTCATGGTTGTTGAACCCCAAGGTGCGCTTACGCGTCGTTCATCATCACTCGCCGTTTTGGGCGATTCTGGCCTGTTTCATGGGCTATTACTTGCAGTTTTGGACGATTCTGGCCCGCATCATGGACTATTACTCACCGTTTTGGGGTCCCGAAACAATTTTGATGGTTGCTGAACCCCAGGGTGCCCTTACATGTCGTTCATCATCACTCGCCATTTTGTGCGATTCTAGCTTGTTTCATGGGCTATTACTTGCAGTTTTGGCCGATTGTGGCCCGTATCATGGACTATTACTCACCGTTTTGGGGTCAGGAAACGATTTTCATTGTTGCTGAACCCCAGGGTGCCCTTACGTGCCGTTCATCAACACTCACCGTTTCGGCCTATTCTGGCCCGTTTCATGGGGTCTAGTAGCGATTTCCACGATTGACGTACACTTGGGTGCGTTTACGTGTCGGCCATCAACACTCGCAGTTATGGCCGACTTGGCCCTACCATGGACTATTACTCCCCGTTTTGGTGTCTCAAAGTGATTTTCATGGATGATGAACCTAGGGTGCGTTTTCGCATCGGTCATCAACACTCGTAGTTTTGGCCGATTCTGGCCCGTATCATGGACTATTACTCACCACTTTTGGGTGTTCCGGAGTGATTTTCTTAGTTGTTGAACCCCAAGGTGCGCTTACATGTCGTTCATCATCACTCGCCGTTTTGGGCGATTCTGGCCTGTTTCACGGGCTATTACTTGCAGTTTTGGCCGATTCTGGCCCGTATCATGGACTATTACTCACCGTTTTGGGGTCCCGAAACGATTTTCATGGTTGCTGAACCCCAGGGTGCCCTTACGTGCCGTTCATCAACACTCGCCGATTCGGCCTATTCTGGCCCGTTTCAAGGGGTCTAGTAGCGATTTCCACGATTGACGTACACTGGGATGCGTTTACGTGTCGGTCATCAACACTGGTAGTTTTGGCCGATTTGGCCCGTATCATGGACTATTACTCACCGTTTTGGTGTCTCAGAGCGATTTTCATGGCTGATGAACCCTAGGGTGCGTTTTCGCATCGGTCATCAGCACTCGCAGTTTTGGCCGATTCTGGCCCAATTCGTGGACTATTACTCACCACTTTTGGGCCCCGGAGTGATTTTCATTGTTTTTGAACCCCATGGTGCGCATACATGTCGTTCATCATCACTCGCCGTTTTGGGCGATTCTGGCCTGTTTCATGGGCTATTACTTGCAGTTTTGGCCGATTCTGGCCCGTATCATGGACTATTCCTCACCGTGTTGGGCTCCCGAAACGATTTTCATGGTTGCTGAACCCCAGGGTGCCCTTACGTGTCGTTCATCATCACTCGCCATTTTGTGCGATTCTTGCTTGTTTCATGGGCTATTACTTGCAGTTTTGGCCGATACTGGCCCGTATCATGGACTATTACTTACCGTTTTGGGGTCCCAAAACGATTTTCATGGTTGCTGACCCCCAGGGTGCCCTTACGTGTCATTCATCAACACTCGCCGTTTCGGCCTATCCTGGCCCATGTCATGGGGTCTAGTAGCGATTTCCACGATTGACGTACACTGGAGTGCGTTTACATGTAGGTCATCAACACTGGAAGTTTTGGCCGATTTGGCCCGTATCATGGACTATTACTCACCGTTTTGGTGTCTAAGAACGATTTTCATGGCTAACGAACCCTAGTGTGCGTTTTCGCATCGGTCATCAACACTCGCAGTTTTTGCCGATTCTGGCCCATTTCGTGGACTATTACTCACCACTTTTGGGTCCCGGAGTGATTTTCATGGTTTTTGAACCCTAGGGTGCGTTTTCGCATCAGTCATCACCACTCGCAGTTTTTGGCTGATTCTGGCCCATTTCGTGGACTATTACTCACCACTTTTGGGCCCCGGAGTGATTTTCATGGTTTTTGAACCCAAAGGTGCGCATACGTGTCGTTCATCATCACTCGCCGTTTTGGGCGATTCTGGCTTGTTTCATGGGCTATTATTTGCAGTTTTGGCAGATTCTGGCCCGTATCATGGACTATTACCCGCCGTTTTGGGGTCCCGAAACGATTTTCATGGTTGCTGAACCCCAGGGTGCCCTTACGTGCCGTTCATCAACACTCGCCGATCCGGCCTATTCTAGCCCGTTTCAAGGGGTCTAGTAGCGATTTCCATGATTGACGTACACTGGGATGCGTTTACATGTCGGTCATCAATACTGGTAATTTTGGCCGATTTGGCCCGTATCATGGACTATTACTCATGTTTGGTGTCTCAGAGCGATTTTCATGGCTGATGAACCGTAGGGTGCGTTTTCGCATCGGTCATCAACACTCGCAGTTTTGGCCGATTCTGGCCCATTTCGTGGACTATTACTCACCACTTTTGGTCCCCGGAGTGATTTTCATTGTTTTTAAACCCCATGGTGCGCATACGTGTCGTTCATCATCACTCGCCGTTTTGGGCGATTCTGGCCTGTTTCATGGGCTATTACTTGCAGTTTTGGCCGATTCTGGCCCGTATCATGGACTATTACTCACCGTGTTGGGGTCCCGAAACGATTTTCATGGTTGCTGAACCCCATGGTGCCCTTACGTGCCGTTCATCATCACTCGCCATTTTGTGCGATTCTGGCTTGTTTCATGGGCTATTACTTGAAGTTTTGGCCGATTCTGGCCCGTATCATGGACTATTACTCACCGTTTTGGGGTCCCGAAACGATTTTCATGGTTGCTGAACCCCAGGGTGCCCTTACGTGCCGTTCATCAACACTCGCCGTTTCGGACTATTCTGGCCCATGTCATGGGGTCTAGTAGCGATTTCCACGATTGACGTACACTGGGATGCGTTTACATGTCGGTCATCAACACTGGCAGTTTTGGCCGATTTGGCCCGTATCATGGACTATTACTCACCGTTTTGGTGTCTAAGAGCGATTTTCATGGCTAACGAACCCTAGGGTGCATTTTCGCATCGGTCATCAACACTCGCAGTTTTTGCCGATTCTGGCCCATTTTGTGGACTATTACATACCACTTTTGGGTCCCGGAGTGATTTTCATGGTTTTTGAACCCTAGGGTGCATTTTCGCATCGGTCATCAGCACTCGCAGTTTTGGCTGATTTTGGCCCATTTCGTGCACTATTACTCACCACTTTTGGGCCCCAGAGTGATTTTCATGGTTTTTGAACCCCAAGGTGCGCATACGTGTCGTTCATCATCACTCGCCGTTTTGGGCGATTCTGGCTTGTTTCATGGGCTATTACTTGCAGTTTTGGCCGATTCTCGCCCGTATCATGGACTATTACTCACCGTTTTGGGGTCCCGAAACAATTTTCATGGTTGCTGAACCCCAGGTTGCCCTTACGTGCCGTTCATCAACACTCGTCGATTCGGCCTATTCTGGACCGTTTCAAGGGGTCTAGTAGCGATTTCCACGATTGACGTACACTGGGATGCGTTTACGTGTCGGTCATAAACACTGGTAGTTTTGGCCGATTTGGCCCTTATCATGGACTATTACTCATCGTTTGGTGTCTCAGAGCGATTTTCATGGCTGATGAACCCTAGGGTGCGTTTTCGCATCGGTCATCAACACTCGCAGTTTTGGCCGATTCTGGCCAATTTCGTGTACTATTACTCACCACTTTTGGGCCCCTGAGTGATTTTCATGGTTTTTGAACCCCAAGGTGCGCATACGTGTCGTTCACATCACTCGCCGTTTTGGGCGATTCTGGCTTGTTTCATGGGCTATTAGTTGCAGTTTTGTCCGATTCTGGCCCGTATCATGGACTATTACTCACCGTTTTGGGGTCCCGAAACGATTTCATGGTTGCTGAACTCCAGGGTGCCCTTACGTGCCGTTCATCATCACTCGCCATTTTGTGCGATTCTAGCTTGTTTCATGGGCTATTACTTGCAGTTTTGGCCGATTGTGGCCCGTATCATGGACTGTTACTCACCGTTTTGGGGTCCCGAAACAATTTTCATGGTTGCTGAACCCCAGGGTGCCCTTACGTGTCGTTCATCAACACTCGCCGTTTCGGCCTATTCTGGCCCGTTTCATGGGGTCTAGTAGCGATTTCCACGATTGACGTACACTGGGGTGCGTTTACGTGTCGGTCATCAACACTGGCAGTTTTGGCTGATTTGGCCCTACCATGGACTATTACTCACCGTTTTGATGTCTCAGAATGATTTTCATGGCTGATGATCCTAGGGTGCGTTTTCGCATCGGTCATCAACACTCGCAGTTTTGGCCGATTCTACCCATTTCATAGACTATTACTCACCACTTTTGTGTCCCGGAGTGATTTTCCTAGTTGTTGAACGCCAAGGTGCGCTTACGTGTCGTTCATCATCACTCACCGTTTTGGGCGATTCTGGCCTGTTTCATGGGCTATTACTTGCAGTTTTGGCCGATTCTGGCCCGTATCATGGACTATTACTCACCGTTTTGGGGTCCCGAAACGATTTTCATGGTTGCTGAGCCCCAGGGTGCCCTTACGTGCCGTTCATCAACACTCGCTGATTCGGCCTATTCTGGCCCGTTTCAAGGTGTCTAGTAGCGATTTCCACGATTGACGTACACTGGGATGCGTTTACGTGTCGGTCGTCAACACTGGTAGTTTTGGCCGATTTGCCCCGTGTCATGGACTATTACTCACCGTTTTGGCGTCTCAGAGCGATTTTCATGGCTGATGAACCCTAGGGTGCGTTTTCGCATCGGTCATCAGCACTGGCAGTTTTGGCTGATTCTGGCCCATTTCATGGACTATTACTCACCACTTTTGGGCCCCAGAGTGATTTTCATGGTTTTTGAACCCCAAGGTGCGCATACGTGTCGTTTACCATCACTCGCCGTTTTGGGCGATTCTGGCTTGTTTCATGGGCTATTACTTGCAGTTTTGGCTGATTCTGGCCCGTATCATGGACTATTACTCACCGTTTTGGGCTCCCGAAACAATTTTCATGGTTGTTGAACCCTAGGGTGCCCTTACGTGCCGTTTATCAACACTCGCCGACTCGGCCTATTCTGGCCCGTTTCAAGGGGTCTAGTAGCGATTTCCACGATTGACGTACACTGGGATGCGTTTACGTGTCGGTCATCAACACTGGTAGTTTTGGCCGATTTGGCCCTTATCATGGACTATTACTCATCGTTTGGTGTCTCAGAGCGATTTTCATGGCTGATGAACCCTAGGGTGCGTTTTCGCATCGGTCATCAACACTCGCAGTTTTGGCCGATTCTGGCCAATTTCGTGTACTATTACTCACCACTTTTGGGCCCCTGAGTGATTTTCATGGTTTTTGAACCCCAAGGTGCGCATACGTGTCGTTCACATCACTCGCCGTTTTGGGCGATTCTGGCTTGTTTCATGGGCTATTAGTTGCAGTTTTGTCCGATTCTGGCCCGTATCATGGACTATTACTCACCGTTTTGGGGTCCCGAAACGATTTCATGGTTGCTGAACTCCAGGGTGCGCTTACGTGCCGTTCATCAACACTCTCCATTTCGGTCTATTCTGGCCCATGTCATGGGGTCTAGTAGCGATTTGCACGAGTGACGTACACTGGGGTGTGTTTACATGTCGGTCATCAACAATGGCAGTTTTGGCCGATTTGGCCCGTATCATGGACTATTACTCACTGTTTTGGTGTCTAAGAGTGATTTTCATGGCTAATGAACCCTAGGGTGCGTTTTCGCAGCTGTCATCAACGCTCGCAGTTTTTGCCGATTCTGGCCCATTTCGTGGACTATTACTCGCCACTTTTGGGTCTCGGAGTGATTTTCATGGTTGTTGAACCCCAAGGTGCGCTTACGTGTCGTTCATCATCACTCGCCGTTTTGGGCGATTCTGGCCTGTTTCATGGGCTATTACTTGCAGTTTTGGCCGATTCTGGCCCGTATCATGGACTATTACTCACCGTTTTGGGGTCCCGAAATGATTTTCATGGTTGCTGAACCTCAGGGCGCCCTTGCGTGCCGTTCATCATCACTCGCCATTTTGTGCGATTCTAGCTTGTTTCATGGCTATTACTTGCAGTTTTGGCCAATTCTGGCCTGTATCATGGACTATTACTCATCGTTTTGGGGTCCCGAAACGTTTTTCATGGTTGCTGAACCCCAGGGACCCCTTACATGCCGTTCATCAACACTCGCCGTTTCGGCCTATTCTGGCCCGTTTCATGGGATCTAGTAGCGATTTCCACGATTGACGTACACTGGGGTGCGTTTACGTGTCGGTCATCAACACTCGCAGTTTTGGCCGATTTGGCCCTACCATGGACTATTACTCACCGTTTTGGTGTTTTAGAGTGATTTTCATGGCTGATGAACCTAGGGTGTGTTTTCGCATCGGTCATCAACACTCGTAGTTTTGGCCGATTCTGGCCATTTCATAGACTATTACTCACCACTTTTGGGTCCCAGAGTGATTTTCTTAGTTGTTGAACCCCAAGGTGCGCTTACGTGTCGTTCATCATCACTCGCCGTTTTGGGCGATTCTGGCCTGTTTCATGGGCTATTACTTGCAGTTTTGGCCGACTTTGGCCCGTATCATGGACTATTACTCACCGTTTTGTGGTCCCGAAACGATTTCATGGTTGCTGAACCCCAGGGTGCCCTTACGTGCCGTTCATCAACAATCGCCGTTTTGGCCTATTCTGGCCCGTTTCATGGGGTCTAGTAGCGATTTCCACGATTGACGTACACTGGGGTGCGTTTACGTGTCGGTCATCAACACTAGCAGTTTTGTCCGATTTGGCCCTACCATGGACTATTACTCACCGTTTTGATGTCTCACAGTGATTTTCATGGCTCATGAACCTAGGGTGCGTTTTCGCATCGGTCATCAACACTCGCAGTTTTGGCCGCTTCTGCCCATTTCATGGACTATTACTCACCACTTTTGTGTCCCGGAGTGATTTTCTTAGTTGTTGAACCCCAAGGTGCGCTTACGTGTCGTTCATCATCACTCACCATTTTGGGCGATTCTGGCCTGTTTCATGGGCTATTACTTGTAGTTTTGGCCGATTCTGGCCCGTATCATGGACTATTACTCACCGTTTTGGGGTCCCGAAACGATTTACATGGTTGCTGAACCCCAGGGTGCCCTTACGTGCCGTTCATCAACACTCGCTGATTCGGCCTATTCTGGCCCGTTTCAAGGTGTCTAGTAGCGATTTCCACGATTGACGTACACTGGGATGCGTTTACGTGTCGGTCGTCAACACTGGTAGTTTTGGCCGATTTGCCCCGTGTCATGGACTATTACTCACCGTTTTGGTGTCTCAGAGCGATTTTCATGGCTGATGAACCCTAGGGTGCGTTTTCGCATCGGTCATCAGCACTCGCAGTTTTGGCCGATTCTGGCCAATTTCGTGTACTATTACTCACCACTTTTGGGCCCCTGAGTGATTTTCATGGTTTTTGAACCCCAAGGTGCGCATACGTGTCGTTCACATCACTCGCCGTTTTGGGCGATTCTGGCTTGTTTCATGGGCTATTAGTTGCAGTTTTGTCCGATTCTGGCCCGTATCATGGACTATTACTCACCGTTTTGGGGTCCCGAAACGATTTCATGGTTGCTGAACTCCAGGGTGC
>LR738709.1:112809617-112820523 GCA_902687465.1 Secale cereale | reverse complement strand
CATCAACACTCGCAGTTTTTGCCGATTCTGCACATTTCATGGACTATTAGTCACCGTTTTGGGGTCCCGAAACGATTTTCATGGTTGCTGAACCCCAGGGTGCCCTTACGTGCCGTTCGTCAACACTCGCCGTTTCGGCCAAATTCTGGCCCGTTTCATGGGATCTAGTAGTGATTTCCACGATTGACGTACACTGGGGTGCGTTTACGTGTCGGTCATCAACACTGGCAGTTTTGGCCGATTTGGCCCTACCATGGACTATTACTCACCGTTTTGGTGTCTCGGAGTGATTTTCATGGCTGATGAACCTAGGGTGCGTTTTCGCATCGGTCATCAACACTCGCAGTTTTGGCCGATTCTGCCCATTTCATGGACTATTACTCACCACTTTTGGGTCCCGAAGTGATTTTCTTAGTTGTTGAACCCGAAGGTGCGCATACGTGCCGTTCATCATCACTTGCCGTTTTGGGCGATTCTGGCATGTTTCATGGGCTATTACTTGCAGTTTTGGCCGATTCTGGTCCGTATCATGGACTATTACTCACTGTTTTGGGGTCCCGAAACGATTTTCATGGTGGCTGAACCCCAGGGTGCCCTTACGTGCCGTTCATCAACACTCGCCGATTCGGCCTATTCTGGCCCGTTTCATAGGGTCTAGTAGCGATTTCCACGATTGACGTACACTGGGGTGCGTTTACGTGTCGGTCATCAACACTGGTAGTTTTGGCCGATTTGGCCCGTATCAAGGACTATTACTCACCGTTTTGGTGTCTCAGAGCGATTTTCATGGCTGATGAACCATAGGGTTCGTTTTCGCATCGGTCATCAACACTCGCACTTTTGGCCGATTCTGGCCCATTTCGTGTCCTATTACTCAACACTTTTGGGCCCCGGAGTGATTTTCATGGTTTTTGAACCCCAAGGTGCGCATACGTGTCGTTCATCATCACTCGCCGTTTTGGGCGATTCTGGCTTGTTTCATGGGCTATTACTTGTAGTTTTGGCCGATTCTGGCCTGTATCATGGACTATTACTCACCGTTTTGGGGTCCCGAAACGATTTTCATGGTTGCTGAACCCCAGGGTGCCCTTACGTGCCGTTCATCAACACTCGCTGTTTCGGCCTATTCTGGCCCATGTCATGGGGTCTAGTAGCGATTTGCACGATTGACGTACACTGGGGTGCGTTTACATGTCGGTCATCAACACTGTCAGTTTTGACCGATTTGGCCCGTATCATGGACTATTACTCACCGTTTTGGTGTCTAAAAGCGATTTTCATGGCTAATGAACCTAGGGTGCGTTTCGCATCGGTCATCGACACTCGCAGTTTTTGCCGATTCTGGCCCATTTCGTGGACTATTACTCACAACTTTTGGGTCCCAGAGTGATTTTCATGGTTGTTGAACCCCAAGGTGCGCTTACGTGTCGTTCATCATCACTCGCCGTTTTGGGCGATTCTGGCTTGTTTCATGGGCTATTACTTGCAGTTTTGGCCGATTCTGGCCCGTATCATGGACTATTACTCACCGTTTTGGGGTCCCGAAACGATTTTCATGGTTGCTGAACCCCAGGGTGCCCTAACATGCCGTTCATCAACACTCGTCGTTTCGGCCTATTCTGGCCAGTTTCATGGTGTCTAGTAGCGATTTGCACGATTGACGTACACTGGGGTGCGCTGATACGTCCAAAACGTATCTATAATTTCCGCTTTCTCCATGCCTCTTTTGGGTGATATTGCTATGATATTTATACACTTCCATACACTTCTGATTATATTTGGACTAACCTATTTACTCAGTGCACCCCAGTGCCAATTTCTGTTTTCGGCTGTTTTTGTATTTGAGGTTTTCCCATTACGAGAACTGCCAGAAAAATCCCGAAAAAATTATATAAAAAATCAGCGTTCCGGAAGGTTCCAGGTAGCCAAAGTACAGCCGGGGGGGGGGGGGCACCAGGGCTCCAGGCGCCCTGGTGGCGCGCCCCCCTAGGCCGCGCCGGGGTGGCGCCTGGGCCCCCCGAGCCTCATCTGATGCCCCCCCTTGCGCATATATATACCGTCTCCCGAAACCCTCGAGACGGGAACTCTTTTTCGCGATCTCATCTCTGTTCCGCCGCCGCCGCCGCTTCCAAGATCGGGAGCACCAGGAGAACTCTTCCCGGCACCCTGCCGGAGGGGAGGATCACCACCGGGAGCTTCTCCACCACCATGGACGCCTCCCGGATGAATTGTGAGTAGTGTCCCTTGGACCATGGGTCCATGACCAGTAGCAATGTGATGTTCTCCTCCCGTTCTTGTGCTTCACTAATTAGTCCTCGTGAGCTGCCCTACATGATCGAGGCACATATGTAATCCTTATGCTGTTGCTATGATGAGTTTGCTGGGATCCGATGGATTATGAGATTATGTTCAGATTGTGTTTGAGTAATATATTTGATTCACCTCTTTTATATTTATGTTCGTAAGTAATTCTTGCATGTTCTCCGTTGTTATTTATTGCTTTGGCCAAGTAGTAGGTAGTGACTCCAAGAGGGAACATTATGCGTGATCGTGGGTTCATGCCCCTCGATGACTAGCTTGAGTGACAGAAACATGAGTCTAGGGGATGTGCTGTTGCCACAAGGGGGAAAACAACGGTGCTTGTGCCCGCGGGTGCAAGGATTGTTTACTTTACGCAAAGTTCTTTTAATGCAGTTGTCTGTTGCTTTGAGTTTACACTATGGGTGGGACTCGCAACTTAATACCAGCGAGATGTTCTGGATAGATATCTCAAGGTGGATGATTAGTAGTAGATGCAGATGGATTTCGATCTATTTACCTCGGCGTACCGCCCATGCTTTGAACCTCTACCTTTCTTGCAACTTAGTCAGCATTGGTTTGCGCACATGGTCCTGTCAATTGCCCAGCTGTATACCTCACATAGCTGTTTTATCGTCTTTTGGGAGAGAGACATCACTAGTGAACATCATGAGACTCCGGTCCATATTACCATCATTGATCACATCCACTATTTACTTTCCGCTTTTGTTTACTATTGCAATTATATCTATCACTACTATCACTTGCGTTTGATTTTTTGTAAACTACAAGGCCGGAAGGATTGACAACCTCTATGTACTCGTTGGGAGCAAAGTTATTTGTATCTGTGTGCAGGTCCACGTTGATTGCTAATATCTGGCGCCATAGCAGTTGACACATTCTTGTTGAAACTATGAGTCTCAGGGAAATCGATCCTTGGTATTGCCAAGGGAAAACTTCCGCTACACTGCATCTCAAACCTTCCACTTGGGGTAACCAACGAGGGGCGAGAAGCCATCAAGCAAAGTTTTCTGGCGCCGTTGCCGGGGACTCCACTCTTCAGGATAGGGGAGTTGCACGCTATCTTTTACCTTTGCTTTTAGTCTTGTTAGTTTACCTTTCAGTTTTTGCATTAGTATCTTTTATCGAAAATCACAAAAATAGTTATCTTGCTTGCTTGCTACTATGGGTTCCACCGAGAACACCAAGTTGTGTGACTTCACTAGTCACAACAACGATGACTTTATCTGCACACCTATCACTACACCTGCCACTTCAGCACCTTCATATGAAATTAAACCTGCTTTACTGAACTTAGTCATGAAAGATCAATTCTCCGGTGCTGGACATGATGCTGCTTTACACTTAAACAATTTTGTTGAACTTTGTGATATGCAATAGTACCGAGAAGTAGATGGTGATATTGTTAAGCTTAAGCTTTTTCCTTTCTCCTTGAGAGGAGGAGCTAAAATTCGGTTTCAATCTTTGCCTAGAAACAGCATAGATTCATGGGACAAGTGCAAAGATGCTTTTATTGGAAGATACTATCCACCTGCTAAAATTATCCAACTAAGAAGTAACATAATGAATTTTAAAAAATTGGATAATGAACACGTTGCCCAAGCTTGGGAACGTATGAAATCTCTTATCAAGAACTGCCCTACTCATGGTTTGACTACTTGGATGGTTATCCAAACTTTTTATGCAGGCTTGAACTTTACCTCGCGGAACTTGTTAGATTCGGCCGCGGGAGGAACCTTTATGTCAACTACACTTCGTGCTGCCACAAAGCTTCTCGACGAGATGATGACCAACTATTCCCAATGGCACACCGAACGTGCTCCAACAGGTAGGAAGGTAAACTCTGTCGAGGAGATTTCCTCCCAAAATGAAAAAGTTGACTTGATCACGTCTCTACTTTCGAAGCAATCTTCTATTGATCCTCGTGATGTTCCTTTAAATTCTTTGATTGCTCAAGAACAAGTAGATGTGAACTTTATCTCTAGAAAGAATTTTAATAACAATGCTTATAGGAGTAATTTTGGTAGCAATCCTAGACCGTTCCCCTCTAATTCTTATGGGAACAACAATGCTTATCCTAGCACCAAGAACTCCACTACTGAACTAGAGATTATGCTTAAAGATTTCATCACTACCCAAAAAGCTTTTAATAATAGTGTAGAAGAAAAACTAAACAAACTAGGTGATCTCTCTTCGAAGGTAGACAATTTAGCCAATGAAGTAGAATTGCTTAAAATTTGAACTTCTCCTCTTGAGGAGAGGAAGGTCACTCCTATGAATGCCATTCAAGTGCAAAATAATGAAAATATTAGGATGATGGCTAAACTTAAAGAGAGATGGGCTAGAGAAAGGGAGGAAGAAGATAGAATTAAGAGCCTTCCTACCCACCACACTATTGCTACTACCCAAGTTGTTGAGGATATCCAAACTCTTAGCACCCAATGCACTCCTGGTCCCGATGGACCTATTAATGGTGATGCTATGAGTATAGAAACTACCAAACAAGTGAACCTAAAGGACACCACTACCACCTTACTTGATGGTAGTGACCTTGATTTTGACAATTGCACTCTTACCGAAGTTATTGATTTCCTTCACAAGATGTCTAGAGACCCCCATACTAGCACGCTTAACCTTGCCTTCACAGAGCATATCACTAATGCTCTTATCAAAGCCAGGGAGGAGAAACTTTGAGTAGAAGCCTCCATACCTAGAAAGCTAGAAGATGGTTGGGATCCTATGATAAAAATTAAGTTGAATAACTTCTCTTGCTATGCTTTATGTGATGTTGGTGCTAGTACCTCTGTTATGCCCAAAAGAATATATGACATGCTTAAATTGCAACCTTTTGATTCTTGTTCTTTTGGTGTTCGTCTCGTTGATTCTTCCATAAAGAAACCTTTGGGGAGGATCGACGATGTTCTTATCATTGTCAATGACAACTATGTTCCCGTTGATTTTACTATTATGGACATTGAATGTGAACCTTCTTGTCCAATTATTTTGGGACGTCCTTTTCTATGCACCGTTGGTGCTATCATTGACATGAAAGAGGGGAATATAAAATTTCAGTTTCCTCTCAAGAAAGGGATGGAACACTTCCCTCGAAGGAAGATTAAGTTACCTTTTGAGTCCGTTATACGGCTACCTATTCTTTTACTCTTGATAAAACTTGATCTCTATGCATTATGCCTAGCTTAAAGGCATAAAAGAAAGCGCTTTTGGGAGGCAGCCCACATGAATAAATTTTATTTTGCTTTTGTTGTGTCTTGATGTTGTTTACTACAGTAGAATCATCATTGTATCTTTGCTTTTCAATTTTGTGCCAAGAAAGGCTCTGATTGCAAGAAAGTTCAAAAGTTGTGACGTGCTGTCCAGGAAACAGATTCTGTCCTTGGATAGAAAAATTCGTATAAAATCACCAGACCATATTTTTGGTCTGAATTTTTTCGACAGCGTGCTCTATATAATTGTCTTTCGTGCGTCTGTTTTGAGTTTTTTTATTAGAGTTGCAGAAGTGCCCCGGAAAAATCATTTACTACCTGTTGTTCTGTTTTTCACAGATTCTGTCCTGTTTTGCCTTTCCTTCATTTTGCAAACCTAGAGCTTGCTTTTTCTTTGCAAAAACCTTTTGGCAATCTTGAGAAACAGTAGACCTTCAAGAATATCCTTATTTACAGCAAGGAACAATTATTTTATTATGGGTACTAACCTCGCTAATCAGATTATGATGAGTTATGTATGAAGGGAGTTTTCAAGTGTGCGAGTGAAGATGATAAAAAGATTCAGGAGTGTCAAACGCTCAAGCTTGGGGATGCCCCCGTGCACCCCCAAGAAATATTCAAGGAGACTCAAGCGTCTAAGCTTGGGGATGCCCCCGTGCATCCCCTTCTCCATCAACATTATCAATTCCTCTTTCGTTCCACTATATTTTAATCACTTCATGTGTTATGTGCTATGCTTGGAACGTCTTGCTTTTAGTTTTCCTTTTTAGTTTCTTTAGCTTTTCATAACGAGTCGGAACTCAGCTTTCTTTATGTGGGAGAGAAACACGCTCCACTTCTACCTAGAACATAACATAGAATTTTCATGTCTATCTTTGCTGTGTGTGTTCTTTGTCTTTTAATAGCTACTATCATGCTTAGCTTTTAACTTTCATGCTTATCTTTTTAAAGAGCTTTCGTTTAGTTGGTTGCTTGAACTCTCTTTATTTATCATGCTTATCTTATTAAGAGAGTTTGCTTCCGTTGCATTGGTTGATATGTCTATGATAAAGATGCTACGTGCATAATGGCGCTTAGTAGTTCATGTTTTCTTATGGTTAGTCTCAAATAGCTGGGGGGTTCCCAATGTGTTATTGGAGTACCAACATGATTTGTTTTCCTATGATGTGGTATGGTTTAGTAATATCTTCCTTAAGAGAATTTATTTTGTTTGACTTGGCGTATGCTCACGCATATTTAAGACTGTAAAGAAAGTCTGTCAAGCCTTGATGATCTTTTGTTTCTGAATAGCGATATAACTTCCATGCCTGATTCAATGTTGCTTTGTCACTCTGCATGATTATGACCGTCATTGCTCTCTTAGTTGGTCGCTCCCAGTCTTTTGCTAACCTCCACCTGTACTAAGCGAACTGACTGCTTGTGCATCCCCATTCTTTTAAACCAGTTATGCCATATGAGTCCACCATACCTTCCTACATGGTATTTACCTACCATTCCTAACGGAGACTTGCATGTGCCATCTCGAAATTATTCAAAGAAAAAAGCATTCCTATTTTGTTCCTCTGTTGTAAGTCCATGAGGAAGTAGTAGTCAATTCATAATCTTTTTAAGTTGGACAAGCTTCACCCCGGGATTGCATGCATAATGTGCAAACCCATAATACGAGAAGGAACTGGCATTGAGTGCGCCCGGCTCAAAATTAATATAACAAACAAACCCTCCTTCACGCTTTGTTCATGAGAAATCAGAAAACTTTGGCAGTGATAAACAAAGGAGATTAAGAGGATGTGATCGTCCTCATTCGGGAGCCGTTCCTCGAAACTTGTCCATCTCAAGAAGTGATTGAGTTGTCTGCTAGCATTCGTTGACGAAACATGCATGATCTAAAAAAAATATTACCTCTGTTTTAAAACCAAGAGCTCTGGTACATGTTTTGTCTTTGTTTCAGACTACGGGTTTTCAACCTTGCCAACAAAAGCCACGGTTCGAGAGTCTCCACCTTCTTTTAAAGCACCAACTACTGAGAGCATGATTGTCATTCTGAGTGTAATGTGCATTGTCCCAAAGTAGCATTGTCTTTTGCATGATTGTGATATCGTTTATTTTGAAATCATTGTATCTAGTCATCACTTAAACCTTCAAGGTGCCCCTGCATTTATGTTTTGCTTCACTAAAGGGGGCAAGCGAGATATCACTTTATCATATTTGCACACCATGTTCATTACAAATCTACTTGATGTTTCAGTATCATATTGAAAAACTTTCATTTCTTTGTGATTTTCTCATGAGGCAACTTAATTACTATAGATTCATTGTCTCAGTAAGGTTTTGTCATGTGACTATCAAAAAGTCCTATATGGTTAATAGCATGTCACCACAGAAATTATTCTTGTTATCATTTACCTACTCGAGGACGAGCAGGAATTAAGCTTGGGGATGTTGATACGTCCAAAACGTATCTATAATTTCTGCTTGCTCCATGCCTCTTTTGGGTGATATTGCTATGATATTTATACACTTCCATACACTTTTGATCATATTTGGACTAACCTATTAACTCAGTGTACCCCAGTGCCAGTTTCTGTTTTCGGCTGTTTTTGTATTTCAGGTTTTCCCATTACGAGAACTGCCAGAAAAATCCCAGAAAAATTATATAAAAAATCAGCGTTCCGGAAGGTTCCAGGTAGCCAAAGTACAGCCGGGGGGGCCACCAGGGCTCCAGGCGCCCTGGTGGCGCGCCCCCCCTGGGCCGCGCCGGGGGGCGCCTGGGCCCCTCGAGCCTCGTTTGATGCCCCCCTTTGGCATATATTTATACCGTCTCCCGAAACCCTCGAGACGGGAACTCTTTTTCCCGATCTCATCTCTGTTCCGCCGCCGCCGCCGCTTCCAAGATCGGGAGCACGAGGAGAACTCTTCCCGGCACCCTGCCGGAGGGGAGGATCACCACCGAGAGCTTCTCCACCACCATGGACGCCTCCCGGATGAGTTGTGAGTAGTCTCCCTTGGACCATGGGTCCATGACCAGTAGCTATGTGATGTTCTCCTCCCGTTCTTGTGCTTCACTAATTAGTCCTCGTGAGCTGCCCTACATGATCGAGGCACATATGTAATCCTTATGCTGTTGCTATGATGAGTTTGCTGGGATCCGATGGATTATGAGATTATGTTCAGATTGTGTTTGAGTAATATATTTGATTCACCTCTTTTATATTTATGTTCGTAAGTAATTCTTGCATGTTCTCCGTTGTTATTTATTGCTTTGGCCAAGTAGTAGGTAGTGACTCCAAGAGGGAACGTTATGCTTGATTGTGGGTTCATGCCCCTCGATGACTAGCTTGAGTGACAGAAACATGAGTCTAGGGGATGTGCTGTTACCACAAGGGGGAAAACAACGGTGCTTGTGCCCGTGGGTGCAAGGATTGTTTACTTTACGCAAAGTTCTTTTAATGCAATTGTCTGCTGCTTTGAGTTTACACTATGGGTGGGACTCGCAACTTAATACCAGCGAGATGTTCTGGATAGATATCTCAAGATGGATGATTAGTAGTAGATGCAGATGGATTTCGATCTACTTACCTCGGCGTACCGCCCATGCTTTGAACCTCTACCTTTCTTGCTACTTAGTCAGCATTGGTTTGCGCACATGGTCCTGTCAATTGCCCAGCTGTATACCACACATAGCTGTTTTATCGTCTTTTGGGAGAGAGACATCACTAGTGAACATCATGAGACTCCGGTCCATATTACCATCATCGATCACATCCACTATTTACTTTCCGCTTTTGTTTACTATTGCAATTATATCTATCACTACTATCACTTGCGTTTGATCCTTTGTAAACTACAAGGCCGGAGGGATTGACAACCTCTCTGTACTCGTTGGGAGCAAAGTTATTTGTATCTGTGTGCAGGTCCACGTTGATTGCTAATATCTGGCGCCGTAGCAGTTGACACCTTCTTGTTGAAACTGGGAGTCTCAGGGAAATCGATCCTTGGTATTGCCAAGGGAAAACTTCCACTACACTGCATCTCAAACCTTCCACTTGGGGTAACCAACGAGGGGCGAGAAGCCATCATGCGCTTACGTGTCGGTCATCAACACTGGCAGTTTTGGCCGATTTGGCCCTACCATGGACTGTTACTCACCGTTTTGGTGTCTCAGATTGATTTTCATGGCTGATGAACCTAGGGTGCGTTTTCGCATCGGTCATCAACACTCGCAGTTTTGGCCGATTCCGCCCATTTAATGGACTATTACTCACCACTTTTGGGCCCCGGAGTGATTTTCATGGTTTTTGAACCCCAACGTGCGCATACGTGTCGTTCATCATCACTCTCCGTTTTGGGCGATTCTGGCTTGTTTCATGGGCTATTACTTGTAGTTTTGGCTGATTCTGGCCCGTACCATGGACTATTACTCACCCCTTTTGGGGTCCCGTAACGATTTTCATGGTTGCTGAACCCCAGCGTGCCCTTACGTGCCGTTCATCAACACTCGCTGTTTCGGCCTATTCTGGCCCATGTCATGGGGTCTAGTAGCGATTTCCTCGATTGACGTACACTGGGGTGCGTTTACATGTCGGTCATCAACACTGGCAGTTTTGACCAATTTGGCCCGTATCATGGACTATTACTCACCGTTTTTGGTGTCTAAAAGCGATTTTCATGGCTAATGAACCCTAGGGTGCGTTTTCGCATCGGTCATCAACACTCGCAGTTTTTGCCGATTCTGGCCCATTTCGTGGACTATTACTCACCACTTTTGGGTCCCGGAGTGATTTTCATGGTTATTGAACCCCAAGGTGCGCTTACGTGTCGTTCATCATCACTCGCCGTTTTGGGCGATTCTGGCCTGTTTCATGGGCTATTACTTGCAGTTTTGGCAGATTCTGGTCTGTATCATGGACTATTACTCACCGTTTTGGGGTCCCGAAACGATTTTCATGGTTGCTGAACCCAGGGTGCCCTTACGTGTCGTTCATCATCACTCGCCATTTTGTGCGATTCTAGCTTGTTTCATGGGCTATTACTTGCAGTTTTGGCCGATTCTGGCCCGTGTCATGCACTATTACTCACCGTTTTGGGGTCCCGAAACGATTTTATTGGTTGCTGAACCCTAGGGTGCCCTTACGTGCCGTTCATCAACACTCGCCATTTCGGCCTATTCTGGCCCGTTTCATGGGTTCTAGTAGCGATTTCCACGATTGACGTACACTGGGGTGCGTTTACGTGTCGGTCATCAACACTGGCAGTTTTGGCCGATTTGGCCCAACCATGGACTATTACTCTCCGTTTTGGTGTCTCAGAGTGATTTTCATGGCTGATGAACCTAGGGTGCGTTTTCGCATCGGGCATCAACACTC
>LR738709.1:112774458-112797142 GCA_902687465.1 Secale cereale | reverse complement strand
GATTGACGTACATAGGGGTGCGTTTACATGTCGGTCATCAACACTGGCAGTTTTGGCCGATTTGGCCCGTATCATGGACTATTACTCACCGTTTTGGTGTCTAAAAGCGATTTTCATGGCTAATGAACCCTAGGGTGCGTTTTTGCATCGGTCATCAACAATCGCAGTTTTTGCGGATTCTGACCCATTTCATGGACTATTACTCTCCACTTTTGGGTCCCGGAATGATTTTCATGGTTGTTGAACCCCAAGGTGCGCTTACGTGTCGTTCATCATCACTCGCCGTTTTGGTCGATTCTGGCCTGTTTCATGGGATATTACTTGCAGTTTTGGCCGATTCCGGCCCGTATCATGGACTATTACTCACCGTTTTGGGGTCCCGAAACGATTTTCATGGTTGCTGAACCCAGGGTGCCCTTAGGTGCCGTTCGTCAACACTCGCCATTGTGTGCGATTCGAGCTTGTTTCGTGGGCTATTACTTGCAGTTTTGGCCGATTCTGGCCCGTATCAAGGACTATTACTCACCGTTTTGGGGTCCCGAAACGATTTTCATGGTTGCTGAACTCCAGGGTGCCCTTACGTGTCGTTCATCAACACTCGCATTTTCGGCCTATTCTGGCCCATGTCATGGGGTCTATTAGCGATTTGCACGATTGATGTACACTAGGGTGCGTTTACATGTCGGTAATCAACGCTGGCAGTTTTGGCCGATTTTGCCCGTATCATGGACTATTACTCACCGTTTTGGTGTCTAAAAGCGATTTTCATGGCTAATGAAGCTAGGGTGCATTTTCGCATCGGTCATCAACACTCGCAGTTTTTGCCGATTCTGGCCCATTTCGTGGACTATTACTCACCACTTTTGGGTCCCGGAGTGATTTTCATGGTTGTTGAACCCCAAGGTGCGCATACGTGTCGTTCATCATCACTCGCCGTATTGGGCGATTCTGGCTTGTTTCATGGGCTATTACTTGCAGTTTTGGCCGATTCTGGCCCGTATCATGGACTATTACTCACCGTTTTGGAGTCCCGAAACGATTTTCATGGTTGCTGAACCCAGGGTGTCCTTACGTGCCGTTCATCATCACTCGCCATTTTGTGCGATTCTAGCTTGTTTCATGGGCTATTACTTGCAGTTTTGGCCGATTCTGGCCCGTATCATGGACTATTACTCACCGTTTTGGGGTCCCGAAACGATTTTCATGGTTGCGGAACCCCAGGGTGCCCTTACGTGCCGTTCATCAACACTCGCCGATTCGGCCTATTCTGGCCCGTTTCATGGGTTCTAGTAGCGATTTCCACGATTGACATACACTGGGGTGCGTTTACGTGTCGGTCATCAACACTGGCAGTTTTGGCCGATTTGGCCCAACCATGGACTATTACTCACCGTTTTGGTGTCTCAGAGCAATTTTCTTGGTTGCTGAACCCTAGGGTGCGTTTTCGCAACGGTAATCAACACTCGCAGTTTTGGCCGATTCTGGCCAATTTCGTGGACTATTACTCACCACTTTTGAACCCCGGAGTGATTTTCATGGTTTTTGAACCCCAAGGTGCGCATACGTGTCGTTCATCATCACTCGCCGTATTGGGCGATTCTGGCTTGTTTCATGGCCTATTACTTGCAGTTTTGGCCGATTCTGGCCCGTATCATGGACTATTACTCACCGTTTTGGGGTCCCGAAACGATTTTCATGATTGCTGAACCCAGGGTGCCCTTACGTGCCGTTCATCAACACTCGCTGTTTCGGCCTATTCTGGCCCATGTCATGGGGTCTAGTAGCGATTTCCACGATTGACGTACACTGGGGTGCGTTTACGTGTCGGTCATCAACACTAGCAGTTTTGGCCGATTTGGCCCAACCATGGACTATTACTCACCGTTTTGGTGTCTCAGAGCGATTTTCTTGGTTGCTGAACCCTAGGGTGCGTTTTCGCATCGGTAATCAACACTCGCAGTTTTGGCCGATTCTGCCCCATTTCGTGGACTATTACTCACCACTTTTGGGCCCCGGAGTGATTTTCATGGTTTTTGAACCCCAAGGTGCGCATACGTGTCGTTCATCATCACTTGCCGTATTGGGCGATTCTGGCTTGTTTCATGGGCTATTACTTGCAGTTTTGGCCGATTCTGGCCCGTATCATGGACTATTACTCACCGTTTTGGGGTCCCGAAACGATTTTCATGGTTGCTGAACCCCAGGGTGCCCTTACTTGCCGTTCATCAACACTCGTCGTTCCGGCCTATTCTGGCCCGTTCCTTGGGGTATAGTAGCGATTTGCACGATTGACGTACACTGGGGTGCATTTACGTGGCGGTCATCAACACTGGCAGTTTTGGCCGATTTGGCCCTACCATGGACTGTTACTCACCGTTTTGGTGTCTCAGAGTGATTTTCATGGCTGATGAACCTAGGGTGCGTTTTCGCATCGGTCATCAACACTCGCAGTTTTGGCCGATTCCGCCCATTTCATGGACTATTACTCACCACTTTTGGGTCCTGGAGTGATTTTCTTGGTTGTTTAACCCCAAGGTGCGCTTACGTGTCGTTCATCATCACTCGCCGTTTTGGGCGATTCTGGCCTGTTTCATGGCCTATTACTTGCAGTTTTGGCCGATTCTGGCCCGTATCATGGACTATAACTCACCGTTTTGGGGTCCCGAAACGATTTTCATGGTTGCTGAACCCCAAGGTGCCCTTACGTGTCATTCATCAACACTCGCCATTTCGGCCTATTCTGGCCCGTTTCATTGCGTCTAGTAGCGATTTCCACGATTGACGTACATTGTGGTGCGTTTACGTGTCGGTCATCAACATTGGCAGTTTTGGCCGATTTGGCCCGTATCATGGACTATTACTCACCGTTTTGGTGTCTCAGAGCGATTTTCTTGGTTGCTGAACCCTAGGGTGCGTTTTCGCATCGGTAATCAACACTCGCAGTTTTGGCCGATTCTGGCCCATTTCGTGGACTATTACTCACCACTTTTGGGCCTCGGAGTGATTTTCATGGTTTTTGAACCCCAAGGTGCGCATACGTGTCGTTCATCATCACTCGCCGTTTTGGGCGATTCTGGCTTGTTTCATGGGCTATTACTTGCAGTTTTGGCCGATTCTGGCCCGTATCATGGACTATTACTCATCGTTTTGGGGTCCCGAAACAATTTTCATGATTGCTGAACCCTAGGGTGCCCTTACGTGCCGTTCATCAACACTCGTCGTTTCGGCCTATTCTGGCCCATTTCATGGGGTCTAGTAGCGATTTCCATGATTGACGTACACTGGGGTGCGTTTACGTGTCGGTCATCAAGACTGGTAGTTTTGGCCGATTTGGCCCTACCATGGACAGTTACTCACTGTTTTGGTGTCTCAGAGTGACTTTCATGGCTGATGAACCTAGGGTTCGTTTTCGCATCGGTCATCAACACTCGCAGTTTTGGTCGATTCCGCCCATTTCATGGACTATTACTCACCACTTTTGGGTCCCGGAGTGATTTTCTTGGTTGTTGAACCCCAAGGTGCGCTTACGTGTCGTTCATCATCAGTCGCCGTTTTGGGCGATTCTGGCCTGTTTCATGGCCTATTACTTGCAGTTTTGGCCGATTCTGGCCCGTATCATGGACTATTACTCACCGTTTTGGGGTCCCGAAACGATTTTCATGGTTCCTGAACCCCAGGGTGCCCTTACGTGCCGTTTATCAACACTCGCCGTTTCGGCCTATTCTGGCCCGCTTCATGGCGTCTAGTAGCGATTTCCACGATTGATGTACACTGCGGTGCGTTTACGTGTCGGTCATCAACACTGGAAGTTTTGGTCGATTTGTCCCGTATCATGGACTATTACTCATCGTTTTGGTGTCTCAGAGCGATTTTCTTGGTTGCTGAACCCTAGGGTGCCTTTTCGCATCGGTCATCAACACTCACAATTTTGGCCGATTCTGGCCCATTTCGTGGACTATTAATCACCACTTTTGGGCCCCGGAGTGATTTTCATGGTTTTTGAACCCCAAGGTGGGCATACGTGTCGTTCATCATCACTCGCCGTTTTGGGCGATTCTGGCATGTTTCATGGGCTATTACTTGCAGTTTTGGCCGATTCTGGCCCGTATCATGGACTATTACTCACCGTTTTGGGGTCCCGAAACGATTTTCATGGTTGCTGAACCCCAGGGTGCCCTTACGTGCCGTTCATCAACACTCGCCGTTTCGGCCTATTCTGGCCCATGTCATGGGGTCTAGTAGCGATTACCACGATTGACGTACACTGGGGTGCGTTTACATGTCGGTCATCAACACTGGCAGTTTTGGCCCATTTGGCCAGTATCATGGACTATTTGTAATGCCCCGGATGTAATACTTTCCCTTTTGGGCAATATATATATCTTTGGCTCCATCATTTCCATTCCGGGTTCTTTGTCTTTTCGGGTTTTCGTCGTTTTGTCGTGTGCGTGTGTGCATTCATCCATGTCATGTTGTCATGTGCATTGCATTGCTTTTGTGTTGTCGTTTGCATCCGGTCCCACTCGTTCCTTCTGTTGTCCGTTTCGAGTTCCCGAGCTCTCTCACGTGTCCATGGCATCCCCGAGGCCTACTTTGGTGTTTACCGTGTAACCTATCCAGTTTGGCGTGAGACTTGTCGTGCGATGTTGTATTGTTATGTGTAACCCGCCTATCGAATCTCGTCGCGTTTGGACTTCGTTTGATGCTCCAACAGTTATTCTCGTGGGCTAAAAGTACCTCCTCTTTGAGGCCCAACAAACCCCTCCAACAGCCCACCAACCCAACTCAAACCCCTCCCTTCATCTAAGCCATCCAATTGTGATCTCGTGGCCGAAAACCTCCCCTCATTTGGACAACCCTAGCTCCTTGTGCCTATATAAACGTCCACCCACCTCAAATTTCGCGTCTGAAACCCTAATGTTTCCACTGTTGCTGCGCGGTGCTTCCACCGTTGACGCACGGTGCTTCCACAGTTGAGCCTCCGTGCTTCCGACCTCGTCGCCGCCGTGCTTCCGAGTTCCGCCGCGTGGGCCTGCACCCGACCCCGCGTCGTCTTCTTCTTCCTCCGATACGCCGACGCCCCTCACCTCGCCGCCAGCCGGAGACTCCTCGCGGCGCCGCCGGAGCTCCACCAGCGCCCTCCGCCACCAGCGCCCTCCTCCACCGCGGCCTCCCGCCGGCGACCCAGGCCCCGCCGCCGTTCCCTCGCCTGCCGCCGGCCAGGCCGCGCCAGCCCCTCACCGCCGCCACGTGCTTCGAAGCTCCCAGGCCGCCGCGTCCTCGAGCGCTCGAAGCCTCGATCCAGGTCGGATCGGATCGCCAGTGCCCAAACCCTAACGGGCCGGGGCCCGACCTGGTAGCCCGCGACCCTCAGGACCCGACCCGCATCGGCCGCCGTTGACCCGATCCGCCCGCATTGACTTTGACCCTGAGGTTTCTTCTAATTGCATTAAGTACCCAGTCTTTCTATTGTCTGATGCAGTTTTGTATTGATGATAACTTTTGCTGTGATGGTCCGATTTGAGGAAATGATATGTCAAAATGCTTGTTGTTCTAGGCAAATCCATGCTAGTTTTGGGGTGACTCTTGATGATTCCTTGTTGTATATGTTGTTGGCTATCCATTCATGCTCTCACATGCTTATTAGGGTGGCTGTAGCATATTTAACTCTTGCTCCGAAGTTGCTATAAAATACGGCTGTCAGGTTGTTGTTGTCAAGTTCAAAATGTCATAGCTTGTTGCTATTGATCCATGGCTCCTTTAGAGATGCTCCAATGGAATTGTTTGCTGTAGGATATGTCTACTTTATTTCCATGCTCAATGCCATGATGTTTGAGTGCTGTAGACTATTTGTCTCTTGCTCCGAAGTTGCTATGTGGCTGTTAATTTCAGCTTGTGCATGTTTATTGTTTCGGGTGTAACTTTTAGCCCGTTTCTCCGTTTTGGGCAAGTCCTATATGTAACTTGTGTGTTTTTGCATGTAGATTTATATTATCATATTGTTATCATGTTTTGAAGTAATTTTGCTTGATTCATATTGCCATGCTCCTTGTGCTGTATCACTGTGCTTCCTATGTTGACTTTCTGTGCTTCCTAAGTGCATCTGTAGTGCTTCCTTAGTGCATCAGTGATGCATCCTGTAGTTTTGCGCATTGCATCTTGTTGATTTTGTGCTTTGTGTGTTTTGTGTTGCGTAGAGCCGGAAGCTGAGTACGAGTACGAGTATGAGGTTTCTACCGAGGTTGAGAACGAGGAGCCCACTTACGATCCCATCGACGACTCTTCAGGAAAGATGACCTGACCCTGATAACATTACTATCTTTGCCTATTGCTAGAAGTCTCGCTCTACAGCTTTTGCCTCGATGCCCATGTTTTTCCTGTCAGCCTCCTATTCTAACCATGAACCTGTTTCACCACCCTACCTATCAAACCTTTCATTGGCTAAGTACGCTTCGCTCAGCCCCTCTTATAGCATTGTTAGCTGCAGGAGAAGATTGAAGATTCTTGCTTCTTGGTGAAGCTTGTTGGGATATCACACTATATTAATTATTAAATGAAATCATCTATATATTGGTAATGGGTGGAAGGCTAAGCCTTTTGCTTGGTGATTTGTTCCACTCATGCCGCCTTAGGAACCGTATAAACCGGTGTTATGTTCCTTGATTTTGCGTTCCTCACACGGTTGGGGTTATGGGACCCCCTCGATAAACCGCTAAGTGCTAAGTCTTTTCCAGCAAGTCCCAACATTGGTACTATTTGCCTAATAACTAAAACTTGCATAGGGCCTTGCAAACCTGAGTTTTTAATTAACAACCCCCGGGCCAGTGCTCCACATGAGTGTTGGTCCAAACTGGGCAGACTGCGGGGCCACCTCGTGGAAACTCGAGGATTGGTATATACCTGTAGGCTGACCTATCCGGTCGTGGCCTGAGACTAGATACGCGCGGCTACTGTCAGGGTGTCGGCACGCCGGAAGGATTTGCTGGATTAGCCTTACCTTAGTCGGAGTATCTTGAGCACGGGATTCCGAGAATACTCGGGCCTTCCTACCTTGGAGTTGCGACTCCGCGGATCGTGGGCTTGTCATGGGCCAAGTTGGAACACCCCTGCAGGGATTTGAACTTCCGAAAACCGTGCCCGCGGTTATGTGGCAGGTGGGAATTTGTTAATATCCGGTTGTAGAAAACTTGACACCATGTTCAGAATACACTACCAGCGTGGGTACCGTGACGGTCATTTTCCGAAGGGGTTCGGGAAGTGAACACGGTGGGGTTATGTTTGACTTGTTTTAGTTAGGATCACCTTGTGATCATCTCTCGTCCGAGGCACTTCTCTTCTCGCTCTCTTTTACGTAAGTTAGTGCTAGTGCTGCTGCAACCTCTTGTTCTTCTTCAGCCTTGTTCCACACCCAAGGCTTAGGGAGTCGTGTTACCCGGGAACAGGATTGCTGAGTCCTCTGTGGCTCACAGATTCTACACCACACTAGATGCAGGTACTATGGTGAGCTACACAGGCGATGGCACCGAGCTAGACTGGGTGTACGACGAGGAGCGTAGCCGTTACTATGTGAACTATCCGGTTGATCAGTAGAGCTTCTACTAGGGGCGATTCAGACCTGTGGTTTAAGTTATGTTCGGTATCTTTCATTTGGATCTTCACCCTTAGATGGGTTGTGATGTTTATTTGAATGATGTTTGGACATGTAATGAATTGTGTGACGTGGAGAGTGTAAGCAAACTATCTTTTCTGTTTTCATCCCTATTTTTACATGAGATGTGCAAAGGTACCAAACTTGCGATCATTCCAGAATGGGCTTATATCTTTAAGTCGTGCCTCGACACGTAGGAGGTATAGTCCCATCCTAGGCATTACAAGTTGGTATCAGAGCCTTCTCCGACCTAGAAGCCCCCACTGTTTGATCGAATCGTTGACGGTTGAGTCTAGGCACACACTGAAAATGTTTTGAGTCCTATATTTATATCGGAGAGTAGGATTTCTTTGCTCCTCATCTCTTTTCACTCTGGTGAGGACTCCTGACGATTACTCTTGCCTCTTCTACTCTCAAAATTGCACCAAATTTTTTTTCGGAATCTCGCGAGTATTGTTTGGCTTGTTTCGATGTCTTTGTGACGAGAATATTGTTCTCGATGCCTCCTGACATTAGGGGTTGTGGCAGTGTCCCGGGGAGTTGAGCTTCGGGGTATTGTCGTCACAAACATATCGCAGCAGTTCTAGAATAATTCAGACGACCGAGATCGAAAACTCTCCTATGCGGTTAGTGGCAAGATAACCCCGACATCACCCAGTACTGGGGAGGTAGTTCGGGAGTATTGCCATAGCTTGTATAGTAGATGCGTTTCGAAGGTCCGAGGTAGACGGTTTCCGAAAACGACTGGTTATGTGTTGAAGGATGGATACAGCTGGATGTAGGAATAGAGTTGAATGCGCGATGCTTCCCCTGTATCCCCAACACCTGATTGCATAACTGGAAACTTTCGGAGATTAATAGGTGGGTTCATCCAGTAGCTCGTAGGCATTCTTCCAACGAATGCAGGTTATGGAGTTCGGGGTTCTACATTGAGTGAAGTGGTTTTATGGCCGACGTTCCGATCGGGAGTTGCATCTTAAAGGGTCCTTGGCTATGCTGATCCGGGGATTGCAAAACCCTTTCGCAACAAGTTCCATAAGCTTTCAGCACAAAGATGTCGAACGAAGCTCCTATCTTGTATTTGTTCTATCTGTACCTTGTTGTTTTTCTTATTTACCTTTTGTCTCCCAGTGGTTTCTCGTGAAGATTGTTGTTATCATTAAACTGAGAATTTCATTCGTTCCTCTTGTTCGAATGATTCTTCTGAAGACTATGTTGCATTTCTATCCATTGTTTCAGCTTATATATTCTTTCAATCAAATGGCTGATTGGTGGTCATCTATTTCAGGATGGCTCTGAAAAGGGTTTCCAACGCTAACCCAGAGGGTGAAGAGGTTCCTGAACGTCCTCCTTCCCCTCCTCCTCCGTCTGAGGCCTGGAGAGCAATTATGCAGACTACAAACTAGAACACCCAGATGCTTATGCAGATGATGCAGCAGATGCAAGCAAATCAAGCAAATCAGGGTGCTCAGGGGAACCAAGGCAATTTCTTCAACCAACAGCACCATGCTACGCTCAACCAATTCTTGGCTAATCAACCAAAGGCTTTCAGTTACTGTGTCGACCCTCTCGATGCTGAAGATTGGATTACTGATATCAAGAAGCATTTTCAATGCAGTAACGTCAGGCCCGAGGACTATGTGAAGTTTGCAGCCTTCCAACTCAAGGACCAAGCAGCTGATTGGTGGCAGCAGTACAAAGACTCCAGAGCAGGGCGTGAAATCTCCTGGGATGACTTCTACAAGGACTTTCGCTCTCACCACATTCCAACAAGTGTCATCGAGGGTATGCGTGAGAAATTACGCAACCTGAAGCAAGGCTCTATGACTGTCTACCAGTATAATGTCAAGTTCCAAAACCTTGCCCGCTATGCTAAGTAAGACATCCCAGATGCCAAGAGCAAGATCTATCAGTTCCGCGGTGGTCTGAAGGATGAACTCCAACTTGCTCTCACCTTGTTCGAGCCTGATGAGTTTGACAAATTCTATAACATGGCGCTTAAGCAAGAGGCAGCCCAGTTCAAGATGGAAGCTTCCAAAAAGAGGATCAGAGACGTTGTTCACTCCTCCTCATCTTCTCAAGTGGTCGCGAAGCAACAGAAGTTTTGGCTTCCACCTCCTCCAGTGATCCGAGCTCCCTACAACAACAACAAGAAGAACTCTGGTGGTCGTGGTTTCTCCCACCCACACAACCAAGGCAATCAGTCCAAGTCGCAGTTCCAAGCTTCCAAGTCAAGTGTTCCTCCTGCTCGTCCACTTTCTGAGGTCACTTGCCACAAGTGTGGCCAGAAGGGTCATTATTCCAACAAGTGCACCAACCCAAGGCGCCTTCTGCCTCCTCCACCTGTCAGCACAGCTATTGTCAAGCATAATCCCAAGCATGCAAGGGTGAATCTGATGAATGCAGCTGAAGCGGAAAATTCTTCTGATGTGATAATTGGTAACCTTTCAGTGAACTCTTTTCCTGCAAAAGTATTATTTGATTCTGGTGCATCTCTCAGTTTCATTTCAAGACCATTCTTCACCAAGCATAATTTCACTTCGGTATTTCTGGATAAGAAGTTGTCAATTATCTCTCCGGGCAAGCACATGACTTTCAATTTGAGGGCTCCGAATGTATCTATTCGCATGGGTGATTACCGCTTTCTGGCTAATTCGGTTGTTCTCGGCAACTCCGACATTGACCTCATCCTCAGGATGGACTGGCTTTCTCAGCATGATGCTCACATTGATTGTGCAAATAAGGAAGTCAAGATTACTCATCCTGATGAAGACATGATTATCTTCGCCTCTCGGGATAACACAATCAGGCTTTTCTCTCTCAATGACAAGGGCGAGATTAATGCCATCTCTCAAATTCCGGTGGTTAACAAATACGAAGATGTTTTTCCTGAAGAACTTCCAGGCATGCCTCCACACCGTCAAGTGGAATTCATCATTGAACTCGAGCCAGGTACTGAGCCAGCATGCCGGCGTCCGTACAAGCTCTCACCTGGAGAATTGAAGGAGTTGAAGAAGCAGCTTGATGAACAAGAGCGTTTGGGTCTGATCAGGCCTAGTACGTCTCCTTGGGGCTGTGGTGTCTTATTTGTCAAGAAGAAGGATGGCACGGAGCGCCTTTGCGTAGATTACCGGCCATTGAACAAGAAGACAATAAGGAACAAGTATCCGCTCCCCAACATCAATGAACTGTTCGAGCAACTCAAAGGAGCTAAAGTGTTCTCAAAGCTCGATCTCCGAATGGGCTATCACCAAATTCGCATTTGCGGAAAAGATATCCACAAGACTGCCTTCAGAACGAGCTACGGCTCCTACGAGTATACAGTCATGTCTTTTGGTCTCGCTAATGCTCCACCTACCTTCTCGAGAATGATGCACTACATTTTCAACCCCTACACCGGCGAGTTTGTGCTTGTGTATCTGGATGACATCTTGGTATTCTCCAGGAACGAAGAGGATAACGAAAAGCACCTCCGTCTGGTTCTCGACAGACTCCGTGAACATAAGTTCTATGTCAAGTTCTCCAAGTGCGAATTTTGGCTCGATAAGGTCTTGTATCTGTGCCATATCATCTCCGCTGACTGTATTGCTGTGAACCCCGAGAAAGTTGAAGCAATTGTCAACTGGGAACCTCCTCAGAATGTCAAGCAACTCCGAAGCTTTCTTGGTCTTGCTAGCTATTGTAGAAGGTTCGTTGAGAACTTCTCCAAGATTGCCAAGCCTCTTTCTAACTTGCTACAGAAGAGTGTCAAGTACTACTGGTCTCCAGATTGTGATGTGGCTTTCAAAACTCTCGAAGAAAAGCTCATCTCTGCTCCAGTTCTTACTCCTCCAGATGAGTCCAAGCCCTACGAAGTATTCTGTGATGCTTCTCTTCAAGGACTTGGTGGTGTGCTAATGCAGGACAAGAAGATTGTGGCATACACTTCTCGTCAACTGAAGCCTAGTGAGAAGAACTACCCCACACATGATCTCAAACTAGCAGCTGTGGTACATGCTTTGATTACGTGGGGACACCTTCTGTTGGGAAGAAAAGTCGACATTTTCACCGATCACAAGAGCTTGAAGTACATCTTCACACAGCCGAATCTGAACCTCCGCCAGACTCGTTGGGTCGAAATGATCCATGAGTATGATCCAAGCATCGAATACACTCTGGCAAGGCGAATGTGATTGCAGATGCTTTGAGCAGAAAGGCTTATTGCAACAACCTCCTTATCAAGCCGTTCCAACCTGAGCTTTGTGAAGCATTCAGGAAGCTCAACCTCCAAGTTGTTCCGCAAGGCTTTCTTGCAAATCTTCAAGTTGCTCCTACCTTGGAAGATCAGATCCGTGAGGCCCAACTCAGTGATGCTATGGTGCAGAAAGTGAAACATGGTATTGCAAAGGGTACTCCTAAATACAAGTGATATCGCGTTGATGAGAGAGATACCTTGTTCTTTGAGGACAGACTTGTGGTTCCCAAAGGCGATCTCAAGAAGCTCATAATGGACGAAGCACATGATTCCCTCGTTTCGATTCATCCTGGCAATTCCAAGATGTACCAAGACCTCAAGCAATCTTACTGGTGGACTCGCATGAAAAGGGAGATTGCCCAATTCGTGAACGAATGTGATGTCTGCAGAAGAGTGAAGGCAGAGCATCAACGTCCAGCCGGTCTTCTCCAACCTCTTCCTATTCCCGAGTGGAAATTCGACCACATTGAAATGGATTTCGTCACTGGCTTTCCTAAGTCCAAGAGAGGGAATGATTCTATCTTTGTGGTGATTGACAAGCTTACCAAAGTCGCTCACTTCCTTCCAGTCAAAGAATCCATCAATGCAGCTCAACTGGCAGAATTGTACACTTCCAGAATTGTGTCCTTACCTGGCATTCCTCAAGTTATCTCCTCAGACCGTGGAAGTTTGTTCACATCTAAGTTCTGGGACTCCTTTCAGTCTGCCATGGGCACTAAGATTCGTTTCAGCACTGCTTTTCACCCTCAGACTAGTGGTCAAGTCGAGAGAGTGAATCAGATTCTAGAAGACATGCTTAGAGCCTGTGTCATATCTTTTGGCATGAAATGGGAAGATTGCCTTCCGTTTGCCGAGTTCTCTTACAACAACAGCTTCCAAACAAGTGCCGGCAAAGCTCCGTTTGAAATCCTCTATGGCAGAAAGTGTCGTACCCCTCTCAACTGGTCCGAGACTGGTGAACGTAAACTTCTTGGCAATGACTTGATCTCAGAAGCCGAAGAAATGTGCAAAGTCATATGTTAGAATCTCAAGGCCGTTCAGTCGCGTCAGTAGAGTTACTATGACGGCAAGCATCGTGATTTGGCTTTCAACATTGGGGATCATGTCTATCTCTGTGTTTCTCCTATGAAAGGCACCCAAAGATTCGGTATCAAAGGAAAGCTTGCGCCTAGATACGTCGGGCATTTCAAGATCCTTGGAAAAAGAGGCGATCTAGCCTATCAACTTGAGCTCCCTCCCAACTTCGCAAATGTTCATGATGTGTTTCATGTGTCTCAACTCCCCAAGTGCTTCAAGACACCTGAACGCATGATTCCGTTTGAGGAGATTGATCTTCAACAAGACTTGTCTTACCGAGAGCATCCCATTGCTATTCTCGAAGAAACCGAGCGCAAGACCCGCAACAAGTCATCAAATTATTGAAAGTCAAGTGGTCACATCATACCGACCAAGAAGCTACGTGGGAACGAGAAGATCACCTCATTCTGAGTACCCTTCCTTCTTCCAGTCCTAGATCTCGGAACGAGATCTTTTTGTAGTAGAGGAGAGTTTGTAATGCCCCGGATGTAATACTTTCCCTTTTGGGCAATATATATATCTTTGGCACCATCAGTTCTATTCCGGGTTCTTCGTCTTTTCGGGTGTTCGTCGTTTTGTCGTGTGTGTGTGTGCATTCATCCATGTCATGTTGTCATTTGCATTGCATTGCTTTTGTGTTGTCGTTTGCATCCGGTCCCACTCGTTCCTTCTGTTGTCCGTTTCGAGTTCCGGAGCTCTCTCACGTGTCTGTGGCATCCCCGAGGCCTAGTTTGGTGTTTGGCCGTGTAACGTTTCCGGTTTGGCGTGAGACTTCTCGTGCGATGTTGTTTTGTTATGTGTAACCCGCCTGTCGAATCTCGTCGCGTTTGGAGTTCGTTTGATGCTCCAACAGTTATTCTCGTGGGCTAAAAGTACCTCCTCTTTGAGGTCCAAGAAACCCCTCCAACAGCCCACCAACCCAACTCAAACCCCTCCCTTCATCTAGGCCATCCAATTGTGATCTCGTGGCCGAAAACCTCCCCTCATTTGGACAACCCTAGCTCCTTGTGCCTATATAAACGTCCACCCACCTCAAATTTCGCGTCTGAAACCCTAATGTTTCCGCTGTTGCTGCGCGGTGCTTCCACCGTTGACGCACGGTGCTTCCACCGTTGAGCCGCCGTGCTTCCGACCTCATCGCCGCCGTGCTTCCGAGTTCTGCCGCGTGGGCCCGCACCCGACCCCGCGTCGTCTTCTTCTTCCTCCGATCCGCCGGCGCCCCTCACCCTCGCCGCCGGCCAGAGCCTCCTCGCGCCGCCGTCGGAGCTCCACCAGCGCCCTCCGCCACCAGCGCCCTCCTCCACCGCGGCCTCCCGCCGGCGACCCAGGCCCCGCCGCCGTTCCCTCGCCCGGCGCCGCCGGCCAGGCCCGCCGCCGGCCAGGCCGCGCCGGCCCCTCACCGCTGCCCCATGCGTCGAAGCTCCCAGGCCGCCGCGCCCTCGAGCGCTCGAAGCCTCGATCCTGGCCGGATCGGATCGCCAGCGTCCAAACCCTAAGGGGCCGGGGCCCGACCCGGTAGCCCGCGACCCGCAGGACCCGACCGGCATCGGCCGGCATTGACCAGTTCCGCCCGCGTTGACTTTGACCCTGAGGTTGCTTCTAATTGCACTAAGTACCCAGTTTTTCTATTGTCTAATGCAGTTTTGTATTGATGATAACTTTTGCTGTGATGGTCCGATTTGAGCAAATGATATGTCAAAATGATCGTGGTGACTTGTACTATGTTTTGTTCCATTGTGCCATGCATGTTTGAGGTCATCTAGATGTCTTAATCTTCATGAGAAGAGTGCTACTTGTTATAAACTGCTGGTAGTAGTTTTTTCATGCCATCTTTGCAATGTGATAATTTGTTGCATGTTTATCCAAATGATGCAAATGATATGTCCACATGTTCATCATGAGATGCCCTACATGTTGGTTGCTTTAGCTTGCATGATAGATTTCATCTTGCCATGTTTATCTCCTTTGCAAAAGTGCATGTGGCTGTTATGATGTTAAACTTGTTACGAGATGCCTAGTTGTGGAGCTCATTGCTATTGATGTGGTTGTCCCCTTGATGCATGCTTAGATGTTTTGGACTCCCCATCATGTGTACTTTGCTGTTGAGCTAACCACTTGCCATGTTATGCTTTGAGGTGACTTAAACTTGCTCACAAAGATGCCATGATATTACTGCTGTTTTAACACTTAGTGAAATTTCACAAAGTCTGGAATCTGTAATTTCCAGATGCCATGTTTGCTTGTTGCTCTAGGCAAATCCATGCTAGTTTTGGGGTGACTCTTGATGATTCCTTGTTGTATATGTTGTTGGCTATCCATTCATGCTCTCACATGCTTATTTGGGTGGCTGTAGCATATTTAACTCTTGCTCCGAAGTTGCTATAAAATACTGCTGTCAGGTTGTTGTTGTCAAGTTCAAAATTTCATAGCTTGTTGCTATTGATCCATGGCTCCTTTGGAGATGCTCCAATGGAATTGTTTGCTGTAGGATATGTCTACTTTATTTCCATTCTCATTGCCATGATGTTTGAGTGATGTAGACTATTTATCTCTTGCTCCGAAGTTGCTATGTGGCTGTTAATTTCAGCTTGTGCATGTTTATTGTTTCGGGTGTAACTTTTAGCCCGTTTCTCCGTTTTGGGCAAGTCCTATATGTAACTTGTGTGTTTTTGCATGTAGATTTATATTATCATATTGTTATCATGTTTTGAAGTAATTTTGCTTGATTCATATTGCCATGCTCCTTGTGCTGTATCACTGTGCTTCCTATGTTGACTTTCTGTGCTTCCTAAGTGCATCTGTAGTGCTTCCTTAGTGCATCAGTGATGCATCCTGTAGTTTTGCGCATTGCATCTTGTTGATTTTGTGCTTTGTGTGTTTTGTGTTGCGTAGAGCCGGAAGCTGAGTACGAGTACGAGTACGAGGTTACTACTGAGGTTGAGAACAAGGAGCCCACTTACGATCCCATCGACGACTCTTCAGGCAAGATGACCTGACCCCGATAACATTACTATCTTTGCCTATTGCTAGAAGTCTCACTCTACAGCTTTTGCCTCGATGCCCATGTTTTTCCTGTCAGCCTCCTATTGTAACCATGAACATGTTTAACCACCCTACCTATGCAAACCTTTGATTGGCTAAGTACGCTTCGCTCAGCCCCTCTTATAGCATTGTTAGCTGCAGGAGAAGATTGAAGATTCTTGCTTCTTGTTGAAGCTTGTTAGGATATCACACTATATTAATTTTTAAATGAAATCATCTATATATTGGTAATGGGTGGAAGGCTAAGCCTTTTGCTTGGTGATTTGTTCCACTCATGCCGCCTTAGGAACCGTATAAACCGGTGTTATGTTCCTTGATTTTGCGTTCCTCACACGGTTGGGGTTATGGGACCCCCTCGATAAACCGCTAAGTGCTAAGTCTTTTCCAGCAAGTCCCAACATTGGTACTATTTGCCTAATAACTAAAACTTGCATAGGGCCTTGCAAACCCGAGTTCTTAATTAACAACCCCCGGGCCAGTGCTCCACATGAGCGTTGGTCCAAACTGGGCAGACTGCGGGGCCACCACGAGGAAACTCGAGGATTGGTATATACCTGTAGGCTGACCTATCCGGTCGTGGCCTGAGACTAGATACGCGCGGCTACTGTCAGGGTGTCGGCACGCCGGGAGGATTTGCTGGATTAGCCTTACCTTAGTCGGAGTATCTTGAGCACGGGATTCCGTGAATACTCGGGCCTTCCCACCTTGGAGTTGCGACTCCGCGGATCGTGGGCTTGTCATGGGCCAAGTTGGAACACCCCTGCACGGATTTGAACTTTCGAAAGCCGTGCCCGCGGTTATGTGGCAGATGGGAATTTGTTAATATCCGGTTGTAGAAAACTTGACACCATGTTCAGAATACACTACCAGCGTGAGTACCGTGACCGTCATTTTCCGAAGGGGTTCGGGAAGTGAACACGGTGGGGTTATGTTTGACTTGTTTTAGTTAGGATCACCTTGTGATCATCTCTCGTCCGAGGCACTTCTCGGCTCGTTCTCTTTTACGTAAGTTAGTGCTAGTGCTGCTGCAACCTCTTGTTCTTTCTTCAGCCTTGTTCCACACCCAAGGCTTAGATAGTCGTGTTACCCGGGAACGGGATTGCTGAGTCCTCTGTGGCTTACAGATTCTACACCACACCAGATGGAGGTACTATGGTGAGCTACATAGGCGATGGCACCGAGCTAGACTGGGAGTATGACGAGGAGCGTAGCCGTTACTATGTGAACTATCCGGTTGATCAGTAGAGCTTCTACTAGGGGCGATTCAGACCTGTGGTTTAAGTTATATTTGGTATCTTTCATTTGGATCTTCACCCTTAGATGGGTTGTGATGTTTATTTGAATGATGTTTGGACATGTAATGAATTGTGTGACGTGGCGAGTGTAAGCCAACTATCTTTTCCGTTTCCATCCCTATTTTTACATGAGATGTGCAAAGGTACCAAACTTGCGATCAATCCAGAATGGGCTTATATCTTTAAGTCGTGCCTCGACACGTAGGAGATATAGTCCCATCCTGGGCATTACACTATTACTCACCGTTTTGGTGTCTAAGAGCGATTTTCATGGCTAATGAACCCTAGGGTGCGTTTTCGCATCGGTCATCAACACTCGCAGTTTTTGCCGATTCTGGCTCATTTCCTGAACTATTACTCACCACTTTTGGGTCCCGGAGTGATTTTCATGGTTGTTGAACCCGAAGGTGCGCTTACGTGTCGTTCATCATCACTCGCCATTTTGGGCGATTCTGGCCTGTTTCATGGGCTATTACTTGCAGTTTTGGCCGATTCTGGCCCGTATCATGGACTATTACTCACCGTTTTGGGGTCCCAAACGATTTTCATGGTTGCTAAACCCAGGGTGCCCTTACGTGCCGTTCATCATCACTCGCCATTTTGTGCGATTCTAGCTTGTTTCATGGGCTATTACTTGCAGTTTTGGCCGATTCTGGCCCGTATCATGGACTATTACTCATCGTTTGGTGGTCCCTATACGATTTTCATGGTTGCTGAACCCTAGGGTGCTCTTACGTGCCATTCATCAACACTCGCTGTTTCGGCCTATTCTGGCCCGTTTCACGGGGTCTAGTAGCGATTTCCACGATTGACGTACACTGGGGTGCGTTTACGTGTCGGTCATTAACACTGGCTGTTTTGGCCGATTTGGCCCTACCATGGACTATTACTCACCGTTTTCGTGTCTCAGAGTGATTTTCATGGCTGATGAACCTAGGGTACGTTTTCGCATCGGTCATCAACACTCGCAGTTTTGGCCGATTCTAACCCATTTCGTGGACTATTACTCACCACTTTTGGGTCCCGGAGTGATTTTCATGGTTGCTGAACCTCAAGGTGCGCCTACGTGTCGCCTATCATCACTCTCTGTTTTGGGCGATTCTGGCTTGTTTCATGGGCTATTACTGGTAGTTTTGGCCAATTCTGGCCCGTATCATGGACTATTACTCACCGTTTTGGGGTCCCGAAACGATTTTCATGGTTGCTGAACCCCAGGGTGCCCTTACGTGCCGTTCATCAACACTCGCCGTTTCGGCCTATTCTGGCCCATGTCATGGGGTCTAGTAGCGATTTCCACGATTGACGTACACTGTGGTGCGTTTACATGTCGGTCATCAACACTGGCAGTTTTGTCCGATTTGGCCCGTACCATGGACTATTACTCACCGTTTTGGTGTCTAAGAGCGATTTTCATGGCTAATGAACCCTAGGGTGCGTTTTCGCATCAGTCATCAACACTCGCAGTTTTTGCCGATTCTGGCCCATTTCGTGGACTATTACTCACCACTTTTGGGTCCAGGAGTGATTTTCATGGTTGTTGAACCCCAAGGTGCACTTACGTGTCGTTCATCATCACTCGCCGTTTTGGGCGATTCTGGCCTGTTTGATGGGCTATTACTTGCAGTTTTGGCCGATTCTAGCCTGTATCATGGACTATTACTCACCGTTTTGGGGTCCCGAAACGGTTTTCATGGTTGCTGAACCCCAGGGTGCCCTTACGTGCCGTTCATCATCACTCTCCATTTTGTGGGATTCTAGCTTGTTTCATGGGCTATTAATTGCAGTTTTGGCCGATTCTGGCCCTTATCATGGATTATTACTCACCGTTTTGGGGTCCCAAAACGATTTTCATGGTTGCTGAACCCCAGGGTGCCCTTACGTGCCGGTCATCAACACTCGCCGTTTCGGCCTATTCTGGCCCATGTCATGGGGTCTAATAGCGATTTCCACGATTGACGTACACTGGGGTGCGTTTACATGTCGGTCATCAACACTAGCAGTTTTGGCCGATTTGGCCCGTATCATGGACTATTACTCACCGTTTTGGTGACTCAGAGCGATTTTCTTGGTTGCTGAACCCTAGGGTGCATTTTCGCATCAGTCATCAACACTCGCAGTTTTGGCCGATTCTGGCCCATTTCATAGACTATTACTCACCACTTTTGGGTCCCGGAGTGATTTTCATGGTTGCTGAACCCCAAGGTGCGCCTACGTGTCGCCCATCATCACTCTCGGTTTTGGGCGGTTCTGGCTTGTGTCATGGGCTATTACTGGCAGTTTTGGCCGATTCTGGCCCGTATCATGGACTATTACTCACCGTTTTGGGGCCCCGAAACGATTTTCATGGTTGTTGAACCCCTGGGTGCCCTTACGTGCCCTTCATCAACACTCGCCGATTCGTCCTAGTCTGGCCCGTTTCAAGGGGTCTAGTAGCGATTTCCACGATTGACGTACACTGGGGTGCGTTTACGTGTCGGTCATCAACACTGGTAGTTTTGGCCGATTTGGCCCATATCATGGATATTACTCACCGTTTTGGTGTCTTAGAGCGATTTTCATGGCTGATGAACCCTAGGGTGCGTTTTCGCATCGGTCATCAACACTCGCAGTTTTGGCCGATTCTGGCCCATTTCGTGGACTATTACTCACCACTTTTGGGCCCCGGAGTGATTTTCATGGGTTGTGAACCCCAAGTTGCGCATACGTGTCGTTCATCATCACTCACTGTTTTGGGCGATTCTGGCTTGTTTCATGGGCTATTACTTGCAGTTTTGAACGATTCTGGCCCGTATCATGGACTATTACTCATCGTTATGGGGTCCCGAAACGATTTTCATGGTTGCTGAACCCGAGGGTGCCCTTACATGCCGTTCATCAACACTAGCCGATTCGGCCTATTCTGGCCCATGTCATGGGGTCTAGTAGCGATTTCCACGATTGACGTACACTGGGGTGCGTTTACTTGTCGGTCATCAACACTCGTAGTTTTGGCCGATTTGGCCCGTATCATGGACTATTACTCACCGTTTTGGTGCCTAAGAGCGATTTTCATGGCTAATGAACCCTAGGGTGCGTTTTCGCATCGGTCATCAACACTCGCAGTTTTTGCCGATTCTGGCCCATTTCGTGGACTATTACTCACCACTTTTGGCCCCCGGAGTGATTTTCATGGTTGTTGAACCCCAAGGTGCGCTTACGTGTCGTTCATCATCACTCGCCGTTTTGGGAGATTCTGGCATGTTTCATGGGCTATAAATTGCAGTTTTGGCCGATTCTGGCCCCTATCATGGACTATTACTCACCGTTTTGGGGTCCCGAAACGATTTTCATGGTTGCTGAACCCTAGGGTGCCCTTACGTGCCGTTCATCAACACTCGCCGTTTCGGCCTATTCTGGCCCATTTCATAGCGTCTAGTAGCGATTTCCACGATTGACGTACACTGCGATGCATTTACGTGTCGGTCATCAACACTGGCAGTTTTGGCCGATTTGGCCCGTATCATGGACTATTACTCACCGTTTTGGTGACTCAGAGCGATTTTCTTGGTTGCTGAACCCTAGTGTGCATTTTCGCATCGGTCATCAACACTCGCAGTTTTGGCCGATTCTCGCCCATTTCATGGACTATTACTCACCACTTTTGGGTCCCGGAGTGATTTTCATGGTTGCTGAACCCCAAGGTGCGCCTACGTGTCTCCCATAATCACTCTCGGTTTTGGGCGATTCTGGCTTGTGTCATGGGCTATTACTGGTAGTTTTGGCCGATTCTGGCCCGTATCATGGACTACACCGTTTTGGGGTTCCGAAAAGATTTTCATGGTTGCTGAACCCCAGGGTGCCCTTACGTGCCGTTCATCAACACTCGCCGATTCGGCCTATTCTGGCATGTTTCAAGGGGTCTAGTAGCGATTTCCATGATTGACGTACACTGGGGTGCGTTTACGTGTCGGTCATCAACACTGGTAGTTTTGGCGGATTTGGCCCGTATCATGGACCATTACTCACCATTTTGGTGTCTCAGAGCCATTTTCATGGCTGATGAACCCTAGGGTGCGTTTTCGCATCGGTCATCAACACTCGCAGTTTTGGCCCATTTCGTGGACTATTACTCACCACTTTTGGGCCCCGGAGTGATTTTCATGGTTTTTGAACCCCAAGGTGCGCATACATGTCGCTCATCATCACTCGCCGTTTTGGGCGATTCTGGCTTGTTTCATGGGCTATTACTTGCAGTTTTGGCCGATTCTGGCCCGTATCATGGACTATTACTCACCGTTTTGGGGTCCCGAAATGATTTTCATGGTTGCTGAACCCCAGGGTGCCCTTACGTGCCGTTCATCAACACTCGCCGTTTCGGCCTATTCTGGCCCGTTTCATGGGGTTTAGTAGTGATTTCCACGATTGACGTACAATGGGGTGCATTTACATGTCGGTCATCAACACTAGCAGTTTTGGCCGATTTGGCCCGTATCATGGACTATTGCTCACCGTTTTGGTGTCTAAGAGCGATTTTCATGGCTAATGAAACCTAGGGTGCATTTTCGCATCGGTCCATTTCGTGGACTATTACTCACCACTTTTGGGTCCCGGAGTGATTTTCATGGTTGTTGAACCCCAAGGTGCGCTTACATGTCGTTCATCAACACTCGCCGTTTTGGGCGATTCTGGCCTATTTCATGGGCTATTATTTGCAGTTTTGGCCGATTCTGGCCCGTATCATGGACTATTACTCACCGTTTTGGGGTCCCGAAACGATTTTCATGGTTGCTGAACCCAGGGTGCCCTTACGTGTCGTTCATCAACACTCGCCGTTTCAGCCTATTCTGCCCCGTTTCATGGGGTCTAGTAGCGATTTGCACAGTTGACATACACTTGGGTGCGTTTACGTGTCGGTCATCAACACTGGCAGTTTTGGCCGATTCGGCCCTACCATGGACTATTACTCACCGTTTTGGTGTCTCAGAGTGATTTTCATGGCTGATGAACCTAGGGTGCGTTTTCGCAATGGTCATCAACACTCGCAGTGTTGGCCGATTCTGGCCCATTTCGTGGACTATTACTCACCACTTTTGGGTCCCGGAGTGATTTTCATGGTTGCTGAATCTGGCTTGTTTCATGGCCTATTACTTGCATTTTTGGCCGATTCTGTCCCGTATCATGGACTATTACTCACCATTTTGGGGTCCCAAAGCGATTTTCATTGCTGATGAACCCCAGGGTGCGTTTACGTGTCGGTTAGTAACAATCGTAGTTTTGACCGATTCTTGCCCGTTTCATGGGCTATTGCTCACCGTTTTGGCTCCTAGAGCGATTTCCACGATTGACGAACACCAGGGTGCGTTTACGTGTCGGTCAGCAACACTCGTAGTTTTGGCCGATTCTGGCCCG
>LR738709.1:112747670-112759801 GCA_902687465.1 Secale cereale | reverse complement strand
TGATCCCAAAGATTAATGCTCATTGAACACACAGAAGATGAATAACAAGAGTCTTACATCCATACATATTGTCTTACACAAGTAGGACCATTGTGGTCAAGTCTTAAGTATATCATCGCAGCAGAAATCTTCATCGATAACTTGGACCCATGCTAACTACCTTAACCCTACAGGCATTCTGACTAGCTCGCACGTTCGTAACCAAGGTACTCTTCATTATATCTTGTTCTTTCATGCCTGGCCAATAAAATAACCAATGGCAAGCCAATGAGTACTTTGAATGTACTCGCAATCAACCCAAGAGTGATAACAGAATAATTATGCAAGGCTCTACTACTAAATTGGCATTTTTATGGAAAGCTAGTTTTTCTCATGGAAGTATGATCAACATTTATCAAGGAGATGAATGCGTCTGCAACTTGTATCAGGAGGTTACAGACATCAACTTCGAGAAAGAGTTATGAACAACTCATGCTCAAGCTCATTGTGACTTCCTCACGAATAATATCAACAATATTACCAAACTGTGTTGTTTGCTTGAGACACACACCTGGTTTTGTAAACAATGGACGTAGACCAAGAGCGGTTATCCAGCTGTCCTTGACCGTGCACATGGCTATTCGAATAGTTTTATACTCTGCAGAGGTTGCACACTTTACTCACAAGATCCGGGAAGCCTTCGTGTCATCCACGACTCGCGGTACCTCAAGTACCCGAGGTAAGCACCCGATCACTACCTTTCTCTAGACGCCACCAACATGGAGTCCACTTGATTGGTATCAACCCTCCGTGCCACCATCATGCTCACATGCTTAATTATGTGGGGCCACTCTCCCATATTCAACACATAACACAAGCACGTGGGTACCAACGGTGTGCCCGGTGCCCTGTGAAAATAGTCATGGCTGCCTATCCAAGCACGACCCCGTCCCAAGAGTGACCATGCCACTCCCATCACTAGTACCAAGAGGCATGGGTACCAAGAGGGAGATGTTGAGTTAGCTAGCATGGACTAGGTAATCAGTAATGCCTTTACCATATAAGGGTAGAGTGGTTGCGCATGTAAGGTTAGAGTAACGGTCGCAACTTAAACCAATCCGTTTTCGAAAACAACACACACACTTGCCTCGGCAAACCACTTCGTCATCAAGTGGCTAGCTAACTCAGCATCTCCCTCGGGCATTAGTGGCACATGACGGGGTTTTCGAAGAGTCTTTGAAAATATTTTTGTCTCCATCACCATGCATACACCCGTCCCCTTTTGCATAGCAACTACTTTAGCATCATATCTACTCCCACCCGCATAACCCTCATAGGAAGGTAGGGTCATGCACAATGCAAGTATCAACAAGGAGGTAACGCAGGCAACCCATCAAAGTGGTTACCACCTCATCATGATTTTGATGCAACAACGATATGGTGATATATGACATGCCTAAAAAGGGTTTCATAGACATGGTCAAAGGGCTGCTTGCCTGGTTCATTAGAGTCTTCAAATCTTCTGGTCCTTCTCCAAGTACTCTGGCTACTTCGTCAACTAACGTCGGAAACAATCACAATAAGCAACACAACAAGGCGAAAATAAAAGTGCTCTAAAATTTTTGTTGGATTTTTCTAGGATACCTTTGTTCATATGAAATATGACCAAACTGGTTTCATTGGGATTGGATCAGTGGATATTTTGGAACATTTCAATATGATGGGACCAAGGGATTTATGGATTTGCAAGAAGTGTACAGAAATATTATTTTGAAAAATGAAAAAGGCACCCATTTAACCAGGAATGATTTTAGAAGCATCTAGGAGTTGGTTTCACTGGATTGGGAGTTCAAATGATTTCCCTATGAATTTGCAAAGTTGGCAATATATGGAGAAATGGACCAATATTTTATGTGGCAAAGGAAGTATTGGGATTTTTTTTCAGAAACTAAGTTATGAACATATGAGCATCTAGGAATGTGAGTCATGGCATTTGGATCAATAATGGGCTCTCTATGATTTTCTAAAGTTATCATAGAAATGGTAAATGGGGTTTTATTGAATTTGTGTGAAGAAAAGTATTATGAAAAATGTGCATGTTGCACCAACAGTAGAGCATGATTTAAGGAATCACTAGAAATTTGAATCATCAAATTTGGAGTCCATTTGAATCACTTGTGGATTTTATAAGTCATCTGGAAAAAAAGAGAAAAAGGCTATACCCTCATTCAGCGCACTGGGCGAGAGATAGGCAGTGGGCCGGCCCAGTGACTCAGCTGCGCGGGTGAAGGAGGAAACGATGAAGGCGTATTCAGTTTGGGGCGTCTTTGTTGTGGGGAGGTGGAGAACGCGGGTGCGTCTCCACTTAAACTGTGCAGGCCCGGGCAGCTAGTCGCTGGCAAGTGGGCCCCCTGCTAGCTGGCGGGGCGGTCGTCTTCCTCCTCCCACATGCGACCGAAGCAGAGGCAGAGGGGATGGTTCATCGACCGTGCCGGTGACCCTGGCGGTCCCCGGTGGCGTACTTCACACCAGAGTGTTCAGCGCGGCGAGCCGCACCCGCCCATGTGCTCGACACCTGCGGAGGAGCTCGGGAAGGGAAGAGACATTGGGCGCGGCAGCCAGAATGCTAGCGAGGACGAGCTCGATGCTACGGCCGTCGGGAAGAACAGATGGAGTGCAGGGGAGCTCCATGGTTGTCGTAGTGATGCTCCAGAGCTAAGTGGTGGAGAGGAGGGGCTCTCGGTGGCGCAAATTTTGGCGGCGGCCAGCGGCATTGCTCTAGTCATTGTGGTGGGTAGAGGGCACGGGAGAGAGAGAAGTTTGGCCTAGGAGGTGTACGGGAGAGAGAAAGAGCAAGGGGCGTCTAGAGAGGGGCTCGGCGAGGCTCTATATGGCAAAGCCATGGTGCACCGTGGGCGACATCCATGGTCGCGGCCAAGGCAATGCCAGAGGCCAAATTGGCACCCCGGGCCTTGTCCAGGGCATTTATGGGTGTGGACTAGGCCAAGGGGAGAGGAGACGGGGAGCAGAGCATGCTCGTGGTGGGTTACACACGCGGGCGCGGCACTGGCTGAATGGGACGGCAACGGACGCGGGTTGTAGAGGAGAGAGGAGGGAGAGGCAGGAAGGGGCCGACAGTGTATCTTGTCCCAAATGCCAAGGCGACCTCGGGAGACACGAGGGGAGGCCCTAGGTGCTCGGAAGCCTAGGGCAGGACGCAGCTATAGTGTGGGAGCACACTGTAGCGTGCTCCAGAGTGCCCATTTGGCATGCCACGGCATGCCATTGAGATTTTGCGTGTGACCTATAGTGTCTAGGGGTTGAGGGAGCAGTAAACAAAGGGGGGGCAGCTTTGGATGCTCTGGAGATGCTCTGGTGTGAGGAGGGGGTGAGAAAGAGAAGAAATGATGTTGTCTAGAGGTGGAAAGTGGGGGTTTCACCCCTCAATTATTGAGCTGGGGAGGAGTGGAAGCTACTGGAGGTGGAAGATGACTTGTGCAAGTTGTGGTAAAAAATTGAGGTGAAGGGAAGAAGTAAAAAGGGTCAAAATGATGTTTTTGGCAAAGTGGCAGAAGGTGTTTGATGGTGTTTTGGGCAAGAAAATGAATTCCACTTGATATGAGAATTAACAGGATCAAATTTAATATAGAAATGAGGTTGAGCACCAAGTTTGATCTCATTTGAAGAAAGTTGCCAATGTAACTTTGGCAAACCCTAGGAATCAACTGAAATAGATTTTCTAAGATTTAGTCATGAAAATATTTTCTCCTTGATGCACCACTTGCTGTAGTGTCATCATTTGAGTATTTTAGCATGTCCACAAAATTTGAGATTAAGAAGAGACAGTTGGCAATGTAGAGTTGTTCAAATTTGGTTCTGGACAGAGAGGGTTTTGGGGCACTTGATCAAGATATTCTTCTCTCCAACTTGTACCATTTTGTCTAGATGCATAAATAGACCATTTGAGCATGTGAACCAAGTTTGAGAGCATTTGGACATGTTTGGCAATGTAAAGTTGCTCAAACTTCAAAATGGACAGAAATAGTTTTGAGCGGTTTTGGTGATGTTATCTTGTTCTCCAAGACATGAGACTTGGCAAGATCACCAAATAGGGCATTTGTGACATGCTAGAATTTTCTTGGAATTTACAAAGAATAATTCCTTTGTAGATATTTAAAAAGCTTAAAATATCCAAAAAGTGTTTTTGATAGATTTGACCAATATTTTGAACATGATTATGTGTTGAAACACTTATATATGGACAATATATGTGCACTAAGCTTCCCTAAAAAATCAAATATTTTTGAAACATTAAGATAATTTTAACCTATTAAAGACCATTTCTGGCCGTAAGAAAAAACATTTAAATAAAATAGGTAAATAACTTTGAAAATAATATTTTTGTGGTTTTGGAGAGTCCTATATCAAATAGGAGTCAAATATATTTTTTTAAAGATTTTTCACACCTTTAATAAAGTACTTGTAGTTCAAGTCTCAATTTAGGGGGTTTTGGAAAACCTAATTTAGAAAATAATTTTTGGCCAAATTATTTTTGTAAGAAAATACTATTCTGCTCTATACACATGGAATGATCATTGGACAAAGTTTTGGATCAAGGAGAAGGAGTATAAGAGTTGGAGGATTTATTTGATTTTTAGAGCACTTCCAAACAACAAACAGAAATCCAAATCAAGCAAAGTTCAAAACACTCAAAAGTTTTTTTCAAACCACATTTTATCATGATTTATTTGCTTAAGTGTGGTGGCATGAAAATCAGGGTGTGACAGCCCCGTCTCTGTAGTGTGCGTCAGAGGCAATGCCGCTGACGCTGACACGAGGCTGTTGTACGGGTGCGTGCTCATTGTTACTGCCCCTCCGAAGTATGAGGGCGCCCATGCTGCCTCCCTCACGCTAACCGGGACTATGCTGAGCTGCTCCATTCTCGGTAATGTGGACATGGAAGACGCCTGGTATGATTTTCACCCTAAGATCATGCACGGGGACTCCAAGGAGGTTCACCTGGTCATATGCATTACCAAGTTAACTGTTCATCATTAGTCTTTGCTCAATGTAAGTCGTTGTCTAGGCATGTGGATACTTCTTGTTTATATAGTATAGAACCTTCCATGCATGATCTTGCTCTGTTAGAGTATCGCGCTTGAATAAAAGTGTGTCCATTTATGGTTTAGTCTAGAATATTCCATGTATGTTTTTGCTCCATTTGAGTTCTTGCTTGCCATTTATGAGATTAATTGAGAATTTTTACTACAATAATGGTGAAAGACTTGTGATGAACCATTTCTTACATCTCCTTTGCCCCTTCCAAGTCATCCACATTTAGATTCATAGTGGTCTACAAAAAATAAACAAAATTGATACTCAAAAACTAATTCTTAAAGATCATTTCTTGCAAAGCACAATAAGTGTTATTTCTTCACAAGTTTTGGATGCAGGTTGAACAGTTGAATGCTTTTATTTGCAAAAGATACTTTTTTATCTATTTAGCCTACATTTACTATTCACCCAGATGTTTGTGAGCTCTAGAGAAGAAATAATATCCGAAGAAACCTATCGATACTCGTTACACATGAGATGACCCCCACATACTTTGTCAAAACTAGCAAGAGTCCCGTGCATTGCACGGAACATGAAGATGCATTTATATGAGTAGTTTATCTTATGGGAGACAAAGATGAACGAGGGAAGGCCCTATCTGCAAATGTGGAGAGGGGTGCGGGTACCTTTTTGCAAAATTGTCATAACTTACTTCCTATTCGTTAGATATAGATCAGACGGCCTATATTGCAGGATGGCAAGCACACAATCATCACCAACTCAGTTTTTTATAAGAGTAGAGATAAACAACTCCCTGATCAATGCATTTCCCTATTCCTGCAACGCACGGGCACCTTACTATATATAGTATGACCATAAATTTAACTAACATTATATATAATATGATAAGTGCTCATGCATGTCACCAAAAATTATATCATTGAAAACTATGTTCAAATATGAATCCAACGATATAGTTTTGTTGACATACACTAACATTTTGTCAGTTAAATTTTCAGTCAAATTACATGGGGGCTAATAAACCAAGACAGAGGTAGTACGAGTGTAGAGGGCAGCGCTGCACCGGAGTCTCACCCTGCTCGTGGTGCGGCAGTAAAGTCGTCATATCGCAAAACTCCACCACTCCCAATAATAAGTGGCCTGGTAAAATAAACGGACAAGCAACCATCACATCCCTCTGTCTTTTTTGCATTTCATCTTTCTCATTTACATTGTCTGGTTCATCTCGCACACTCGATCCCTAGCTACTACTCCTAGTATCCCTAGATACTACTTCTAGGGTCGGTTCTTTTGGCGGCTTAAAAATAAGCCATCTCTTCCCCAGCTTTTCCCGTAAGACTAGTCATAGTGGAGTGTAACATAAGGCGCCTCACTCATTCATTTGGGCTTCTAAACTACTACCTTATCATGGTTTATTAGTCACCATTGTAATTTGTGCTAAATTTTGACCAAAGATTTAACTGATAAAATGTTAGTGCATGTCAACGAAAGTTATATAATATTTGGTGACATGCATAAACATTTCATTAGTTAAATTTATGGTCAAGATTTGACACAGATTACAATGGGGACCAATAAACCAGGACGGAAGTGGTAGTTATGGGATTACTAATCTAGAAGCCTAAAAGAACTTGCCCCTGGTACTCCTAGTAGTAGTACTCAAGTTGGAATTCCAATTGCACGGCACAACTTGTTAGGCAAAAAATTCGATACAGGGTGTACGAAGCGGTTTGGGAATTTGCATGCCTTCCCGACCAGTGAGATACTCTGTACAAAGTACGATAGAGAAATAACCATAGAGAAGGAAGCTAAAAGTAAACAATCAAACGAGCATTTTTGCATTTATTTTGCATTGAATCGTTTCACAAACTTGACTAGTGTTGTTTTTCTACTTTTACAAAAAAACGCATCATAATGTTAAAAACGTGCATTTGCACGTACATAAGTAATAGTAGTAGCACAGTATGCAAGTATATATAGAGAGAGACGTGTAGTGCGATATATAGTTAAGTTTGTGATATATGCACGTACTTACAAAAAGTGTACAGATACACAAGGTTTCCAAACTTTTCCTTTTACATACTTAATTAAGAACGCTAATAATTCCCAAACTTTCAGGATTTATCATTTGAATCCCAAAACTAATGAGATCGCCTTACGAAACTAAAGTATTCCTAATAAAAGCCATGGCCCTCGTAGGAGCGCTTGTGTAACGCCCAAGATGCGACTATATCTCCTATGTGTCGAGACACGACTTAGAGGCATAATCGCATTTTGGAATGATCGCAAGATGGTCATCTTCACACACTCTCATTTACAAGAACAAAGGAAAAAACATAGTTGGCTTACAATGGCCACTTCACACAATGCATAAATAAGTCATACATGCATTCAAGTACAATCATAGTCCGTCTACGGACAATTCCAAATGAAATGAAGATAACCACCCACTATGCCCGATCGGCCCTAGTAGGAACCACTACTGATCGTCGGGATACGTCACGTACATACGCCCACGTTCCTCATCGAACTCCCACTTGAGTTCCTCGCCATCACCTGAATCGTACTCGGTTGAACATGTACATGTGTTTGTAGTAAACTGTGAGTCACGAGGACTCAGCAATCCCATTTCTGGGTATCAAAACTACAAAAGCCTTTTGGTGTGGAGAGGTAAGAAGGTGGCTGCAGCAAGCACTAAGCAACTAGCTTACGAAGTCAGAGCGAGATGAGGATATGTGCCAACGGTCGCCAAAAGTGATCAATAAGTGATCCTAGCTACTCACGTTCAAGCATAACCCCACTGTGTTCACTTTACGAACCCCTTCAAAAAGAGACCATCACGGCTACTCACACAAGTAGCGTATTCTTAAGGATAAGGTGTCAAGTTATCTACAATCGAATATTAACAACTCCAATCTGCCACATAACCGTGGGCATGGCTTTTGAAAGTTCATAACCCTGCAGGGGTGTCCCAACTTAGCCCATCACAAGCTCACGATCAGCGGAGTAACAACTCCATGTTGGGAAGGCCCAAGTATTCACGTAATTCCGTGCACAAGATATTTCGACAAAGGTAAAACTAATCCAGCAAGACCTCCCGGCGTGCCGACACCTTGATAGTAGCCGCGCGTATCTTGTCTCAGGCCACAACCGGATGGGAGATCCTACAGGTATATACCACCCCTCGGGTTTCCCCAAGGTGGCCCCGTAGTCTGCCCAGTTTGGACCAACACTCATGAGGAGCACTGGCCCGGGTTGTTGATTAAGAACTCGGGTTAATTACTCCCTATGCAAGTTTTAGTTGTTAGGAAAATGTAGTACCAAAGTTGGGCCTTGCTAGAAAAGCTTTAAGCAATGCGAATTATCGAGGGGGGCCCATAAACCCCAACCATGTTAGGAACGCAAAATCAACGAACATAACACCGGTTTATCAGATCCTAAGGCGGCATGAGTGGAACAAAACACCAAGCAGAAGGCCAAGCCTTCCACCCATTGCCAAGTATATAGGTGCATTAATTTAATAAATAGATATTGTGATATTCCAAAATCCAAGATCCGACATGGAGCAATCTTCATTTTCACCTGCAGCTAACAACGCTACAAGAGGGGCTGAGCAAGTGGTAACATAGCCACACAACGGTTTTCTTTGATGGTGTCAAAGGTTAGAGGATTCATGGAAACAAGGAGAGGCTAACAACAAATAGATCGGTAGCGCGACATATAGCGATAGCATCAAGACAACTAGCATGGCAATGATAGTTCTGAGATCCAAGGTGACGGTCATCTTGCCTGAGATCCCGATAGGAAGAAGAACAAGTCCATGAAGAAGACGAAGCCACGAAGATGAACCAAGCGTAGTCGAACGAATCATCACGATCGCAACGAAACGGGAACTAACAAGAAGAAGCAAACAACATGGTAAACACACAACACATAAACAAGACATGATGCTCAACCAAGTATGATGCGTGTCCGGTTTAAATATGCATGGCATGGCAAAGTACAACAACAATACTACAACATTTAAGTGGAGATCGATATGCAACGAGTTGCATATTGACAAAACACCACAACCAATTATTTAGTTCACTCTCGTTTATGTACACATCAAGTTTAAATGTTGGTTAACATGGCAAGAGGTGAAGCACAATTAATCTACCTATCTAGGCAATTTAAATAGGGCCCGAAACAACAAACAACAATTCCGGAAAATCCCCACATGTCAGTTGGCAATTTTAATGCAAACAACAATTTTAAACATTTTAGATGTTGTTATCATGATGCGGATGACATATACAAGTTTCATGCAATTTTTGATAAAAGTTGACATCAACAAGATATGAGGCATATGGTCACCATGGCGAATCGAAAGGGGTGCCACCACAACGACGGCGGAAATGGTTGTAGGGCAGCATTCCGATGATCCGACAACTTGTCGAGATGTCGGTGCAAAAGATGAAGTGTCAAAGTGAGCATGCAAAAGATGGTGGGGTGATCCCGGTAACCGGGTTCCCACGTGTCGACGACAAGGCAAACGAGGGCACTTCGGGCACGGTGCAAACAAAAGAGTGCATCTCGTACATCGCAAGCGTTCATCCACGGGGTCATCGGCTTGGCAGTTATACCTTTGAAGTGTGCGGCTCGGGGTGGTTCGAGTCGTTCTCATTTCATAGTCGTTCTCGTTTCGTAGTCGTTCATTGGTCATCGAGGGTAGTAGTGGTACTCGCGGTCTCGACGATGGTAGTCGTTCATAGGGTCTTTGAGGGTCGACGATAATGGAAGTAGTCGTTCTCGTTTCATTTCGGAGCGGTACTTGATGTCCTTGGAGATTCTGGAGACGGCGGTGGTTCCGGGACACTTGGCATTCTCGCGTAGTCGTACATGGGGTAGTCGAACTTGATGATCTAAAGGGGTACTTGGTGTATTCCCTGTAGTCGAACTTGAGGCTTCGTGGAACTTAGCGGGTCCAGGGTACTTGGTGTGCAGCGAGCAACGATGCGGTGTGGTCTGGCTTGGCTTCCGAGGGCTTGGCCAACCGGTGGTGTCGTAGAAAGTACAGAGGCACGAGAGCGACGATGATTCTGAGCAGGAGCTCGATGTGGAGGAGGCATCGCCCTCTGCTCAACAGGAAGCAGCGGCGGCAGCGAGCACTTGGCGCACGGAGTAGGCCAGAGGGAGGAAGAGCCACTCAGGCGCGCTCGGGGCGAAGCTCACATGCAAGGCCCTCGGGCACGAAGAGCTCGGGCGACTCAGCGGCGCGGCCGACTTCGGGCGCAGGGAAGGAGCACCTGGCAGGCTGCGAGGACCTATGCGCTCGGGCGCTCGTGCAGAGGAGGTAGGGGACTCCAGCAGCGGCTGCTGCCTGCGGCTAGGAGCTCCCCGTCGGTGAAGCATGGGTGCGGGCACGCGTGGAGAAGAAGGCCGGCGGGGACAGGGCGTCATCGACTGGGTCCGACCTTGAGCAAGGAAGGGCGATGGGGGCGGACGGAGTTGGAGCTTGAGGAGTCCAGTGACGGCGGTACTGTAGCAGCGACGCGGCAGGGTCGCACAGAGTGGAGGAGGCCTGGCGAGGGTAGAGCAAGGCAGGGGTGCGGGTGACGAGGTGGAGGGGCGAATAGGCGCGAATCTTGCGGGCGGCACCATGGAGGTCCAGACATGGGGGGAGGTCGAGCGCGGCGCGGGATAGAGAGCGTGATGGGCCTCTAGCCCCTCGTTGGTTACCCCAAGTGGAAGGCATGAGATGTAGTGTTGCAGAAGTTTTTCCCTTGGCAAGATACCAAGGATCGAATCCCCAGAAACTCCTAGGTTCAACAAGAAGGTGTCAACTGCTACGGCGCCAGATATTAGCAATCAACGTGGACCTGCACACAGATACAAATAACTTTGCTCCCAACGAGTACAGAGAGGTTGTCAATCCCTCCGGCCTTGTAGTTCACAAAGGATTAAACGCAAATGATAGTAGTGATAGATAATGTTTGCAATAGTAAATATTAGCGAAAAGTAAATAGCGGATGTGATCAATGATGGTAATATGGACCGGAGTCTCATGATGTTCACTAGTGATGTCTCTCTCCCAAAAGACGATAAAACAGCTATGTGAGGTAAACGAATTACAGCTGGGCAATTGACAGGACCACGAACGCAAACCAATGCTGACTACATTGCAAGAAAGGTTGAGGTTCAAAGCATGGGCGGTACGCCAAAGTAAGTAGACCGAAATCCATCAATATCTACTACTAATCATCCACCTTGAGATATCTATCCAGAACATCTCGCTGGTATTAAGTTGCGAGCCCCAGCCATAGTGTAAACTCAATGCAACAGACAACTGCATTAAAAGAACTTTGCGTAAAGTAAACAATCCTTGCACCCGCGGGCACAAGCACCGTTTTTTTCCCCTTGTGGCAACAACACATCCCCTAGACTCATGTTTCTGTCACTCAAACTAGTCATCGAGGGGCATGAACCCACAATCGAGCATAACGTTCCCTCTTGGAGTCACTACCTATTACTTGGCCAAAGCAATAAATAACAACGGAGAACATGCAAGAATTACTTATGAACATAAATATAAAAGAGGTAGATCAAATATATTACTCAATCACAATCTGAACATAATCTCATAATCCATCGGATCCCAGCAAACTCAACATAGCAACAGCATAAGGATTACATATGTGCCTCGATCATGTAGGGAAGCTCACGAGGACTAATTAGTGAAGCACAAGAACGGGAGGAGAACATCACATAGCTACTGGTCATGGACTCATGGTCCAAGGGAGACTACTCACAACTCATCCGGGAGGCGTCCATGGTGGTGGAGAGGCTCCCGATGGTGATCCTCCCCTCCGGCAGGGTGCCGGGAAGAGTTCTCCTGGTGCTCCCGATCTTGGAAGCGGCGGCGGCGGCGGAACAGAGATGAGATCGCGAAAAATAGTTCCCGTCTCGAGGGTTTTGGAGGACGCTCTAAATATATGCCAAAGGGGGGCACCAGACGGGGCTCGAGGGGCCCAGGCGCCCCCCCGGCGCGGCCCAGGGGGGGGCGCGCCGCCAGGGCGCCTGGAGCCCTGGTGGCC
>LR738709.1:112702244-112747625 GCA_902687465.1 Secale cereale | reverse complement strand
CCCCCCCCGGCTGTCCTTCGGGCGCACGGTAGGTTCTGGAACGCTGATTTTTTATATAATTTTTCTGGATTTTTCCTGGCAGTTCTCGTAATGTGAAAACCTGAAATACAAAAACAGCCGAAAACAGAAACTGGCACTGGGGTGCACTGAGTTAATAGGTTAGTCCAAATATGATCAAAAGTGTATGGAAGTGTATGAATATCATAGCAATATCACCCAAAAGAGGCATGGAGCAAGCAGAAATTGTAGATACGTTTTGGACGTACCAACATCCCCAAGCTTAATTCCTGCTCGTCCTCGAGTAGGTAAATGATAACAAGAATAATTTCTGTGGTGACATGCTATTAACCATATAGGACTTTTTCATAGTCATATGACAAAAGCTTACTGAGACAATGATTCTATAGTAATTAAGTTGCCTCATGAGAAAATAACAAATGACTGAAAGTTTTACAATATGATATTGAAACATCAAATAGATTTGCAATGATCCTGATGTGCAAATATGATAAAGTGATATCTAGCTTGCCCCCTTTAGTGAAGCAAAACATAAATGCAGGGGCACCTTCAAGGTTTAAGTGATGACTAGATACAATGATTTCAAAATAAACGATATCACAATCATGCAAAAGACAATGCTACTTTGGAACAATGCACATTACACTTAGAATGACAATCATGCTCTCAGTAGTTGGTGCTTGAAGAAAGAAGGTGGAGACTCAACTTAAAAGTAAAAGAATGGTCATGTGCTAGAGCTTTTTTATTTTGAAAACATAGAAGCAATTTTGTCAACGGTAGTAGTACTTCATATGTGTCATGCATAAGACATCCTATAAGTTGCAAGCCTCATGCATCGAATACCAATAGTGCTCGCACCTTGTCCTAATTAGCTCGGATTTCCATGGATTGTCATTGCATTACATATGTTTCAACCAAGTGTCACAAAGGGGTACCTCTATGCCACCTGTACAAAGGTCCAAGGAGATAAATCACATTTGATTTCTCGTTTTTGATAGATCTCAACTTGAGGACATCCATACCGGGACAACATAGAAAATAGATAATGGACTCCTCTTTAATGCATAAGCATATTCTCATAAGAGATTGAGGATTAATGTCCAAGCTAAAACTTCCACCATGATACATGGCTTTGGTTGGCGGCCCAATGTTCTTCTCTAACAATATGCATACTCATTCAACTCATGGCAAATCACCCTTACTTCAGACAAGACGAACATGCATAGCAACTCACATGATATTCAACAAAAGTGTGACAGTTGATGGCGTCCCCAGAAACATGGTTACTGCTCAGCAAGCAACTTATAAGAAATAAGATACATAAGCAACATATTCTTTACCACAATAGTTTTTAAGCTACTTTCCCATGAGCTATGTATTGCAAAGTTAGTCCGCTTAGTACAGGTGGAAGTTAGCAAAAGACTGGGAGCGACCAACTAAGAGAGCAATGACGGTCATAATCATGCAGAGCGACAAAGCAACATTGAATCAGGCATGGAAGTTATATCGCTACTCAGAAATAAAAGATCATCAAGGCTTGACAGACTTTCTTTACAGTCTTAAATATGCGTGAGCATACGCCAAGTCAATCGAAATAAATTCTTGAAGGAAGATATTACTAAACCATACCACATCATAGGCAAACAAATCATGTTGGTACTCCAATAACACATTGGGAATCCCCCAGCTATTTGAGACTAACCATAAGAAAACTTGAACTACTAAGCGCCATTATGCACGTAGCATCTTTATCATAGACATATTAACCAATGCAAAGGAAGCAAACTCTCTTAATAAGGTGAGCATGGTAATTAAAGAGAGTTCAAGCAACCAACTAAACAAAAGCTCTTTGAAAAGATAAGCATGAATACTAAGAGCTGAGCATGATAGTAGCTATTTAAAAGACAAAGAACACACACAGCAAAGATAGACATGAAAATTCTATGTTATGTTCTAGGTAGAAGTGGACCGTGTTTCTCTCCCACATAAAGAAAGCTGAGTTCCGACTCGTTATGAAAAACTAAAAAAACTAAAAACAAGACGCTCCAAGCATAGCACATAGCACATGAAGTGATAAAAATATAGTGGAACGAAAGACGAACTGATAATGTTGATGGAGAAGGGGATGCACGGGGGCATCCCCAAGCTTAGATGCTTGAGTCTCCTTGAATATTTCTTGGGGGTGCACGGGGGCATCCCCAAGCTTGAGCGCTTGACACTCCTGAATCTTTTTATCATCTTTCCCCGCACACTTGAAAACTCCCTTCATACATAACTCATTATAATCTGATTAGCGAGGTTAGTACCCTTAATAAAATAATTGTTCCTTGCTGGAAATAAAGATATTCTTGAAGTTCTACTGTTTCTCAAGATTTCCAAAAGGTTTTTGCAAAGAAAAAGCAAGCTCTTGGTATGCAAAATGAAGGAAAGGCAAAACAGGACAGAATCTCTGAAAAACAGAACAGCAGGTAGTAATTGATTTGTTCGGGGCACTTCTGCTACTCAAATCAAAAAACTCAGAACAGATGCACGAAAGACAATTATATAGAGAACGCTGTCGAAAAAATTCAGACCAAAAAGATGATCCGGTGATTTTATACGAATTTTTCTATCCAAGGACAGAATCTGTTTCCTGGAAAGCACCTAACAACTTTTGAACTTTCTAGCAATCAGAGGCTATACTTGGCACAAATATGAAAAACAAAGATTCAATGATGATGCTACTGTAGTAAACAACATCAAGACACAACAAAAGAAAAATATAAAAATTTATTCATCTGGGCTGCCTCCCAAAAGCGCTTTCTTTTATGCCTTTAAGCTAGGCATAATGCATAGAGATCAAGTTTTATCAAGATTAAAAGAATAGCTAGCCCGTACAACGGACTCAAAAGGTAACTTGATTTTCTTTCGAGCGAAGTGTTCCATCCCTTTCTTGAGAGGAAACTGAAATTTTATATTACCCTCTTTCATGTCAATGATAGCACCAACGGTGCGTAAAAAGGGATGTCCCAAAATAATTGGACATGAAGGATCACATTCAATATCCATAATAGTGAAATCAACGGGAACATAATTGTCATTGACAATAATAAGAACATCGTCGATCCTCCCCAAAGGTTTCTTTATGGAAGAATCAACGAGACGAACACCAAAAGAACAAGAATCATAAGGTTTCAATTTAAGCATATCATATATTCTTTTGGGCATAACAGAGGTACTAGCACCAACATCACATAATGCATAACAAGAGAAGTCATTCAATTTAATTTTTATTATAGGATCCCAACCATCTTCTAGCTTTCTAGGTATGGAGGCTTTCTAGGTATGGAGGCTTCTACTCTAAGTTTCTCCTCCCTAGCTTTGATGAGAGCATTAGTGATATGCTCTGTGAAGGCAAGATTAAGCGTGCTAGTGCGGGGGTCTCTAGACATCTTGTGAAGGAAATCAATAACTTCGGTAAGAGTGCAATTATCAAAATCAAGGTCATTAGCATCAAGTAAACTGGTAGTGGTGTCCTTAAGGTTCACTTGTTTGGTAGTTTCTATAGTCATAGCATCACCATTAATAGGTCCATTGGGACCAGGAGTACATTGGGTGCTAATAGTTTGGATTTCCTCAACAACTTGGATAGTAGCAACAGTGTGGTGGGTAGGAAGGCTCTTAATTCTATCTTCTTCCTCCCTTTCTCTAGCCCATCTCTCTTTAAGTTTAGCCATCATCCTAATGTTTTCATTAATTTGCACTTGAATAGCATTTATAGGAGTGACTTCCCTCTCCTCAAGAGGAGAAGTTTTAATTTTTAGCAATTTTACCTCATTGGCTAAATGGTCTACCTTAAAAGAAAGATCATCTAGTTTATGTAGTTTTTCTTCTACACTCTTATTAAAGGCTTTTTGGGTAGTGATGAAATCTTTAAGCATAGTCTCTAGTTCAGTAGTGGAGTTCTTGGTGATAGGATAAGCATTGTTGTTCCCATAAGAATTAGAGGGGAACGGTCTAGGGTTGCTACCAAAATTACTCCTATAAGCATTGTTGTTAAAATTGTTTCTACAGATAAAATATACATCTACTTGTTCTTGAGCAATCAAAGAATTTAAAGGAACATCGCGAGGATCAACAGAAGATTGCTTCGAAAGTAGAGACATGATCAAGTCAACTTTTTCATTAAGGGAGGAAATCTCCTCGATAGAGTTTACCTTCCTACCTGTTGGAGCGCGTTCGGTGTGCCATTGGGAATAGTTGGTCATCATCTCATCGAGAAGCTTTGTGGCAGCACCAAGTGTAGTTGATATAAAAGTTCCTCCCGCGGCCGAATCTAACAAGTTCCGCGAGGTAAAGTTCAAGCCTGCATAAAAAGTTTGGATAACCATCCAAGTAGTCAAACCATGAGTAGGGCAGTTCTTGATAAGAGATTTCATACGTTCCCCAGCTTTGGAACGTGTTCATTATCCAATTGTTTAAAATTCATTATGTTACTTCTAAGTTGGATAATTTTAGCAGGTGGATAGTATTTTCCAATAAAAGCATCTTTGCACTTGTCCCATGAATCTATGCTATTTCTAGGCAAAGACTGAAACCAAATTTTAGCTCCTCCTCTCAAGGAGAAAGGAAAAAGCTTAAGTTTAACAATATTACCATCTATTTCTTGGTACTTTTGCATATCACAAAGTTCAACAAAGTTGTTTAAGTGTAAAGCAGCATCATCTCCAGCACCGGAGAATTGATCTTTCATGACTAAGTTCAGTAAGGCAGGTTTAAATTCATATGAAGGTGTTGAAGTGGCAGGTGTAGTGATAGGTGTGCTGATAAAGTCATCGTTGTTGTGACTAGTGAAGTCACACAACTTGGTGTTCTCGGTGGAACCCATAGTAGCAAGCAAGCAAGATAACTATTTTTGTGATTTTCGATAAAAAGGTACTAAAGCAAAAACTGAAAGGTAAACTAACAAGACTAAAAAGCAAAGGTAAAAGATAGCGTGCAACTCCCCTATCCTGAAGAGTGGAGTCCCCGGCAACGGCGCCAGAAAAACTCCTTGTAGGGCCTCTAGCCCCTCGTTGGTTACCCCAGGTGGAAGGCGTGAGATGTAGTGTTGCGGAAGTTTTTCCCTTGGCAAGATACCAAGGATCGAATCCCCAGAGACTCCTAGGTTCAACAAGAAGGTGTCAACTGCTACGGCGCCAGATATTAGCAATCAACATGGACCTGCACACAGATACAAATAACTTTGCTCCCAACGAGTATAGAGATGTTGTCAATCCCTCCGGCCTTGTAGTTCACAAAGGATTAAACGCAAATGATAGTAGTGATAGATAATGTTTGCAATAGTAAATAATAGCGAAAAGTAAATAGCGGATGTGATCAATGATGGTAATATGGACCTGAGTCTCATGATGTTCACTAGTGACGTCTCTCTCCCAAACGACGATAAAACAGCTATGTGAGGTAAACGAATTACAGCTGGGCAATTGACAGGACCACGAACGCAAACCAATGCTGACTACATTGCAAGAAAGGTTGAGGTTCAAAGCATGGGCGGTACGCCAAAGTAAGTAGACCGAAATCCATCAATATCTACTACTAATCATCCACCTTGAGATATCTATCCAGAACATCTCGCTAGTATTAAGTTGCGAGCCCCACCCATAGTGTAAACTCAATGCAACAAACAACTGCACTAAAAGAACTTTGCGTAAAGTAAACAATCCTTGCACCCGCGGGCACAAGCACCGTTGTTTTCCCCCTTGTGGCAACAGCACATCCCCTAGACTCATGTTTCTGTCACTCAAACTAGTCATCGAGGGGCATGAACCCACAATCGAGCATAACGTTCCCTCTTGGAGTCACTACCTATTACTTGGCCAAAGCAATAAATAACAACGGAGAACATGCAAGAATTACTTATGAACATAAATATAAAAGAGGTAGATCAAATATATTACTCAATCACAATCTGAACATAATCTCATAATCCATCGGATCCCAGCAAACTCAACATAGCAACAGCATAAGGATTACATATGTGCCTCGATCATGTAGGGCAGCTCACGAGGACTAATTAGTGAAGCACAAGAACGGGAGGAGAACATCACATAGCTACTGGTCATGGACTCATGGTCCAAGGGAGACTACTCACAACTCATCCGGGAGGCGTCCATGGTGGTGGAGAGGCTCCCGATGGTGATCCTCCCCTCCGGCAGGGTGCCGGGAAGAGTTCTCCTGGTGCTCCCGATCTTGGAAGCGGCGACGGCGGCGGAACAGAGATGAGATTGCGAAAAAGAGTTCCCATCTCGAGGGTTTCGGAGGACGCTCTAAATATATGCCAAAGGGGGGCACCAGACGGGGCTCGGGGGGCCCAGGCGCCCCCCCCCGGCGCGGCCCAGGGGGGGCGCGCCGCCAGGGCGCCTGGAGCCCTGGTGCCCCCCCCCCGGCTGTCCTTCGGGCGCACGGTAGGATCTGGAACGCTGATTTTTTATATAATTTTTCTGGATTTTTCCTGGCAGTTCTCGTAATGTGAAAACCTGAAATACAAAAACAGCCGAAAACAGAAACTGGCACTGGGGTGCACTGAGTTAATAGGTTAGTCCAAATATGATCAAAAGTGTATGGAAGTGTATGAATATCATAGCAATATCACCCAAAAGAGGCATGGAGCAAGCAGAATTTATAGATACGTTTTGGACGTATCAGAGCGCTCAAGGGAGAGCGAGAGGATGGAGAGGGGATTGAGCGATGCGGTGTGTGGGTCGTGGGGAACGAGAGGGAGAGGGAGAGATCGAGGTGGCGGCGCTGGAGGATGAGCGAGAGAGTGAGCGGGTCGGGGCTAGGGTTTAGGTGCGACTGGGCTGAAGGAAGGCCGGCTGGGCCTTGGTGGGTCGGTCGGCCTGGCTAGGCTGCCGGCTACGGCTAGGCCTGGAGCTCCTTTCCCTCTCTCTCTCTCTCTCTCTCTCTCTCTCTCTATCTCTCTCTCTCTCTCTCTCTCTCTTACACTCCATAGAAGAAAGAATGAACGAGAAAAGAAAAGAAAAAAAGGTAGAGAGAAGAAAAAGAAGGAGAGGGTTAGTGAAAGGATTTGAGCAAGAGGTTAAATTTCTTGGACTCACACAAAAATGTGTTCATCCAAGAAATTAGGAATGGCCAAGATTGAATGATCAAATTCAAATTCCTTTGAATTTAATTCAAAGGGTTTGAACTAGGAAAGGTTTTTGAAGTGCCCAAAAATGTTCGTATTTTTGGAAGAACCTTGATAAAATGGATAAGAATTGTTGGCAAGGTTTGGGAGTCAAAACTTGAAGCAGAAAAGTCATGGGAATTTTGCAAGTGTGTATTGGTGATTCCAAAGCGATGGATTACTTCTAACAGCTCCATAATTATTAGGAGGATGTGTTATAAAGAGAAGTCACCCTTCCCTCGATTTAAACGGACCGAAGATCCATGCAATTTATTTAGTTGAGTTTAAAAAATTAAATGGCATGATGGCATGATGACATGATGCAATGCAAAAATAAATAGAGCGAGCACAAATGAAACACACGGTGATCACGAGAAATATGGAAGTCTTCTGGAGCGTCGGTCTTGGGGCGTCACAACTCTCCCACACTAATAGAGGATCTAGACCCGAGATCCTAAGGATGGCACCGGATAAAATGGAAAAGGAAGAGGTAAAACAAAGATGCTTCTTTGACAAATGAGTGAAACTACGAACTTGAGAGGTTGACCAAATTGAAAGAAGAATACAACGCAGATGAACGAAGATGAAAACACTCCGTTAGAAAAGAGGAACAAGGAACATTACGAGAACCTTGTAGGTTGAAAGGTATGAAACACGAGCTCATGGATTATGGAAGAATTTAAACCACTCCGGTTGAATAAAGCTAGAGAAGGAATAACAACGAAAGAATTTGGACAGCATTCCAACTGTAAATGGAAGGAATTGAACATGAACTTGAGGAGATGGGATGATACTTGATGAAATCAACAGCACACTACCTCTGAAACTATTGAACGAATGGCACAAGGGGTAAGAAAGGCTTCAGACAACACTCCGGTTGAAAAGAGAGAAAAAAACTTGATAGGATGAGAGAACTTGAATGGAGGACACGACAATCCTGATAAATGGACCGGGAAGGAAAAGAACATGATATTGACAAAAAGAGATGATGGAACGAAGATATCAATATTACAATATCTCTGGAACAAAAGAATAGAAGCTAGATTGTTAGGAAAGAAAGTAGAAGAAAATGATAACTTCTACCACCAATGAATTTTGAAAGCATCCTTATAAAGAATCATTGAACGGAGTTGTTGGAAATTCAACAACAAAAGAATAAGCTTGTTGTGGGCTTATGGAAAACATCTCAAAATTATGAGGTGAAAACATGCCACCAACAGAAACATTTGATTGGATTGAGATCAGCAAGGAGACGAAAGAGTGATTTCACCGAGAGGATAAATGAAGAAATTGGGTCATTTATAAGCACCATAATTAGCAACAATCCCAATGGAAGGCTTTAGGTGAAATCTATACCAAGATACTCCAACGAAGAAATTGAGGGGTCCAAATGATCTCCTGAACAAAGAAAAATGATGGGTTTAAATATATCATTCCTTACAACTTGTGAATCATGAAACATGAAGGAAATTGTCAAGAATGACATAACACCACCTCAATAGAAAAGGGGAGTACGAATTGCACTTCGAAATGCAATAAAAAGCATGCTTGAGCTCCTCTAACAAGAATGTTGAAGAACACCTCCAGGATGAACTAAATCATGATGAACCACCATGAAGAACTCCAGTAACAAAAGGATGAGCAGTGAAGGATGAAAATATTAAGATTTAAGCCTCGCAATGATTAGATGGACCTTCACGATGAGATAATTAATATAGCTTGGACCTTCGGAAAAGAAAAATGGATCATTTCGAACCAAGAGTTTATTCATCATGAACAAACTTGTAATGCCCGAGATGCGACTATATCTCCTACCTGTCGAGGCACGACTTAGCGGCATAATCGCATTTTGGTATGATCGCAACAAGGTTATCTTCACACATTACCAGGTACAAGAACAAAGGGGATAAAACATAGTTGGCTTACAATCGCCACTTCACACAATGCATAAATAAGTCATACATTCATCCAAGTACAAACATAGTCCGACTATGGACAAATCAAAATGAAAAGAAGATAACCACCCACTATACCAATCGGCCCTAGTAAGAACCACGACTGGTCGTCGGGATACATCACGTACATGTGCCCACGTTGCTCATCGAACTCCCACTTGAGTTCCTGACCATCAACTGTATCGTACTCGATTGAACCTGCACATGTGTTTGTAGTAAAGTGTGAGTCACGAGGACTCAACAATCCCATTCCTGGGTATCAAAACTACCAAACCCTTTTTGGTGTGGAGAGGTAATAAAGTGGTTGCAGCAAGCACTAAGCAACTAGCTTACGAAGTCAGAGCGAGATGAGGATATGTGCCAACTGTCGCCTAAAGTGATCAATAAGTGATCCTAGCTACTCATGTTCAAGCATAACCCCACCATGTTTACTTTCCGAACCCCTTCGAAAAGAGACCATCACGGTTACTCACATAGGTAGTGTATTCTCAAGGATATGGTGTCAAGATATCTACAACCGGATATTAACAACTCCAATCTGCCACATAACCGCGAGCACGGCTTTCGAAAGTTCATAACCCTGCAGGGGTGTCCCAACTTAGCCCATCACAAGCTCACGATCAGCGGAGTAACAAATCCATGTTGGGAAGGCCCGAGTATTCTCGGAATATCATGCACAAGATTTTTCAATAAAGGTAAAACTAATCCAGCAAGACCTCCTGGCGTGCCGACACCCTGATAGTAGCCGCGCGTATCTCGTCTCGGGCCACGACCGGATGGGACATCCTAAAGGTATATATACCAGCCCTCGGGTTTCCCCAAGGTGGCCCCGTAGTCTGCCCAGTTTGGACCAACACTCATGAGGAGCACTGGCCCGATTTGTTGATTAAGAACTCGGGTTAATTACTCCCTATGCAAGTTTTAGTTGTTAGGAAAATGTAGTACCAAAGTTGGGCCTTTCCGGAAAACCTTTAAGCAGTGCGAATTATCAAGGGGGGGCCCATAAACCCCAACCGTGTTAGGAACGCAAAATCAAGGAACATAACACTGGTTTATCATATCCTAAGGCTGCATGAGTGGAACAAAACACGAAGTAGAAGGACAAGCCTTCCACCCATTACCAATATATATATGTGCATTAATTAATTAAGATATATATGGTGTTTTCCCAATAAACAAGTCCAAACATGGAGCAATCTTCCAACTTCACCTGCAACTAACAATGCTATAAGAGGGGCTAAGCAAAAGTGTACTTAGCCAATCAACGATTTTCTAGGAAGGCAGTTAGAGTGTTTCATGGCAACATAGGAGGCTGACAAGACAAGAATAGGCATCGCGGCATATCTAATAGAGCGACACAACTAGCAAAGCATAGATAGAGGTGATATCGGGGAACGGTCATCTTACCTGTTATGTTCTTAGTGGGATCGCAAACTTGCTCCTCGAACACGGTCTCAACAGGAACCTCGAACTCCGAATCGTCACCGGGCTCTAACCAACACAAGAATACAAACACCGGAACAAAATCAATCACAATGCAATGCACAAGCACATGATGCAAGACATGATGCATATGAGCATGAACATAGTATGATGCATCACAAATGGAACATGATGAGTGCAACACGTGGCATGGCAAAATGCAACAAACACAATTCATTTAAGGGAACACAACATGCAAAAGAAAGCAAGAACAACATGGCCACACATGTAGTTATTTAGTCTGAACTAGCTAAGCACCCAACAAGTTTAATATGTTGCTTAGCATGGCAAGGAGTGCATCACAATACCAACTACAACATGCAAGCAATTTAAATGGGGTCGGAAGAACAAACAACAATTATGGAAAAAAAACATGTGCATATATCAAATTTGGTGCTGATCTGCTAAAACCATATTTTAGAGTTGTTAAACATGCAAAGTAATAGCACCAAGTTATTCTACACATTTTCCACCACATCTACATATAAAGTTTGTTAAATTTGGAGCTACGGTTATTTAGTAATGAAATAAACCAATTTAAACATGTTATTTAACAAAACATGAGCAAACATCCTTTTAGATGTTTTAAACATGGCAGAAGAATACATATTATGAAACTACACTAAAAACTAAGCTGAAAACATATATAGTTCATTTTAAAAAGGATGCATGGTTTGAAAGCTATGAGCCTTTCAAAATGAGTGCAAAAACTGAATATGAATCTAAACAGAAAAAGAAAAAAATGCCACTAACCCAGCCTGGACTAGACTCAGCCACTGACTAGTGGGTCCAGGGGCGCTGAGGTGGCGAAGTGGGTGTGGGAGTGTGTGTGTACGCGCACAGAGGATGACAGGTGGGGCCGGGGTGTCAGTGGGATAGGCATGGCAAAAATTGGGCATTTAAACTCGCCCTGGGGGATTCGAACCTGGGTCTGCGGGTTGTGGGAGAGAGCGGCTTACCACTAGGCTACAGTCAGGATGCTGGTTGGATTGGGGCTCCGCTCGTTTTGAACTAACCCGGAGCGGTGCTAGCTCCTCTGCTCGTACAGAGACAACGACGGCAGCGATGGCGCCAGCGAGAGCACATCGGGGCGAGGCAAGCGCGGGCGAATGGCGGCGGGCTTTGTAGGAGCTGGAGGGGAGTGCGTCCTACGCGCGGATAGGGCTTCGCCCTTACTGAGCTGACCAGGCGGGTCGAGCTCCTCTGCCAAGAGCAGCGAGATGACGGCAGCAACATGGCCGGCAAGGCACGCGGCGAGGAGCTGCTGGGGTGCGGCGTGGGTGTGGCATGGGAGTGCCCTGGTGAGCGGTCGTTTCCAGCGCGCTGACACGATGCCTCTTCTTCAGCCTCGCAGCTCGGGAGGTGCTGATTGGCGGCTTGCCAGCGGACGAGTGTGATCTCACCGGTGTGGTGATCTGGCGCCAATAGGTACTCCTCCTCGCTGGAAGTGTTCACCCGGTTAACGTACCACCAAGCATAGATGAGGCGCTTGGACCCGACTGCACTCAGGGCTTTGGCACGGGCGTCCTCCGCCACCCTCACGACCCTCGCACGAGCCTTCTGCCAAAGAGCCAATTGCCTGACTCTCTCGGACGCGACATAGGCCTGCCAGGCAGCATGCCTCATGGCGGGCTTCTCTTCCTTGGCCTTCTTCTCCGCCTCTATTTTGGCGCGCTCTGTCGGAGGCAAAGCCTCCCACAAGGCGACCTCCATTTCTTTCCAAAGTTCCTCAAGGCTGGGGGCTCGGCGGGCAGCGCGGTGTTCTCCTCATACCGAGAGCCGACACGTCCTCCGACATGCGTGCTAGCGAGACTGGGAATATAGACGCGTCCACCTCGATGCGTCGCAGCAAGGAGCGGAATGCCAACACATCCACCTCGACGTGTCACGGCAAGGAGCAAAACACCAACGCGTCCACCTCGACGCATCACGGCGAGGAGCGGAAAGCCGACGCGTCCTGCTCGACTAGTGGCGGCGAGGAACGGAACGGCCACGCGTGACTCTCCGCGCGGTGGAGCGAGGGGTGCCTAGGGCTTGGATGGGTGATGCCATGGTGGTCGATGTGAAAGGAAGGGGGAGGACATAGCGATGAACGTGAGAGTTCTTCCAGATGTCGTGGGAGGCGCAGTATTTATAGCGAGCAATGGTACACCTACATAAGATATGTTGCGTGATTACCGTAATAGCTACGTGGGTGTATTTGTTGGAGTAATTATGGAGGAGGGAAGGGGTGGAAATATTGCTGTTCACAATGGATTGGACGAGCGTGAGGGGAGGAGAGTCATGCATGCATATTTTTTCCACACGGGGTGGAGTGGTAGGACTGCCGGAGGGAGAAGGAGAGTCAAGCAGGCAGATTGTTTTCACACATGGAGAGGAAAATATTTGGAGACGAATGGGCTTCCTGCAGGTATGGGGAACGGTGCATAATAAGTGAGCTTACATGCAATGAACTGACCATTGCATGTCGAGCTAGGTATAATCTCAAGTCATTAAAAACCTACATGCCCCACACATGTTCAGATTTCAAGGTGCACTAAATTATTGCATGCAATGATTAAGGCTAGCCATAGTGATGGTATCTTAGCTGGTATCATGCACATGGAAATAGCAAACATGCTAATGGGGCAAAGATATAAAGAAGAGAGGGGGGTTAGAGATACTGTATCATGTTAAATACTAAGCTACTTTGTGTCATGCATGGCACTATAAAGGTAGTCCCGTATCATACACTAGTAGTATCATGTACATGATACTAATATATGATACTTTCCACTATGAGTAGCCTAAAGAGAATATTAACTAATGCATGTAAAATTATTGGTCATTTACTAGTGTTCATGCATGCATGCAATGCGATAATGCATCGGTAAACACATTTTTTGTGAAGAACGAGAGCATTAATTGTGTACTTTTGCAGACAACAAAAACTATTCCACCACATCTATCTTGGTAAGAGTAGGTAAAATTTTTGAATCGGGACCTTTAAACTAGAAGGGATGTAGTAGTAGTACTTGATACGTCCATTTTGCATTATGCTTTCATATTGATATTTATTGCATTATGGACTGTTATTACACAATATGTCACAATACTTATGCATTTTCTCTCTTATTTTACAAAGTTTACATAAAGAGGGAGAATGCCGGCAGCTGGAATTCTGGACTGGAAAAAGAGCAAATCTGAGATACCATATTCTACACAACTCAAAAAGTCCTAAAACTTCACGGTGAATATTTTTTAAATATATAAAAAAAATATTGGGCAAAAGAAGCACCAGAGGGGGCCACCAGCCAGCCACAAGGGTGGGGGCGCGCCCTACCCCCTGGGCGCACCCCCTACCTTGTGGGCCCCTTGGCAGTACCCCGACGTCCATCTTCTGCTATATCAATGTGTTTTGACCTGGAAAAATAAGAACGAGGTTTTCGGGACGAAGCGTCGCGGGCTCGAGGTGGAACCTGGGCGAAACCAATCTAGAGCTCCGGCAGGGCTGTTCTGCCAAGGATACTTCCCTCTGGGAGGGGTAAATCGAAGCCATCGTCATCGCCAGCGATCCCCTCATCGAGAGGGGATCAATACTCATCAACATCTTCACCAGCACCATCTCCTCTCAAACCCTAGTTCATCTCTTGTATCCGATCCTTGTCTCAAAACCTCAAATTGGTACGTGTGGGTTGCTAGTAGTGTTGATTACTCCTTGTAGTTGATGCTAGTTGGTTTATTCGGTGGAAGATCATATGTTCAGATCCTAAATGCTATTCAATACACCTCTGATCATGAACATAAACATGCTTTGTGAGTAGTTATGTTTGTTCCTAAGGACATGGGAGAAGTCTTGTTATAAGTAATCATGTGAATTTGGTGTTTGTTCGATATTTTGATGAGATGTATGTTGTCTTTCCTCTAGTGGTGTTATGTGAACGTCGACTACATGACACTTCACCATTATTTGGTCCTAGGGGAAGGCATTGGGAAGTAATAAGTAGATTATGGGTTGCTAGAGTGACAGAAGCTTAAACCCTAGTTTATGTGTTGCTTCGTAAGGGGCTGATTTGGATCCCTATGTTTCATGCTATGGTTAGATTTATCTTAATACTTCTTTCATAGTTGCAGATGCTTGCGAGAGTGGTTAATCATAAGTGGGAGGCTTGTCCAAGGAAGGACAGCACCCAAGCACCGGTCCACCCACATATCAAATTATCAAAGTACCGAACGCAAATCATATGAGCATGATGAAAACTAGCTTGACAGTAATTCCCATGTGTCCTCGGGAGCATTTTGCTTTATATAATAATACGTCCAGGCTTGTCTTTTGCTACAAAAAGGATTGGGCCACCTTGCTGCACCTTAGTTACTTTTGTTACTTGTTACCCATTACGAATTATACTATCACACAACTATCTGTTAATGATAATTTCAGTGCTTGCAGAGAAAACCTTACTGAAAACCGCTTGTCATGTCCTTCTGCTACTCATTGGGTTCGACACTCTCATTTACTGAAAGGACTATGATAGATCCACTACACTTGTGGGTCATCAAGACTCTTTTCTGGCGCCATTGCCGGGGAGTGAAGCGCCTTTGGTAAGTGGAACTTGGTAAGGGAACAGTTATATAGTGTGCTGAAATTTACTGTCACTTGTTACTATGGAAAATAATCCTTTGAGAGGTTTGTTCAGGGTATCTTCACCCCGATCGAAAGAACAAAGAGTTTCTCCTCAACCTACTGCACCTACTGAAAATATTTACTTTGAAATTCCTTTGGGTATGGTAGAGAAACTGCTAGCTAATCCTTATGCAGGAGACGAAACATTGCATCTTGATTTACACCTAATCTATGTGGATGAAGTTTGTGGATTATTTAAGCTTGCAGGTATCCCTGGGGATTTTTTCAAGAAGAAGGTCTTCCCTTTATCTTTGAAGGGAAAGGCATTGACATGGTATAGTCTATGTGATTATATTGGATCATGGAACTACAACCGATTGAAATTGGAATTTCATCAGAAATTTTATCCTATGCATCTAGTTCATGGAGGAGAAAGTGTCGCTCAAGCTTGGGGGAGGCTTAAGTCAATGTTATATTCATGCCCCAATCATGAGCCCTCAAGAGAAATTATTATTCAGAATTTATATGCTCGAGTTTCTCATAATGATCGATCCATGCTCGATACTTCTTGTGTTGGCTCTTATATGAATAAGTCTATTGAATTTGAATGGGATTTATTGGAAATAATTAAACGCAACTATGAAGATTGGGATCTCAAAAAAGGTAATGAGTCAGGTATAAGCCTTAAGTTTGATTGTGTTAAATCTTTTATGGATACCGATGCTTTTCATGCATTTAGCACTATATGGACTTGACTCTGAGATAGTAGCTTCATTATGTGAATCATTTGCTACTCATATTGATCTCCCTAAAGAGAAGTGGTTTAAATATCATCCTCCCATTGAAGTTAAAGTAGTTGAACCAATAAAAGTTGAAGATGAAACTATCACTTATAATGTTGATCCTGTTATTCCTACTGCTTATACTGAGAAACCAACTTTTCCTGTTAGAATAAAGGAGCATGCTAAAGCTTCAACTGTGGTTAATAGAAGTAATATTAGAGCACCTAGACAACATGTACAAATCAAAGTTGAGCCAAATATTGCTATGATTAAAGATCTCTTGGCTGATAATGTTGATGGGCATGTTATTTATTTCTATGATGAAGCTGCTAGCATTACCAAACCTGATACTAAAGATAAACGTAGACCTATTGTTGGCATGTGATGACCCACAACCGTAAGGGATCTATTGCAGCGTTTTCGATAAGTAAGAGTGTCGAACCCAACGAGGAGCAGAAGGTATTGATAAGCGATTCTGAGCAAGAAATTACTGCAAGCACTGAAAGATAACTTTTTAGGGGTTTTCTTGATATAAGCGACAGGAAAGTAAAAGCAAGCAAAATAAAAGGTACTGAGAGTGACAAGTGGCCCAATCCTTTCTGAGCAAAGGAGAGGCCTAGCAACTGAACTTATAAAGGCTAAAGCGTTCCTGAGGACACACGGGAGAGGTAGTCATGTGCTTTCGCCATATCCCGTATCGGTACTATGTTATGTGTTGATAAGTGTTGAGTGGGTGGATCTATGCTAGTGCACTCTCTAGACTAAGATGAGTGCACTCTTATGATTAAACACCTTGCAAGCATCCGCAAATACAAGATAGTATTTAAGGCAAAAGCCTAACCATAGCAATACGATCGAGGATCCATTGTTCCCTTATGCAAAAGCGTGCGAACTGGGGTTCAGGTTTCTGTCACTCCGGCAACCCACCGTAAGCATTCTTTGTACACAATGTATTCTCCTAGGTCCTTAATAAGGCCAAGTGTTGAGTGTTCGACTCACACAACACCTCTAGTAGAATGACAACGCAACTTAAGTATCAAACAACACATATTACTTCAACAGCATATGACTACTAACAACAAGACTTTTCCCATGTCCTCAAGAACTAAGGTGACTACTCACAAGACATAAAAGAGATCATGATCTGTGGAGATAAATGGGTGATAAACAATCTGGACATAATGATATTTCTCCAACAAAACTCAATAGCATTCACCACAAAGTAGTAATCAACACCGATGGAGTAGAGAGGATAGATAGTACGAGTTACAACACAAGTTGCAATTGTGAGATGAGATTTGGATGAAGATGGAGATGGTGCTGGTGTTGGGGATGATGTTGATGATGATCTCGATGATGCCCGTGACGATGGTGATGACGATGGCGACGATCTCCCCTTCCGGGAGGTGATCTCCCCAGCGGAATCTGCCCGCCGGAGATGGCTTTTTCTCCTCTGTAGGTTTCCGCCACGGAGCGGCGGTGGAACTCCGTAAAAACTCTCGTTTTTAGGGTTTTCGGATAACGGAGAGTGTATAGGCAAAAGGGGCAGCCGGAGGTGGGCCAGGGGGTCCAGGCGCCCCCCCCCCCCCCGGCGCGGCCAGGGGGGCGCGCCCCCAGGGCGCCTGGACGCCCTGTGGCCCCCCTCTGGTTGCCCTTTCGCGTGTCTTCGTGATTCGTCTGAAAAATACTCTTTGTCATTTTTCAGGTAATTTGGAGGTATTCTTCTTCAGCAACTTAGCGTCCACTTTTTACCGCTGAATCCTGCATCTGCTGCTTCGGCACCGGAAAGTTGCAAACTGTGTAAAATAGGCCAAAACAACATAAGAACATCATCGTAATGTGAAATATATCAATGAATAAGGATAAATTATGATACAAATTAGTGATGCATTTTGGACGTATCAACACCCCCAAGCTTAGACCTCGCTTGTGCCCAAGCGAATACTGAGCTCGGTAAACCTGTCCACAAGTTTAGAGAGTGAAGTGTCGATAAATAGAATACGGACAAGAAGCATCACAGTTTCTTCACCAACTCAAATATCCTCAACAGCAATCTTCAATTCATAAGGCCCTTATAAAAGAGTGGTAACACTTATATTCGGAAGTAGGGCTAAGGAAACTCATCAAATCATGGCAAACATGTCCTTTGGTCAAAGAACAACAAATAGCTTTAACTTTCGCTCTTTCTCTTATGTTTTGATGAGATTAATTGAAGCTTTTGAAAGAACATGTTATCAGGCAAGAAGTGAAAGTGTTAACACAAAGGAAGATATTTGCCTTAGCTGGGCTTGACAAACAACTTATTTATCAAACGATAATGTCAACAAGGATATGATATGACAAATCTTAATGCAACTTTATATGAATGAATCCTTATCAACATCAAATGTCTGCTCTCTTTGAGAAATAGAAGGAAGTAGGAATAACTGACTCAATCTAAAATTAAAAGATAGGCCCTGCTCTAGGGTAGTAGGGAAAACTCATGTGCTATCCTTAAATCAAACAGAATGAAAACAAGTTTTGAGAGGTGCATGATTTGTCAACGAATGCTAATAGATAACTCAATTACTTCTCGAGCTGGACAAGTTTCGAGGAACGGCTCCCGCATGAGGACGATCACATCCTCTTAATCTCCTTTGTTTATCACTGCCAAAGTTTTCTGATTTCTCATGAACAAAGCGTGAAGGAGGGTTTGTTTGTTGTTTTTTTAATGAGCCGGGCGCACTCTATGCCAGTTCCTTCTCGTATTATGGGTTTGCACATTAGACATGCAATCCCAGGGTGAAGCTTGTCCAACTCAAAAAGACCATGAATTAATTATTACTTCCTCATGAGCTAAAGCAGAGGCACAAAAATAAAAGATTTTGAACATTTAAGGATAACACATAAATTCTGTACTTTAGGAGGTGGTAGTGGAATACCACGAATAGGAAGGTATGGTGGACTCATATGGAAGGTATTGGCTTAAGGGTATGGATGCACAAGCAGAATTCCGCTTAGTACAGGGTTAGGCTAGCAAAGGTTTTGAGAGAACAGACAATTGATGATGACTAAGATGCAAAACAATATAAATCATAGACATTGAAATAAGCATAACACATCAAGTTGTCTTCCTTGTCAGCATAGCACTTCAAGCATAATAACATAAAGGTTTTGGCTATGTCGATACTTTAAGAAAATCATGCTTGTTGTTATGACCAAAGCTATGTTTGCCAAGATTAAATAAAGTTTTCACAGCCATACCTGATATAAGGTCAATACTCCCCATAAGAATCATCATGTAAGATCGATTGCGTGAAGAGAATACCGAGTGCAGCAAAGGAACCAATAGACTTGTCATTAATATTCCATCATAGACGACTCCACACTCACGGATACACTCTCCACCGAAGGAGTGATAGACCTCAATGCACACACCTATTTCATATAATAACCTCCCTAGACATGATACGATTCTACTTGACTCTAAAAGACAAAAGGTAAAGATAAAGATACCGGGCACTCCCCCAAGCTTGGAACAAGCCAAGGGAATGCCGTTACCCAAGGAGATTTCACTCCTCATCCTTGTTGGCGTTGATCACGTAGTCCTCGGCGAAACGCTTCCATGGAAGGGGTTCTCCAGTCTCATATGAGAAGTTCGTCTCCTGAATCCTGCATGCAGCACCCATACCCATGCGCATAAACCTCATTTCATACTCACAGTTCTGGCGATGTAGATCATAAATTTGCCCTTGGAGCTCTTTAATTCTTTCTTCAGATGCGGTGATGCTTTCGCACATCTCCTTCAGGAAGTAGGTCTTCAGCTCGTTGATGATGTCAAAGTTAGCTTCAACACCACGCTCGATCATCTTCTTGTACTTGAAGACTTCTTGCTCCACTTCTTCCAGCCTGGCCTGGATGCTCCCCTCCTTGATAGGTCCCTTCAGATCTTCTTGATGAAGGACACCGTCCTCCATCCGAACAACCTGAGGGTGCTTCTTCACCTCAGCGAGGTAGGGTTGATGACGTTGACGACGAACTTGTCCTTGGGGGAACTTGGAGAAGCCATGGGACCTAGATTCAGCTGAAAGATTCCCTGGCAGAAACAGATCGAAAAGAAAACACACGAAATCGCGAGATACATTGCCGGAACAATCCGGGCAAATATATAGCAAAAATTTGTGCACAGAAAGGAAGGTAACAGGCTAAAGCGGGGTCGGAGATGGACTCCCGGGTGTCCAGGCGCCCTGGCGGCGCGGCCAGGAGGTAGGGCACGCCAGGGGGGCGCCTGGACCCCCTGGAGCTCGTCTCTGGCTCCACTTAGGCTCAGAATTTTACTAATTTTGCAAAAACTCATAATACAGAACTTTTATGGCGGTTCGCGATGTTTCCTTACCGTAATACATACCTTTTCTTTATTCTGCTTCTGCTGGCGTCTGAAACAGGGCTGCAACATGTTCTTCGTGAGTTGTTGTGTATATTATATTCACATCAACATTGACAGGGTCTCTTGCTATGTAATGCTTCAGTCTTTGCCCATTCACAACTTGAGGCTTGGTGCCTTCAAAATTGTTAATCTTAATTGCACCAGACCGGTAGACTTCTTCAATATGAAATGGCCCTTCCCACCTGGAAAGTAGTTTGCCTGGAGAAAACCTGAAACGGGATCTAAACAACAAAACTTTATCACCAACATTAAATTCACGTTTCAGAATCTTCCTATCATGGCACTTCTTTACCTTATCCTTGAACATTTTAGCGCTCTCGTAAGCTTCACTTCTCCATTCATCTAGAGAAGTCAAGTTCATGAGACGCTTCTCACCAGCTAATTTTGGGTCAGCATTAAGCTCTCTAACAGCCCAGAAAGCTTTGTGCTCTAACTCTAATGGCAAATGGCAAGCCTTGCCATACACCATCTTATAGGGGGACATGCCCATTGGGTTTTTGTAAGCAGTTCTATATGCCCACAAAGCATCTCCTAACTTATTTGACCAGTCCTTTCTATTTCTGTTTACTGTCTTCTGCAAGATCAACTTAATCTCTCTATTGGTGAGCTCAACTTGCCCACTAGTTTGAGGATGATATGGTGAAGCAATTCTATGATTGACATCGTATTTGGCTAAAGCTTTTCTAAAAGCTCCGTGCGTGAAGTGTGATCCTCCATCAGTCATGAGATACCTAGGTACACCAAACCTACGAAAAATTACATCCTTGAGCATTTTAAAAGATGTCTTGTGATCAGCACTTTCACTGGGGATTGCTTCAACCCACTTGGTCACATAATCAACAGCTACTAAAATGTGCGTGTGATACGTCCAAAACGTATCTATAATTTCTGCTTGCTCCATGCCTCTTTTGGGTGATATTGCTATGTTATTTATACACTTCCATACACTTTTGATCACATTTCGACTAACCTATTAACTCAGTGCACCCCAGTGCCAGTTTCTGTTTTCGGCTGTTTTTGTATTTCAGGTTTTCACGTAACTAGAACTGCCAGAAAAAATCCAGAAAAATTATATAAAAAATCAGTGTTCCAGAAGCTACCAGGCACCCGAAGCACAGCCGGAGGGGGGCCACAAGGGTCCCAGGCGCCCTGGTGGCGCCCCCCCCCCCCCCTGGGCCGCGCCGGGGGGGGCGCCTGGGCCCCCCCAGCCTCGTCTGATGCCCCCCTTTGGCATATATTTAAAGCATCTCCCGAAACCCTCGAGACGGGAACTCTTTTTCACGATCTCATCTCTGTTCCGCCGCCGCCGCCGCTTCCAAGATCGGGAGCACCAGGAGAACTCTTCACGGCACCCTGCCGGAGGGGAGGATCACCACCGGGAGCTTCTCCACCACCATGGACGCCTCCCGAATGAGTTGTGAGTAGTCTCCCTTGGACCATGGGTCCTTGACCAGTAGCTATGTGATGTTCTCCTCCCGTTCTTGTGCTTCACTAATTAGTCCTCGTGAGCTGCCCTACATGATCGAGGCACATATGTAATCCTTATGCTGTTGCTATGATGAGTTTGCTGGGATTCGATGGATTGTGAGATTATGTTCAGATTGTGTTTGAGTAATATATTTGATCTACCTCTTTTATATTTATGTTCGTAAGTAATTCTTGCATGTTCTCCGTTGTTATTTATTGCTTTGGCCAAGTAATAGGTAGTGACTCCAAGAGGGAACGTTATGCTCGATTGTGGGTTCATGCCCCTCGATGACTAGCTTGAGTGACAAAAACATGAGTCTAGGGGATGTGCTGTTGCCACAAGGGGGAAAACAACGGTGCTTGTGCCCGCGGGTGCAAGGAATGTTTACTTTACGCAAAGTTCTTTTAATGCAGTTGTCTGTTGCTTTGAGTTTACACTATGGGTGGGACTCGCAACTTAATACCAGCGAGATGTTCTGGATAGATATCTCAAGGTGGATGATTAGTAGTAGATGCAGATGGATTTCGGTCTACTTACCTCGGCGTACGCCCATGCTTTGAACCTCTACCTTTCTTGCAACTTAGTCAGCATTGGTTTGCGTTCATGGTCCTGTCAATTGCCTAGCTGTAATTCGTTTACCTCACATAGCTGTTTTATCGTCTTCTGGGAGAGAGACATCACTAGTGAACATCATGAGACTCCGGTCCATATTATCATCATTGATCACATCCACTATTTACTTTCCGCTTTTACTTACTATTGCAATTATATTTATCACTACTATCACTTGCGTTTGATCCTTTGTAAACTACAAGGCCGGAGGATTGACAACCTCTCTGTACTCGTTGGGAGCAAAGTTATTTGTATCTGTGTGCAGGTCCACGTTGATTGCTAATATCTGGCGCCGTTAGCAGTTGACACCTTCTTGTTGAAACTGGGAGTCTCAGGGGAAATCGATCCTTGGTATCTTTGCTAAGGGAAAACTTCCGCTACACTGCATCTCAAACCTTCCACTTGGGGTAACGAACAAGGGGCGAGAAGCCATCAAGCAAAGTTTTCTGGCGCCGTTGCCGGGGACTCCACTCTTTAGGATAGGGGAGTTGCACGCTATCTTTTACCTTTGTTTTTTAGTCATGTTAGTTTACCTTTCAGTTTTTGCTTTAGTATCTTTTATCAAAAATCACAAAAATAGTTATCTCATTCTTCAGTTGTCATTATGTCGGGTCCTTTTGTCTTTGACGAGGCAGAAGTTCTCACCTTTAAACAAAGAGGTGGGGAAAGTTTGAAAGATGCTTGGTATAGAATCAATGATTCTCAAAAAAGAGCCACCAAGAAGCAACCTACTACTATCCTGCTTAGAAATTTTTATGTTGGAATTACTTCTTGGAATAGGTTTATTCTAGATACTACTATCAATGGGAATTTCCTAGAGGCCCCAGTTTGCGAGTCTCTTAGTATTATTGTAAATCTTGTTGGGAATCCCCCCGTTGTTAGCATTCAAGAGGACATCACCCTAGCTCACATTATGAAAAAACTTGAAAAGATAGAGCTCGGGATGCCAAACATTAATAAGATAAATGAGTTGGATTGTAAGATCCAAGGGAATTTGAATAGGCTTGATAGCTCCATGCATAAAATTTTCAAAACTTTGGAGACCATCAAATCCCATGACTTGGACTCTTCTAGGATAGATAAGATTGAGGAAATATTTGATACTCTAGGAACTACTTTCTCCTTAATCAAAACCAAAAAGGTAGAAACTCCGGCAAAGAGGGAGCCTAAGTTCGTTCACGTTCCAAAGGCTCCCCATTCTAAAAGTAATCCATCTATTGCCAAAGGGGTTGAAACTGTATAGATTTTGGAAGAAACACCTCTCTTTGATGAATTTATAAATGAGTCTTCCCTTGACTTTTATCCTTTTGGTCTTCTCCCTAGAAGTATCTCTATGAGGCCTTTATTTGAAAGTCCTCTTAAGACTAGTTGTATTATTGAAGAGCTTTTTGATGATCTTGATGATGGTTCAATTGATACAACTTGATCTCTTTGCATTATGCCTAGCTTAAAGGCATAAAAGAAAGCGCTTTTGGGAGGCAGCCCAATGAATAAATTTATTTTGCTTTTGTTGTGTCTTGATTTTGTTTACTGCAGTAGCATCATCATTGTATCTTTGCTTTTCAATTTTGTGCCAAGTGTAGCCTCAGATTGCAAGAAAGTTCAAAAGTTGTGACGTGCTGTCCAGGAAACAGATTCTGTCCTTTGATAGAAACATTCGTATAAAATCACCAGATCATCTTTTTTGCCTGTATTTTTTCGAAAGCGTGCTCTATATAATTGTCTTTCGTGCGTCTGTTTTGAGTTTTTTGATTAGAGTTGCAGAAGTGCCCCGAACAAATCATTTACTACCTGCTGTTCTGTTTTTCACAGATTCTGTCATGTTTTGCCTTTCCTTCATTTTGCAAACCTAGAGCTTGCTTTTTCTTTGCAAAAACCTTTTGGCAATCTTGAGAAACAGTAGATCTTCAAGAATATCCTTATTTCCAGCAAGGAACAATTATTTTATTATGGGTACTAACCTCGCTAATCAGATTATGATGAGTTATGTATGAAGGGAGTTTTCAAGTGTGCGAGGGAAGACGATAAAAAGATCCAGGAGTGTCAAACGCTCAAGCTTGGGGATGCCCCCGTGCACCCCCAAGAAATATTCAAGGAGACTCAAGCGTCTAAGCTTGGGGATGCCGCCGTGCATCCCCTTATCCATCAACATTATCAGTTCGTCTTTCGTTCCACTATATTTTTATCACTTCATGTGTTATGTGCTATGCTTGGAGCGTCTTGCTTTTAGTTTTCCTTTTTAGTTTATTTAGCTTTTCATAACGAGTCGGAACTCAGCTTTCTTTATGTGGGAGAGAAACACGCTCCACTTCTACCTAGAACATAACATAGAGTTTTCATGTCTATCTCTGCTGTGTGTGTTCTTTGTCTTTTAATAGCTACTATCATGCTTAGCTCTCAGTTTTCATGCTTATCTTTTTAAAGAGCTTTTGTCTAGTTGGTTGCTTGAACTCTCTTTAGTTATCATGCTTATCTTATTAAGAGAGTTTGCTTCCATTGCATTGGTTGATATGTCTATGATAAAGATGCTACGTGCATAATGGTGCTTAGTAGTTCATGTTTTCTTACGGTTAGTCTCAAATAGCTGGGGGGTTCCCAATGTGTTATTGGAGTACCAACATGATTTGTTTGCCTATGATGTGGTATGGTTTAGTAATATCTTCCTTCAAGAATTTATTTTGATTGACTTGGCGTATGCTCACGCATATTTAAGACTGTAAAGAAAGTCTGTCAAGCCTTGATGATCTTTTGTTTCTGAGTAGCGATATAACTACCATGCCTGATTCAATGTTGCTTTGTCGCTCTACATGATTATGACCGTCATAGCTCTCTTAGTTGGTCGCTCCCAGTCTTTTGCTAACCTCCACCTGTACTAAGCGGACTGACTGCTTGTGCATCCACACTCTTTTAAACCAGTTATGCCATATGAGTCCACCATACCTTCCTACATGGTATTTACCTGCCATTCCTAACGGAGACTTGCATGTGCCATCTCGAAATTATTCAAAGAAAAAGCATTCCAATTTTGTGCCTCTGTTTTAAGTTCACGAGGAAGTAGTAGTTAATTCATAATCTTTTTAAGTTGGACAAGCTTCACCCCGGGATTGCATGTATAATGTGCAAACCAATAATACGAGAAGGAACTGGCATTGAGTGTGCCCGGCTCAAAAAGATAATATAACAAACAAACCCTCCTTCACGCTTTGTTCATGAGAAATCAGAAAACTTTGGCAGTGATAAACAAAGGAGATTAAGAGGATGTGATTGTCCTCATTCGGGAGCCGTTCCTCGAAACTTGTCCATCTCAAGAAGTGATTGAGTTATCTGTTAGCATTCGTTGACGAAACATACATGATCTAAAAAAAATTATTACCTCTGTTTTAAAACCAAGAGCTCTGGTACATGTTTTGTCTTTGTTTCCGACTACGGGTTTTCAGCCTTGCCAACAAAAGCCACGGTTCGAGAGTCTCCACCTTCTTTTAAAAGCACCAACTACTGAGAGCATGATTGTCATTCTGAGTGTAATGTGCATTGTCCCAAAGTAACATTGTCTTTTGCATGATTGTGATATCGTTTATTCTGAAACCATTGTATCTAGTCATCACTTAAACCTTGGAGGTGCCCCTGCATTTATGTTTTGCTTCACTAAAGGGGGCAAGCTAGATATCACTTTATCATATTTGCACATCATGTTCATTACAAATCTATTTGATGTTTCAATATCATATTGTAAAACTTTCAGTTCTTTGTGATTTTCTCATGAGGCAACTTAATTACTACAGATTCATTGTCTCGGTAACCTTTTGTCATATGACTATGAAAAAGTCCTATATGGTTAATAGCATGTCACCACAGAAATTATTCTTGTTATCATTTACCTACTCGAGGACGAGCAGGAATTAAGCTTGGGGATGTTGATACGTCCAAAATGTATCTATAATTTCTGCTTGCTCCATGCCTCTTTTGGGTGATATTGCTATGTTATTTATACACTTCCATACACTTTTGATCATATTTGGCCTAACCTATTAACTCAGTGCACCCCAGTGCTAGTTTCTGTTTTCGGCTGTTTTTGTATTTCAGGTTTTCACGTTACTAGAACTGCCAGAAAAAATCCAGAAAAATTATATAAAAAATCAGCGTTCCAGAAGCTACCAGGCACCCGAAGCACAGCCGGAGGGGGGCCACCAGAGCCCCAGGCGCCATGGTGGCGCGCCCCCCCTGGGCCGCGCCGGGGGGGCGCCTGGGCCCCCCGAGCCTCGTCTGATACCCCCCTTTGGCATATATTTAAAGCGTCTCCCGAAACCCTCGAGACGGGAACTCTTTTTCGCGATCTCATCTCTGTTCCGCCGCCGCCGCCGCTTCCAAGATCGGGAGCACCAGGAGAACTCTTCCCGGCACCCTGCCGGAGGGGAGGATCACCACCGGGAGCTTCTCCACCACCATGGACGCCTCCCGGATGAGTTGTGAGTAGTCTCCCTTGGACCATGGGTCCATGACTAGTAGCTATGTGATGTTCTCCTCCCGTTCTTGTGCTTCACTAATTAGTCCTCGTGAGTTGTCCTACATGATCGAGGCACATATGTAATCCTTATGCTGTTGCTATGATGAGTTTGCTGGGATCCGATGGATTGTGAGATTATGTTCAGATTGTGTTTGAGTAATATATTTGATCTACCTCTTTTATATTTATGTTCGTAAGTAATTCTTGCATGTTCTCCGTTGTTATTTATTGCTTTGGCCAAGTAATTGGTAGTGACTCCAAGACGGAACGTTATGCTCGATTGTTGGTTCATGCCCCTCGATGACTAGCTTGAGTGACAGAAACATGAGTCTAGGGGATGTGCTGTTGCCACAAGGGGGAAAACAACGGTGATTGTGCCCGCGGGTGCAAGGACTGTTTACTTTACGCAAAGTTCTTTTAATGCAGTTGTCTGTTGCTTTGAGTTTACACTATGGGTGGGACTCGCAACTTAATACCAGCGAGATGTTCTGGATAGATATCTCAAGGTGTATGATTAGTAGTAGATGCAGATGGATTTCGGTCTACTTACCTCGGCGTACCGACCATGCTTTGAACCTCTACCTTACTTGCAACTTAGTCAGCATTAGTTTGCGTTCATGGTCCTGTCAATTGCCCAGCTGTAATTCGTTTACCTCACATAGCTGTTTTATCGTCTTTTGGGAGAGAGACATCACTAGTGAACATCATGAGACTCCGGTCCATATTATCATCATTGATCACATCCACTATTTACTTTCCGCTTTTACTTACTATTGCAATTATATTTATCACTACTATCACTTGCGTTTGATCCTTTGTAAACTACAAGGCCGGAGGGATTGACAACCTCTCTATACTCGTTGGGAGCAAAGTTATTTGTATCTGTGTGCAGGTCCACGTTGATTGCTAATATCTGGCGCCGTTAGTAGTTGACACCTTCTTGTTGAAACTGGGAGTCTCAGGGAAAATCGATCCTTGGTATCTTTGCCAAGGGAAAACTTCCGCTACACTGCATCTCAAACCTTCCACTTGGGGTAACCAACGAGGGGCGAGAAGCCATCAGCGTGTACTTGTGCGAAGAAGGAAAAGGACCCATAAAGTCAAAACCCCAGAAATCAAAAGGTTCAATCACTAGTGAGTAATTCATAGGCATCTCATTCCTTCTACTAATGTTACCAACTCTCTGACATTTATCACAGGCTAAAACATAATTTCTAGCATCCTTAAAGAGAGTAGGCCAATAAAAACCTGATTGTAGAACCTTATGTGCAGTCCTCTCACCGGCATGATGTCCTCCATAGGGACTATCATGACACTGTCTGAGAATGTCCTTCTGCTCATGTTCCGGTATGCATCTTCTCACGATCCCGTCGGGACCTTCTTTGAAAAGATGTGGGTCATCCCAAAAGTAGTGCCTCAAATCATGAAAGAACTTCTTCCTTTGCTGAAATGTTAAACCTGGAGGCAAATACTTTGCAACAATAAAATTAGCATAATCTGCATACCAAGGATCGGAAAGAGATTGTACTTTTACAACGGCAAGTTGCTCGTCTGGAAAACTATCGTTGACTGGGATGGGATCGTGAGGTATATCTTCCATCCTTGAAAGATTGTCCGCCACCGGATTGTCTTCTCCTTTCCTATCAACAATCTGCAAATCAAATTCTTGAAGAAGGAGTACCCATCTGATAAGCCTTGGCTTGGCATCCTTATTTGTCATAAGGTACTTAATGGCAGCATGATCAGTATGAATAATAACTTTGGAATCAACAATATACTGCCTAAACTTATCACAAGCAAATACTACAGCTAAGAATTCCTTCTCAGTAGTAGCATAATTCCTTTGAGCACTATCAAGGGTTTTACTAGCATAATGTATAACATTCAATTTCTTATCAACTCTTTGTCCTAAAACAGCTCCAACAGCAAAATCACTAGCATCACACATAATCTCAAAAGGTAAATTCCAGTCAGGTGGTTGTACTATACGAGCGGTTATTAAAGCTTTCTTAAGGACTTCAAAAGCTTCCTTACAATCCTCATCAAATACAAAAGGAACGTCTTTCTGGAGAAGATTAGTGAGGGGCCTCGAGGTCTTAGAAAAGTCTTTAATAAATCTTCTATAGAAACCAGCATGACCAAGAAAACTGCGAATACCTTTGATGTCCCTTGGATAGGGCATCCTTTCAATTGCTTCGATCTTGGCCTTGTCCACCTCAATTCCCCTTTCGGAAATCTTGTGACCAAGAACAATTCCTTCGTTAACCATGAAGTGGCACTTCTCCCAGTTGAGTACCAAATTCGTCTCCTCACATCTCTGCAAAACTTTATTAAGGTTGGGGAGACAATGGTCAAAAGAAGTTCCATAGACGGAGAAATCGTCCATGAAGACTTCCATAATATCCCCACAGAAACCATGAAAGATAGCAGACATACACCTTTGAAAAGTAGTAGGGGCATTACATAAACCAAAAGGCATACGCCTGTAAGCATAAGTACCAAAGGGACAAGTAAAAGTGGTCTTCTCTTGATCAGCAGTGTTAACATGAATTTGAGAGAAGCCAGAATAACCATCGAGATAACAAAAGTGGGTATTTTTGGATAACCTTTCAAGCATTTGGTCGATGAACGGCAACGGGTAGTGATCCTTCCTGGTTGCCTTGTTCAACTTCCTATAATCAATACACATTCTATATCCAATAATAATTCTCTGAGGTATTAGTTCATTTTTATCATTAGGAACCACAGTTGTACCTCCGTTCTTAGGAACACAATGTATCGGGCTTACCCACTTACTATCAGCTATAGGGTAGATAATACCTGCGGCTAGAAGCTTGAGAATCTCAGTTCTTACAACATCCATCATCTTCGGGTTCAACCGTCGTTGATGATCAACAACTGGTTTAGCATCAGGCTCAAGGTTGATAGTATGTTGACAGATAGATGGACTATTCCCCTTAAGGTCATCAAGGGTATAGCCAATTGCGCCTCGGTGTTTACGAAGTACTTCCAATAGTCGCTCTTCTTCATATCCTGAAAGGTTAGAATTGATAATAACAGGATATACTTTCTTTTCATCTAAATAAGCATACTTGAGCGTATCGGGAAGAGGTTTAAGATCGAACACCGGGTCTTCTTTCGGTTTTGATAAAATTCCCAAAGGTTCAACCGGAAGGTTGTGCTTCAGGATAGCAGGTTGCCTCAAGAATATTTCATCTAGTTCATTTCTTTCCTGCATATGCAAATCATTCTCGTGGTCCTCCATATATTGCTGCACAGGATCATTAGGGGGAATAGCAATAGAGGCAATACTTTCAATAATTTTATCATCACTAGGTAAATCAGTACCACGAGGCTGCTTAGAGAACTTAGAAAAATTAAATTCATATGGCTCACCATTGAATTCAACAGAAACTTTACCTTTCTTGCAATCTATTATAGCTCCACAAGTTCTAAGAAAAGGTCTACCAAAAATAATAGGACAGAAATTGTCCCTCTCTGAACCAAGTACCAGAAAGTCGGTAGGGTATTTTACCTTTCCACATAGGACTTCAACGTCCCTCACAATTCCGATAGGAGAGATAGTTGTTCTGTTTGCAAGATGAATGGTAACATCAACTTCTTCAAGTTCACAAGGGAAAATCTCACCGATGATCTCTTCATAAAGTGAATAGGGGATAGCACATGCACTCGATCCCAAATCGCATAGCCCATAATAATTGTGATCTCCTATTTTAACAGATACCACTGGAGTACCTAAAATTGGGCCTTTATTCTTGGCTGTGACAAGGTTAGTGGAAACAGCACAAAAATTTATATTGGAATCCAAAACATCATTGGTAACAAGGTCTTTAATCAATGCAACTTGAGGATCGACCCTGATCTGGTCCTCAGGCTCATCAACTCTTCTCTCACTTTTATTTATTACGCCTGTCACAAGAGAGTGCTCCCTTATCCTTGCGGGAAAAGGAGGCTTTTCATATATAACTGCAGGCAAAATAGGGTCAGCAACATGAATATCAACAGGTAGCTCTTTAAAAGGTTCATGATGCTGGTCTCTCTTCTTTTTAAAATAATCAACATGAGAGGCAAAATTCTTACAGAAATCAATCACTAGATGGGAATCAAGACCAATCTTAGAGCAAAAAGTATTGAAGTAATCAGTTTTCACATAGCTCTCAATATAATCATGTTCATAATATATAGTGGGTTCAATACCTTTATCGATTTCCCAATCTTCGGTATTCCTCTGGATCCTTTCAATGAGATCCCACCTTTCTTCAACACTCTTCGTCTGAAATACCCCACTAGAGGAGGCATCCAGCATCTCCTTATCCTGACGAGAAAGTCTGGCATAAAAATTTGTAAGTATAATTTCCTTGGGAAGCTTATGAATAGGGCATTTGAGCATTATGGACTTCAATCTCCCCCAAGCTTGAGCAATGCTTTCTCCGTCACGAGACCTAAAGTTATAGATATAGTTCTTGTCTCGATGAATTTCATGAAGAGGATAAAACTTAGTATAAAAGAGAGACATAAGCTCTTGCCAGTCAAGCAAGTGTGAGTTATCGAGAAGCCTATACCAATCTGAAGCTTTATCTATAAGTGATACGGCAAACAATTTCCTCATGACAAACTCCCTCGATACACCTGCAAGCTTAAATAATGAACATAGTTGTGACAGATATAGCAAGTGTTCACCGGGATGTTTGTCTCCTGCATAACGATTAGCCAAAACATAATCGATAATACCAGCTGGTATTTTATAGGGCACAATTTCAGTAGGGGGAGGAGCAACCACCACAGGTGTGGGGCGCCTTCCCGCAAGCAACGATCCAATAACAAGGTTGTCCATAAGGACAAAGAGCAGCAATAGCAAAAATAAAAACAGAATTATAAAAACTTCCTTACCAGTTTCACTTTACCAATAGCGCTACGCTCCCCGGCAACGGCGCCAGAAAACGGTACTTGATGACCCACAACCGTAAGGGGTCTATTGCAGCGTTTTCGATAAGTAAGAGTGTCGAACCCAACGAGGAGCAGAAGGTATTGATAAGCGATTCCGAGCAAGAAATTACTGCAAGCACTGAAAGATAACTTTTTAGGGGTTTTCTTGATATAAGCGACAGGAAAGTAAAAGCAAGCAAAATAAAAGGTACTGAGAGTGACAAGTGGCCCAATCCTTTCTGAGCAAAGTAGAGGCCTAGCAACTGAACTTATAAAGGCTAAAGCGTTCCTGAGGACACACGGGAGAGGTAGTCATGTGCTTTCGCCATATCCCGTATCGGTACTATGTTATGTGTTGATAAGTGTTGAGTGGGTGGATCTATGCTAGTGCACTCTCTAGACTAAGATGAGTGCACTCTTATGATTAAACACCTTGCAAGCATCCGCAAATACAAGATAGTATTTAAGGCAAAAGCCTAACCATAGCAATACGATCGAGGATCCATTGTTCCCTTATGCAAAAGTGTGCGAACTGGGGTTCAGGTTTCTGTCACTCCGGCAACCCACCGTAAGCATTCTTTGTACACAATGTATTCTCCTAGGTCCTTAATAAGGCGAAGTGTTGAGTGTTCGACTCACACAACACCACTAGTAGAATGACAACGCAACTTAAGTATCAAACAACACATATTACTTCAACAGCATATGACTACTAACAACAAGACTTTTCCCATGTCCTCAAGAACTAAGGTGACTACTCACAAGACATAAAAGAGATCATGATCAGTGGAGATAAATGGGTGATAAACAATCTGGACATAATGATATTTCTCCAACAAAACTCAATAACATTCACCACAAAGTAGTAATCAACACCGATGGAGTAGAGAGGATAGATAGTACGAGTTACAACACAAGTTGCAATTGTGAGATGAGATTTGGATGAAGATGGAGATGGTGTTGGGGATGATGTTGATGATGATCTCGATGATGCCCGTGACGATGGTGATGACGATGGCGACGATCTCCCCTTCTGGGAGGTGATCTCCCCGGCGGAATCTGCCCGTCGGAGATGGCTTTTTCTCCTCTGTAGGTTTCCGCCACGGAGCGGCGGCGGAACTCCGTAAAAACTATCGTTTTTAGGGTTTTCGGATAACGGAGAGTATATAGGCAAAAGGGGGCAGCCGGAGGTGGGCCAGGGGGTCCAGGCGCCCCCCCCCCCCCCCCGGCGCGGCCAGGGGGGGCGCCCCCAGGGCGCCTGGACGCCCTGTGGCCCCCCTCTGGTTGCTCTTTCGCGTGTTTTCGTGATTCGTCTGAAAAATACTCTCCGTCAATTTTCAGGTAATTTGGAGGTATTCTTCTTCAGCAACTCAGCGTCCACTTTTTACCGCTGAATCCTGCGTCTGCTGCTTCGGCACCGGAAAGTTGCAAACTGTGTAAAATAGGCCAAAACAACATAAGAACATCATCGTAATGTGAAATATATCAATGAATAAGGATAAATTATGATACAAAATAGTGATGCATTTTGGACGTATCAGCATGCGTGCTGTTTCTGTTAAAATAGGAGATCATTGTTATCATCGTAATAGATGGTTATTTTGGTTTCTCTCAAATACCTGTGTCAAAAGAGGAAGAAAAGACCACTTTTACATGCCCTTTCGGTACTTTTTCTTATAGACATATGCCTTTTGGTGCAATGCACCTGCTACTTTTCAAAGATGTATGACTGCTATATTCTTTGACTTTTGTGAAAAGATTGTTGAGGTTTTCATGGATGATTTCTCCATTTACGGAACTTCTTTTGATGATTGCTTAAGCAACCTTGATCGAGTTTTGCAGAGATGTGAAGAAACTAATCTTGTCTTGAATTGGGAGAAGTGCCACTTTATGGTCAATGAAGATATTTTCTTGGGGGCATAAGATTTCTGAAAGAGGTATTGAAGTTGATAAAGCTAAAGTAGATGCTATTGAAAAGATGTCGTGTCCAGAAGATATCAAAGGTATTAGAGATTTCCTTGGTCATGCTGGTTTCTATAGGAGGTTTATTAAAGACTTCTATAAAATCTCTAGGCCTCTCACTAATCTCCTGCAAAAAGATGTTCCTTTTGTTTTTGATGATGATTGTGTAGAAGCATTTGAAATACTAAAGAAAGCCTTGATTTCTGCACCTATTGTTCAACCACCTGATTGGAATTTACCATTTGAAATTATGTGTGCTGCAAGTGATTATGCTATTGATGCTGTTCTAGGACAAAGAGTTAATAAAAAATTAATTGTTATTCATTATGCTAGTAAAACTCTAGACAGTGCCTAGAGAAATTATGCTACTCCTGAAAAAGAATTTTTAGTTGCTGTTTTTGCTTGTGATAAGTTCAGATCTTATATTGTTGATTCCAAAGTAATTGTTCACACCGATCATGTTCCTATTAAATATCTTATGGAAAAAGAAAGATGCTAAACCTAGACTTATTAGATGGGCTCTCTTACTACAAGAATTTTATTTGCATATTATTGATAGAAAGGGAGCTGAGATCCTCGTACATATTACTTGTCTAGGTTAGAAAAAATTTCTTGATGACCCACTACCTATTGATGATAGCTTCCCTGATGAACAATTAGCTGTCATAAATGCTTCTCATAGTGCTCCATGGTATGCTGATTATGCTAATTACATTGTAGCTAAATTTATACCACCTAGCTTCACATACCAGCCAAAGAAAAAGTTTTTCTATGATTTAAGACATTACTTTTGGGATGACCCACACCTTTATAAAGAAGGAGTAGATGGTGTTATTAGATGTTCTGTACCTGAGCATGAACAAGAACAGATCCTACGCAAGTGTCACTCCGAGTCTTATGGAGGACACCATGCTGGAGATAGAACTGCAAATAAGGTATTACAATCTGGTTTTTATTGGACTACTCTCTTCAAAGATGAATATAAGTTTGTCTTGTCTTGTGATGAATGTCCGAGAATTGGTAATATTAGTAGACGTCGGGAAATGCCTAGGAATTATTCACTTGTTATTCAACCATTTGATGTTTGGGGCTTTGATTATATGGGACATTTTCCTTCCTCTAATGGGTATACACATATTTTAGTTGTTGTTGATTACGTTACTAAGTGGGTAGAAGCTATTCCAACTAGTAGTGCTGGTCATAACACTTCTATTAAGATGCTTAAAGAAGTTATTTTTTCGAGGATTGGAGTCCCTAGATATTTAATGACTGATGGTGGTTCACATTTTATTCATGGTGCTTTCCGTAAGATGCTTGCTAAATATGATGTTAACCATAGAATTGCATCTCCATATCATCCTCAGTCTAGTGGTCAAGTAGAATTAAGCAATAGAGAGATTAAATTGATTTTGCAAAAGACTGTTAATAGATCTAGAAAGGATTGGTCCAAGAAACTTGATGATGCATTATGGTCTTATAGAACTGCTTATAAAAACCCTATGGGTATGTCTCCGTATAAAATGGTTTATGGAAAAGCATGTCACCTACCTCTTGAATTAGAACATAAAGCATATTGGTCTATTAATGAGCTCAATTATGACTTCAAACTTGCTGGTGAGAAGAGGTTATTTGACATCAGCTCACTTGATGAATGGAGAACACAAGCCTATGAGAATGCCAAGTTATTTAAACAGAAAGTTAAAAGATGGCATGACAAAAGGATACAAAAACGGGAATTTAACGTAGGTGGTCATGTTTTGCTATACAATTCTCATTTAAGATTTTTTGCAGGAAAACTTCTCTCTAAATGGGAAGGCCCTTACATTATCGAGGAGGTCTATCGTTCCGGTGCCATCAAAATCAACAACGCCGAAGGATAAATCCGAAGGTGGTAAATGGTCAAAGAATCAAACACTATATCTGAGGTACTCCCATTGATGTTGAGTCCAATATAATTGACACTGCGACACCGAAGGACACTTTCCAGAATGTTTCAGACTCCAAAAAGGAATAGGTATGTGGTGCGGTAAGTAAACCGACTCCAAAACCTTCCAAACAACAATTTTTCTCCGTTTTGGAATATTTAAAAAATTAGGAAAATTAAAAATAGTCTGTAAGAGACACGGGGCAGCCACAAGGGTGGAGGGCGCGCCCCTACCTTGTGGGCACCCCGTGTGCCTCCTGGACTCCATTTTCTTGCACGTTATGTATTACTTTCGGTAAAAATTCATTATATAATCTCCCGAAGGTTTCGACCACCGTACCACGACAATATCTTCTTTTTTTGTTTCAAGCTATTTTTTTGACAGATCTAGATCGCCATGACATCTCCAAGCGCCCCCAAAGACAAGTTTTTCGAGAAGGTCATCAACCCCTACCTTGCGGAGGTGCTGCAACACCTTCAAACAATTGAGATGCGTGAGGGGGTGCTGCACATCTGCGACGTAGAGGGGCCAAAGAAGACCGGAAGCATGGAGACAAGAGTCGAAGCAATGGAACTGCAAGTTTCCAAGTGTCAAGGGATGGTGGAGTGTGGACTTAATGCCAACCATATGATGATCGCAAAATTCACTAGTAATCACAAGCTGGACGCCAAGCACATTGGGGAGATCATCTTCAAGCTGCAAGAGAAAATCGAGCATCTCCAAGCCCAGATCTATGACCTGCAAAACCAAAACTCTAATTATGAATTCAGATTTAAGAGGATGAGTTTGGCTGCAGATTTTAGGATCCCGGAGACTCGGTCATCCTTCTATGATGGTGAACCTTTGCCTTGGAAGATGGATGACAAGCCTACTACATCAACAACTCCAACACCACTTTCGAAGAAAGAAACATAAATACATGGGTATGGGGACTCCCCTTGGCAACTGCCAAGCTTGGGGGAGGTGCCCAAGTATCGTATCACCATCACACCTTTATCTTTACCATTTTTGTTAGTTCGATCCTTTTGGTTATATCTTGATCTAGTAGAATAAAGTTCTTTAGTATAAATTAGCTTTGAGTTTTGCTTTGATCTCTATCTATGTAATCAAGTCCTCGAGTTATATAATAAAGAATATTTTTGAGTGAGGGCTTTGCTATGTTGCTATGATCTTAAAGGAATAAATAAAGGAAAGGAATAAAAAGAAATAGATAGAGATCATGTTGATCTTATGTGAAGTAATGACTTCTCATATAAAGAGTATGATGAATAAAAGTTGTTGAGTGTTGACAAACATTGTTTTGGTCATTGTTGCAATTAATAGGAAGTAATAAATAAAGAGATGTTTCACATATAAATATACTATCTTGGACATCTTTTATAATTGTGAGCACTCATTAAAATATGGCATGCTAAAAGGTTGAAGTTGGACAAGGAAGACAACATAATGGGTTATGTCTTCTTACATCCTAACAGAAGTTAAATTGTTATAGATCCTCCAACATGTTGAGCTTGCTTTCCTTCTCATGTTAGCCAAAATTCTTTGCACCAAGTAGAGATACTACTTGTGCTTCCAAACACCCCTTAAACCCAGTTTTGCCATGAGAGTCCACCATACCTACCTATGGATTGAGTAAGATCCTTCAAGTAAGTTGTCATCGGTGCAAGCAATAAAAATTGCTCTCTAAATATGTATGATCTATTAATGTGAAGAAAATAAGCTTTATACGAGCTTGTGATGTGGAAGAAATAAAAGCGACGGACAACATAATAAAGGTCCATTGTAACATGTGGCAATATGAAGTGACGTTCTTTTGCATTAAGATTTTGTGCATCCAACCATAAAAGTGCATGACAACCTCTGCTTCCCTCTGCGAAGGGCATGTCTTTTACTTTTATCTCCTATCCTCATAAAAGAGTCATGGTGATCATCACCTTTCCTTTTTACATTCATCCTTTGGCAAGCGCAATATGTTGGAGCTATATCTAGATATATATATATCCATTCAGATGTAGAGAGCCATGAACCATTATTGTTGACATTACCCTTGAGGTAAATCGTTGGGAGGCGAAACTATAAGTCCCTATCTTTCTCTGTGTCCAGTTGAAACTTTGAACTCATTAGTATCGCGTGAGTGCCAGCAATTATGAAAGACTAAATGATAGTTGAGTATGTGAACTTGCTGAAAAGCTCTTATATTTGACTCTTTCTGATGTATGATAAATTGCAATTGCTTCAATGACTGAGATCATAGTTTGTTGGCTATCAATGAAGTTTCTGATTCATACTTTACCTTGTGAATGAATTGTTACTTTATCATAAGAACTTATATGACAAGTTATGTTGTTGTCCTAAATATGATAATGATGCCCTCATGACCGTATTTTATTTTTATCGACACCTCTATCTCTAAACATGTGGACATATTTTTCGATATCGTCTTTTCGCTTGAGGAAAAGCGAGGTCTAAGCTTGGGGGAGTTGATACGTCCATTTTGCATCATGCTTTTATATTGATATTTATTGCATTATGGATTGTTATTACACAATATGTCACAATACTTATGCATTTTATCTCATATTTTACAAGGTTTACATAAAGAGGGAGAATGCCGACAGCTGGAATTCTGGACTAGAAAAGTAGCAAATCTGAGATACCTATTCTGTACAACTACAAAAGTCCTAAAACTTCACGGAGAATATTTTTGGAATATATAAAAATTATTAGGCGAAAGAACCACCAGAGGGGGGCCACCAGCCAACGACAAGGGTGGGGGCGCGCCCTACTCCCTAGGTGCGCCCCTACCTTGTGGGCCCACTGGCAGTCCCCCGACATCCATCTTCTACGATATCAATGTGTTTTGACCTGGAAAAAATAATAAGGAGGTTTTCGGGACGAAGCGCCGCCGTCTCGAGGCGGGACCTGGGCGAAACCAATCTAGAGCTCCGGCAGGGCTGTTCTGCCGAGGATACTTCCCTCCGGGAGGGAGAAATCAAAGCCATCATCATCACCAATGATCCTCTCATCAAGAGGAGGTCAATCTTCATCAACATCTTCACCGGCACCATCTCCCACTACAAAAAAATACACTTCCGTGATGATACGTGTTTGTCACTGTAGGTCGCGTTTTCTGTCATGCATGTACATCCATGACAAATTTTTGACTGAATCAAGGTAGTCATACATGTGCTGTCGTAGAAGTGTTCCATGACATTACCAAAATTATCATCACGAAAGTGTCCACTTCCATGACGATAAATCGCGCGTCACTAAAGTGCTTTCGTCAAGGGTGACCGAAATGTGGCATCCATCGTAACGGAACGCCGTAAAGCTATCGGGTCTGGTTTTGGATCCGATAACCCATTAACAACCTCGACCAATTGGGATTTTCCACGAGTAAAATCATCATTGGCTGGAGGAAACACATGTCAGCTCACCGTTGGGACAGATGTCATCCACTCATTGAGGCAAAGCGCCTATGATACGTCGACACGTGGCACGGCCAACAGAGGCCCATTCCTGTGAAAAGGCCGGCCCGTTTGACTTGGTCAAAAGGTGGCGGGCCGCCCCACGGCAAGCCTGTTAACAGCCTGTTTGCATATAGCCCATTTACAGCCCGCTAACCCAGGGCCCGTTTACGGCCTATCCGAATTAGGCCGAGTAGCGTCATCTACTCATTGGACCCAAAGCGCCTATGATACGTCGACACGTGGCACGGCCCAATAGAGGCCCATTCCTATGAAAAGGCCGGCCTATTTGACTTGGTCAAAAGGTGGCGGGCCGGCCCATGGCAAGCCTGTTAACGGCATGTTCGCATATAGCCCATTTACAGCCCGCTAACCCAGGGCCCGTTTATGGCCTATCCGAATTAGGCCCAGTAGCGGCATCTGGGCCGTCCAATATAATTCCAGCTTGTTTTAACTTCCGGCCCATGTATGGCCCATGACGTCTTTCGGCCCGTATGAGGCCCTTATTACTCTCGGCCATTAATGGTCCATGGTAAAACTAGCCCGTAATGAACAGTGTATCACTTTATACCCATTAACGGCCCATTATTCCGTTGGGCCGTTTCCAGCCCATGTTATCTTTTGGCCTTCTTAGGGCCCATTTATTCTTGGGCTCATTTCCAGCATTCGTTTACTTTCGGCCCGTTACTGTCATTTTCTGCTTGTGGGCCAAATACAGCCCGTGGTTACAGTCGGCCCGTTTGTGGCCTGTTAATATGTTGGGCCGTTTTCATAGCGTCATCAAATACGGCCTATTAGCGACGGCCCGTTATGGTCCGCCCATCAATGGACAATTTCAACTCTAGCCCATTTACGGCCATAATGTGGTCTGTTATTGGCCCATGTTTGGCCAACCGATCATACGGCCCGTAGAAGGCCCATTGTGTCAACGACCCGTAGAAGGCCCATTGTTTATATGGACCTTAGAAGGCCCATTGTTTCTACGGCCCGTAGGAGGCCCATGTTAACTAAAGTAAATATGTAGCCCATTGTTAATGTGGCCTAGTTTTAGAAAATAGGTTATTCCAGCCACTAGCAAACCGCGGAAAAAGAACTGCACTGACTACAAGAAAACAAATAAACAAGACAATAAGGAAATAAAAAAGCAAGCAATTAACGCTAGCCTATTACCGCTATTACACATATTACATCCACTGGGCATCAAAGTTCGCCACCAGTGCAAATATAGGGAACAAAGCAGCATATTACATACACTGGCCGTCAAAATTCGCCACCAGTGCAAATAAATGCGGCAGCAAAACATGAGCATAACTGAAACACCTTCAGAAGAGCTCAAGAAATGTGGTATCCACCATGCTGGCAATAATCTTAGCAAGCTTATTAGCTTTGTCATGTTTGGCGCTAGAATCCTCCAACGCTTGCTGTTGCACCAGAAAGTATGCATCTGAATGCTCTAGGGACTTCTGCAGTCCTTCCGCTTCTTGTCGCAGCACAACTGATCGATGTCTTTCAGCTTGTAGTTGAGACTCAAGAAATCGAACTAATTCAGACAGTGAGTTTGAATACCTTGTGCAAGCGGTAGTGGCCAGTAACTCCAACACTAAACCAAGACAGGACTTTGGGGTTGTCTCACTATCTTTGAGATAGTCTTCCTTACCTGTTTTATCAGCTTTGTTGGATACCAACAAGGATGTGTCACTATCCTGAACCTTATCTGCATTACGTCCTTTACCATTGCTTAATAAGGCACTCTTCCCCAATATTCTGTCAGCATTTAAAAAGAAGAAACAAGCAGACACATAACAGTTTAGTATGTACTAGTATATGAAACTCATTTCAGTGAACCAGTTCATTAGTAAGGTGGACAGGGTTAAACTACCAAGTCTTCTATTGCCAAGTACTATTACATAATAAAAGCATCAAACAAACATATATCTATGTCCTATGGTCACTGCATTGTCTTGCCAAATCAAAATAGAGACACAGTTCAAATCATATCAGTTCAAGACAAAGCAGCAGTGAAAGAATACAAAGCGTGGGAAACTACACGGCACAACAAGATTTCAGATGGGTACCACGGGTCTACATGTACAACAACACTATTTGCTTTGTTGTGATGCTAGTAATGTGCATGGTATGAGAAGTCAACTGTATACACAATTGAAATTGAAATCAACATAGCTATTGATAAGAGCAAGCATGTTAAAGAAACATGCGTGAACATACCTGCTATGCCATTGGAGTTTCGATTGGATCCTTAAATTTAAAAATAAGTTTGTATGAGTAAATATAGTGATACAAGAGCAAAGCAGTATGCACGATAGCAATCATAGTTAAAAAAGGCGCGCGCCTAAGCGAGCGCTTAAGCGCGCCTAGGCTCTAGGCGTTGGCGAAATGCATTGCGCATAACTATGCTTAATCTGTGCATAACTGCGCATAAGCATGTGCTTTGGTCAGTAAAGCGCAAGGCGGTGGCAAAATGCACAATTAACGCCTAGCGCTTTTTGGAACTATGATAGCAATGGAATCTTAAATTAGAACAGTTGTTCTTCAGGTTTAGGCACTTGTTCTACATGAACAGAGTACAGTAAGATGCAGGAATATAGTATTTAAAAATAGAAAATGAGCTCATAGACCTTACCAAATTCTTGGTTCGGGGCCAGTACAGAACAAGGCGTTCCCTGTCATCGTCCAGTAAATGTGTCTCAGGAGAACGTAAGGGAATTTGATGAGTTTCTTTGCCGGTGAAGTACGTTTTCTTCAAGTAATGCCGATACTGCCACCAAGCATTCTTGAAGATAGCAGAGGTATTAGAAAAGGTTACCTCATCCTGAGTTTCCAAATTTGTCTTCTCTATAGAGAAAAATTGGAAAATTTGTTGTATTATAACCATCATGGAGGTAGGATGTATGGGACAAAGCAAAGTATATGCCATGAATAACATTGCTTACACATAACTCCTGGACAAACACCTGCAACTGGCATTTTCCTTCATCTTCAGTGTAATATTTCCAAGATGGGAAGATACGCACATACGATTTAACAACATCAAATGCGATAGATACTAAAGTACGACTAGCTAGTTGTGCTTCCACCACTAGAATAGGCATACTAACTGGTGGAGTTGGGGTTCGCCGTGGTAGTACTAGCCCTTTGGGCACTGGAGCTACCTTACCAACTGCTCTTGTTTGGGAGCTCTGTGGTCGAGATGGTGATGTGCCAACGGGAACTAGGTTATTATCTGTTGGGGTTGGGGTTAGATTGGGTGAAGCTGGTTCTCTGTCCATCGCAGTAGGGGTACAATCTGCGAGAGTTTGGGTTATGTGTGGCAGGGCTGGTTCTCATGCATGTACAACTGGGGTGCTATCTCCACCAAGAGGTAGCACTGTTTTATTTGAAGACCGTGTTTTTAGTCCGCTAGATGCTGGCATCACCCGCTCCAATTCAAATGGCTGATAAACAAGATACATACTTGAATGTACAGACATTGTATGAGAGACAGATGCAATAGCTACTGTGGAAAAAAGAGGACATGAAATAGTTGACATGTATATTGTTTAACTAAAACGGATAGCATGACATAATTTCACATAGATGATGCCTATCTAAAATGGATAGCATAGCATAACATAATTCAAAGATATGATGAATAACTAAAACGTCGTGCCAAGTTAGAGCATACACCTCGGTGGGGGGATAGGACTGGTCATATGTCTCTGAATCCATCTCTGAGGAGCTATCGGGACCCAACAAGAGATCTACTTCGACAGGTAGCACTGTCTGCTCTAAAGGCCTTGTTTTCACACTAGATTTTTCAATCTCCCACCCAAATGGTTGATTCACAGGAAGAGTAGTTTAATGTACAAACATTGTCGACAAATGGAAATGTAATGGAGAAAAGGATGGGCAAGATATCATTCAAATATATGATGCCTTGTTAAACATGATGGCATTCCACATATATTATGGCTGGCTAAAAGACATGAGACTGCATAATTCCCGTATATGATATAGAAACTAAACAGATGGCGATAGAACATGTCTAAACTAAGCAGATGACATATATGATGTCAAAAGTAGGCACTGCAAGGCAACATATGCATGATATGACTAACATCATCATGCCAAGGTAGAGCAAACACCTTGGGGGGTAAATAGGAGTGGTCAGCGGCGTGTGAATCTGCCTCACAACAGATATCTTCCTCTGGATTACAATCTGGAGAGGGGTGGGGAGGGTTTGCCATTGAACCCACCATAGAGCGATGTCTGCATGACATTGTATTGCCGCGCAAAACTCTTCTCTTTTTCTCTACATGTTCAGCATGACTGTGTACAATATCTGACATGCACACGAAAAAATATGGTGAGATTATGTAAGGAGAGCATGCAGAAATTTAGAGTGATGGTAACAACTAGTGGATGGATCCAAAAATAATAATAGCAGGCTGATGATTGCTTTAATTTAATAAAAAGACAGATGATGATTGCTTTACTATTTGTTTCCCACCCAAGATGAACAACATAGGCATACCCTAGGTGAACCAGATATTAGACAGAGATACTATTCATTGCTTCCTCGATATGTGCCCCACAACTAATTTAGAACTCAAGTTTGAACATTAATTTGGACCTGACTTGGAGTCCAAGAGGTGAACAGGACGATAAAGTAGCAGGTAATTTTAAGCAATGCATAACATAAGCAGCATCAAAAGAGTGCGACCTCTCTTGTGGATCCGTGTACTCCTCTGGTTCATCTGTTGAGTCGATGATGGTGATGCCGTTGCGGTGGGTGCCGGCGGCAGGGAAGGAGATCTGAGGCGGCGAAAGATGGTCAGGAGTCGTGATGTCTGGTTTGGTGGATGTTTCTGTCGATGGAGCACCTCAGGTGAGGTGGGACGACATCGCGGCAGGAGCAGGACTGAAGTTCCCTTCGACACCTACTTGTAACTAAAGTAATTCTGTAAGGGCTCATTTGGCTTGCATGATTCTAAAAACGCAGGGATAGGAAAAACACCGGAATAGGATAGGAATGCACATGGTAAATAGAGCATTTGAAAACACAGGAGTTCTATCAACTTGGGTGTTTGGTTTACAGGAATTGGAAGAGCAAAGGAATGAAAAGAAACATGGCCAAAATAAAGTGAAACCATATGAAAGCATGTACAGTTAGAATGTTATTCTGCCACTAATGCACTTGGTCTTGTTTTCATGCATAGGATTCTGAAAAGTAGGTCCAGGTGGATGTTTTGCTTCATTCCTTTTAACAAAATGCATGAATAATTGAATAGTAGAGTGCCATTGGAAAATTCCCTATTGCTATGTTTTTTTGTCGAACCAAAATAGCCCTAATGGATCGACATGAATGTATAGTAATAAGTGATGCAACAAGTGTACAACCTCTTTGCCGTAGCCATGTCGACCTCAACATCATTGGTTTAGTCGCTGAAGCAGTTGAGGCAGAGGTGGTTGTCGGAGGTGTGGAGGAAGATCTAAGGAATCTGTATACGGCGTCCAGGGAACTGCTCTGTTGTGATGGTTCATTCTGTCGTTAGAGCAGCCCCAGTGAGCCGTAAGACGTCAAGGCTGAAGCGGCACAAGAAAGACATTGTCAATCTCAAGTGGGATTCTAATAGCATCTCCAATAGATGATGTAAAATAGATGTAAAATTTACATCACCAAAAACCACCTCACTACAACAGATGAGGTAAAAACTGTTGACTCTGAACTTAACTGTCGAAACTGAAATTTACTATGGAATCTAAATGTTACTGTCAAAACTGAACGCAATGGTAGCAGAGAGGCACTTGACATGTAGTTTAGGGAGGGCCTGCAGTTCATCTTCAACCTGCACCCCCCCTGAGCCGCCAGCCACCACCGGCCGAACCGCCGGCCCTAGCGCGGCCTCGCCGCCCCGAAACAACTCCCCACCGCCGGTCCGCCGCCGCCCCGGCCAGCCCTATAGGCCCCCCGCCCCCACCCTGAACCCTAAGATAGATAGTGGGGTACATCTTCGGCGAGCCCCCGTCCCGGCTACGGGTGGTTCTTCCTTAACTCCGGCAAG
>LR738709.1:112676065-112702224 GCA_902687465.1 Secale cereale | reverse complement strand
AACCCAAAAGTCGATTCAGCCGACTGAAGTGTAGCTAAATCGGAGCAGACCAGCAGCACGAGCGAGGGGGAGAGCAGTAGCAACAGCAGCGCGAGCGAGCGAGCGAGAGCCGGAGCAGCAGCAGTTGGGCGAGCGAGCGATCGAGCGAGAGCCGGAGCAGCAGCAGCAGCGCGAGCGAGCGAGCGAGAGCCGGAGCAGCAGCAGCAGCGTGATCGAGCGAGCGAGAGCCGGAGCACCAGCGGCTGGGTGAGCGAGCGATCGAGAGAGAGCCGGAGCAGCAGCAGCAGCAGCGCGAGCGAGCGAGCGAAAGCCGGAGCAGCAGCAGCAGATCCGGTTGGTATGGATGCCGCTGCCGAAGGGGCCTAGCACTGGGGGAGAGCCACCATGGAGATGTCGCCCGCGACACCGGCTTAAAGGTAGCCGCTCCATGGGGGTGCGGGATGGAGCACCGTCGGCGCCGGGAGGTCGAGCTAAGGAAAAGGTGCGATGCGATGAGTGTACAACCTCTTTGGTGGCGCCGAGTAGGCCTCGGCTTCGTCCTAGGAGTCGGTAAGGATGTTGCGGTTCCGGTGGAGCAGGTTAAGGCAGCGCTGTGGGATGGAGCAGCCGCGATAGACGAGGCGATCGTCGGAGCAGCTCCTTGGAGGTGGAGGACGGGGCGGCTGAACCGGCGGGACGACGAGATGGAAGACCGATCCTCATCCGGGGAGGTGGACGACAGATGTCGACCTGTTGCGGTGGACGACATCGTCGGGGAAGAGGCTCCGGCGGGGCAGCAGTGAGGTGGCGGATGGAGGAGGGTGGGGTTTCGCGGCTGGAGCAGAGAGGTTATGGCGGCCTGGGATTTCGAATGGCAAAAAGAAGGCGATGGAGACGCACTTGTCCAAAATGTAGGGTGTGTTACAAAAGTACCCCCCACCGATTTGAACTAGCAGACCTTTCGGCTCAGGGTTAGAAGGGGGATTTCGCGTGCTGGGATTTGGGAGCTGGAGGGAGTTTTCGCGCACGTTGTAATTTCGGGATAGCAAGGCGCAGGTTGTGAAGGCGCCAGTTTTTGGAGCACGATATCTGAATTTTTGGGGCGCGGGTTGAATTTTAGGGACAAACCTAATGTGTAATATTGTACTTGTACGTACCAAATCAATTCGCGCTTCCCTCAACCAAAAAGAAAACAAAAAAATAAAACTATTCACACCACACAAAGAGAGAGTCTTGCCCCGTTTTACTATAAAAATGCTATTTAAAGCTACTCATACCAACAATTTAGTGCAATTAAATGCTATTCGGTAGTATGAATCCATGTTATGTCCAATTAATTTTTTTCACTTGGTGTATAATGCATGTAACCTACTCATACCAACATTTTAGTGCATTCCAAATGTCTATACTACCGCTGCAATTCGAACTGAATTTGATTTCGTTTCTCTATTCCAATAACAATCTACAATCATGATTGTTGCCAACTTCAACCATCATTCGTGTATTACCTTAATAACACACGACATGATTACTATAGAGATAGATCTGAACTATGTGTACTACATGAACTCGAATTCTATTTTTTGAATACACTTGATGTTGATTCCAAATAATAGTACATTTGATGTACTAACTATATATTCATAATCTAAACCATGTTCCATACATGTACACCGTGTTTATCACACATAGTATAGTGCCCCGCCCCCTACATTATGACAAGTATTTAGACCTGAGCTGCAAAAGCCACACATTAGCCCAAATTATGATCAATGGTCTATATATTATACGTAGTACTAGCAAGATGCACATGCATTCCACAGAACATCAACATGATCAAGAGGAGGCCTGATTTGCAAATATGGAGAGGGGTGTGGGTATCTTTTATAAAATTGCGATAGTTTCCTTCCTATCCGTCAGATATAAATCGGACGGCCTATATTGCAGGATGGCACCATCATCAACAACTCTGTTTTTTATAGGAGTAGAGATAAAGTATATTATATGTAGTGTAACATGTTCATAACCACACCATGTGTATCACCGTTATATATATTCACACATGCGTCAGTTTAAAACACTATGATAAATTCTTCAAATATCTGAATTCGCTTTTTATAATGAAGTATGATCTCTATTCATCTTTTACACCCACGCAATCCTCTTATCTTGGTAGCTAGCTACCGCTAACATTCTCTCGTGCATGCAGATGCCCGCATCCCTCTCACCCTCCCTCAGCATTCTCTAGCTCCATCGTGCAAATTTGTCTTTTCACTTTAGGTCGTTCACCCACGGCATGTGTAGGACCCCCAGCTCCTTCTTTACAGCACACATCGATCGATATGCCTCTCTAGCCAGGTGTGCCTAGCACAAAACACAAGCTTCCCCTCTTCTCTTATCACCGTCCATGCCTCACTCCCACCACTCTCTTCATCGATCTCGTACTCGCACACTCCTCCCCCTCGATATAGTATGACTCTCGCACCACCTCCTAGATGCATCCCTCTCTCTATATCCTTCTCCTTGTGCCTCATTTGCTTCTAACACACACATGCATGTATACCGATCGATCTCCCAACATATACCTAGGTCGACTTTAACTATTCCCCCCCCCATCGATCGACGTACCTCACAAGTTATGTCTCTCATTTCTCTGACAAAGGACGATTGATCTTCCTATGTAGTTATGTCTACTTACCACAGCCATATCCCCCCCCCATCATTCGTGCATGCCTCCTGACCCGTCTCTCACACGCACATGCACAGATAGTATCGTTGTTCCGTTCCAAAAAAAATCATATAAGATGTTACTTCTTACCCAAAGGATCTTTGTATCCAACAGACACAAAATATCCATTTGACTGTTCGAAATTACTTCCACTGCTGCTTTGATGTCGAGGTAATTGTTGCATCACCACCAAAACCCACCATCTCTTAAGCTAAAGTAGACCGAGCTAACCCTATATTAGCATATTACTAAGATAAACAGAAGGCACTGTAGAATCATTTAGGACCTGAGCTTGCCAATCTGAATGTGGAGGGACACCAGCTTAGCCCGGGCCAGTAGCTTGGGTGGAACTGTGAAGAAGGTCAGCTCCTGCACGGCAACATCGCCGGGATCCCTGCTGCTTGTCACCTCCATTTCCACCTTGACGGCGTTTGTCCTGCCTTTGGGCTCCCCCGGCGGGCCGTTCGCCCATAGCTTGGCCACATAGTGCGGCAGTGGGGATGCCCTTGCTCTGATGCAGACGACCGACACGGCGATAGGCGAGCTGATGTCGAGCACGCTGCCGACCAAGAAAAACGTGCGGCTGTCCTCCTCCGCGAACAGCAAGAGCCATGGCTCCGACAGTGGCACTTGCAGCTGGAGCGCCTTGCCGTACTGGATCCTGTGCATGGGCATGGGATGCACGATGCTGATGTGGTGGGAGAGCACCAACGGCGGGCCTTCGTAGCCGCAGATGGGCACGAGGCATTTGCAGGGCGCGAGCGTACACACGCTCTAGTGATCGGCGAGCTTGTGGTAAGTGACGTAGAGCCCACGGCCTCGTGCGGGCACTCCACCCTCACCGAGGAGAGGACGACGTCCACCATCGTGTTCCACACGTCGAAGCCACCTCCACGCTCGTACTTCTAGCACTGCCGCTAGTTCCCGGGGCGCTCGACGCGGCAGCCCGTGCAAGCCAGGTGCCCTTCCTTGCACTACACAAATCAATCGAACGATACATCAATAAAGAAACATGCACCTTGCTCGATCAGCCGAACGGACGAGGTGTATTTGAACCTCATACACTGGAGGCTTCAAGGGGCGGAGGCACAAGGGGCAGTGGAGCAAGGTGAGGTCCATCGAGACCATAGAGAGCTCCATCGTCGGGTCCTGTTCCGTCTGCATGATCTCGCCCTCCTCGTGCACAACCATCTCTCGCTTTATTAGGGCCGGGGCATTACAAAGATTTACCGTCACATATTCATACTACTTCAAGGTGCATTAAATCAACACATGCAAGTATCAAAAGGAGAGTCACGGCATGCACGCATGCGTTGTAATTAATGCATCGGTAAACGCAAATTATTGAAAAATATATCAAGTGCAGTGCTTTGATGTGTCGCGTCAACTCGTACAAGACCGAGAAGTTTGATTACTACAACGCCCTCTCGCCTTAACCGCACCTGCCTTTGGCTGCATGACAGGTGGGCCACCGACCTGTTGGGCCCACCTGTCATGGACGCTAAGGCAGGAGCAGTAAGTCAATGAAGCTGCGTCCCTCCCTCGCCCATGAGCGTGGTGGCTGGCAGGACTAGGAGAAGCTTTCATTCGCTACACGCTCTCCCTCCCGTACGCGGTGGACATGCAGCAGTTCAATCGGTGTCAGATGGCCAGAAGCATACTGTAGTACTCCTCCACTGCAGTAGTACTCCCGAAGAGGCGAAGAGCCAAGCGCAGCCCGGACGCTCGTGTGGCAGTTTCATGTGTAGAGTAGTCTAGGATAGCGTGTACCATGCCTGTAAGGTTAAAATCATTGAGGTCGGCTACTCGGCTCCATGCTATATTTTTTTGATTAAAATAATCTTCTGGCCCTACCTGCCATCCTGGTGATTCTAGTTTGCACGCTCATGTGGTCAAGACAGGAATATATATTTTTATTTTTGGTGGGGTAAATGTTAGAGGTTGCAACAAATGTTGTATTGTACATTGCGGGTCTTTCAGCAAAGTTTAGAGGCAACCATGTGGGGCCAGTGCTATGATGTGTCGCGTCAACTCATACAACGAGGAGAAGCTTGATTTTGCTACTACACGCCTTCTCCCTCGCCCTTGCGCGCGTTGGCTCGCAGACGAGGACATGCTTTTGCTTATAGTACTACAACAAGCTATCACTCCCGCTCGCGGTGGACGGACATGCAGCAGTGGATTCGATACTATAGAAGCAGTAGTGCAACCCGAACGTGGTAGTTGTGAACCTTGGAGCATGCATAAAGCCAGGCTCTTGCATGAGACAAAATTGCTATGTGAGCCCACTATTGTAGTACTACTTGCTAGTATAGCCCTGTAAACCAGAAAGGAGTATTTGCCTTTCTAGAGATTTCAACAAGTGACTAGACTACACCGAGACGGAGTACATATGGAGCAAAATGAGTGAATCTACACCGTAAATAAAAATGTAGTTCTCTTGTTTTCCTCTCGGCCTTGGTCGCGGTGCACAATATTGAGTATACTAGTGTGATCTTGAAATTTACGAAGTCACCATAGGCACCTCGTCGTCGACGGGAACATCTCCTGACACGTGATAGACGCGAGCGACAGTCGCCTCCATAGGTGCTTGAATGCCAAGGAGAGAGAGGGTAGCGGTTCCCGAGATGTTGAACGATCAATGATGCATCCATAAATTACTCTACATGCAGAGGGAATTAATTGGAGAAGCAGAATAGAGCCAGCACGATGTGAATGCAACAGAGTTTGGATTCTCATATAAAGGCGCCCCACCACTCTAATCCATCTACTCCTCAGTCTCTGCACAACACTGCTCACTCCAATCCAAGACCAAGTGACCAAAAGCCAGAAGCACCTATGGAGGCGATGGAGGCGAGCGGCAGTCGGCTGTGCCAAATCATCCAAGGCGTCAGCCTGCGGCCCGCACCGCCTAGCATTTCCGGAGGGTGCTGGCGACCGCCGGCATCGTAGCCCTCACCGATGCCGGCTTCGCCTCTCGCATGGATGACATGATGGTCAACTCCATCTACAAGTTCGCCGCCGTCAAGAAGCGCAAACGACCTTGCCGTACTGCTCCAGCCCACGCGCCCAGGCTTCTCATTGCCTGCCACCCTCATCGGCCTCCATGGTGACGAACTCTTTCAAGCCCTGGTGGCCCTGCAGTTGCCGGAGGTCGCGATGAAAAATGTGCACCTCGAGGTCGGGCTCGTCGTGCAGCGCCTTGCCATGCAAGAAACCGTCGACCTACACATCCACGTCTATGAGGAAATCGTCTACATAGGCCACTACAAGGCCAGCGAGGACAGAAAGACGTTGGCCTTCTTCCAGCGGCTGGAATCTTCGGACGCCATTGTTCAAAAGCACGTCTACCTGGCGACGAAAGCCGCTGCTACTTAGCCGTCGTTCGGTGTGCCGGCGCCCTGAGTCGAGGAGGTGGACGTCGTCGATGGATGCATCTCTTCTTCTTGCCTCCTATAACCAGCACTGCATCGCCTCGTAGCCTTAATGTTTTATTAGTATAGGAGTATATGGCATTTTTATTCCAGTAGTAATGTTTTCACTGTGAAGTGGGGCCGCAGTTGAGCAAACCGACCATCGGCAAATCCCCACCCCGCCCACCGGGCGTCGGCTGAGTTTAGAATTAGAAGAGAGAAATGAGGGAGAAGAGCTAGCTGTAGCACAGACGCTATTGTTCGATGGGACTCGCGTTGATAGAATAGGAGTACTGAGCACTCGTACCTCTGTTTTTCAGGGAAAAAGCAGTCGTATGTCTAGTACTACCACTAGTTCGGTGCCTGCGACCTATACCTGTCATCACTTTAGGTCTTTTTCAAACTGCAGCTACGCTTCACCGTACATACTTTTTCACTCATTTATCCTCCTATATGTACTCGTAGGCTATTTCCACGTGCTCCCTTTCACCGACTTGTGGGACATAGAGCATCTGGGTCGTAGTGCATGCACAACTCGGAGCATATGCTGGGGTACTTTACATTTCAGGCCTCATTAATTACATGCAAACCCTCGCAGAAGAATAAATAAATGAATGAATTACTACATGAAACCGGATTATTTTTGTAGAAACCGGAGCATGTTCATTAAATTTTGGATATAACACGTTTATAAAAAACTACCGGACCTAAACCAGTCTAAGGGCCTCTTTGATTCACAGGATACTGAAAACACATAAATGGGGAAAGTATGATGGCGATGAACCGATACGAGGAGAACTCTACTAACTCAGTTAGAGGTTAGAGTTAGATTCTAACCCTAAACTAACTCTAAACCAAAGAGGTGTATGGATGGCAGGGTTAGATTGACAATAAGGGGCTGTTTGGTTCTAGGCCTAGGAGTACCACACTTTACCACACAATTGTTGCCAAACTTGCCTAAGGGAATCTTACCAAACACACACCTAAGTTGGTCAAACTTGCCTAACCTTAGGCTTAGTCTCAAACAAAACAGCCCCTAAATGTTCTTTCTCAATCACTTCGCAACACTGCTCACTCCAATCCAAGACCAAGTGACCAGAAGCCAGAAGCACCTATGGAGGCTATGGTCGCGAGCGGCAGTCGGTTGTGCCAAATCATCCAAGGCGCCGGCTTGCGGCCCCACACCGCGCAGCATTTCCAGACGATGCTGGCGACCGCCGGCGTTGTAGCCCTCGCCGACGCCGGCTTCGCCTCTCGCATGGACGACATGATGGTCAACTCCATCCGCAAGTTCGCCGCCGTCAAGAAGCATGTAGCGAAAGCTCCTACTAGTCCTACCAGCCACCACGCTCATGCACGAGGGAGGGACGCTGCTTCATTGACTTACTGCTCCTGCCTTTGTGTCTATGATAGGTGGGCCCAACAGGTGGTTGGCCCACCTGTCATGCAGCCAAAGGCAGGTGCAGTTAAGGCATCGAAGCTCAGACCGCGAGGGAGAGGGCGTTGTAGTAATCAAACTTCTCGGTCTTGTACGAGTTGATGCGACACATCAAAGCACTGCACTCAATATAAGTCTTTTTACACATTTCAAATGGACTACTACATACGAATGTATGTAGACATATTTTGCTTCGTATGTAGTCACTTGTTGCAATCTCTAAAAAGGCTTATATTTGGAAACGGAGGGAGTACAACACATGGATGCATGTCGTGACTTCCCTTTTGATACTTGCATGTGTTGATTTGATGCACCTTTCCAAATTTTGACTATAAATTTAACTAACCAAATTTTCATGCATGTCACAAAAAATTATGAGGCTGTTTGGATTGTGACTATGTTTGTTTTATGTTGCCACATTATTTTTCCCACACTTGGCACACTTGCCTAACTTGAGTTGCTCAAATTGTTAGACACACTTTGGCTTGCCTAAGGGAATCTTGCCACACTTTTTGTGTCTATGACATGTGGGGCTCACTGCTAATAAAAAAATTCTTGTCGACGGTGTGGCTAATAAAAAAGACTTATATTTAGGAACTGAGGGAGTAGAAAATACAAATAATAATGCATGTTGGGGCAACCCACATTTCCGATAATTTTAGCCGTGGGCTTGTTCACAATTTTTACGAGGGGGTGGTTGTTCATTTAATGGAGGGACTTGTACCAGACTTGAACGATACAAAGTGCGACCTGGCACATCGTAACACCACTTGGAACAAGCGGGTAGCTATCTCAAAAAACAATCAACAACTAAAAAAACAGCGACCTGGCATGTAGTACACAATTTTAAACGATTGTTTTGATGGAGTGAAAAAGGAAAACAACCCCACTACGTATATATAGGCTGGAGCCTCCGCGCTTGCTTGCTAGGGTTGCTCTATTTACGCACTCTCATCCTCTCCAGATCTAAACAAGGTAGGGGTGGTAACACTGTCTTTCTCCCTTCAAAAAAACATTGTCTTTCTATCCTCACCGCTAGTTACAGATCCGGATGTATCCCCCTTCGCCGGTGAAGGGGAGGAGGGGCAGCGTTTAGGCCGTCGTCGACAGCGAGGGAGGAGACCCACTGCCAGCCGCACCGTTATCTCTGGCCGAGCGCCGGCATGGCAGGTCCTCCGATCCCTTCGTCGTTGCCCTTGTGTTGGCGGATCCGGCCTCCCGCCGCCCACCTATCCACATCCGGATAACCTTCAGGTATATCTTCCTTCGAAACCGCCTTAGCTCTACTTCCCCAGCTGGCTACGTCGCTGCATGTGCATCATTTTCTACCTCTCACACCCTCTCGATCGGATGGTCCAACGTCACCTATTTTTTTTCTTCTATTGTTAGAGGTAAAGCTACTTCATGGAGTCGAATCTTGTACTTGGTTCAAACAAGAAATAAAGTGGGGGTGGGGGAATTTAGTATGTAGTACATCGGACTTGGTACAAACAGGAAGGAAAGGGGGTGAAAGTAGTACAGACTGGTCATCCAACCTATCTCTTGGTCGAAAAGGGAAATATAAGGGTAACGCTGAACACAGTGGTATGACCAGGAGTAGATTTGCTATCCACACATAGGAGTAGGTGGCTAGAGTGAACAAAAATGGGACCAACCCAAATATGTTTCTTGGATGTTTATTTTTCAGGGCAAACAACTATGAATCACCACTTTATGCCCCTGTTTAGGTACATGGTGCGACAAAATTTCGTGTTTTGACCCTTTTTGGATGGAAATTCAGGATCTGACCCCTGTTTGAATTTTCTCGGGATTTGACCCTTTTTCTTACCGCCACCAACTCTGGCCGGTAGGGTTAGATGGGCTACCGACAGGGCCCCTGGCGGTAGTGTAATGCCTAGGATGCGACTATGTCTCCTACGTGTCGAGGCATGACTTAGAGACATAAGCGCATTCTGGAATGATCTCAAGTATGGTATCTTTGTGCATCTCATGTAGAAGTTCAGGGGTGAAATTGTAAAAGATAGTTAGCTTACACTCGCCATGTCACACAATGAATACAATAACATACAATCATCCGAATAACACAGGGTCCCACTACGGACGAAATCCAAACGAGAAAGATACCATAAACACAAGGCCTGATCGCCCCTAGTAGGAACCACTAATGATCGTCGGGATACGAAACATAGTAACGACCACGCTCTTTATCGAACTCCCAGTGAAGTTCCGATCCATCTCCTGCATCGTACTCAGCTGTACCTGCATCTGGTGTGTGTTGAATCTGTGAGCCACAAGAACTCAGCAATCCCATTCCCAGCTATCAAAACTAACAAAGCCTTAGGTGTGGAGAGGCATAAAGTGTTTGTAGCAAGCACAAAGCAACTAGCTTACGAGTTCAGAGCGAGATGAGAATATGTGCCAACGGTCGCCAAGTTGATCAAGAAGTGATCCTAGCTACTCATGGTCATACATAACCCCACCGTGTTCACTTCCCGAAGCCCTTCGGAAAGAGACCATCACGGTTACTCACACAGGTAGTGTATTCTTATGAATATGGTGTCAAGTTATCTACAACCGGATATTAACAAATTCCCATCTGCCACATAACCGTGGGCACGGCTTTCGAAAGTTCAAAACCCTGCAGGGGTGTCCCAACTTAGTCCATCACAAGCTCACAATCTGCGGAGTCGCAACTCCAAAGTGGGGAGACCCGACTATTCTTGGAATCTCGTGCTCAAGATATTTTGACAAAGGTAAAACTAATCCAGCAAGACCTCCCGGTGTGCCGACACCCTGATAGTAGCCCCGCGTATCTCGTCTCAGGCCACGACCGGATAGGTCAAGCTACGGGAACCAGAACCTTGAGTTGCCTCAAGTCGGCCCCGCAGGCTGCCCAGTTTGGACCAACACTTATGAGGAGCACTGGCCCGGTTTGTAAAATTAAGTCCTCGGGGTCCGGAAAGCCCCTATGCAAGTTTTAGTTATTAGGAAAATGGAGTACCAAATTTGGGCCTTGCTGGAAAAGCTTTAAGCAGTGTGAATTATCAAGGGGGGCCCATAAACCCCAACCGTGTTAGGAACGCAAAATCAAGGAACATAACACCGGTATATTGGGTCCTAAGGTGGCATGAGTGGAACAAAACACCAAGCAGAAGGCCGAGCCTTCCACCCATTGCCAATATATAGGTGCATTAGTTAACATAGATATATATTGTGTTATCCCAATAAACAAGTTCATCATGGAGCAATCTTCAAACTTCACCTGCAACTAACAACGCTATAAGAGGGACTGAGCAAAAGCGTACTTACCCAATCAACGGTTTGCTAGGAAGGCGGTTAGAGTGTTTCATGGCAACAATAGGAGGCTGACAAAACAGGAATATGCATCGAGGCATAGCTAAAGAGCGAGACAACAAGCATAGGCAAAGATAGAGGTCATAACGGGGAATGCTCATCTTGCCTGGTAAGTCGTCGATGGGATGGTAAGACGCTCCTCAAACTCAGTCTCGACAAGATCCTCGAACTCGATATCGTCTCCCGGCTCTACCCAACACAAGAGCACAACAACGGCACAAAATCAAACACAATGCAATGCACAAACAACATGATGCAACAAATGACATAGGATGCAAGTATGATGTGTGTATGCATGAGGATGCTCTCAAGCCTAAGGAGAAGATGATGGAAATGGCTTCATCTTGGGCAACCAAGCAAGCCACTGGATAGATGGGAAGATTTCGGTTGAAATCGATATAAAGATCACCGGAAATGGATGCACGGTTTGCAAATGACAAGCAAAACAATATGCAATGCAAAACTGCAGTTATCAGCAATATGGCATCTTTGGAGCAAGAAATAAATATGCTACAGCACCCAAACATGAAGACAAAAGGCATGGATGTGAAATAGACATGATACTTAACAAGCATGAACTTAGAGCACACCCAAAAACTTAATCGAACACAATTAAACAAGAATGGAAAGTTGCAATAAGTTTACAGATTTCTGAGACTTAGTGAAAATTACAAGGCATGGCAGAAATTACAACAAGTAGGCATGTTTGCAAGCTTGTGCAACTCAACTCAAAGCATAGCATGGCATGTGAATATAACCAACAGCAAGAAGACTTGTTTGTGAAGCTAATCATGGCAAGAACATGGTCATAGGATGCATAGAACACTAGCTATTCACGTGGCAAAACTGAACTTGTTGATAACATGCTGACAGAAACATTTTATAGCTACTTGAGAGCATGAAAACAAAAAGCTACAGCAAGGCATCATGGGAAACAAGAGCATGGATAGCTAGAGCATAACATATACATCAAGGAACACCCACTGGAAAACTCTAATCATGCACAACAAAGACGGTGGCATCATGGAAACATGGCATAAAAATTAACAGATTCACACTTAGCAGAAATTTATCATCAAGATGACATGTTAACAAGCTTGATGCACTCCTCTCAAGACATATCATGGCATGAAAATGGATCTATCATGTAGAGCATATTCCAATGATCAAAACTAATGTTGACGTCTAGCTCATATGACACATGGATTAATATACACAAGCAAGACAAAACATCATCTCATAACAAGTTCAGAAACTTATCAGCCAAATGCACTTCTGCAACAGAGATAAACATGGCATAATGCATCATATCATGCAATAAAATACATCCATCTTGAAGAGCGTCACAAGACGAAAATCTGGACATATCATTTACTCTATTTGGACCAACATGCACAAAGTTACTAGCTCACGAACATGCCAACAAATTTACACAGACAACAAGTGCTGAAACAGTAACATCATGAAGCACTCTTGCCACGAAGATTAGGTCAACTAGATGAACTCTAACATGCATGAAACTGATGCTAACATGTACAGCACGACGATACGAACATTTCGATATATCATATGCGCAAAACGGAGCACCGAGCACAAAGTTACCACATGTCAAAGAGGACATAAAATTTACACGGATCTGGGACTTAGTGGATTTTTACCTTCAAAATTTTGGACGGGGGAGACGTTTTTATAGATAGAGGGAGCTAGGAGTGTCCAAATGGGGTGAGGTTTTCGCCCACACGATCACGATCCGACGACCGAGAGGATGGAAGTGGTTGTGCTCCGTTAGTGGGCTGTTGTGGAGGGGTGTTGGGCCAAAAGAAAGAGGAGCTTTTAGCCCACGAGGTTAACCGTTGGAGTACCGAACGACCTCCAAACACGACGAAACTTGACAGGCGGTCTCCACGTACTAAAACAACAACGTGCTACAAGTCTCACCTCATTCTGAGAACGTTCTACGGCCACTTGCGAAAGAAGGATTGGGAGGTGCCACGGGCACGCGTGTGAGTGTTGGAACTCGAAACGGACAACGGTAAGAGACGAGCATGACCGGGTGCAAGTGACAACACAAATGCAATGCAATGCACTGATGACATGACATGGATGATATGCACACACGCACACGGCAAAACGAAGAAACCCAAAATGAAGGAAGAGCCCAGAATGGAATTGATGAAGTCAACGACGCATATATTGCCATAAATGGAATTGTTACATCTGGGGCGTTACAAACTCTCCTCCACTACAAAAAGATCTTGTCCCGAGATCTAGGACTGAAAGAAAGCGGGATACTCGGAACGGAGAAGATCTTCTCGTTCCCATGTAGCTTCTTGGTCGGTATGGTGTGACCACTTCACTGTCAAGAATTTGATGGACTTGTTTCGGGTCTTGCGCTCAGTTTCTTCAAGGATAGCAACGGGGTGCTCACGGTACGACAAGTCTTGCTGAAGATCAATCTCCTCGAAAGGAATGGTGCATTCAGGCATCTTGAAGCACTTGCGGAGTTGTGACACGTGAAACACATCGTGCACATTTCAAAGTTGGAGGGAAACTCGAGTTGGTAGGCTAGATCACCTCTCTTGCCAAGAATCTTGAAAGGGCCCACGTATCTTGGAGCAAGCTTTCCCTTGATACCGAACCTCTGACTGCCCTTCATGGGAGAAACACGGAGATAGACATGATCACCAATGTCGAAAGCCAAGTCACGATGCTTGCCGTGATAGTAGCTCTTTTGGCGTGATTTCGCAGCCTTGAGATTCTCACGTATGACTTTGCACATTTCTTCGGCTTCTGAGATCAAATCATTTCCAAGGAGTTGACGTTCACCAGTCTCGGACCATTTGAGAGGGGTACGGCACTTTTTGCCATAGAGGATTTCAAACGGTGCTTTGCCTGCACTTGCTTGGAAGCTGTTGTTGTAGGAGAATTCGGCAAATGGAAGGCAATCTTCGCATTTCATACCGAAGGAGATGACACAAGCTCTGAGCATATCTTCAAGGATTTGGTTCAATCTTTCGACTTGACCACTAGTCTGAGGTTGAAACACAGTGCTGAAGCGAATCTTGGTGCCCATGGCTGGCTGAAAGGAATCCCAGAACTTGGAAGTGAACAAGCTTCCACGGTCTGAGGAGATCACTTGAGGAATGCCATGCAAAGAGACAATTCTGGAGGTGTACAGCTCTTCCAGTTGAGCTGCGTTGATTGATTCTTTGACTGGAAGAGAATGAGCCACTTTAGTTAGCTTGTCAATCACCACAAAGATAGCATCATTTCCTCTCTTGGACTTGGGAAAACCGGTGATGAAATCCATCTCAATGTGATCGAATTTCCACTCGAGAATAGGTAGGAGTTGAAGGAGAACGGCTGGACGTTGATGCTCTGCTTTCACTCTTCTGCAGACATCACACTCGTTCATGAATTGGGCAATCACCCTTTTCATGCGAGTCCACCAATAGGATTGCTTGAGGTCATGGTACATCTTGGAGCTTCCTGGATGTATCGAGAGGAGTGAGTCATGTGCTTCATTCATTATGAGCTTTCTGAGATCACCTTTGGGAACCACAATTCTGTCCTCAAAGAACAAAGTGTCTCTGTCATCAATGCGATAGCATTTGTACTTGGGAGTACCCTTAGCAATACCATGTTTCATCTTCTGCACCATAGCATCACTGAGCTGGGCCTCACGGATTTGATCTTCCAAGGTAGGAGCCACTTGAAGGTTGGCAAGAAATCCTTGTGAAACAACTTGGAGGTTGAGCTTCCTGAATGATTCACAAAGTTCAGGTTGGACCGGTTTGAGAAGGAGACTGTTGCAATACGCTTTTCTGCTCAAGGCATCTGCAATGACATTGGCCTTGCCAGGAGTATACTCAATGCTTGGATCGTACTATTGAATCATCTCAACCCAACGAGTCTGGCGAAGGTTAAGGTTTGGCTGGGTGAAGATGTACTTCGGACTCTTGTGATCGGTGAAGATGTCCACTTTTCTGCCCAACAGAAGGTGTCTCCACGTGATCAAGGCATGAACAACTGCTGCTGGCTCAAGATCATGTGTGGGGTAATTCTTCTCATTTGGTTTAAGCTGACGTGAAGTGTATGCAATGATCTTCTTGTCTTGCATGAGAACACCACCAAGACCTTGCAATGAAGCATCGCAAAAGACTTCATAAGGCTTGGACTCATCCGGAGGAGTAAGTACCGGAGCAGAATTGAGCTTCTCTTTGAGTGTCTTGAATGCCACATCACAATCAGGAGTCAACGAGTACTTGACATTCTTCTGCAAAAGGTTGGAAAGGGGCTTGGCAATCTTGGAGAAGTTCTCAACAAACCTTCTGCAATAGCTTGCGAGACCGAGGAAACTTCGGAGTTGTTTGACATTCTGCGGAAGTTCCCAGTTGACAATAGCTTCAACCTTCTCGGGGTTAACAGAAATGCCCTCGGCAGAGATAATATGGCCAAGATAGAGGACTTTATCAAGCCATAATTCACATTTGGAGAACTTCTCATAGAACCGGTGCCCACGGAGCCTGTCAAGGACCAAACGGAGGTGCTTGTCATGGTCTTATTTATTCTTGGAGAATACCAAGATATCATTGAGGTAGACGAGCATGAATTCATTAGTGTAGGGGTTGAATATGAAGTGCATCATTTGAGAGAAGGTGGGTGGAGCATTTGCAAGCCCGAAAGACATGACCGTGTATTCATATGAGCCATAACTCATTCTGAATGCGGTCTTGGGAATATCATCTTCATGGATATGAATCTGATGGTAACCCATCTGGAGATCGAGCTTCAAGAAAACCATGGCTCCTTTGAGTTGCTCGAACAATTAATTGATATTGGGGAGCGGGTACTTATTCTTTATTGTCTTCTTGTTCAATGTCCGGTAATCAACGCAAAGGCGTTCCGTGCCATCCTTCTTCTTGACAAATAGAACACCCCATCCCCAAAGAGAAGTACTTGGTTTGATTAGACTCATACGTTCTTGCTCATCGAGTTGTTTCTTCAGCTCCTTCAACTCTTTAGGAGAAAGTTTGTACGAACGCCGACATGCTGGCTCGGTACCGGGTTCAAGTTCAATGACGAATTCAACTGGACGGTTGGGAGGCATGCCTGGAACCTCTTCAGGGAATACATCCTCATATTCACAAACCACCGGAATTTTGAGAAATGGCATTAATCTCGCCCTTATCATTAAGAGAGAATAGCCTAATTGTGTTATCTCGAGATGCGAAGATAATCACATCTTTGGAAGGATGAGTTAGATTGACCTCTTTGTTTGCACAATCAATAAGAGCATCATGCTTCGAGAGCCAATCCATCCCAAGAATAAGATCAATGTCTGAGTTACCGAGAATAACCGGTGAAACCAAAAAACTGTAATCACCCATATGAACAGATATATCTGGAGCCATCATACTAGAAGTCATGTGTTTGTCGGGAGAAATAATTTGCAACTCCATTGGCAAAGCCACTGTGTCCACATTGTGCTTAGATGCAAATGGATATGACATGAAGGAATGTGATGCACCAGAATCAAACAAGACTTTTGCAGGTTTAGAGTTAACTGTAAGATTACCAATTATCACATCAGAAGAGTTCTCTGCTTGAGCTGCATTCATCGGGTTCACTCTTGCATGCTTGGGATTGTGCTTGACAATAGCATTGCTGACAGGTGGAGGAGGCGGAAGGCGCCTTGGGTTGGGACACTTGTTGGCATAGTGACCCTTCTGAGAACACCTATTGCAAGTAACTTCTGAAAGAGGCTGATGATAAGGACCGCTTGGTCTTGGAGCTTGGAACTGAGGCTTGGACTGGTTGCTTGGGTTGGGTGGGTGGGAGAATCCACGACCACCTGAGTGCTTGTTGTTGCTTGGAGGACGGAGCACTGAAGGAGGCGGTAGCAAGAACTTCTGCTGCTTGGCAACCACTTGAGAGGAAGAGGAGGAGTGAACATCATCTCTTATCCTCTTTTTGGAAGCTTCACACTTGAGCTGAGCTGCCTCTTGCTTGAGAGCCATATTGTAGAATTGGTCAAATTCATCCGGCTCGAACAAGGTGAGAGCAAGTTGGAGTTCATCCTTCAGACCACCTCGGAACTGGTAGATTTTGCTCTTGGCATCGGGGATGTCTTTCTTCGCATAACGGGCAAGATTCTGGAACTTGACATTGTATTAATAGACGGACATGGTGCCTTGCTTCAGGTTGCGGAATTGCTCATGCATGCCTTCAATGAAACTTGTTGGAATGTAATGAGAACGGAAATCTCAGCAGAAATCTGTCCATGAGATCTCACGACCACCTCTGGAGTCTTTGTACTGTTGCCACCAATCTGCAGCTTGATCTTTGAGTTGGAAGGCGGCAAACTTGACATAATCTTCAGTTCTGATGTTACTGCATTCAAAGTGCTTTTTGATGTCTCTGATCCAATCTTCAGCATCTAGCGGGTCCACACAGTAACTGAAAGATTTTGGTTGGTTTGCCAAGAATTGGTTCAGTGTCGCAAAGTGAGGTTGATTGAACAGATTTCCTTGGCCTTGGTTCCGTTGATTGCCTTGATTTGCTTGATTGGCTTGGAAATTCTGCATCATCTGCATGAGCATCTGAGTGTTCTGGTTGGTTGCTTGCATAATCGCTCTCCATGCCTCAGACGGAGGAGGAGAAGGAGGACACTCAGGAGGACGCTCTTCTTCACCCTCTTGGTTTGGGTTGGGAACCTTCTTAGGTGCCATCCTAAAGACGATGGCAACTATTAGCCATTGAAGCAATAAATAGATAAGCTGAATCAACGGCTAGATATATGCAACATATAGTCTTCACAATGAACATCCGAACAAAAATTGAACGAATGAATTCCATAGCTTAATGGTACAACAACTTGTCGAGAAGCCACTTGGGAGAACAAAATGATAGAATAAAACAACAAGGTACAGATGGAACAAATACATGATAGAAGTTTCGTCCCACATGTTCGTGCTGAATGCCCCATGGTACGTGTTACAAAGGGTCTTGCAATCCCTAGATCAGCATAGCCAAGGATCCTTTAAGATGCAACTCCCAATTGGAACAGCGCCCATGAAAACTCGTCATCAGATGTTGAACCCCAAACCTCATACCATGCATTCATTGGATGTTTACCTACGAGCTACTTGAAACCCACCTATTAATTCCCGGAGCTTTCCAGTTATGAAATCTGGTGTGGGGGATACAGGGGAAGCACCGTGCACTCAACTATGAACCTACATCCAGCTGTATCCATCCGTCAACACATAACCAGTCATCTTCGGAAAATGTTTACCTCGGACCTCCGAAACGCATCCGCTATACTAGCCGTGGCAATACTCCCGAACTATCTCCCCAGTACTAGGTGACGTCGGGGTTATCTCACCACCAGACATGCATAGAAGAGTTTTCGATGTCGGCCGCCTCTGGTATTCTAGAACCGCTATGATACATTTGTGACGACAACACCTCGGAGCTCAACTCCCCGGGACACTGCCACAACCCCTAAATGACAGGAGGCATCGAGAACAATGTTCTCGTCACAAAGATATCGGAACAATCCAAAAAATACCCGCGTGATCCTAAAAACAAATTGGTGATATTTTGAGAGTAGAGGAGATAGAACAACGTCAGGAGTCCTCACCAGAGTGATGAAGGGGATGTGGAGTAAAAAGAAATCCTACTCTCCGATATATATATAGGACTCAAAACATATTTTTGTGTGTGCCTAGACTCAACCGTCAGCGGTTAGATCAATCAGGGGGCTCCTAGGTCGGAGAAGGCTCTAAATACCAACTTGTAATGCCCAGGATGCGACTATGTCTCCTACGTGTCGAGGCACGACTTACAGACATAAGCGCATTCTGGAATGATCTCAAGTATGGTATCTTTGCACAACTCATGTAAAATTTCAGGGCTGAAATGAAATTGTAAAAGATAGTTGGCTTACACTCGCCACGTCACACAATGAATACAATAACATACATTCATCCAAAACACAAGGTCCGACTACGGACAAAATCCAAACGAGAAAGATACCATAAACACAAGCACGGATCCTCCTAGTAAGAACCACTACTAATCATAGGGATATGAAACATAGTAACGGCCACGCTCTTCATCGAACTTCCAGTGAAGTTCTGAACCATCTCCTGCATTGTTCTCAGCGGTACCTGCATCTGGTGTGTGTTGAATCGGTGAGCCACAAGGACACAGCAATCCCGTTGCCGGGTATCAAAACTACCAAAGCCTTAGGTGTGGAAAGGCTATAAAAGTGGTTGCAGCAAGCACTAAGCACTAGCTTATGAGTTTAGAGCGAGATGAGAACAAGTGCCAACGGTCGCCCAGTTGATCAAGAAGTGATCCTAGCTACTCACGATCAAGCATTACCCCATTGTGTTCACTTCCCGAAGCCCTTCGAAAAGTGACCATCACGGTTACTCACACAGGTAGTGTATTCTTATGAATATGGTGTCAAGTTATCTACAACCGGATATTAACAAATTCCCATCTACCACATAACCGTGGGCACGGCTTTCGACAGATCAAACCCTGCAGAGGTGTCCCAACTTAGCCCATCACAAGCTCACGATGTGCGGAGTCGCAACTCCAAAGTGGGAAGACCCGAGTATCCTCGGAATCCCGTGCTCAAGATATTTCGACAAAGGTAAAACTAATCCAGCAAGACCTCCCGTCGTGCCAACACCCTGATAGTAGCCGCGCGTATCTCGTCTCAGGCCACGACCGGATGGGACATCCTACAGGTATATATTAGACCTCGGGTTTCCCCAAGGTGGCCCCGCAGTCCGCCCAGTTTGGACCAACTCTCATGAGGAGCACTGGCCCGGGTTGTTAATTAAGAACTCGGGTTTGCAACGCCCTATGCAAGTTTTAGTTATTAGGCAAATATAAAACCAATGTTGGGCCTTGCTGGAAAAGCTTTAAGCAGTGTGAATTATCAAGGGGGACCTATAAACCCCAACCGTGTTAGGAACGCAAAATCAAGGAACATAACACCGGTTTATCGGGTCCTAAGGTGGCATGAGTGGAACAAAACACTAAGCAGAAGGCCAAGCCTTCCACCCATTGCCAATATATAGGTGCATTAGTTTATAACAGGTATATATATTGTGTTATCCCAATAACAATTCCGGACGTGGAGCAATCTTCAAACTTCACCTGCAACTAACAACGCTATAAGAGGGGCTGAGCAAAAGCATACTTAGCCAATCAATGGTTTGCTAGGAAGGCGGTTAGAGTGTTTCATGGCAACAATAGGAGGCTGACAAACAGGAATAGGCATCGAGGCATATCTAAAGAACGAGACAACTAGCATAGGTAAAGATAGAGGTGATATCGGGGAATGGTCATCTTGCCTGTTAAGTCCACGGAGGGATCGTAACCTTGCTCCTCAAACTCAGTGTCGATAGGAACCTCGAACTCCGAATCGTCATCGGGCTCTAACCAACACAACAATGCAAACACCAGAATAACAATCAATCATCATGCAATGCTCAAACACATGATGCAAGATATGATGCATATGAATATGGGCAGGATGTGATGCAACTCCTAGGGGCAAGATGAGTGCACATGTGGCATGGCAATAAAACAAGAACACAACACAAGTAGGGACACATCATGCAAAAGGAAACATGAACAAACTTAGTCACAAGTGGTTATGTAGTTGAATTAACCAAGCACCCAACAAGTTTTATAAGTTCCTTATCATGGCAAGGGGTGCATCTAGGATCAACAACATCATGCTAGCATTTTAAATGGGATCTGAGAAAGTCATATTTTAGAGTTGTTAAACATGTAAAGTAACAGCACCAACTTAAACTACACATTTTTCCACCCCAAATACATATAAAGTTTGTCAAATTTGGAGCTATGGATATTTAGTTATGAATTTAACAAGTTTGAGCATATTTTTAACACAAAATAATTCAAACAACAATTTAAATGTTTTTAGCATGGCAACAAACTGCATATAAATAAACTACACTAAAAACTAAGAAGTTTTCATATATAACTCATTTTAAAAGGATACATGCATATTTAGTTATTTAAAATGCAAAACAGTGGCATTTCAGTAAAATAATGCATTGGAAAATGCTAAAATACACAGGCTAGGAAAAAATATACACGGGCCGGATTGCAGCAACCTGCAACGGCCTAGGACGATTTGGCCCGAGTGACAGTGTGTGTGTGCAGGGAAAAGAAAACAGAACAGTGCCAAAATACATATTAAATGGGATCTGAGAAAGTCATATTTTAGAGTTGTTAAACATGTAAAGTAACAGCACCAACTTAAACTACACATTTTTCCATCCCAAATACATATAAAGTTTGTCAAATTTGGAGCTATGGATATTTAGTTATGAATTTAACAAGTTTGAGCATATTTTTAACACAAAATAATTCAAACAACAATTTAAATGTTTTTAGCATGGCAACAAACTGCATATAAATAAACTACACTAAAAACTAAGAAGTTTTCATATATAACTCATTTTAAAAGGATACATGCATATTTAGTTATTTAAAATGCAAAACAGTGGCATTTCAGTAAAATAATGCATTGGAAAATGCTAAAATACACAGGCTAGGAAAAAATATACACGGGCCGGATTGCAGCAACCTGCAACGGCCTAGGACGATTTGGCCCGAGTGACAGTGTGTGTGTGCAGGGAAAAGAAAACAGAACAGTGCCAAAAACAAAAAGGGGCAGCCTAGGACTCAAACCCAAGATCTCCTGGTTAAAAGAGAGAGCGACGAACCACTAGGCTATGCTGTATTTGCTGACAAAAGGAAGGCAGGGCGCAAGTTAAACATCTAAATGCCTGTAAAAAGAATCAAAGCAAAAGTAAAATAAAAAGGGGGTTGACTGCGCCCGAGGGGGGATCGAACCAGGGTCTCCACGTGGGGGCGCGGCATGAGTACCAGCTGGGCTAGGCGCGACTGTTGGCTAGAAAAAGGGCTCGGCTCCTTTTGAAGCCCTGAACAGGCGGTCCTTCTTCTTCCTCACCGCACGGGGAAGATGGCGATGGCGCCGACGAGCAACAGCAGCATCCAGCGAAGCCGCGGATCACCGGGGGTGCGGAGGTGTGAGAGCACGTGTTCCTGGAGCTACTACGAGCAGGGGTGTGTGTGTGCAGTAGCTCAAGTACGAGCTCGCGCTCGTCTCGGGTACGGCGGCGGCAAGGCTGGGCGAGGCCACCACTCCTTGCGTTCGAGCGCGGGCATGTGTGTGCGTGCATGATGGGGCACGAGGCAACTACAGCTAGGCGGGAACCGGAGCATGGGGACGCACGAGCACGCTGCAGCAAGTACACACACACACACACACACACAAAAACTACAGACTTCGCTGGAGCACCGGGAGCACGGCAAAGACATAGATCGGGTGAGTCTCACAAAGGTCTACATGCCACGAGATGGATGGGAGACGGAGTAGTGTTACCCAGCTTACCCCAGGACACGACGTGGTCGACGGAGACGAGCCCGAAGCGACGCGAGGGAGCTCTGAACTTGGCAGTTTTCTGTCCAAGAAGAAGAGGAAGAAGATGTGGTCATGGGAGTCGTTCCAGAGGCCGTGGCGACGCGTGCATTGCGGTAGAAGGACGCGGGGCTTCGTGGGTCCTCCCCGTGGAGACAGGAGGGCCGGAGGCGCGACGTGGACGGCTACCCCGAGCTCGAACTCGAGCTCGGCCGGAGCATGGCGGGCAGGGCGACGGCGTGGTGTGGCTAGCCTTACCTTGCGGCGACGAGGGAACGAGATGGTCTGAATCGGTCGAGGGGAGACCGGGGTAGGGTTTGGACAAGTTATATAGGGGCTAGGGGCGCCGGACGGCCGTCAAATCATCGAGCCCGTCGACGTGGCGTCTTGGATGTCTTGCCATACAGGAGCTCAACGATGCTCCTGTATGCGTGGGCTGTCTGGGCTGCGGGAGAGGGAAACGGGCTGGTTCTAGGGAAAAGGAGGCCCAGGTGGCTGCGCTGGGAATGCCCTTTCCCTTATTCTCTCTTTTAAATTTTCTGTACTTTTATATCTTCAGAATATAAAAGAGAAAAGACCAGGCACATAGAGAAGAGAAGTGAGAGATATAGGAATATCCCTAGAATCCTGGAGTTATGATGGAATTTATAAAATTGGTTTTGGTATTTTTAGAGGCAGAAAAATAAATCAAGTTTGAATTTTGTTCAAACTTGAGGCATTTTTTAACCTAACCAAAACAAGTCCAAATACGATGAAACTTGGCAGGGAGGTGAGTGGCAGGGTGTATGATTATTGAGCAAAGATTGAATAATAATGGAGAAGGAGAAAGTGACGTTGCAAAAACATGAAAGAAGAAGGAAAGAAGAGGTGATGATACTTGAGACCACATAGAGCATGCAACACATATCCTGCATGAAGATGACAATGCACCACAACATAGCAAGGAACATGATGCACCACATGAGCAAGATGAATGAGCAAATGCAATGTGACAAGTTAAGCACAATGCCTCACTTGATATGACCATGATGCAACATATGATGGCATGGCAATGCACTAATAAGCAACAAGCAAAAATAAAATAAACCACAAAGGAAGGATCCACAAGGAATTTGGATGAGGACAAGTTGAATATACTGCCAAAATGGGAAAGTCTTACATACTGGGCATTACAACACTCCTCCTCTATGAAAAGATCTCGTCCCAAGATCTAGGACTGAAAGAACTCCAGATATTCGGAACGGAGGTGATCCTCGCGTTCCCACGTAGCTTCCCGGTCGGTAGGGTATCTTTGCCACTGAAAAAAATAGCGCGCTATAGCGTCGCTAATAGCACGCTATAGCATATGGAGAATTGTCTCGCTAAATAAATCAATGTACAATGCCTCGCTAATAGCACGCTATAGCGCGCTATAGCACGCTAATAGCATATTTTTAGAGGCCACGCTATTTTCTGTAGCGCGCTATTTTTTTCATTCTTTGCGCATCTCATGTAAAAGTTCAGGGATGAAATTATAAAATATAGTTGGCTTACACTCACCATGTCACACAATGAATACAATAACATACAATCATCCGAATAACAGAGGATCCGACTACGGACGAAATCCAAATGAGAAAGATACCATAAACACAAGGCCTGATCGCCCCTAGTAGGAACCACTACTGATCGTCGGGATACGAAACATAGTATCAACCATGCTCTTCATTGAACTCCCGGTGAAGTTCCGATCCATGTCCTGCATCGTACTCGGTTGTACCTGCATATAGTGTGTGTTGAATCTGTGAGCCACAAGGACTCAGCAATCCCATTCCCGGATATCAAAACTAACAAAGCCTTAGGTGTGGAGGGGCATAAAGTGTTTGCATCAAGCACTCAGCAACTAGCTTACGAGTTCGGAGCGAGATGAGAATATGTGCCAATGGTTGCCAAGTTGATCAAGAAGTGATCCTAGCTACTCACGGTCATACATAACCCCACCTTGTTCACTTCCCGAAGCCCTTCGGAAAGAGACCATCACGGTTACTCACACAGGTAGTGTATTCTTATGAATATGGTGTCAAGTTATCTACAACCGGATATTAACAAATTCCCAATTTGCCACATAACCACGGGCACGGCTTTCGAAAGTTCAAAACCCTGCAGGGGTGTCCCAACTTAGCCCATCACAAGCTCACGATCTACGGAGTCACAACTCGAAAGTGGGATGTGACGCCCGGATAGTTAAGCTACAGTAACCTCTGCTAATGATGCCACGTCACCTCAATTACTGTTGATAAACTCGCGTTGATTTGAAACCGATTCAAGTTCAAATTCAAAATCAAGTCAAACGGTAACGGTTTTCAAATATTAAAATAAAAATGTTTGAGATGTTGCAAATTTTCACTAACTATTTTTCATGTAGAAGCCAACATTATTTGAGTTGCTAAAATGCCCCTAGGAATTAAACAGTGGAACAACAACCATTTAATGGACCTCTTCTTTTTCAAAAAAAATCACTTAAACTATTCCAAGTGCCTTGAAACTTTTTGTACAGCACCACATTATTGAACATAATTTATGTGGCAAGTTTCATATATATATAAATTGATTTGGTGGACCAATTAAAAAGAAAACAATAGCTAGAGCATAATACCTGCAAGATATTAGGAAAAGGGTCCAGCGCATACTTAGCACTTGAGCCCACTGGCTACAGTACCGGCCCAGCCCATGAGGAGGTCATCTCCAACCTCCTGTTCATGCCTATCACCGTGGAGGCAGCGCGCCCGTTCGAACTGCCGATGGGCACGCGTCGATCATCCGCGACCCTAAGGAGGGGATAAGGTCTTCCTCGACGCCTCTCGTCCCCCTTGCAACCCTAGACCACCTCACTTCCCCCCTCTCCTGTTACAGAAGCCGTCCGACGCCATCGTCGCCGCCACCTCGTCGATCCGGTGGCCACCGACCTCCCCGGCACCTAAGGAGACGTCCAGCAGCCTCCTCGCGGTCATCTCATTCCTCTCCACCGAGGAACCCGAGCCTGGACGCTCCGTACGCTCGCCATCGCCGTCGTCTTTGCGCACGGCCGCCACATCTCGTCGACAGTTGCCGCTCCTCCGATTCATCCCCGCGGCAACCGAGGTGTCCACAAGCTCCGGGGTGAGCTCCTCGACCGATTCCCCTTGTTTTTCCCGTCGATCCGTTGCTATAGCTTTCGCCTTGTGCTCGCCGTAGTCGCCATGGCCGTAGCTTTGCGTCAGCGTACGAGCTCTTTAGCTCCTGGTCGCCACCCGCGCCCACGTCCTTGGTTATTGCGTGCGCCCACGCCCCCTTCCTGCTGCTGTGCTGCCGTGATGCGGCTGCTAATGCTCATGCCGATGCTGCTTGCTGCTGTTGCTGCTCCACCCGCTGCAGCTGCTTCTGCCCAGCCGCGCCACCGCGACAGCCCGCGCCGGCCACGCCCGCTCGCCTGCAGCATGCGCGCGCGCGCCATGCCCCGCCCGCTTCCCCCGCGCCCCTGGCGCTTGCCTCAGCCACTGCACGCGCTCGACGCGCCCGGCTGCGTCGACCGCTCCCCGCCGCTGAGCTTTGCCCCGCGCCCCTACGCCGGAGCCGCCCCGCGCCGCTCCTCCACCTTCTGCTCGCCCCGCGTCGGCGCCCTGCTCCTCTACCGCTCAGCCCGCTTCCCCTGGCCTCCCGCACGGCCTGCCGACCCTGGCCGCCGGCGCCTCGCTGAGTCACGGCCTCGCCCCCCCACGCCCGAGC
>LR738709.1:112664141-112676055 GCA_902687465.1 Secale cereale | reverse complement strand
CCAGGTGGGGCCCCAAGGCCCCAGAACAAAAAAAAAAGAATAAAAATAATATATTATAAAAAAATAAAATTAATTAATTAATTAATTAATTAATCATGTTTAATTAATCTAATTAATTAGTTAGTTTAACTAAATAGTAAATAGATTAGATAAATCCTAATTAAGCTAAACAGTGTATGACACGCGGGACCCACACGTCAGTTTGACCCAGTCAACCCCTGTTGACTGCTGACGTCATGCTGACGTCATGATGATGTCAGCACACACTATTCTGGATAATGTTGAATTAAACTAATTAAATAAATTCTAAAAATGATTAAATCTTTTAAAATTAATATAAACTTTAGAAAATCATATCTTTTAATCCGTAACTCGGATGAAAATAATTTATATATGAAAGTTGCTCAGAACGACGAGACGAATCCGGATACGCGGTCCATTTGTCCGCCACACATCTCCATTATACCGAACATGCAACATTCCCCTCCGTTTCATCTGCCCGAAAATGCCTAACACCGGGAATACTTTCCCGGATGTTATTCCTCTTCGTCTGTATCACCGAGCACCGCGTTAGGTCACACGTAGCACCGCGTTTTGCCATGTTATGCTTTGTGATGCTATTGTTTGTTCTGTTATTTATTTGTTTCCCCTTCGTTGCTTATTTTCGGTAGACTCCGATACTGTGATAGACCCCCGAGACTATTGATGCTTCGGTGTTCGACTACGGCTACGCTTCCGAAGATTCCTTTCATCTGCAGAGCTTCCAGGCAAGCCCCCCCTTTGATCACCAGATATCGCCTATTCTTCCTTCTACTGCTTGCATTAGAGTAGTGTAGCATGTTACTGTTCGGTTACTCCTATTCTCTTGCATAGCCTGTCATTGTTGCTATAACCGTTGATACCTTACCTGCAATCCTAAATGCTTAGTATAGGATGCTAGTATTCCATAAGTGGCCCTTCATCCTTGTCCGTCTGCCCTGCTATTCTATCGGGCCGTGATCACTTGGGTGTGATCACGGGTATATACTATATACACTTTACATGATACATGATGTGACTAAAGTTGGGTCGGCTCTTTGAGTACCCGCAAGTGATTCCGATATGGGGGCTGAAAGGACAGGTGGCTCCATCCAGGTAGTGGTGGGCCTGAGTTCCTGACGGCCCCCGAGTGGGTCTTTGTGGCGGAGCGACAGGGGCAGGTTGAGACACCCAGTCGAGAGGTGGCCTGGCCCTGGTCGTTGTCCGCGGTGATTTTCATAATAACACGCTTAACGAGTTTGGATATTTGATCTGAGTCTGGCCAATTGGTCTATACGCACTAACCAGCTACGTGGGAATAGTTATGGGTACTCGACGTCGTGGTATCAGCCGAAGCCTTCTTGACGTCAGCGGCTTAGCGGCGCGCGCCGGGTTGGACCGCGTAACGCAACTTCCTTAGTAATGGAGGTTGCTAGGTCTGCTCACCGGCCGCGTACGCAACGTGCAGGTGTGCGTTGGGCGATGGGCCCGGACCCCTGCGCGCCTAGGACTTAGACCGGCGTGCTGACCTCTCTGCTGTGCTTAGGTAGGGCTGCGACGTGTTGATCTTCCGAGGCCGGGCATGACCCTGGAAAGTGTGTCCGGCCAAATGGGATCAAGCGTGCTGGGTTATGTGGTGCACCCCTGCAGGGAAGTTAATCTATTCGAATAGCCGTGTCCCTCGGTAGAAGGATGACCCGGAGTTGTATTCCGACCTCATGACAACTAGAACCGGATACTTAATAAAACACACCCTTACCAGTGCCAGATACAACTCGGTGGTTGCTCTCTCACAGGGTGATGTGCGGGAGGATCGCCGAGTAGGTTTATGCTATACGATGTTACTTGGTGAACTTACCATCTATTCTATTCTACTGCTGCAAGACGGAGGCTGCGAGAAGCGAGGCTACTTGTTACTTTCCAGCTACCCTCATCTTTTGCTGCAAGATGGAGGTTACGAGAAGCGTAGTCTTTGTTTGGATTAGCTATCCCCCTATTATTCTGGCATTCTGCAGTTCAGTCCACAGATATTACCCCCCTTACACAGATATCATTGCATTTGTAGTGTAGATCCTTGCTTGCGAGTACTTTGGATGAGTACTCACGGTTGCTTTTCTCTCCCTTTTCACCTTTTGTTCCTTCTTCTCGGATGACGCAACCAGATGGTGGAGTCCAGGAGCCAGAAGATCCCGATGATGTTTCTACATGGAGTTCGTCTTCGAGGAGTAGTTAGGAGGTCCCAGGCAGGAGGCCTTGCCTTTTCGATCGTTGCTACTTTTGTGCTAGCCTTCTTAAGGCAATCTTGTTTAACCTATGTCTGTACTCAGATATTGTTGCTTCCGCTAACTCTTGTGTTTTCGAGCTTTTGTATTCGAGCCCTCGAGGCCCCTGGCTTGTAATATAAAGCTTGTATTTATTTTAATTTGTGTCTAGAGTTGTGTTGTGATATCTTCCAGTGAGTCCTTGATCTTGGCCGTACACATTTGCGTGCATGATTAGTGTACGGACAAATCGGGGGCGTCACAAGTTGGTATCAGAGCCGACTGCCTGTAGGAATCCCCCTTTCCAACTCCTTGGCCGATGTTGAGTCTAGTCTTTGAAAAACAAATTTACTAACTTGTTGTGTGGCTTACGGGCCCACAACACCATTGGGTGGTATTAGGATCTTTTACTCCTCGTCTATACTCTGGGACTCTTATCTCTCTTCTATTCGGGATAAATGAATTTTGATAAATCTAACATTAGGATCTCGTTATCACTTTCACCCGGAGAGTGCCTTATGATCGATGATCGTCTGCTGCACCAGAAGACCCTGAAGATACTCTCCGTTGTTAACCCGAGAACTTGTGCTCATCACCTTTGCAATTCACTGCCACCGATATATCCCTATGGATATCTGCGTGCCCTTGTCATCCTCACGATCATTCCTCGTCGCTCTTAATGTTACAAGATGCCTCGAAATATTCTCCGTTGTCTCGAGAATCCTTTGAGTTTACTGTCTGGCAGTTTTATTTCGCATGAAAACCCTCACGGTTATTTCCTCACATTTATCGAGGACCCGTTCTCCTTGATTGTTCATATGTCTCCCAAAATTCTTCGGAATACTTTTCGATGTTTCGAAAATCCTCTGCAGGCTGTTACTCTTGAAATTCTTGCCTGCTTGCATTATGGTTAATTCCATATGGCTAGTAGTCTTTGTTAACATCCCTTGTCTTAGCCATTTTGAGCCTATTGATTCATTGTGTGCGTATGCACGTAGTCATCAGGTTATCCTTTATAAAATTATCTTTCCGGCTCAGACGTCATTCCGGACATGAGTTGGTTCTCGGCAATTCAAACCTTTATCGATTGTCCAACTAAGTGTTTTCAACTTATCCATCCTTGATCAGAGCGTCTGCTTCTGATCCTTCGTTCTGAAAACCATAATTTCTTTCTATTTAAGCATCAGACTAACCAGGTGATTCTTGTATCTGATGCCTCTACATTCTTTCTTCCTCTAAGTGAGTATCGATACTCACATTAGCTCCGTTGTGGATCGCCCGATCCATTGTTGGCTTATTATCCGACAGTGTTCTACATATTCAAGCACCTCGTGAGTTTTTCCCCTGATACATATTGTCTCTGGTAAATTGTATCCTCTCTTTGGACAATCATGCTCTACTTTCGAGCTGGTGTAACTAATTTTGAAATTTGTAGTATATGTTACTAAGATGCCCGATGGGTTGAACCTATGCCTTCCCCTAATCCGTGAGAACCCAAAAGTTTTCACAAGTCATATCCTTCCGGTGTTCTACCAGATAAAATCCCAGCACTACAGTTTTATCAAAGCAAGATGTGACGCCCGAGACCGACGTCCCAGAAGATTCTCGAAGCTTCCAGACGTTCCGGGTTGCCCGTGTGTTCTTTTGAGCTTGTGTTATTTTTTTTTTTGCATTGCATCATGTCATCATGTCATTTTTTTTATTTTTGCATCTCAACCTAATAAATTGTGTGGACCTTCGGTCCATTTAAATCGAGGGAAGATTGTCTTCTCTTTATAACATATATAAGCCTCTCAATATTTAGGGAGCTATATTTTAAATATTCCATTTGTTGGAATTCACCGTAACACACTTGCATATTCTCCCCATGTTTTTTTCACTTCGAGCTTCTCCTTCTAAACCTTGCTAATTCTTTTCCGTTGTTTCGAGGTTCCTCCAAAAATTGGAACATTTTTGGACACTTCAATATTCAGGTCTTAGTTCAAACTATTTGAAATAAATTCAAATATGTTTGAATTATTTTTTCGTCTTGGCCTTTTGTATTTTTCTCCGGTCGTGCTCATTTTTTTTACGAGCCCGGGAAAATATTCCCTCATGCCTACTTCTCTCCTAACCTCTCTTTCCTTTTCCTTTCAATTCTTTGTTTTTTTTTGTTTTGTTGTTGTCTTAAATGCAGAGAGGGAGAAAGCTGTGCCTCCTTCTAGCCCAGGCCGCCGGCCCATCCAGGCCTCTCCTCCTCCCTCCACTAGGCCAGGCCACCCTGGCCCAATTCCTCCCCGCGGCCCGGTTTCCCCTAACCAGCCCGACCGCAGCCACTCCAGCCTGAAACCCTAGCCACAGCGCTCTAGTCCCTCGCACTCCCTCACGTTTCCTCGTGCCCGCCGCCACCCTTTCTCTCGACCGCTTCCCTCTGTCGCCCCGATCTCCTCCCCCTCGGCGCCCTTCCCTTCCCCGTCCAGTGCCCCGACCTCGGGCCTTCTTCCCTCCAGCGCCAAGGAGCTCCGTCCTCCCGGCTTCCCCGTCCAGCGCCCCCTCCAGGCCGGCCCTCAGCGCCCTCCAGGGTCGCCTGCGCCATGGCGTCCAGCTGCCTTGCAGTCTCCTGCGCCGAGCGCCCTCTCCCCTCCGTTCCAGGCCGCGGCTTCTTCCTCCCGCGCCTCGGCAGGTGCCTCGGCAGGCGCCCGCGCCCAAGCTCTCCAGGCCCGTGGCACCGGCGCCCTTCTGCCCCGCGGCGGCCCTCCTCCTCGATCCGGCCGCGTCGCCGTCCTGCCGTCTCCATGGCCTCCACCGACGCCTCCTCAACACCGCAGCCAGAGCTCCAGCCTCGCCAGGGCCTCGTCTCCTGCGGGTTCCAGCACCCCCTCCGCGCAGCTCCCTTCGCGTGGCCAGGTCCCGCCTCGTCGTCTTCCAGCAACGGATCCGGCCGTGGTCCTCCTTGCTGTTGCTGCCGCCTCCGGTGGCCTCGTCGCCCTTGCTGTTTTGTTTTGTTTTCGTGCATGTTGGTGTTGACCTTGACAGAGAACGGAAACGTCTACCGCCAAAGACCACGACGACCCGTTCATCTACGGAAAAACGACAAGTTCGGAGACCACAAGTACCTCTACGAACGTCGAACGCCTAGTACCTCTTCATGACCGACAAGTACCACTACCGACGCCCGGATCCGTCGGCACCCTCGAGTACCACTACATACGGAACGTCTACCGTCGCCGGAAGCGCCAAGTACCACGACTACTCGGAGACCCAAGTACCACTACCGTCGCCCGAACGTCTACCGTCGCCCGAACGTCTACCATCGCCCGAACGTCTACCGTCGCCGGGAACCACTACTTCCTCTACGACTCACGAGAGCGGCTACTTCCTCCACTTCCACTACGTCCCTCTACGATCCCGAACCGCCCCGAAACGCACGCTTCGAAGGTATAACCCCGAGACGTGACCCGTGGATGCATGCTTGTTGTGTTGTATGAAATGTTTCCCGTGTGAGCACCGTGTCCGTTTCGTCCCTTTTGTTGTTCCTCGGTTGCCTCGTCGCCGACTCGTGGGAACCCGACAACGGGAACACCCCATCGTCTCGTTTGACTCGCTTCGTCACCTTTTGCACCGGTCTCTCAACGAGATACCGGAACCGAATTGTTGCCGTGGCATCAATTTCGGAATCGTTGCCGTGGCACTCTTTTCTTTCCACCACGGTGACAAATGCTTCTTATCTTGTTATTTGTCAACCTTTTAATAAAACTTGCATAAACTTGATCATGTCATCCGCATCATGTTAACAACCTTGAATGTGTGAATTGTTGTTGCTTATAATTATTAAACATGCTCATGGGGTTTTTCCGGATATGTTGTTGTTATTCTCCGGCCCCATTTAAAATGTCTTAATAGTGTAGTTTCTTTATGCTTCACCTCTTGCCATGTTAAAAACATTTAACCTTGTCTTGTAAATAATGAGAGTCAACTAAATAGTTAATATGTGGTGTTTCGTCAATATGCAACTCGTTGCATATTGAGCTCCACTTAACTTGTAGTATTTGTTTGTGCACTTTGCCATGCCTTGCATATTTAAACCGGACATGCATCATTTTGGATGTGCATCATATGACATGTTTATGATATGTGTGTTTACCGTGTTGTTTCTTTCTTTCCGGTTGCTTTCTTGTTAGCTTCGGTTTCGTTCCGGAGTTGTGAGGATCCGCTCGACTGTGTTGCTCCTTCTGCTTCATGGATCTGTTCTTCTCCCTTGTGGAATTCCAGGCAAGATGACCGAACCCGGATACCATTACTATCTTTGCCTATTGCTAGTAGTCTCGATCTATAGTTTTGCCTCGATGCCCATGTTCTTCTTGTCAGCCTCCTACTTGTAACCATTGCCATGATTAACCACCCTACCTACGCAAACCGTTGCTTGGCTAAGTACGCTTCGCTCAGCCCTTCTTATAGCATTGTTAGTTGCAGGTGAAGATTGAAGATGCTTGCTTCATGTTGAAGTTTGGTTGGGTTATATCACACAATATAAATGCTTAAAAAAAATGAAATCATCTATATACTGGCAGGGTGGAAGGCTAAGCCTTTTGCTTGGTGTTTTGTTCCACTCTTGCCGTTAGGAACCGTATAAACCGGTGTTATGTTCCTTGATTATGCGTTCCTAACACGGTTGGGGTGTATGGGACCCCCTTGATAAACCGCTAAGTGCTAAGTCTTTTCCAGCAAGTCCCAACATTTGGTACTATTTACCCATAATAACAACTTAATTAATTAATTAAATTTGCATAGAGGGTCGCTCCCTCGAGGATCCTTTATTTCTACATAGCAGGGGGGGCCAGTGCCGATGGTGTTGGTCCCAAACGGGGAGTCTGCGGGAACCACCACGGGGAAACTCGAGGTTTGGGTCCTGTAGAATCGCCCATCCGGTCGTGTCCTGAGACCTAGATACGCGCGGCTACTATCAGGGTGTCGACACGCCGGGAGGATTTGCTGGATTAGCCTTACCTTAGTTCGGTTTAACTTGAGCACGGGATTCCGAGAATACTCGGGTCTTCCCAACTATGGAGTTGCGACTCCGCGGATCGTGGGCTTGTAATGGGTCAAGTTGGAACACCCCTGCAGGGTTTGAACTTTCGAAAGCCGTGCCCGCGGTTATGTGGCAGATGGGAGCTTGTTAATTCCGGTTGTAGATAACTTGACACAATGTTTCTAATACACTACCAGCGTGTGTTCCGTGACTGTCAATTTCCGAATAGGGATTCGGGAGTTGAACACGGTGGGGTTATGTTTGACCGGCTTTAGTTAGGATCACTTCGTGATCATCCTTCGACCGATGCATTTCTCTTCTCGCTCTCTTTTGCGTAAGTTAGTGCTAGTTGCTGCTGCAGACTCTTGTTTTGTTTTCCTTCACCTCATATTCTTTCTTCAGCCTTGTCCTCACCTAAGGCTTAAATAGTCTTGTTACCCGGGAACGGGATTGCTGAGTCCTCTGTGGCTCACAGTTACTTCACCACACCAGATGCAGGTTCAGCCGAGTAAGATGCAGAAGCTGGTTCAAGTACTTCATCGGGAGCTCGATGAAGAGTGTGGCCTTTTGTTTGTGACGTTTCGATGTTCAGTAGTGGTTTCTACTAGGATTCGATCCTGACCTGTGGCTTTATATTGTTTTGGTATCTTTCTTTTGGTTCTTCACCCGTAGTCGGGTTGTGATGTTCTGAATGATGATTGCTTATGTAATGTATTGTGTGAAGTGGCGAGTGTAAGCCAACTATCTCCTTTTGCTTTTAATCCCTCTTTTACATGAGTCGTGCAAAGATACCAAACTTGAGATCATTCTAGGATGGATTTATGCCTTTAAGTCGTGCCTCGACACGTAGGAGGTATAACTCCATCCTGGGCATTACAAGTTGGTATTCAGAGCCTTCTCCGACCTAGAAGCCCCCACTGTTTGATCGAATCGTTGACGGTTGAGTCTAGGCACACACTGAAAACTTTTTGAGTCCTATATTATATATCGGAGAGTAGGATTTCTTTGCTTCTCATCCCCTTCTCTCTGGTGAGGACTCCTGACGATTACTCTTGTCTCTCCTATTTTCAAAAATTGCACCAAATTTTTTTTAGGATCCCGCGAGTATTCTGGGATTGTTTCGATGTTCTTGTGACAAGGATATTGTTCCCGATGCCTCCTGTTACCGAGGAGTTGAGCTTCGGGGTATCATTGACACAAGCATATCGCGACAGTACTAAATACTTAAGACGGCCGACATCGAAAATCTCTCCTATACGGCCAGTGGCAAGATAACCCCGACATCACCCAGTACTGGGGAGGTAGTTCGAGAGTATTGCCATAGCTTGTTATAGTGGATGCGTTTTCGAAGGTCCGAGGTAAACAGTTTCCGAGAAAGACTGGTTATGTGTTGAAGGATGGATACACCTGGATGTAGGTTTAGAGTTGATTGCGCGGTGCTTCCCGTGTATCCCCAACACCTGATTGCATAACTGGAAACTTTCGGAAATCTATAGGTGGGTTCATCTAGTAGTTCTAGGCATTCTTCCAACGGATGCACGATATGAAGTTTGGGGTTCTACATTGAGTGAAGTGGTTTTATGGACTTGTTCTGATCGGGAGTTGCATCTTAAAGGGTCCTTGGCTATGCTGATCCGGGGATGACAAAACCCTTTTGTAACACGTTCCATGAGCTCTCAGCACAAAGATGTTAGAACGAAACTCCTCTCTTGTGTTTGTTCCTGTCCGTACCTTGTTGTTTTTCTTATTTTCCTTTTATTCTCCAAGTGGCTTCTCGTCTAGTTGATGTACCTACGGAAGTCATTCGTTCAATCCTCTGTTCGAATGATATTGTGAAGATCATGTTGCATATCTACCCCTTTGTTTCGTTTTGATTCTGGTATTCGAGTTGCTTCGATGTCAAATGTTGATTCCATACCTTTCTTAATCGGTGTTCTTATATTTCTATGGGAGTGTTAATTCTTCTTGATCATCAAGATGGTCATGTTAATCCTTTCTAACCGGTGTGCCCTCTTTTCAAGTTATTCCATACGGACACCGTTGTGAAATCTGACGATTTGTCTGTTTCATTCATCCCAAGTTGTCTTTGTTTTTCCCCACCCTCCCTCCCTTTTCTTCTTGGAGCCAGAAATTCTCAAATGAAGTATCCATTTTATTCATGTGATGTTTCTTCATTCATTTCCTTCATGTCCTTATCCGGTGATTTATCATGAAGATGCTCAAGAGCTTCAAGTTCATTATTCTTTTGTTCTCAGATTCTGCCGGTGGATGTAATTCAAGAATTCGATGTTGATCTTATCCTTTTCCTCTTTTCACAATGCTTTCTTATTCCGGCGCACCAATTAATCATTCTTCTCTTGCTATTCATATCCGGAGTGCTAAAGATTCATAATTCCATTCTTAATCCGTTCAAATTATTTTGAGCTTTGTCCCCTTATTCAAGCCATTTAATTCAACCGGTGCAATATCTCTTTAGCAATCTTTTTTCCAACGGTGATTTCTTGAGTGGGCCCTAACCCACAGGTTTTTCCCAGGATCTTACCTGACTCTTCTTTTTCCGGAGTTATTCTCAAATTCTTTTTAAAGTGTGACGTAAGAATGATTTCCATCAGTCACATGCCTTCTCCAAGATCGCTTTCAATTCTTTTCATCATTGGTTCAACTTTTAATTCTTCATTCCGGAGTGCTCAACAATTCTTCTTGGCATTTCTCGTCTTCATTCTCAACATTTGAAGACCCGAGAGGTGTTTCTCTTAAACCTTGGCCGTTCTCTCAAGATTCGTGATTCTAGCTTCTTGCCATCCTCATTGTCGTTTTGATCGTGAGGAATTCTTTTATACCATCCGAAGCATTTCATGAATTCTTTTCTTTGTGTTCCTCCGAAGGCCATCATTTCAGAATATTTCTTCGTTCTCAGTTTTCAACTTCGTCCTCCAATATTCTTCATTGATGTCTCTTCGTTCGTCTCTATATTTTTACGGTGGTTCTCTCAAGTTTACTCTTCCGTTGTTATCGTTTTAATTCATTTGTTCTTTTCACAATCCTACCGGTGGTTCGTTGAAGACCTTTCTCAAGCTTGTGCTAGATCTCTCTTTAATTCTTTCCAACGAGAATAAGTAGTATGCCTAATCCTTGGTTGTCATCAATTTAAATTGGTGAAGGAGATGAATGACATAATTCTTATTCTTGTTCCTTCCAAGTGTTTAATTCTTTTGTCTGGAGCTTGTTCATCATATCATATTCTCGGTTCTAAGTTTTCATCTTGTTTTCCGGAGCTTCAAGTTATTTCAATTATATCATTTCAACCTCCATCTAATTCATCGCAGGCCTTGAATCTTATTCTTTTCATCTTTCACTTCTCATGCTTTCTTTACCGGAGTTCTTCATGGTGGTTCATCATGTTTTAATTCATCCTCGAAGTCTTCATCAAGATTCTTGTTGGAGTTCAAGCATTCTTCATCATGCATTTCTATAGCAATCCTTTCTACCTTATCTTTGAGGTGGTGTTATGTCATTCTTGACTATTCCTTCATGTTTTATGATTCACGAGTTTCAAGAATGAGATATTTAAACCCATCATTGTCCTTGTTCAGGAGATCTTTCCAACCATTCAATTTATTCTTTGGAGTTATCTTGGGTTGTATTTCACCTAAAGCCTTCCCTAAGGATTGTTGCTAATTGTGGTGCTTATAAATGACCCAAGTTCTTCATTTATCATTCCGGTGAATAAGTTTTTCGTCTCCTTGTTGATCTCTATCCAATCAATTGTTTAAGTTAGTGGCTGGTTGTCACCTCATAATTTTGAGATGTTTTCCATAAGCCCACGTGAAGCTTATTCCTTTTCGTTGTTGATTTTCCTTCAACTCTGTTCAACCCTTCTTCGTAAGGATGCTCTTTCAAATTTCATTTTGAGAGAAGTTGTCTTTTTCTTCTCCGTTCTTTTCTTTCCAATGACCTATGCTATTCTTTCATTCCGGAGGCATTCTGATATTGCTCTCTTCAAACCATCATCTCGTTTTATCGAGATCATGTTCTTTCCCTTGCTTATCATTTAACCGGAGTGTTGTGTCCTCCATTCTAATTCTCTCACCTTTTCATGTTTTGCCTCTCTTTTAACCGGAGTGCTGTCTGAATCTTTCTTACCTCTTGTGCCATTCTTTCAATTGTTTCGGAGGCAATGTGTTGTTCTTTTCATCAAGTATCACTTCATCTTCTCTAATTCTTGTTATTTCCTTCCATTTTCAGACGGAGTGCTGCCCGAATTTTGTCATTCTTATTCCTTGGCTATACCATTGCGGTTTCTTATTCTTTTGATCCGTGAGCTCTTGTTTCATGTCTTTCAACCTGCAAGGTTCTTATAACGCTCCTTGTTCCTCTTTTCTAACGGAGTGTTTCATCTTCGTTCATCTCCGTTGTATTCTTCTTTCTTCTTGTTCAACCTCTCAGGTTCTTTGGTTTCACTCGTCTGTCAAAGGAGCAACTTTGTTTTACCTCTTCCTCTTCCGTTTTTACCCGGTGATATCTCTAGGATCTCGGGTCGAGATCCTCTGTTAGTGTGGGAGAGTTGTGACGCCCGAGACCGACGTCCCAGAAGATTCTCGAAGCTTCCAGACGTTCCGGGTTGCCC
>LR738709.1:112594372-112646757 GCA_902687465.1 Secale cereale | reverse complement strand
GTCCGCCACACATCTCCATTATACCGAACATGCAACATTCCCCTCCGTTTCATCTGCCCGAAAATGCCTAACACCGGGAATACTTTCCCGGATGTTATTCCTCTTCGTCTGTATCACCGAGCACCGCGTTAGGTCACACGTAGCACCGCGTTTTGCCATGTTATGCTTTGTGATGCTATTGTTTGTTCTGTTATTTATTTGTTTCCCCTTCGTTGCTTATTTTCGGTAGACTCCGATACTGTGATAGACCCCCGAGACTATTGATGCTTCGGTGTTCGACTACGGCTACGCTTCCGAAGATTCCTTTCATCTGCAGAGCTTCCAGGCAAGCCCCCCCTTTGATCACCAGATATCGCCTATTCTTCCTTCTACTGCTTGCATTAGAGTAGTGTAGCATGTTACTGTTCGGTTACTCCTATTCTCTTGCATAGCCTGTCATTGTTGCTATAACCGTTGATACCTTACCTGCAATCCTAAATGCTTAGTATAGGATGCTAGTATTCCATCAGTGGCCCTTCATCCTTGTCCGTCTGCCCTGCTATTCTATCGGGCCGTGATCACTTGGGTGTGATCACGGGTATATACTATATACACTTTACATGATACATGATGTGACTAAAGTCGGGTCGGCTCTTTGAGTACCCGCAGGTGATTCCGATATGGGGGCTGAAAGGACAGGTGGCTCCATCCAGGTAGTGGTGGGCCTGAGTTCCTGACGGCCCCCGAGTGGGTCTTTGTGGCGGAGCGACAGGGGCAGGTTGAGACACCCAGTCGAGAGGTGGCCTGGCCCTGGTCGTTGTCCGCGGTGATTTTCATAATAACACGCTTAACGAGTTTGGATATTTGATCTGAGTCTGGCCATTTGGTCTATACGCACTAACCAGCTACGTGGGAATAGTTATGGGTACTCGACGTCGTGGTATCAGCCGAAGCCTTCTTGACGTCAGCGGCTTAGCGGCGCGCACCGGGTTGGACCGCGTAACGCAACTTCCTTAGTAATGGAGGTTGCTAGGTCTGCTCACCGGCCGCGTACGCAACGTGCAGGTGTGCGTTGGGCGATGGGCTCGGACCCCTGCGCGCCTAGGACTTAGACCGGCGTGCTGACCTCTCTGCTGTGCTTAGGTAGGGCTGCGACGTGTTGATCTTCCGAGGCCGGGCATGACCCTGGAAAGTGTGTCCGGCCAAATGGGATCAAGCGTGCTGGGTTATGTGGTGCACCCCTGCAGGGAAGTTAATCTATTCGAATAGCCGTGTCCCTCGGTAGAAGGACGACCCGGAGTTGTATTCCGACCTCATGACAACTAGAACCGGATACTTAATAAAACACACCCTTACCAGTGCCAGATACAACTCGGTGGTTGCTCTCTCACAGGGTGATGTGCGGGAGGATCGCCGAGTAGGTTTATGCTATATGATGTTACTTGGTGAACTTACCATCTATTCTATTCTACTGCTGCAAGACGTAGGCTGCGAGAAGCGAGGCTACTTGTTACTTTCCAGCTACCCTCATCTTCTGCTGCAAGATGGAGGTTACGAGAAGCGTAGTCTTCGTTTGGATTAGCTATCCCCCTATTATTCTGGCATTCTGCAGTTCAGTCCACAGATATTACCCCCCTTACACAGATATCATTGCATTTGTAGTGTAGATCCTTGCTTGCGAGTACTTTGGATGAGTACTCACGGTTGCTTTTCTCTCCCTTTTCACCTTTTGTTCCTTCTTCTCGGATGACGCAACCAGATGGTGGAGTCCAGGAGCCAGAAGATCCCGATGATGTTTCTACATGGAGTTCGTCTTCGAGGAGTAGTTAGGAGGTCCCAGGCAGGAGGCCTTGCCTTTTCGATCGTTGCTACTTTTGTGCTAGCCTTCTTAAGGCAATCTTGTTTAACCTATGTCTGTACTCAGATATTGTTGCTTCCGCTAACTCTTGTGTTTTCGAGCTTTTGTATTCGAGCCCTCGAGGCCCCTGGCTTGTAATATAAAGCTTGTATTTATTTTAATTTGTGTCTAGAGTTGTGTTGTGATATCTTCCAGTGAGTCCTTGATCTTGGCCGTACACATTTGCGTGCATGGTTAGTGTACGGATAAATCGGGGGCGTCACATGGGAAGACCCGAGTATTCTCGGAATCCCGTGCTCAAGATATTTCGAAAAAGGTAAAACTAATCTAGCAAGACCTCCCGGTGTGCCGACACCCTGATAGTAGCCGCACGTATCTCATCTCAGGCCACGACCGGATAGGTCAAGCTATGGGAACCAGAACCTTGATTTGCCTCAAGTCGGCCCCGCAGGCTGCCCAGTTTGGACCAACACTCATGAGGAGCACTGGCCCGGTTTGTAAAATTAATCCTCGGGGTCCGGAAAGCCCCTATGCAAGTTTTAGTTATTAGGAAAATGGAGTACCAAAGTTGGGCCTTGCTGGAAAAGCTTTAAGCAGTGCGTATTATCAAGGGGGCCCATAAACCCCAACCGTGTTAGGAACGCAAAATCAAGGAACATAACACCGGTTTATCGGGTCCTAAGGTGCCATGAGTGGAACAAAACACCAAGCAGAAGGCCGAGCCTTCCACCCATTGCCAATATATAGGTGCATTAGTTAACGTAGATATATATTGTGTTATCCCAATAAACAAGTTCATCATGGAGCAATCTTCAAACTTCACCTGCAACTAACAACGCTATAAGAGGGGCTGAGGAAAAGCGTACTTAGCCAATCAACGGTTTGCTAGGAAGGCGGTTAGAGTGTTTCATGGCAACAATAGGAGGCTAACAAAACAGGAATAGGCATCGAGGCATAGCTAAAGTGCGAGACAACTAGCATAGGCAAAGATAGAGGTGATAACGGGGAATGGTCATCTTGCCTGGTAAGTCTTCGATGGTTTGGTAAGACAGCCCCTCAAACTCAGTCTCGACAAGATCCTCGAACTCGGTATCGCCTCCCAGCTCTACCCAACACAAGAGCACAACAACGGCACAAAATCAAACACGGTGCAATGCACAAACAACATGATGCAACAAATGACATAGGATGCAAGTATGATGTGCGTATGCATGAGGATGCTCTCAAGCCTAAGGAGAAGATGATGTAAATGGCTTCATCTTGGGCAAACAAGCAAGCCACTGGATAGATGGGAAGATTTCGGTTGAAATCGATATAAAGATCACCGATAACGGATGCACGGTTTGCAAATGACGAGCAAAACAATATGCAATGCAAAACTACAGTTATCAGCAAGATGGCATCTTTGGAGCAAGAAATAAATATGCTACAGCACCCAAACATGAAGACAAAAGGCATGGATGTGAAATAGGCATGATACTTAACAAGCATGAACTTAGATCACACCTAAAAACTTACTGGAACACAATTAAACAAGCATGGCAAGTTGCAATAAGTTTACAGATTTCTCAGACTTAATGAAAATTACAAGGCATGGCAGAAATTACAACAAGTAGGCATGTTTGCCAGCTTGTGCAACTCAACTCAAAGCATAACATGGCATGTGAATGTAACCAACAGCAAGAAGTCATGTTTGTGAAGCTACTCATGGCAAGAACATGGTCATAGGATGCATAGAACACTAGCTATTCACGTGGAAAAACTGAACTTGTTGATAACATATTGACAGAAAGATTTTATAGCTACTTGAGAGCATGAAAACAACAAGCTACAGCAAGGCATCATGGCAAACAAGAGCATGGATAGCTAGAGCATAACATATATATCAAGGAACACCCACTGGACAACTCTAACCATGCACAACAAAGACGGTGGCATCATGGAAACATGGAATAAAAATTAACAGGTTCACACTTAGCAAAAATTTATCATCAAGATGACATGTTAACAAGCTTGATGCACTAATCTCAAGACATATCATGGCATGAAAATGAATCTATTATGTAGTGCACATTCCAATGAGCAAAACTCATGTTGACATCTAGCTCATATGACACATGGATTAATATACACAAGCAAGACAAAACATCATCTCATAACAAGTCCAGAAACTTATCAACCAAATGCACTTTTGCAACAGAGATAAACATGGCATAATGCATCGTATCATGCAAGCAAATACATCCATCTTGAATAGCATCACAAGACGAACATCTGGACATATCATTCACTCAATTCGGACCAACATGCACAAAGTTACTAGCTCACGAACATGCCAACAAATTTACACAGACAACAAGTGCTGAAATAGTAACATCATGAAGCACTCTTGCCATGAAGATTAAGTCAACTAGGTGAACTCTAACATGCATGAAACTGATGCTAACATGTAGAGCACGATGAGACGAACATTTCGATATATCATATGCGCAAAACGGAGCACCGAGCACAAAGTTACCACATGTCAAAGAGGGCATAAAATTTACACGGATCTGGGACTTAGTGGATTTTTACCTCCGCGAAAGTAAACGCGGGATGGATCCGTGCAGGACGGGGAGATCCGGGACAGGGACGGCGTGTTTTGTTCGGACCCGGTGGATCTCGTACCGATCCACTGGATCCGGACGAGGAAGACGGCGGCGCGGCTCCGGCGAGCTCCGGCGGCCGGAGCGGAGGGCGGACCGGCCGGCGGCAGCGGCGGCGGTCGCCGGTGGGAGCGGCGAGGAGCGCGGCGGCCGAAGCGGACAAAGGGTGGCGGCGAGCGCGGGAGCACCGGCGGCGGAGGGTGGCGGCGCCGGCGGTGGGAGTGGCGCGGCGGCCCGGCGAGGTCGGGGCCGGCGGTGGTCGCGCCCGACGGCGGTGACGGGAGGCGGGGCGAGGCAGGAGCCACGGGCTGGGAGCGGGCAGCGGCGGAGGCCGGGCGGGCCGGGCGGGCCGGCTACGGGCCCCGCGGGCCCGCGCGGTGGACGGCGGATCTGGCTGGCACGGGTGTGTCCGGCGCGGATGGACACGTCCGCTCGGCACGGATTCCGAGGCGGCGGAGGAGGAAGAAGGGGCTAGGGTTTTCTTTCGAAATTTTGAACGGGGGAGACGTTTTTATAGGTAGAGGGAGCTAGGAGTGTCCAAATGGGGTGCGGTTTTCGCCCACACGATCACGATCCGACGACCGAGAGGATGGAAGTGGTTGAGCTGTGTTAGTGGGCTGTTGTGGAGGGGTGTTGGGCCAAAAGAAAGAGGAGCTTTTAGCCCACGAGGTTAACCGTTGGAGTACCGAACGACCTCCAAACGCGACGAAACTTGACAGGCGGTCTCCACGTACTAAAATAACAACGTACAACAAGTCTCACCTCATTCCGAGAATGTTCTACGCCACTTGAGAAAGAAGAACTCGGAGATGCCACGGGCACGTGTGTGAGTGTTGGAACTCAAAACGGACAATGGGAAGAGACGAGCATGACCGGGTGCAAGTGACAACACAAATGCAATGCAATGCACATGATGACATGACATGGATGATATGCACACACGCACACGGCAAAACGAAGAAACCTGATATGAAGGAAGAGCCCAGAATGGAATTGATGAAGTCAACGATGCATATATTGCCATCAATGGAATTGTTACATCCAGGGAGTTACATGTAGGGTGCTTATACATGTCAGCACTTGGTCAGACGAGTTCCTTCTATCTTGATATATGTATTTTATTTATTTGATCCATATGTTTAGGTCTGCAATAGTGGCACAACCATTGCCATTCATCTCCAACACGACCCTTCTGCCTTGCCACTTCCATACGTGTACGAGTCCTTCCCCGAGCTTCTACAGCTAGTGGGAGCTTTTTCAGACGAGTTCCTACAGGAGACGAGGGCAGTGTGGTGGCACCAGAGGGAGGAATGGATCGCCGACGATGTGAAGTGTTGGTCGCAGAGTGTGAAGGAGTTCAAGAGAGTGATTGCAGAGATGGAGGGAGATCCAACTATCTCCCGTGAACGCCGGGAAGGGACCATTGAAGTTGCCAAGCAGCACTCCAACTAGGAGCAGCGCAATTTGGGCCGGAGGATCTACTTCGAGAGCAATGCGGAGGATAGAGCCAGGATGCCGCTCCCAAGTGCATCGGCGTTCGATATCATCAGCTGGGGAAGGGCGGAGGTGAAAACTCCAGTGGGCAAGGCAAGGTGGCAGTGCTTGAACGGTCGGATGTCGACCAGCGTTCCGCCTCCGCATGAACCGGCGGATCCGCTACCGTATCTGTCTCCACGGCCAGGCATAACATACGAGGGGGGAGGTTTACCCGCCCTATAAACATGTCTATTGCATATGCATCTATGTTTTAGTAGGGGTTGTCAAACTATGTGGACAAGTTTTCTATTTGCTATTTCCTTCTTATGAATCTATGTGTAAACTGTTTGATATTTGCTATGTGGAACCTTTATTAATATGTGCTATGCTGGACTGCTGGTGCACCCATTTTCACATGCCCTTATACCAAATATTTAGATGTTCTTAATCTAATGCCGCCGGTAAAAATGAAGCCATGCCACTGTTATAAGCCATGACAAGTTTAGCCAAATGTTTTTGCCTGTAATTGTTTGAGACTCTGACTGTTTCCTCTATAGCTTTTTGTGTAAACGGGGATATCCATTTCACTTGGTTGCTGGTGTGACCTTTTGGTGCACTGCACAAAACTCTTCTTAAAAGAAGTGACTTTTGTGTTATTTAACTCGAATGTCAAAATGGAACAGTTGGTTCATTTAGGTGGAACTACACAAAGGGAGATCTGTGTTCCAATCCTCATCATCCATATTGGCACCATAACCTTCCTTTAGGTAAGAATGATATTTAGTGCATGTGTTCATCTCTGTTTTGCGACTGCCATGAGAAAATAATGCTATTTTTACTAGTACACTTGTACTCCCTCACTAACAAACCCAATTCTGAAATAGAAGGCCAATCATGTACTTGGTTTCACCAACTGGTGAGGAGAATGAGAAACAGAGCATGAAGAGAAAGAAGAAGAAGAATAAACAGTGCGAAGGCGATCTTGCTGAAGCCAGAGGCCTTAGTCGAGGCCATTCAAGGGCTCCGGCAACGACTACCTTACATGTGAGACGATCCTCCAGGGAGCCCTTCCACTTCTGTTGTCTCACTTAATTAATTAGGAGTACTTAAGTACCACTAATTTATTGCTGCCTAATTTTCCTGTCGGAGTTAAACAAATCTTTAGTAGCACCCTATGCTAAATCATGTATGTGTGTATGTTTGTCTATGGAGGTGAATCATGTGGTGGAGCAGGGAGGGAATATTATTAGTGTCATGACATAATAGTGCTATTGTTTTGCATGTCAATTTATTGCCGTTGGTTCAATGAGGCAATATTTTGCGTATTGTCCATCATGAATTTGATGCTACTGTTAGAGTAACATGCTAATGTCTTTCTATCCTTTCTCACTAAGATAATCAAGGTTTCACCTTGTTCCTACTTGTGCAAATAGGGATCATGTTGTGCCAATCATACATTTTAGTGGAACTACACAAGACAATACAATGAACTGTATCCCAGCCTGTGCTTTAATTGTGCTGGAAGATCTTGATAATCTTTCGATATAATCTCAACACTGGTAAACAAGAGTGATTTCAACCATACATTTGAAGTGCACAAAAATATATACTATTGAGTGATTCCAGTGAGTGCTTTATCATCTCTTATGGGACTACATGAATAAGCTTTTTTCCTCGGGTTGGTACGGGCCTAAGGTCTTCATCCATATTAGTTTGATGTCATCTCTATTTGTATCGTCCTACTGTCATGAGAAACTTCTTTATCTTTGCACGTTAAAGTTTTGCAACCTATGATACATGGCAATGCTTTGAGCGTTGAGCTAATTGGCACTGATTAAATAAACTAATACCTCTCTGTAAGCAAGACTACTATGTTGCTAAGTTTACCCATTAAGATAATGAGGGTGCTTCTATTTGTTAGTGTATGTTTCATCAACTAGTCCCACTATTATAGTAATCTCACTCTCTCAATATATGTGCCAACAACGATGCTCGATTTTGGTGGAACTGCACAAAAACTTTGGGTGCTTCATTGCCTCGGCAGCTTCCGTCCTTTCCTGTCAGTCGCTAATTTGGGCCTGCTTTCTTCCTTTGCTGTCAGTCGCTAATCAGGGCCTGCTTTCTTCCTTTGTTGTCGGTCGCTTCGCTTATCTCGGCTTCCAGTCAAAGGAAAAAGTAATTGATATGCTACCTCACACAGGTTGGTACTGGTCTTTATCCTGATTATTGTGCTTGTCATGTATTGGTAATTTGGTATTGTGCTACTGTTTGCCAATTTTATAAAGGAGTAACTTGGAGCCTGAACTCACAGGCAAATCATTGCACTAGGTGATTTCAGTAGAACTGCACAAAAAGATCAGATGGACAGATACGTATGTCGTTGGTATGTACTCCAAAGTTCACTCAGACAAGCATTGATGTTGACAAGAAGTGCCTATATTCATTCGAGTATCAACCGGCGTCAACTAGTTGTCAAACTCCAAGTATTAGGAGAGTGAACGCTAAAAATATTGCTTGGCGCATAGCCCAGAAAAACACAGTTCGGTCTTTGGTCCCAACTTGTGCCTTTTGGTTATCGGCAGATATGGTAGCGAACTGTATGGCATGGAGTCTAAAGATTCCAGACAAGTTGGTTGACTCGTATATTCATCTGGCACTTAATCAGTCTGCACGCTAGGGATGCTCCATTTCAGTTGAACTGCACAAAAAAATTTGGGTGGTTCATTTTCTCGACCGCCTCCTTTCTCGTCTGCAATGTAGAATTTTGGCGAGCTACAGGACCAAGATGAGCCAGTAAACTAGTTGGATGAAAGTAGTGGCCAAGTTGCTCAAACCTCCCTCGGCACGAGGCCACTATTGGAGGATAAACCTACAAGCAAAGTTTAGATTGTCTGTGCTGCCTCTTATCTACTCGAAAGGTTACTCGTACAAGCATTAATTTTAGCAAGAAGTACCTCCGACTAAACACCATTCACCAGTCTGTACCCTAGGTAATTAAAGTTCGTCCATGGATCATATTGGCTGTGATCTCAATCATTTGGATGCATAAACATACTGAACATGTGTATATCTGAATCTTTTTGTGAATTATCTATGAATATTGTTGTGTGATCTATCAATTATTTGGATCCATAGACATGCTGAACTTGTGTATATATGAATCTTTTGAGTTGTTGATAGTGAATGTTGGCTATGAATATGAACATGTCCTGTGAACCTGAGTTTGATACGAATGTTTACCTTTTCTGTTGTGCTTGTGTGTGAACTTGTTAGTATGCCTACTGCGGGGTATGTGACGTGTGTGTGTCAACGGCACACCTTCTTCCCGAGAAGAATTGCACCTTCTTTGTTAGGGTAGCAATAGCGCATCAGCTCTTTTTAATCTTTTTGCTCTGTCAAGCGGAGGAGAGTGGGCGAGTTGTGTGGGGTGATCACTGGTTGACAGGCGCTTGTTTTGCCTTCAGTATGTTTTCGTCTTGTCCTTTGGCTCTTGTCGAGCAGGGCTGTAATTTTCTGTTTTAGTCTGAACTGGTGAACCTTAGTTTCAGTAGTTACTTCGACAAAGAGACGTTGTATGGTTTCATTCTGGTTAATGGAACCGGGGAGAGGCCTCCTTGTCTTCTAAAAAAATACCGGCCTATGGGCTTTTTCTTAAAGATCGGCATCCCAATGTATTTTTTAACCACATTATATATATTTATATTATTACAATTATCGTATATTTTATAGAGACTTATATATACATTATAAAAACACCCCACGTGTTATTAACTTATAAAAGTAAATGTTTAACAGAAGTTGGCAAGGAAAATCCTGATTGTTTTTGACTCACCGGCAAGGAAAATCCTGGTGATTGCGTACAAAAGCTTGCGAAGATTTTAAGGACCAATGTAATAATAACGCGCTCATTTTTATTTTGAGCAATAACTCGCTAATTTGTTAATTATGTATATAAAAATGTGCCTCTTCGGTTTATTTTTGATATTAATTGCTCCTTCTAACATAACATTATATATATAACGAGCCCAGCTAATTTATGTATTTGAAGGAAGTGCAAATGGGCTGGGATTTCTTAGATAATATAAATGGGCCACATTGAAGCAAAATTATTAGTTCACCCAGCCCAGCAAATGGATTGTACATTCTAGAAAACATGGGTTAAATATATGCCACATTTTTGCAGGCTGGCATGTGGGCCAATAGGTCGAAGCCTACGCATGGCGTTGTCAACTTGGTCGGCATGCACCTTCAATCTTTTGTCTTCTTCCTCCAGCGTCGCCGGGACCGCCAGGTCCAGCTTCCGGCGGCTAGCGGCTCTGCTTAGCATGCATCGCTGCAAAGCGCTACCCCACCACCGGTCAGGCTATCCCTCCACCCCTCCACACCTCCTGTTATTCTCCACCGACTGCAGCCCCACGCCACACCAAAACCAGTTATAACCATTCTCCTCCACTCAATTTGCGACTCCACTACCGTGTATTCCCATCTCCGAGTCGTTCCCGTCCGGGGCCTCGCCGTCATCCACCGCCTCGCTGCGCTTGGTGCGGCGTGGTCAACAAACGAGAGTCATCGGAAGAGGACTGTATGTGGAGAGCCTGACGGCTGGGACCCAAGAGGTCCATGGTCGCACGCAAGGAAAGTTCCTCCTTATTAAGCTGAAAAAAATGTTTCCTCCACCTGACAGCTGGGACCCACCGGTTGTATCTTCGCACGGAAGGAAGTGCCTCCATGTTATGCGAAAAACATTATTCCTCCCGTTGACAGCTGGGACCCGTCAGATTTGGTGGCTGTCTTGTGAGCCTACTAAGCGGACGTGTACGCATGGCTTTGTCAACTTAATCAATAAATGATTCTAGTAGTTGGACCGTTGGATGTTAATCCAACAACCGTGCTCCTTCTTCAACCTTTGTTCTTGCTCCTGTCTCCCGTGGGCGGCACCGCGGCTGTGCTGCCGCACACCCGAACCAGTCAAGTTTCCCACTCCTCTCCATCTACGACTCCACTGCCCCATCTTACCCATCTCTAGGTCGTTCTAGTCTGGGGCCTCGCCGTTGTCCACCGGCCTTTGGTGTGCTCGGCACAGTGTGGTCAACGTGGTCAACAACCGAGAGTCATCGGAAGATGACTGTACGTGAGAGGCTGACAGTGGGGACGCACCACGCCCATGGATGCATGCATGCAACGGAACACGGCGTGGTCAACGTGGTCAAGGAACGACTTCCATCGGAAGTGTACTGTACGTCGAGAGGCTGACAGCTGAGTCCATAGCCGCAGTAAGGAAGTGCCTCCTTATTACGCGGAAAATAATGATTCCTCCACCTAACTGCAAGGACCCACCGGACGGCCCACCGTATTTTGCGAAAAAAAGTTCCCCCCCTGACTGCTGGGACCACCGGACGGGTCTCCGTATATCGCGAAAAAAATGTTCCCCCCGTTGTCAGCTCGGACCCACCGGAAGTGCCTCCTTATTACGCAGAAAAAATTGAATACTCCCCCTGCTAGCTGGGACCCACCTTGGTGGGAGGGTGACTTGTGGGCCTATTAAGTTGACGAGGACGGAGGGCTTTGTCAACTTAGTCACTATGAATGATTCTAGCTCCAGTGACTGTATGATGTACATCCAATGGCCGTAGTGCTTCTTCAACCTCTGGTCTTCTTGCTCCAGCCGCCCAAACTAGCGCCGGTCGTGCCGCGTGCTCCTGCCTCTCGTGGCCGGCTGTGATGCCGCGGAGGCCTCACCGCCCCCTACTACTCCCGCCGCTGGCCAGGCCATCCTTGTACTCACCCACACCCCCTATTATTCTTCAGCGACGGCATCCTCACACCACTGCCGAACCAGTAAACCCCCGTACTCTTCTCCGCGTGGGCATCCACTGCCGTATCTTCCCCGGCTCCGCATCGTCCACTTCCTAGGCCGCGCCGTCGTCCACCGCCTTGGTGCTCTCGGCGCGGCGTGCAAGGTTGTCAGAATCGTGATTCTGTTATACGATTCTACGACCTTACGATCCAAACTAACCCTTATGATTCTACGACTTTAGTTCATAGAATCTACGTTTCTACGATCCTGATAGTGAAGATTCTACGATTTGCGATCCTACCATCGGGGCTCCGATCCGATTCGAAATCGCGATTCTGACAACCTTGGCGGCGTGGTCAATGTGGTCAACGACCAACTTCCATCGGAAGAGTATTGTATGTGGAGAGGCTGATAGTTGGGTCCACGGCCGCACCTGGGTCCATAGCCACAGCCCGGTTTTTTGTGATTTGCCAAGTAAGTCTCTTTGTCAGGCCTGTTGGGCTGCAAATCTTTCAAGACAAGGAGAGCTTCATTCGGCTGGCCGAGAAAATGGCCTATCAGTAATGAGAAATGGGATGTACATTTTTAAAACACATCAAACCGGCAATTAGTTTCAAATTTCTTTTTTTCATTTTGAGATTTTAAATTGCATTGATTTTTATGCATGGACAATTTGTTGGATTTTATATTGATTTACATTTATTTTTTAAATCAGTTTGAATGTGACTCGAAATTTCGGGATTAAAAACAGTTCGGACCACACCGAAATATGCAAAATTTCGTATAATTTTTTTACCGTGCCTACAATATGGGCTGTAATGCTAACAAAAAGAATATGGGTTCCAAAAAAACCTTTAGAATTAGCAAACGGGCTGTAAATTATTAGAAATAATGGCAGATGGGTTGTATGATGTTCTCCTCAGATTTGAGGCTTTCCTAAATAAAAAGGTTGACGCACAAGGAGTGATTGTTGGATGTCCATCCAACGGCCGTCGTGCTTCTTCTATCTCTGATCTTCGTGCTCCAGCCGCTCAAACAAGCGTCGGCGGGACTGCCTGCTCCCTCCTCCCCGCGACCGGTTGTGCTGCCGCGCAGGCCTCACCGGCCCACCGTACTCCCATCGCTGGCCTAGCCATCCCTCTACTCACCCACACTTGTTGTTATTCTCCGGCGACGGTAGACGAATCGGTAAACCCTCGTACAGTCGTACTCCCCTCCGCGTGGGAAACAACTGCCGAGTCTTCCTTGTCTCTGTGTCGTTCCCTTCCTAGGCCTCGCCGTCGTCGATCGCCCTTGCTCTCGGCGTGGCGTGGTGAACGTGGTCAAGGAACAACTTCCATCGCAAGAGTACTGTACGTGGAGAGGCTGACAGCTGGGTCCACGACAGCCGCAAGGAAGTGCCTCCTTATTACGCGGAAAATAATTATTCCTCCACCTGAGAGCAGGGACCCACCGGACGGGCCGATTTGGTGAAAAAACGTCCCCCCTGACTGTTGGGACCGACCGTACGGGCCACCGTATCTCGCGAAAAAACATTCCCCCCGCTATCAGCTCGGACCCACCGGAAGTGCCTCCTTATTACGCACAAAAAAATAAATACTCCCCCTACTAGTTGGGACCCACTGTGGTGGGTGGCTGACTAGTGGGCCTACTAAGTTGACGGGGATGGTGTGCTTTGTCCACTAAGTCAATATGAACGATTCTAGCTCGAGTGATAGTACGATGTCCATCCAACGGTCGTAGTGCTTCTTCAACCTCCGGTCTTGTTGCTCCAGCCGCCCAAAGCATCCGGTCGTGCTGCATGCTCCTGCCTCCCGTGGCCGGCTGTGCTACCGCGGAGGCCTCACCGCCCCCTACTATTCCCACCGCCGGCCAGGCCATCCCTTTACTCACCCACGCCCCCTGTTATTCTTCGACAACGGCAGCCTCACACCACAGCGAACCAGTGAACCCTCGTACTCCTCTACGCGTGGGCATCCACTGCCGCGTCTTCCTCGGCTCCGCGTCGTCCCCTTCCTAGGCCTCGCCGTCGTCCACCGCCATGGTGCTCTCGGTACGGCATGGTCAACGTGGTCAAGGAACGGCTTCCATCGGACGTGGACTGTACGTGGAGAGGCTGACACCTGGGTCCATGGCCGCACCAAGGAAGTGCCTCCTTATTACGCGCAAAATAATTATTTCTCCACCTGACAACGGGGACCCACCGGACGGGCCACCGTATTTCATGAAAAAAACATTCCCCCTGACTGCTGGGACCCACCAGCTACATCTTCGCACGCAAGGAAGTGCGTCCGGGCAAAAAAAATGATTTGCCCCCCTGACTGCTGGGACCCACCAGCTACATCTTTGCACGCAAGGAAGTGCCTGATAGTCGGGACCCACCTGGTCGAAGCATACGTAGCGTTGTCATTCTGGTCGCGAACATGTACGTACATACTGGTCAATGTAGAGGCGCGCACGTGTCGTAGTAGAGGCGCGCACGTAGCATGTACACGTACGTACAGCGGCTAGTGTGCAAGAAAGAAAATACGGCCACATACGTACATACGGGCAGGGTCTCGAATGCCTACTCGCGCATATGTACGGCCAGGGCTCGTGTACATGGCTGGGTCGGAACGGAGAAATAGCGTCGTCGTCGTGTTCATGGGGAGCCAACCGGCTGGGTCGGAACAGAATGTGTCGTCGTGTTCATCGGGAGGGCTTGGACGGAACAGCCGATGGAAATGAGGCATGGCGTACCGCAGAACAGAGGAAACAGCCTTGTGTTCGACCGGCCATGTTCGAAACGAGATCCTATTCATCGGGAAGGGTCTGGCGTACCGCAAAACGGAGGAAACGGACCTCCTACGGTCGAAACAGGGGTCCTATTGATCGGGAGGGGTGTGGCGTACCGCAAAACAGAGGAAACAGACTTGTGTTGGAGCGCTACGGTCGAAACGAGAGTCCTGTTCATCGGGAGGGGTGTGGCGTACCGCAAAACGGGACTCCACGGGATAATGTTCATCACCACCGTCGACCCCCTCCAGCCTCCATGGGCTAATGTTCATCCACCGTCGACCTCCTCCAACCTCCACCTGCGACTGTTCAGCCTTCACCGCGCGCTACTCCACCGGCTACTGTTCAACCAGCCCTCTCCACGGGCTCCTGTTCAACCACCCATCCACGGGCTACTGTTCATCTAGCCCTCCACCGTCTACTGTTCATGCAGCCCTCCACGGGGTCCTGTTCATGCAGCCCCAACCGGCCTGATCAAACGGAGTCATGTTCATGGAGAGGCAACACCACGGGGTCCTGTTCAGCCACCCCCATCAGGAACTGTTCATCCAAACCCCGCCCCCAGCAACGCTCATTGTTCATGTAGAGGCAGCATCGATCGGCTTCAGTTAGCAGCAGTAGCGAAGGAATCGCTCGGTCGGGTTTAGCTAACAGCCATCGATCGATCGCTCGGGTTCAGTAACGCGTAGCCTGCAGTGCAATCGCTCGGGTTCAGTTAGAGCTCAACGCCTCGCACCCACACGCGTACGTGTACGAGAGAAACGAGCATCGCTCGGCCCCGACCATCCACCGTAACCGGGAACACCCCAATATTTTCCTCGCCCTCGCTTCTACCACGGTTTTTTCCGTCATGGACGGCCCAAAGAATGTCATGCAGCTGCGTCTCCGGCCCTCCCAGGACGAAAAACCTATTTTATGTCATGACTTTTTGTCATAGAAGTAGGACCCCACCACATATATGATCATACCGTGTTTTGTCACAATTATTGTCATAGAAGTGTCATAAGTATGACAGAAAAAAGTTTCGTTCGGCCCAAAATGTCACGGATGTGTCTTTTTTTGTAGTGTCCTCTCAAACCCTAGTTCATCTCTTGTATCCGATCTTTATCTCAAAACCTCAGATTGGTACCTATTGGTTGCTAGTAGTATTGATTACTCCTTGAAGTTGATGCTAGTTGGTTTATTCGGTGGAAGATCATATGTTTAGATCCTTAATGCTATTCAATACACCTCTGATCATGAACATGAACATGCTTTGTGAGTAGTTACGTTTGTTCCTAAGGACATGTGAGAAGTCTTGTTATAAGTAATCATGTGAATTTGGTATTCGTTCGATATTTTGATGAGATGTATGTTTTCTTTCCTCAAGTGGTGTTATGTGAACGTCGACTACATGACACTTCACCATTATTTGGGCCTAGGGGAAGGCATTGGGAAGTAATAAGTAGATGATGGGTGTAACATCCCAATTTTCAATTTGGATGTTATCATAGATCATTCATATGCATTCATCATTTGAGCATTTTGAATTTTATTTTTATTTGGAAATTGATCCAAAGACTATGAGCGACTCAAGGACCTAAGTGAGAGAGTTGGAAGTTTTCCAAAGTGGACCCACAATTTTATTATTTTCCAAGTGGGGTTGGATCAAATAATTTTTTAACCAATTTTCATTTTCAATATTTTTAAAATAATGAGAGAAGATAATATTACTTCTTCAAAACAAAATAAAAATGTTGAAATTTGCATTTTGAGTAAAAATACATTTATTGGATTTTTATTTGCAAAAGAATGTCCTTTTTAGTATTTTATTAGTACTAAAAAGTTTATTTTCATTTTAGGCATTTAGGCCCAGAAAAATGTTCACCAAGTCCATAATAAGGCCCTAAGTATGGGTGGATTTTTTTTTGTAATTTTTAAAAAGGTATTTATTATCTTTTTCTATTTTTTCTGTATTTTCAGAAAATGTTTATAAAAAAATTGGGTCGGACCGACTGGGCCGATGCCCAGCCATCCCGACGAGCGCCACCGCCTTCCCCGTCCCGTGCCAGAGCCGCACTCCGCCGGAGTCCGAGCCACCACCGAGTCCGGCCAGCCCCTCGCCCAAGGCAGGGCCCCCAGGGGCCCCTTTAAATTGTGAGGCCCCCGAACCCTCGAGCCACCGCCGCCGCCTGGCGCACTTCGCCGTCGCCCGCGCCCGCCCACCCCGCCGCCTCGCATGCCCGCGCTGCCTCGCGCCGCCCCGCCGACCCCGCCGCCGTCACCGCCGGACGTCGCCACCCCACCGGTCCGCCGACCCGATCCACCCGAACCCACCACCCGCGATCGAACCGGTAAGACCGCCCAATCTTTTTCCCGGTTTTACCTTTTAGTTTTAAAAAAACTTAGATCGGTTTTTTTATCCCTGCATCTGTTTTTTAGGTTTTATTATACAGCGAACGTCCGTTGTTTAGTTCAGAAAAACGAACGTTCACTTTTTAGTCTTTTCTTTTTCTGTTTATTTTTGTGAGGGACCTATCCGCAATTAAAGTTTTACAGATACGTCCCTAATCTTAAAACGATCACTACTTTTTACTCGTTAGTCGGAATTAGATGAAACCAACGCCAAACTCTTCGTTTTAATCTCATCTATCCAGTAATACAACTCAAATTTGTTTTTGAAAGCTTTAAATTTTGATTTCAAACAGATTTTTATTTGAAATTTTTTTGATCGTAACTTGAGTTTCGTAACTCCATTTGAGTTGATTTTTTTTGCAATCGAAGCTATTGACCTAAACTTTCTGATAAGGCCAAATTTACTTAATTTTGGTACTGTTAGAAATTGTTTTCTATTGCAAGAGTTATTCGCTTGTTTTCGAAGTTTTTCGAGATCTGTTCTTCGATTATGTTGCATAATTGCTTATGTATGCTATTGTTTGATTGCGATAGAATTTCTGGAGTGCGAAGCTTGCTACTATGAGTCTCTAGACTTTAACGATTCTCATCAAGAAAAGTTCATACTTTGATCATACTTTTCAATACCCAGTTTTTATTTCATTAGTTCTATCCCCAAAGATTGCATGAATAGGACTTGGTAACATGTGGTATTGTTGAGTAGTTCATGAGGTAGGAACCCAATGACTTGAGATCAACCCAGGGAATATATGCTTTGTTACTTATTGCTTAGCCATCCTCGTAGACGTGGATTTGGTATGTGAGATTCATGAAAGTTGTGAGTGTAATAACAACTAAGGGAAAGATTTAAGGTGGCAACTTTAATACACACCTGGGTGGATTGGTTGCAAGGCACCTGGAGAGTCCAGTGTTGTCCTAGGATATTCCGGAGGAACTGTGTGATCAACCTATGGAATGCCACCCAGGCTCAAAGGGATCATATATCATTCATGCCTAGAAACTTCTGTGTGCAGCCACAAGCCATTATGGGCTCTGGCATAGTTGAGTATGTTGTGTGAGCTCTTTTAGTGGTGGACTAGCAGATGTAGGGGAAAGTAGGTATATCGATCTATCCAGGGTAAAGAGTGAATGCTTTTGAAAGACTATGTATTGATCTTTTGATCATGCATGCGGTCGAGTCTTGTGGGGAAAAGTGCACAAACCTCTGCAGAGTGTAAAATCTATTCATGAGTAGCCGTGTCCTCGGTTATGGACATCTTGAGTATCCTGGTATTTGAATTATGGACTGATCTCAACACTCTATTAATTAACTTGTTGGGTTTTAATGACATTGTGGATTTTGGGATTGAGATGGAGGAACCTTCTCAATATTGATTAATTCAACTGAATAGTAAATAAAAATGCATTCCTTTGTTGTAGGGAAAAACTAGCTTTATGCAAAATAAACCTTACAGCCTCCACCAGCCAAATATGCATATAGTTGTAGATACTTGTTCATCATCATTGCTACAGTGTGTTCTTACCAGCATATTCAATGTGCTGACCTACACTGGTGCAACATCTCATGTTGCAGAGTTCTCCGACGAAGAATAAGGTGCGATTAGGTCGTTGTCATGCACTCAATGTTTGCCGTGGAGTTGGATGGACTCAACTTATCTTTGATGCGTCCGCAGTTTAGTTTGGTTTAATTATTATTAGAAGGCCTTCAACCATATTTTTGTAATAAGACTCTTTATGAGGATTCTCGATGTTATAAATTTATGATTGAAACTCTGTTATAAATCATCAAGTACTGTGTGTGTCAGCATACCGATCCAGAGATGACACTTAAGCACAGAGAATCTGATCCATTGGGATCGAGGTCGCTACAAGATGGTATGAGAGCACGCGTTGACTGTAGGACGCGGCCACTAGAATAAGCCACAGGATGCTCTTCTCTACTCATTTCTAATTCTTCTCTATTTCTATTCTATAGATGTCAGACCCATGGAACAAGTTCACTCAGCCTGATGACGACATCCCTTTCGGAATACACTTGAAGGAAGTCACGAGGTACCTGCACATTAGAATACCAAGTTTCACTGGAACCTTCACTGCAACATTACTGGAAGAGTAGTGCTGGAGGATCAAAGTGAGTGTTCTTGGGAGGAATATTGCACTAGTTACGGAACCTCTTGAGCTTGCCTTTGATGCACCAACTTGGAGCTTGCGAAAGAGTATGGTAGCACACATCACCTTTGGATGCATCTGTGAAGTCTACAACAAGGATCTTGAAGACACCATCTACCAAATCTGTGGACGCCAAGATGAGCAATGGGAGATGATTCGCACGAGGAACGACAAGTCCATTGCAGCATTCATACAGGAGATGGACCAACACATTCGTCGCTATGAGAATCAAATGTGCACGCTCATGCTGAAGACCAAGATGGTGATGGCACGGAACATCGAGCTAGAAGAGGAACTCAAGACCACGCGCGATGGATATGAAGAGGAAATTGCAGTGCTACTGGAGCAGAATGAAGAGCTAATGAAGAAGGTTGGAACACTCGTGGTGAAGCCAGAACCAGAGATGGGCATTCATTCAAAAAACTACATTCTAATAGACGACACCGACAGTGATGAAAGCGACTATGAAGAAAAAGTTGGAGCGGATATTATGGAGTCTTCTTCCGATGACATCTATTAGATAACCACCCTGTAATCATTATTATTTCTTCCAAGTAGTTAGAATCGTTCACGAGTTTTGTAGAATCTTTTGCGTGACCTTGATTGAATTAAGTGTTATGATATGAATAGGTTTGTCTCATGTGCATATGGGTAGTGAATTATCTCTAGACATCATTCTATTATTTTCTCATCCCTCTAACCCATCAGATGCCTCCGAGACATGAGCCCGGATTCCAGTTCCCACATGAGTTCACTCAGTTGATCCAGCAGTAGAACACCTTGATGCAACTACCTGTTCAGAACCAAGGCAACAACAATAAAAGCAACAACCCACCTCCTCCTCCCCACGACAACCTGACCCGGTTCCTAATATAGAATCCGCCGGTATTCTCTAGTAGCACCGAGCCGATTGTTGCAGATGAATGGCTCCGCAAGATGGGAAGAGAGCTAGCAACTGCAAGATGCACAGATGCTAAGAGAATGCGCTTTGCCGCACATCAGCTTAAGGGACCAGCAGTCGCTTGGTGGGAGAACTACACCGCCACTTACCCACTTGCTATGGTTACTTGGGATCAGTTTCAGCAAGCCTTCTGCACTGCACACATTTCAGCTGGAGCCATGAACTTGAAGAAGCTTCAGTTTCGCAACTTGCGCCAAGGAAACTGTACTGTGGGGCAGTACGTGGATGACTTCATGCAGCTAGCTCGCTACACGCCAGATGATGTGGCCACTGACGCCGCGAAGCAGGAGAAGATTCTTGAGGGACTTAATGATGGGTTGAGTATGCAGCTGATGGTAGAAACCTACAACAACTAACAGGAGCTGGTAGATAAAGCCATCATGATTGAAGGAAAGCAACAGCATATTGAGACCCGCAAGAGGAAGTATAGACAGGGGAAGTATAACTCTGGAGCTCAGCCCCGCTATTCCCCATACTCAGGAGGACATAACCATCCCACCACTGGAGGCCATTCTCACAATGGAGGAAATTCACACAACCATAGTGGCCCCGGGAATGGCAATGGGAATGGAGGAAACAACAGTCAGAACTGTTCCACCCCGTCAACACCCGCCAAGAAGGATCTGAGTCACATTACTTGTTTCAAGTGCGGGAAGACTGGACATTATGCCACAAAGTGTCCTAAAGCAAAGAATTGAAATGGCAATGGAAGCCTAGGAAAGAAGCCCAACCCATTCACCAGAGGACAGGTGAATCACGTCAATGTGGAGGAGATTGATGAGCAGCCCAACGCAGTGGTTGGTAAGTTTTGGTTAATGCATTTATCGCCCTTGTTCTTTTTGACACTGGTGCATCTCATGCATACATATCAAGGGGTTTTGTGGAAAAGTATCATTTGCCCATTGTAGCCCTTAAGTCGCCTATGTTAGTAAGTTCCCCTGGAGCAGACTGCATGGCTAGTCGAGGCTGCTATCAATTGCCATTGACTATTGGGAGACATGTTTTTCCCACCAACCTCATCATTTTGGAATCCCAAGGTTTGGATGTAATCATAGGTATGGATTGGCTATCCAAGTTTGAAGGAAACATTGATTGCGCCAGTAGATCTATTCTACTCACCACCCCGGAAGGAAACATTAATTGTGCAAGTAGATCTATTCTCCTCATCTTAAGGGGGTAGGTTTGTAACATCCCAATTTTCAATTTGGATGTTATCATATATCATTATGCATTCATCATTTGAGTATTTTTAATTTGATTTTTATTTGGAAATGGATCCAAAGACTTTAAGCAACTCAAGGACCTAAGTGAGAGAGTTGGAAGTTTTCCAAAGTGGACCCACAATTTTATTATTTTCCAAGTGGGGTTGGATCAAATAAAAAAATTCACCAATTTTCATTTTCAATATTTTAAAAATAATGAGGGAAGATAATATGACTTCTTCAAAAAAATGTTGGAATTTGAATTTTGAGTAAAAATATAGTTATTACATTTTTATTTGCAAAAGTATTTCCTTTTTAGTATCTTATTAGTACTAAAAAGTTTATTTTTTAGGCATTTAGGCCCAGAAAAATGTTCACCAGGACAATAATAAGGCCCTAAGTACATGTGAATTTTTTTGTAATTTTTAAAAAGGTATTTATTATCTTTTTCTATTTTCTGTATTTTTAGAAAATGTTTAGAAAAAATTGGGTCGGACCGACCGGGCCGAAGCCCAGCCAGCCCCCGCGAGCGCCATCGCCTTCCCCGTCACGTGCAGGAGCCGGCCTCCGCCGGAGTCCGAGCCGCCGTCGACTCCGGCCGGCCCCTTGCCCAAGGCAGGCCCCCCCGGGGCCCCTTTAAATAGCGAGGCCCTCGGCCCCTCGAGCCGCCGCTGCCGCCAGCCGCTCTGGTCGCCACCCCGCTGCCTGCTCGCCGTCACCTACGCCCGCCATCCCTGCCGCCTCGCACGCCTGCGCTGCCAGCGGCCCCGCGCCGCCTCGCTGGTCCCGCCGGCGCCGCCTGACGCCGCCACCCCGACGGTTCGCCGACCCGATCCGCCCGAACCCATCGCCCGCGAACGAACCGGTAAGACCGCCCGGTCTTTTTCCCGGTTTTTTCTTTCGTTTTTTTAACTTAAATCGGTTTTTTTGACTAGATATGTTTTTTAGGTTTAATTATACAGCGAACGTCCATTGTTTAGTTCAGAAAAATGAACGTTCGCTTTTTAGTCTTTTCTTTTTCTGTTTATTTTCGTCAGGGACCTATCCGCGATTAAAGTTATACAGATTAGTCCCTAATCTTAAAACGATCACTACTTTTTACTCGTTGGTCGGAATTAGATGAAACCAACGCCAAACTCTTCATTTTGATCTCCTATATCCAGTAATACAACTCAAATTTGTTTCTGAAAGTTTTAAAATTTGATTTCAAACAGATTTGTATTTGAACTTCTTTTGATCGTAACTTGAGTTTCGTAACTCTGTTTGAGTTGATTTTTTTTTTGCAAATCGAAGCTCTTGACCTAAACTTTCTGATAAGGCCAAATTCATTTAATTTTGGTACTGTTAGAATTGTTTGCTGTTGCAACAGTTATTCGCTTGTTTTTGAAGTTTTTCGAGATATGTTCTTCGATTCTGTTGCGTGATTGCTTATGTATGCTATTGTTTGATTGCGATAGAATTTCCGGAGTGCGAAGCTTGCTACTACGAATCTCTAGGTTTCAACGATCGTCAGCAAGGCAAGTTCATACTTTGATCATACTTTTCAATACCTAGTTTTTATTGCATTAGTTCTATCCCCAAAGATTGCATGAATAGGACTTGGTAACATGTGGTATTGTTGAGTAGTTCATGAGGTAGGAACCTAGTGACTTGAGATCAACCCAGGGAATATACGCTTTGTTACTTATTGCTTAGCCATGCTCGTAGACATGGATTTGGTATGTGCGATTCATGAAAGTTGTGAGTGTAATAACAACTAAGGGAAAGATTTAAGGTGGCAACTTTAATACACATCCGGGTGGATTGGTTGCAGAGCACCTAGAGAATCCAGTGTTGTCCTAGGATTTCCCGGAGGAACCGTGTGATCATCCTATAGAATGCCACCCAGGCTCAAAGGGATCATATATCATTCATGCCTAGAAACTTCCCTGTGCAGCCATAAGCCATTATGGGCTCTGGCATAGTTGAGTATGTTGTGTAAGCTCTTTCATGGTTGACTAGCAGATGTAGGGGAAAGTAGGTGTACCGTTCTAACCAGGGTAAAGAGTGAATGCTTCTGAAAGACTATGTCTTGATCTTCCGATCATGGATGCGGTCGAGTCTTATGGGGAAAAGTGCACAAACCTCTGCAGAGTGTACAATCTATTCATGAGTAGCCGTGTCCTCAGTTATGGACATCTTGAGTATCCTGGTATTTGAATTATGGACTGATCTCAACACTCTATTAATTAACTTGGTGGGCTTTAATGACATAGTGGATTTTTGGATTGAGTTGGAGGAACCTTCTCAATATTGATTAATTCAACTAAGTAGTAAATAAAAATTTATTCCTTTCTTGTAGGGAAAAACTAGCTTTATGCAAAATAAACCTTATAGTTGTGGGTTCGAACTGGAGGCTGATAATGTAGAATTTTGCTTCCCACCTACCACCCACTTGGTAGCCACGATCAAATATCAAACCGATCTACTTGACTACGCTTCCAAAGACTTCGAAGGGATGGACCTCGAAGCCGAAGCAGATCTAGACCAAAACCAGCCCATGACCGGGCGATGGACAGCTACGTCCTCATACGATGTGTATATGGTGGACACACCTAAGGAGAAGGAGGGCCACGACGAAAATGATCCCACAAAGGATAAGCATGTCGATGAACCTCCCAACCATCGGCGTCCGAAGCGCCGAACTAAACCATGTAAAGGGAACGATAGCAACACTATCACTAACGACGGTGATAGTCCGGAGCAAGCCGAAGACCCCGCAGATCCAGCGATGGACCAGGTCGAGCGAGAGTTCGACGAACATAGTCTGAGACCGCTGTCTGATGACAGCGATGCCGAAGACAGCAATTATGAACCTGTCTCAGAAGAGCATGTTAGCCTGGGCGACGACAAATACATCGTCCCAGAAGAACCCTTAGAACAAAAGCACTTTCACCGGAGACTTATTGCCACCACAAGGAGCCTGAAAAAGCAGCAGTGGCGGCTTCGAGCCGCGCAGGATACACTCAATGATAGATGGAACAAAGTGTTAGACGCTGAGCAAAAATATGGTTGTGATCGCCAAACAAAGGGCTATCCTAAGCGTAAACTGCTTCCCAAATTCGACGACGAGTCTACTACACCTATACCTCCGAAGAACAACACCGCCGATAAGCTGGACCGACCACCTCGTGGACGGGACAGAGTGTCCAGCAACGGCGTACACAAGCCCGCACCCCCTCCCCGGAAAGGAAAGGAGGACGCGGCTCAGGGCTGAAAACACGATCTACATGAAGACCTGAACAAAAAGGCTGGCAAGACCATATCCATCTACGGATCCAGGGACCATGCTCCCGCATGGGGCGGCGCCTATCAAGCCAAATATGTCGGTCATATACCAGTTCGGGGTCAATACCAAGCATCACAATCGTCGTACATATGCCACGACATAGCAAAATATAGGGGTGCCGCACACCCTCTGTGCTTCACCGATGAGGTGCTGGATCACAAATTTCCAGAAGGCTTTAAACCCGTAAATATCGAGGCATATGACGGAAACTACGGATCCTGCTGCCTGGATAGAAGACTTTATTCTTCACATCCACATGGCCCGTGGAGATGATCTCCACACCATCAAATACTTACCCCTCAAGCTGAATGGACCAGCTCGGCACTGATTGAATAGCCTCCCAGAAAATTCCATTAGAAGTTGGGAAGAGCTTGAGGATGCTTTTCGGGCCAATTTTCAAGGGACCTATGTCTGGCCCCGGGATGCTGACGATCTAAGTCACATAATCCAACAACCCAGGGAGTCAGCCTGTAAGCTTTGGAATCGGTTTCTCACTAAGAAGAACCAAATCATCGACTATCTGAACGTTGAAGCCCTAGCGGCCTTCAAGCACATCATCCAAGACGAATGGCCAGCTAGACACCTCGGCCAGGAAAATCCGAGGACAATGGTTGCCCTAACTACACTCATGACCCATTTTTGCGCGGGCGAGGACAGCTGGTTAGCTCGTAGGAGCACCAGTGACCCTGGCACATCCGAAGCCAGGGATGGTAATGGAAAGCCACGACGTAATAAAAACAAATGTCGAAATAATGTTGGAAGCCCAGATGATACAGCGGTAAATGCTGGATTTAGTGGCTCCAGACCCGGTTAACGGAAGAAGCCATTCTAAGGCAACAAAGATGGTCCATCTAGCCTGGACAAAATATTAGACATGCCCTGCTAGATCCATGGCACCCTAGATAAACCTGCGAACCATACCAACTATAGTTGTTGGGTCTTCAAGCAGGCTGGCAAGCTCAAAGCCGAACACAAGGGAAAGGGACCTCAGAGCGAAGACGAGGATGAACCTCGCCAGCCGAACACAGGAGGACAGAAGAAATTTCCGCCGGAGATCAAAACAGTGAACATGATCTATGTCACTCATATCCCAAAAAGGGAGCGCAAGCGCGCACTCTATGCCGTTAAACCTGTCGCCCCCAAATCCAACCCATGGTCGGCCTATCCGATCACCTTTGATCGTAGGGACCATCCGACTAGTATCTATCATGGGTTTTCGGCTGCCCTAGTGCTCGATCCGATAATCGATGGATACCATCTCACTCGAGTCCTTATGGACGGCGGCAGCAGTCTCAATCTGATATACCAGGACACTATACGCAAGATGGGGATAGACCCGTCAAGAATCAAGCCAAGCAGCACGACCTTTAAAGGAGTAATACCGGGCGTAGAAGCCCGCTGTACGGGCTCTTTAACATTGGAGGTCGTATTCGGATCTCCCGATAACTTTCGAAGAAAAGAGCTAATCTTCGTCATACCTCCGATCTGAAGTGGCTATCATGCACTACTCGAAAGAACAGCCTTCGCCCGCTTTAATGTAGTCCCGCATTATGCTTATTTAAAGATCAAAATGCATGGACCATGGGGCGTCATCACGGTCAATGGAAATATGGAGCGCTCTCTCCGTACGGAGGACACCGCGGCCCTAGCAGCCGAAGTCCAAAACAGCATATTCAAGCCGAACAGCTCATCGGTCGTCAAGACAGCGGACACAGCTAAACGTGTCCGGCATACGCCTGAGTGCCGCAGCTCGGATGAACCTGAGCTCGATTAGCAGCTGCGCCCCCATCGACTGTCCCATAAGGTGGTAGCATACGTACCTCGTGTACACAATTATGCCCTTAAAATTCCTTGGGCGGTGCTGGGGGCACACTGCATATAAATAGTCCATAGTTCGGCTCGACCCTATTCGGACCCTAAAATTATCTTTCAAGGTTTGTTGAACGAACCAGCTTTATTTATGGCCACATTGGATTTCTTTTTTCTAGGTTTTTTCTCTTTCTTTTTCTTATTTTAAAGATGGCCATCACACTTCCCCCTTCAAGGACACATTACAAAGGAGAAAATGGCGCACATGTGAAGCAGGGACCCGCACTAAGGTTTCTTTTTAGATTAAGACCCTGTGTAAACCTTTTATGTCTTTTTGTTTTATACTTTTCTAGCATGTAAATTGTCCAAGGAAGTTATCAGCATTATCTGTAAACATATGGCTCGCCGTACTATAATGGGATATTATAGAAACAACTTGGTTTATATTGTGTTTGGAGTTTTATTCTCTCACCACATGTGTTCTCTCCCCATGTCAGATTGCCACATGTCCCTTGACAACAGGGTCCATTACCAGGGGCTATATTCAGCCCGGTATATGTCGAAAAGACCGAACACCTATAGGGAGTGTTCGATGTCCTGGATATTTGCTTTATATGCATCAGTTCTGAATCATGTCTTGGGTTAATAGTTGGATTGCCTGGCTCATGTGCTTACCCCTACGTTCCCGATTGTTCGACTAGGGTCTAAAGGGAGAACTACTACAATTGTACTTCTGGCTCGTCCGGTCAAGTACCTGAGTAGAGAAAGCCGAAAACTGACTGTCATGATATGCAAGAATCTGGTCAGCGATCCGGTGACTCGGTGTTATACTACAATCGATGGAGATCTACCCCGTGTTATACGAAGGGTTGGATTTTGCCCAGCCGCGTACAAATGGATACCTTAATTCGGAAATACCATATACGCGCCAGGGGCTACTACCTAGCCCCTCTTGTCAAACTCATATGGCTAAGTGAAAGCAATAACGCCGCATAGTCTGATTGCCTGGTTCGCTCCGCTTAGACCTCCTACATGGACCAAGACGTTGGATAAAGAGTGTCTATGCATATGACCGCAAACCCTAGTAATATTTACATGGGGGCTGAAGCCGATGATTGGAAACTTTCATAGTTAAATAAACGACCGCACGGGAGGTGAAAGTCGCTCACATTATAATAGCGCAAAAGTTATATACATCGGTTCATAAGCTTAAGTCTTTACAACCGGATACGACTACTCAAAGATAACATCCTTTGAGCACTGGCCTTCTACAAGGCGGGCGCCTTCTATGATGTCCTCAAAGTATCTCTCCGGCTTGCGGTGCTCCTTGCCTACGGGCGGGCCAGCAGTGGCTATGTCATGCGCCTTCATCCTCGCCTAGTGTACTTTCACACGGGCGAAGGCCATCTGAGCACCCTCTATGCAGGCCGAACACTTCAACGCGTCGACAAATGGACTCGCTTCGATGAGCCGCTTCACCAATCCGAAGTAGCTACTTGGGATTGGCTCAGCAGGCCACAGACAGACTATCAAGTCCTTCATGGCCGAACCCGCCATATTGTGCAGCTCGACCAGCTGCTTCATCTGGTCGTTGAGGGGCACCGGATGTTCTGGCGCATAGAACTACGACCAGAACATCTTCTCCGTGTCATTCCTCTCCTGGGCTCGGAAGTATTGGGCGGCGTCAACACTACTCCTCGGGAGATCTGCAAACACACCTAGAGAACTCCACAACCGTGTCAGCCCAAGGTACTTATGCCCCCCAAACATGCTCTGTAAGAGGAAGGTCCTACCAGATGCTATCTCCCGCGCCTGCCTGATTTCTTCGCAAACGTTGCGCGACTCGCTTCGCGCCTCCTGGGCAGCTTTAACTGCCGCAGTGAGCTCGGATGCTTGTTCTGAAGTATTCTCTTCCAACGCCTCGCATTTGTGAATAGCATCTTTGAGTTCATCTTTGACTTCGGACACCCGAGCCTCGTGCTTTTGGCACGCGGCCACTTTGGCCTCTAGATCGGAAACCGCTTTGTCAGTGATTGCCTTGCTCGCTTCGGCCTCCTTCTTGGCCTTGCCTTCGCGAGTTCGCCCTTGAGGGCCTCGAGCTTAGTGGCGCCAACTGTTTAATACAGAATATCATAAAGAGTTTATACTCAATCAATATTATTCGTCTTCTTGACATCTCAATTTTTCAAATCCGCATACCTTGTGTCTCATCTAAACGCTGGTTGACGCGGTCGAGGTCTGCATTGGCCACCAAAAGCTTCAGATTTAGTTTGGCAACTTCTGCATCTTGTGCAGTTGCTGCAACTAGTGAAGCCCATTCAAAGGCGAAAGCATAGAGTTTAGCTCTGTAAATATGCTATATTATGGATACTTCGTCTGATTCTATTTAGAATCACACAAAGCATCAGGGGATACTGGCTATATATGTGCATATAAAATAAATAAAGTTCCATTAAGAACATTACATTGCTTACCTCAAAGCATGTTAGCAGGCCGTTGAAGGCTTCATTTAGTCTGCCTTTGACGGACTGAATCTTCTTCATCATCGCACCCATTATGGTGCGGTGCTGCTCCACAACTGAAGCACTTCGTAGTGCTCCCTCCAGAGGATCCGACGCCTCCGGATTGGCCCCGGGCGCCGTAGGAACAGTTGTATCCTCCCCCGCCTTGGGGGTCTGGTCTTTGGACCCTGGAGCCGCGCTAGGCTCCGGATCGGTATTCGGCGGGGCCCCGGATTGTTTGGGCCCCCCTTCTTCAGTCTCCATGGGGATTGTTTCCCCATGGTCAGTGGCAGCCGAGGTGTTACCCATAGTCGCCCTATCACTTGCCCCACCCCCATCTCCTTGAGCAGGAGACGCACGCTGGGAATACACGTCGGTGTCCTAGCGGGCCATGGGCGATGGAGCTCGGACCGGCGGGTCACTCTCCGTCTCTCCAGACGCCAGAGAGTTCCCCTCCGATAAGGAGGCGTCGGGGTGTGCTCGGGGAGGGGTGAAGGTCAGCAGGTGAGAAATACTTAAAAAGCATTAATATACTGAATAAACAAGGTGCAGCAATTAACATATCCAAACAACTTACGTTTTGGATAGGGGCTTCTCCCAAGGCTTCACCACAAAGCTATGTTCGGACGATGAGTCTGAACGAACGGAGAGGTTTAGCCTCCTCCGGGGTGCGGCCTTGCTTGTGTCAGCAGTGGCCGCCGTCTTCTTCCCCCTACCCTGGGCGGGGGATTCTTCTTCTTCATCATCCTCTTCCTCTTCGGAGGAGAGGATGTTGATCTCCTCGGACTTCGCGTCCGCGGGGCGAGGGCCGCTCTCGGCCTCCTTGCTCTTCTTCTTGGACTTCTTGTTCGGCGCCTTGTACGGCGCTAGAACCAGCATCGCCGATAGTTGAGGCATGTCTGGGTCTTCTGGCAAAGGGGTCGGGCACTTAATCAGGATTGACTTCTTCGTCCAGCACTGTATATCACGCAAGAACTCCAATTCCTATTATCGTTAAAAAATGGAAAGAATATATGTTCGGTAAAAAATTTTATTACCTCTTGTGCGGTAAACGCAGTGATGTAGCCTGTGTCCTCAGTTTCCTTCGGCCCCTCCTTCTGGCTCTTGAAGAGATGTTTCCAGCTCTCTTCGTGCATGGAGCCGAAGAGATGCTTCAGGGGCCGGTCTCCTGCCCGATCGAACTCCCATACAGAGGAATCCCGGTGTTGGCAAGGAAGGACAAGCCGGGCCAGCATTACCTGAACCACGGTTGTGCGTTGGTAGCCCTTGGTGATCATGCTGGACACATGGCCTTGGAGTGCCGTCACCTCTAGCTGAGACCCCCAGTGTGGACTCTTTTCGGTCCAGGAGGTTAGCCTCATCGGGGGTCCAGATCTGAAAGCGGGCGCCGCCGCCCATTTGGCATCGTGGGGCTCAGTGATATAGAACCATTCCTGCTGCCGAACCTTGTTCGTCTTCATGAACGACCCATTTGGCCAAGTTGCATTCGGGAGCTTGCTTATCATAGCGCCCTCGCACTCCGCGTGTTGCCCGTCCACCACCTTCGGCTTCACGTTGTCTTGAGCCATAGGCCGAAGTGTGGGGGGACGCAGAGGAAAGCTTCACACACCACTATGAAAGCAGAGATTTGAAGGATTGAATTCGGGGATAGATCATGGAAATCTAGCCCGTAGAAAAACAGCAAACCCCGTACAAAGGGGTGAAGAGGGCATCCTAGCACCCTAACGAAGTGCGAGAGGAACACAACTCTCTCGCCCGCCTCCGGGACAGGAATCACCTGGTCCTAGGTGGGGACTCGGTGCGCAATGCTAGCAGCGAGATAGCCCGCGCTCCGGAGAGCCTCCACGGCCTTCTCAGTAACCCTGGAGGCCTCCCACTTGCCCTTGGCGCCGGATCCAGCCATTGCTGGGGAAGGAAGTGGTGGTCGAGGAACGGAGAACTACGGGCGCAAGAGATGAGGATGCTGGGGCTAGGGAGATTGGAGAGCTCGGGCTTGAGGAAAGCGTGGGGATGATGGAAGGGATTGATATCCTTTTATAACACTGTGAATACAGAACGTCCCCCCACTTTAGCTGCAAATATCATCGGTTCCCAAAGCGGTCGTGTGTAATGCGTGATTTGCATGCTCACGTCACATTGATAAGGATCCCCTAATAAGCGGGCACGATCTCTGTATTGATAAGACGTGCCAAGTGGGGTTATACCTCGAAACGCGAAACTAGGACCAAATAAAATGGTCTGATATGTTAGTGGGATGGACGCGATGCTTCACCAAAAAGTTTTCAGTAAAGACACACTACTTGATGCCTTGCCTTCAAGGCTAAGGGTTGTACTAACCATGGAGAGCCGAACACAATACACTTTTTGCAGAAGATATTTTCGGAAGAAGGAACCCGCCTTGCAATGCCGAAGACAATACAGAAGCTGAACTCATCATCATCGAAGACAGGTTCAGGGGCTACTGGGGGAGTCCTGGATTGAGGGGTCCTCATGTGGCCGGATAACTCGTGGCGTGCCGGACTGGTGGGTCGTGAAGATCATTGCTGAAGATCGTCTCTCGTATCCGGATAGGACTCCTGTGTGCGTATAATGGCAGGTTTTAGGTTCGGGTGTAATCTTTCCTTCCTCTTCAAGATGGTTATGTACAAACCCTAGGGCCCTCCGGTGCATATATAAACTGGATGGTTTAGTTCGTAGAGGCTAGAGAGAGAACAACAGAATCATAGGCTAGACTTTTAGGTTTTAGCCATTATGATCTCGAGGTAGATCAACTCTTGTAATCATATTCATCAAGATCAATCTAGCAGGAAGTAGGGTATTACCTTGATCAAGAGGTCCAGAACTTGGGTAAACATCGTGTCCCCAGTCTCCTGTTACCATCGATCCTCAGATGCATAGTTCGTGACCCCCTACCCGATATCCACCGGTTTTGACACCGACAGCCTCCACCAGCCAAATATGCATATAGTTGTAGATACTTGTTCATCATTATTGCTACAGTGTGTTCTTGCCAGCATATTCAATGTGCTGACCTACACGGCTGCAACGTCTCTTGTTGCAGAGTTCTCCGATGAAGAATAAGGTGCGATTAGGTCGTAGTCATGAACTCAATGTTTGTCGTGGAGTTGGATGGACTCAACTTATCTTCGATGCTTTCGCAATTCAGTTTAGTTTAGTTATTATTAGAAGGCCTTCAGCCATATTTTTGTAATAAGACTCTTTATGAGGATTCTCAATGTAATAAATGTGTGATTGAAACTCTGTTATAAATCCTCAAGTACTGTGTGTGTCAGCATACCAATCCAGGGATGACACTTAATCATAGAGATTCCGATCCATTGGGATCAAGGTCGCTACAATGGGTTGCTAGAGTGACATAAGCTTAAACCCTAGTTTATGCGTTGCTTCGTAAGGGCTGATTTGGATCCCTATGTTTCGTGATACGGTTAGATTTATCTTAATACTTCTTTCGTTGTTGCAGATGCTTGCGAGAGTGGTTAATCATAAGTGGGAGGCTTGTCCAAGGAAGGACAGCACCCAAGCACCTGTCCACCCACATATCAAATTATCAAAGTACCGAACACAAATCATATGAGCATGATGAAAACTAGCTTGACAGTAATTCCCATGTGCCCTTGGGAGCGTTCTGCTTTATATAAGAATACGTCCAGGCTTGTCTTTTGCTACAAAAAGTATTGGGCCGCCTTTCTACACCCTGTTACCGATAATTTCAGTGCTTGCAGAGAAAACCTTGCTGAAAACCGCTTGTCATGTCCTTGTGCTCCTTGTTGGGTGCGACACTCTTACTTATTGAAAGGACTACGATAGATCCCCTACACTTGTGGGTCATCAAAACTCTAATAGCTAACCTTGTTGTGATGACTAGATAGGACATGCACGCACCTGCATGGAGGAACTAGTCTGCATTGTGCATATAAGTTTTGTCTGAAGTCAATGTACCTTGACCAAACTTATAGAAAAATGTATCAACATTCACAGTGTCAAATCAATATTTTTATACTCATTATAAAATGTAGTTTCATAAAGTATATATTTGGTATTGTATATATTGATATTTTTAGTACAAATTTGGTCAAACTTTGCAAACTTTGACTTGACACAAATCTTACGTGGAGTAAAAAGGACCAGAGGGAGTATCATGCATACGGAGTAGGCAAAAAATGCTCATTTATAGTCGTCCGAAGTCTCATAGGGCGCGACCACGCGAGGGAGGTGAAGGTCATGGGAGGCGCGATGGTTGACGGAATTAAGTTAAGTTACATGCACGCGCCAGCATGGCGTGTTAACACGCAGAAGCTATAGCGTCGGGCCTACGATATGGGTCTAGTAGACATGACATCTAGTGGGTCTCGTATAGTACTCGAGAAATCTTTGGGGGCATGCAGTCGTTTATCCATCGGGCAAGCCACCATCCCACGTCGTACGCACACCCTACTCGTCCTCGTCTTCTACCTTACAACAGTTCGCTCACAGTCATCCTGTCCTTTCACATTACACCAGTTCCACTTCTCCTAACCCACCTCCAAAATCCATGGCCTCCCAAATCTCCATGATTGGCGGTGAGTACAAGTTTAGAACCATCGCCAACGATGAGTTTGTCATCATCTACACCCGTAGATCCGCGACGGTGGAAGAATGCCTTGGTCGCTTCCTACACATGTTCAAATGTTCAAAGGATGAGTGGGTCGCTGAGCTAGATGTTGAGTACACCACAGTCATGGAAAGGGAGAAGCTTCTATAGGTGGCAGAGATGAAGAAGCCCGCCATGATCCAGGTTTGCGTACATAACGTGTTCTTGGTCTACCACATATGTCATGTCGACATTAGGTGCCAGGATTTTGAGTTCTTCCTCAAGGACAAAAGAGTGAAATTCGTTACTGTAGACTTTACGAATGACAGGAGAGTTCTGGGTCAGATAGGCCTCATTGTGGGCCAGTCCTTCGATCTCCAGAAGGAAAGCCTGGTGTCCTCCTCTCAGCTTTCATTGTTGACCCTGGCAACAACCATGATTGGTCCTTCGTACACTCAGCTGAAGAAGCCTCACCCGGAGTTTCATCATGCATGGGACTCGTAGACAATAGATAAAGATCACATTGTGTACGCAACAACGGATTCCTACCTTTGTTTAAATATCTACAAGGGTTGGATGAAGAAGTAGAGCCCAGTGTACGGTTCAAGCAAAGAAGTGCCGGCGAAGAGGAAGAGGAAGAGGGACGAGGACGAAGTCGAGGACGTGGACTCGGACTCCGAGTAAGGTGGCAGTGTCGTTGCTCATGCTGGTTCTACCTCAGTGTCAAGCGGACTAGTTGCTGAGTTTTATTTTTGGGGTGTGTTGTGTTGAGCCCCCAGCAGAACTATGTGATGTTCTTTCTCGTTATTTGAACTCTTTAGTATGTACAATATTACTAGTATGTCTTACTATTGTTCTTCTTGTAGTTGGTACTACTACTCGTATCTTCACATTCCTACTGTACTTAATACGTACTACTAGTATAATTTGGGTCAGTCGATTTGTGAAAGAAGTTCGGCGGGGCGAAGGAACAAGATGACAGAGAAGCTACCCAGTATCTATATTAGGGTGGCATTGTGCCCATAATCTATCTTATGAGTGTTGGGTGTGGAATGCAGTTCGCCGGAAAAAATGGATCGTGCCCGGGGTTAAACATATGACGGGGGTGGGGGGAGCATGGTGGTGGCAGGCGGTTCAGGGGAGGGCATGGCGGCGGCAGCAGGCGGTTAGTCCTGTGGCAGCATCACGCCAAAATGCGACCCTATCCTCAAGGAACTCGGAGGTCCCACTAAGGATAGAAGCACATATTGAAATGCTTTGCAAGGTGGATATCATTACATCGTACCATTACATAATAGATGGGGCTACATACAAAGGCATACAATGCCACATGAATACACCAAACATCGTACAGAAGATAAGCATCCGGCTACGGATGAAAACACATGAAAAGCACAAATGACATCCACCCTGCTAGCCCAGGCTGTCGACCAGGAACCTATCCCCTGAACAAAGAAGAAGCAGATGAAGAAGAACTCCAACACAAGTAAATGTCGCTCTCATGTCATGACATCGCATACCTGTACCTGCAACTGTTATTGTAGTAATATGTGAGCCATGAGGACTCAGCAATCCCATTACCATGGGTATCGAGACTAGCAAAGCTTAATGGATATGGAAAGGATAAGTGGTGAGGTTGCAGCAAGCGACTAAGCATTTGTATGGTGGCTAACTTACGATTCCAAGAGAAAGATGAGAAGCTACGCATACGATCGCAACTAGTAATGATCAATAAGTGATCCTGAACTACCTACGAGTCAAACATAACCCCATCGTGTTCTCTTCCCAAACTTGCTCCAAAAGAAACGATCACGGTTATGCACACGGTTGGTGTATTTTATTTCGGATCTTGTGACAAGTTATCTACAACCGGATATCATAAATTTCCAATCTGCCACATAACTGCGGGCACGGCTTTCGAAAGATCAAACCCTGCAGGGGTGGCCTAACTTAGTCCATCACAACCTCTCACGATCTGCGGAGGAAAAACCTCCATCCCGGAACAACCCGATCAAACTCGGAATCCCGGTTCACAAGACATTTCAATAATGGCAAAATAAATCCAGCAAGACATCCCGGTGTGCTGACACCCTGATAGTAGCCGCACGTATCTCGTCTCAGGCCACGACTGAATGAACACTACTTACAGCAACCGAAGGCCCTGGTTAAATGTGTGGCACCGCAAGTGGATCTAGTTTGGACCAACACTCATGAGAAGCACTGGCATGGGTTATTAGTTAAGCCCTCGGGGTCCGGAAAGTCCCTATGCAAGTTTTAGTTGTTATTAGGCAAATGGTAAAACCAAAGTTGGGCCTTGCTGGAAGAGTTTTATTCAAAGCGAACTATCAAGGGGGCCATAAACCCCGACCGTGTTAGGAACGCAAAATCAAGGAACATAACACTGGTTTAACATAAACTAGGGCGACAAGAGTGGAACAAAACACCAGGAAAAAGGCCGAGCCTTCCACCCTTTACCAAGTATATATGTGCATTAATTAAATACGATATATTGTGATATTCCAAGATATCCATGTTCCAACGTGGAACAACCTACAACTGCACCTGCAACTAGCAACGATATAAAAGGGGCTGAGCAAGCGGTAACATAGCCAAACAATGGTTTGATGGAATGGTGAAAAGGTTAGAGACTGTTTCATGGCATATTGGGAGGCTTGATAAACAAGTGGTGGGTAGCGCAACATAGCGATAGCATCGAGACAACTAGCATAGCAAAGATAGTAGTGAGATCCAAGGTGACAGTCATCTTGCCTGAGATCCCACTAGGAAGAAGACCGAGTCCATGAAGAAGACTAACAGGCGTAGAGAACAAGCATACTCGAACGAATCCTCACGATCGCAACGAAACAGGAACTATCAAGAAGAAGCACAATCGGAAAGAAGCAAACAACATAGTAAATACACAACATATAAACATGACATGATGCTCAACCAAGTATGATGCATGACAAGGCTACATGATGCTAAACATGTCAAGAGATGATGCAAAAAAGAACATCACATCAAAGCAAGTTTAAATGAGGTCGAAAACAACATATAACAATTCCGGTAAGTCCTCATATGCAAATTTGAAATTGGTCCTGATCTGAATAAACCTTAAGTTGGAGTTGTTAAGCAGCAAGTTAAGATGCACCATGATGATCTACACGATTTTCTAGTCAAGTTACATATAAAGTTCATTTAGTTCTGAGCTACAGCCTAGAAGATATGAGCAAAATAAGTTAAACATGGCATTGATGCAAAATGCATTCAAACATCAAGCACACATACTCAAATTAATGGTGCAATAAGATATGATGCATCTACATGCAAAACAAGCAAGTTTCATATAGAACATACTACAAACGGAGCCACGGTTCTACACATACACAAGAAACAAGTTTAAAACACACTGGCCAAAACAGCAGCTAGGCATCTTGCAAGCATCATAACAACATGCTACAAGAACAAGATTGGCACAAACATGATATGCACACAAAGTAAAGATAACTTGCTTCAAATAAATATAAGTTTCAGGTTCATAGGCATCAAGATTAATCCAACATGATCAATGCAAAAAGCAACTTTGTAACACTGATTAGGACTTATATAAAAACAGGGCATACATGTGAGCAGAGTTAACATGATGACATGTTGGAGGCATGAAACAATGATGCTACAGTGCAAGATCGTGTCAAACAAAAGCATGGCATGAAAGTATAGGTTAAACATGGCAAAACATGATTACTAAACATCTCCATATAACATCTAGATCAATGGCATTCATCAAGAAAGATTGCAAGTTATAACTAATTCTCAGACTTGGTGAAAAACAGAGTTTGGCAGAAAACAGATTCATGATGCTTACTTTGAGACAACAAAAGTATATGCTACAGGAACTATTAATGGCAACAAAGAGCATGGCAAGCATTTACTAAGCACCCTTAACAAAACATCATTACTGAGCATGATCATTTGAGCAAGAGATTTGATGATAGCTGCAACACAAAAAGGCAAGTGATAGCAGCAGTTTCAGACTTAGCTATTTTCAACAAGTGTAGAACAGCAACATTATCATAACATGTTTGCAAGCTCATGGCAATCACATCATGGCAAGTCATGGCAAGAAATAAATGCTAGCAACAAGAACACATGAAAATGAAGCAAACTCATGTTGACAAGATGCTCATATGACACATGCATTAAATCACACAAAAATAACAAAAGGGCAAGTTATAACAGTTTTTAGCAGTTAACATTACTTGGCACTTTTGCAGCAGAGATTAACATCACAAGATGCCTCATAATATGAATGCAACAGCTACCATCATGAAGAGCATGCTGATCAAATCATTTCCCTATAAAGAACATCATCATCGGACCAACAAGCACATAGTTATGATCATCACAAAATGCATATATGACGTTGAAAAACTAGGGGGCTGTCATTTTTATACCCTCGGGACAAAGTTGGATGCGGTGGATCCGGGACGGCAGCGTGCAGAGGCCCGTTTGGTTTGAGGGTTCGCTCGGATCCGGGACGGGGGGATTCCAAAGCAGGGGTTGGAGGAGGCCACGGTCGGAGTTGCACGCCCGTGAGCTCGGTGAGGCTTCGGGGACGGCCACCGGCGGCCGGCTCCGGGCGCAGCTCGCTGGATCAGGCGACGGCGGGCGCGAGCTTGGGCAGGGGCATCAGGAGGCAGCGCAGACTCTGGGGCGAGGCTTGGTCCCACCGGTGGTGGTCGGTGCTCCGGGGTGGAGCTCGAGCTCCAGCGAGCTGCTGCTCGGCGACCAGGCTGGAGCGGTGGAGGAAGGCGGCAGCGGAGCTTTCTGCGGCGGGGCGACGAGGGGGCGATGGGTGGAGCGGGGCGGCTCGGGGCGCTCGAGCCCGGATCGGTCGAGGGCGGGCTCCCCGTGGGCCTGGCGGGCCGCGGCGGAGGGAGGCGTTGGATGGGCACGTGGCGCGCGGGGATTGGATGGGGTGGCGGCTGGGTAGCGGCGTGACGAGAGGGGCGGCGCCAAGTGGCGGTGGGCGGCTGGCTGGGCACGGAAATGGAGGTGGGAGGAGGTGGAGGTGGCTGGCGGCGCAGAAATTTAGGAGGAGGTTAGGGTTTGCTGAAATTTAGGGGGAGGGGAATTTATGTAGCTAGAGAGAGTTAGGAGAGGGGTACTGGGGAGACGTTTTCGCCCACACGATCATGCTCCAACGGCGATGAATATAGGAGGGAGTTAGATGGGCTAGGTGGGATGTGTAGAGGCTGTGGCTTGCAGGAGAGGAGAGAGAAGCCCGACAACTGTTTCCGGAGACTGAAAACGTCTGATGTTAGACTGGCTATATTGCCGCTATATGTTTAACGGTTGGTGTCAGGGATATTACTACTGGGTACAAATCGCCCAGGAGGGGCCGGTTTATGCCTATCAATATTACTTTTACTGAAGCCCAGTGGAGCATGACGCTTTATTCCAGAAGACTTAAAGCCCAAGAGGTGTTAGGGCCCATAATTTGTAAACCACCATACGGCGTGTAACTTGTGTTGTAAGATAGGAAAGATAGAGACCAAGCCAGACACGTTTATGAGCCGGCCTCGGGACTCTGTAAACTAGACCGGGCGTCACCTCGTGTATATAAAGGGACGACCCGGCGACGGTTCAAGACAGAGAACAACAACTCGAGACACAGGCAAAGCAGATTTGCTCCCTGGTCATCGAAACCCTAGCAATACCACACCAAACTAGACGTAGGCTTTTACCTTCATCGAAGGGGCCAAACTAGTATAAACCCTTGCGTCCTTGTCCACTTTAACCCCTTTAAGCTAACCCGTAGCGATGGCCTCACGACTAAGTCCTTTTGATAGGACATCTGCCGTGACAAAACCACGACAGTTGGCGCCCACCGTGGGGCTATCGCACGATGGTTTCGAGTTCTTGAAGGGAAGCTTTGAAGGGCTCAAGGGCTATGCAGTGGGCCGGATGACTAAGAGTCATCGCGGCAACATCTACATTGACGATGCAGGCTGGGGCCCCAAGGCCTATTCAATCGAATACGGGTACCGGGTCCCCTTTGGTGGCATCCACGTCTTCATCGGCAAGATCGGTGAACCGGGCCCTGAGCCGGACATCTTCCCCAACCTCGTCGAGTCGGCTCAGCGTGCGAGACATGCCCGGGTTCGACCCGCCGTAAAGCATGTCTTCGTCGGAGCGGTTCACAGAGCACAAGCGGAGGATGGATCGGACTCAGGGGGCGAGACAGTTGTTTATTCCGGCGACGAGTCATCTACAGGGGAAACAAAATCTTTATACCTGTTGCAGGATGGCCGGTCTGGGGGCTGTTCTGATGGTGATAGTATTCCGGACCCCCTCGATCCGCCAAACCGGGTCGCCGTCTTCATGGCCGGATCACAACCTGTGCAACAGTCATCAACTACGGCGGCATTAACATCAAACACAGCGGCGGCTAGGGCTGGAGGCCATGTTCAGTCGCCGGCCAAAATTTTGTCCACCTTCGTTGACACTTTGACAGCACTGTTAACTGCGGAGGTTGGCCAAGCCGAGAAGGAACAGCATGATGCAGAAGTTGCTCAGGTAAAAAGTCAGAAAGATCAAGCAAAATTGGACCTAGCTGCTGAGAATACCAGGATGATTGTGCGGAAGGCCGAGCAAGATACTCAAGCTTACCAGCTCATGTTGGATCAGACCGCTTCGCATGAGGTAATGAGGAGGAGGCAACGATCTCGCATGCCATCGGTTTACGAAGCGAGGAACCTCTTTAGTACACCAGGAGCAGGAACCAGTAACCAGCCAGAGGTAAACCGGGGAGGAGTGCCTGGCACAGGAGCATCAGTCCAGCCACAGGCCGCGGAGCCAACCCGCCAGGTCGTTCCGTCACAGCGTGTACCTACCCCTCCCGGCCATTACTCCAACCCATTGGATAACATAGTTGCCGCCGCTTCACGACTGGCCGCTCTTCCCATTGAAGGAGAATCCCCCATAGCGGTGGAGGCACGGCGAGCTAGGGAATTTCTGGAGACAGCTTTAACTCAGCAGCAAGCTTATTCTCATAGCCACGAGAGGATTCACTCCACCCCTCGCCCAAGCCGGAGCTATAGCAGCCACCCTAACAACCTGGAGGAACCAGCCGTGTTAAGCAGCAGGCAAAATCGTAACCCTCCACGAAGGTATAACCCGGCAGGGGGAGATGCAAACGCTCAAGATGTAGTGGATCAGGGCAGGCAGCGCCGGGAGGCCGAGTTAGCAGTGCAGTACGAAGCCCATCAGCTGACGCCGGTTTGTCCATCTACCATAGTTGAACCGGGGTTTACATCCAGCTCCTTGGGAGTACCGTGCCTTACTCCCGCTTTACGCAATGTGAGACTGCCCGAAGATTTCAAAGGACCGCACAAAGTGCCCAACTATACCGCGGATCTGTCCCCTGAAGCCTAGGTTGAAAGCTATGAGATGGCATTGGAGATGCTGGATGTGGATGATGCGGCGTGCGCAAAGTACTTCACCATGATGTTGGAGGGCACGGCTCGTGCCTAGCTAAAAGGGTTACCGCAGAATTCCATCAGGTCATGGGCTAAATTGCGACGCCGGTTTATCAATAACTTCAAGGACACATGTAAGCAACCCATGTCCATTGTGGACTTGGCGGCCTGCGTTCAAGGTGAAAATGAATCAACAAGCCATTGGGTGCACCGGGTGTCAGAGATTTTGCACTCCTTAGACCGTATCAATCCAGACATAGTAGTAGTTACATTAGAGGGCAACTACCGGTTTGAACCTCTAAAGCCGAAGCTAGGACGACTCAAACATCATTGTCATGACATGGGGACACTCATGGGGGCCCTGGTGAATTATGCGGATTCAGATAGCGCCAAATATTCAGAGTCTGATGATGAGAAGTCAGGGAAGGCAAAGAAGAATGGTAAAGCGCCGCAGCCTAGCCCGGCGAATCAAGGGCATAGTGGTAAGCGTAAAGCGGAAAGTAATTCAGATTTTGTGGCTAACACTAATGCTCAGGAGAATGGCCAGCGCCGCAAGGGCAGAATTCCCCACGAGGTGGGAGACCGAACATAAATCTAGAATGCCAGATGAATATACCCTGCCCAAGGCATGGAACGCAGGAAAAGCCAGCTACGCACCTTTGGAAGGACTGCTTTATTATGAAGGAAATCATGAACCGATCCCAATATCATCATGGATCATCCGGCGGTTCAGGCCCTGGTTTTCACGGGCCGGGTTATCAAGGTAGTGGATCCGGTTCGGGGTTCCAAGGTAACCAGAACAATCAAAGCAACCAGAGCGGGCATAATCAGCATAACCAGCAGCACGGCCAGGGTGGTTATAGAAATCAGGGTAATCAACAGCAGCAATCAGGATATCAGAGTAATCCGAAGCAGTTGAGCAGTGGGCAGTATCACGTCTTCACCACAAGCCTATGTAAACATGATCAGAAGGTTTACAAGAGGGCAGTAGATGTCGTCGAACCGACGGTGCCACGTTATTTACGCTGGTCAGAATAGCCAATTGTGTGGAGTCGAGAGGATCATCTGCCCCGGGTTGATAATCCGGGTCAGTTGGCTCTGGTTGTAGCACCTCAGGTTGGGGGCTATAAGTTCACCAAGGTGCTCATGGATGGAGGAAGCAGCATCAACATTCTATACTACGAGACTTTCCGCTGCATGGGGTTGACAGACAAAAAGCTTCGGCAGTCCAACATTGTTTTTCACGGTGTGGTGCCTGGTAAGTCGGCATATCCGGTCGGTAAGATAGACTTGGAGGTCACCTTTGGGGATGAGCATGACTCGAGGTCCGAAACTTTGACCTTCGAAGCGGTAAAGATCAAGATCCCGTATCACGCCTGTTTGGGCGGCCGGTTTATGCTAAATTCATGGTGAGGCCTTGTTATGTTTATCTGCAGCTCAAGATGCCGGGTCACAAGGGAACTATTACGGTCCATGCGAGCCATAAGATTGCTTTGGAGTGCGAGGAAGGTGATGCAGCTTATGCTGAGGCGGTTTGTGCAACCGAGGAATTGAAATTTTATAAAGATAATGTTGATCCGGCAGATATGTCTGCACTGAAGAAGCCAATCACAGAGCATGACCCAGCCTTGAAGTTCAAATCAGCTGATGAGACCAAAAAGGTTGACTTTGTTCCTGGCGATTCATCCAAGCAGTTCACCATCAGTGCTAACCGAGATCTGAAATAGGAAAGCGCGCTCATCGAGTTCATTCGTGAGAATCGGGACATCTTTGCATGGAAACCTTCTGACATGCCAGGTGTACCGAGGGTACTCGCTGAGCACACTCTTAATATTGATCCCAAGTTTAAACCGGTTAAATAATTTCTCCGCAATGAAGAAAGGCGCAAGGCTATCGGTGAAGAAGTGGCTAGGCTCTTGGCGGCAGGATTTATAGTTGAGGTGTTTCATCCGGAGTGGTTGGCTAATCTGGTGTTGGTACTTAAAAAGAACGACACTTGGCGAATGTGTGTTGATTACACAGATCTGAACAAGGCTTGCCCAGCTGATCCCTTTGCCCTCCCTCATATTGATCAAATCATCGATGCTACGGCAGGTTGTGAGCGCTTAAGTTTTTTAGATGCATATTCCAGTTATCATCAGATCAAGATGGCAGTTAAGGACCAGGAGAATACGGCCTTCATAACTCCCTTTAGAGCCTTCTGCTATGTATCTATGCCGTTCGGGCTCAAGAGTGCCCAAGCGACCTATGAGCGTTGTGTGTAGAACTGTCTTCATGGACAGATTGGGCGGAACGTTCATGCATATATGGATGACATTGTGGTAAAATCCAGGAAGGAGGAGACATTGTTAACAGACTTAAAGGAAACCTTTGGTAATCTCCGGGTCTATAAGATGATGCTTAATCCGGCCAAGTGTGTTTTTGGTGTTCCAGCAGGCAAGCTCCTAGAGTTCCTGGTGTCAAACGGAGGAATTGAAGCTAATCCAGAGAAGATAAAGGCAATTACATCCTTGGCTAAACCGGCGTGCGTCAACGATGTCCAACGCTTGGCGGGCCGCATTGCGGCGCTCAGCCGGTTTATCAGCCGTTTGGGAGAGAAGGTCATCCCGCTTTATCAGATGATGAAAAAGACAAACCGCTTTGTCTGGAGTGATGCTGCTGATGCTGCGTTTGAGGACTTGAAGAAACAATTGGCAGAGCCGCCGGTCCTTACTGCACCAGTTGATAATGAGCCGCTATTGCTATACGTGGCTGCTAATGCCCGAGCAGTGAGCGTTGCCATCGTGGTGGAGCGCAAGGAAGCAGGAAAAGAATATCCGGTTCAGCGGCCGGTTTACTATATCAGTGAGGTGCTCATTGAGTCGAAACAGAGATACCCACATTGGCAGAAATTAGTATATGGAGTCCTCATGGCAAACCGGAAGCTGAAGTAGTATTTCAGGGCCATCCAATCACCGTGGTCAGTTCAGCTCCTCTAGGAGATATAATCCAGAACAGAGAAGCGACTGGTCGGGTTGCGAAGTGGGCCATTAAACTTAGTCCTCACGGATTGAAGTATATGCCTCGCACTGCAATCAAATCTCAAGCACTGGTGGACTTCATCAACGATTGGACGGAGTTGCAAACACAGGAGGAAAAGCCGGAGCATACGTACTGGACTATTCACTTTGATGGATCCAGGCAATTGGAGGGCTCGGGGGCTGGAGTCGTGTTAACTTCCCCACGAGGTGATAAGTTCTGTTATGTCCTCCGTTTAATGTTCCCTTGTACTAACAATGCAGCTGAGTATGAAGCTCTCCTCCATGGTCTGCGAATGGCTAAGGAGATGAATCTAAGCCGGGTCAAATGTTACGGCGATTCAGACCTGGTGGCACAACAGGTATCTGGTAAGTGGGATTCCAAGGATCCACTTATGGCAGCGTATCGTCGAGAGGTGGACGCCGTGGCTGGACACTTCAAGGGTTATCAGGTGGACCATGTGGACCGGCGAAATAATGAAGCGGCCGATGCGCTAAGCTGGCTGGGTTCTCAACGTAAACCGGTGCCACCCAATGTATTCCTGGACGTATTGCATATTCCGTCGGTGAAATTACCTTCAGAAGAGGACTTGGCTATTCCTGATCCGGAGGCCCAATTGGTGGCGGCGCTTCATGTTATTCCGGATTGGACGGTCCTGTATCTGGCGTACATGACCCGAGGTGAGTTACCAGAAGATGAAGTCTTGGCTAGACAGATAGTCCGGCATTCCAAATCGATGACTATTGTCAATGGAGAACTACATCATTGCAGCGTCTCTGGGGCGTTTCAACGTTGTGTATCGCCAGATGAAGGTCGTGATATTCTTAGAGAGATCCACGAAGGAGATTGTGATCATCATGCCAGTTCAAAAACTTTGATGGCTAAAGCTTTTCGTCATGGGTTCTACTGGCTGACGGCTCACGCCGATGCAGAGGACTTGGTCAGAAAATGTGATGCTTGCCAGAATTTCTCACGGCGTGCTCATATACCGGCTCAAGAATTGAGGATGATTCCAATAACTTGGCCGTTTGTGACTTGGGGCTAGACATGGTCGGACCCTTTAAAAGATCTCCAGATAAGAAGACCCACCTTCTGGTGGCGGTGGATAAGTTTACCAAGTGGGTTGAGGCGGAACCAGTCAGCAAGTGTGATGCGTCAATGGCTGTTCAATTCATCAAGAAGGTGATTTTCCGGTTTGGCTTTCCACACAGCATTATAACTGACAATGGTACCAATCTGTCCAAGGGGGCTATGGAGGAGTTCTATCAACGAGAGCACATCCGCCTTGATGTATCTTCAGTGGCTCTCCCCAAATCCCATGGTCAAGCTGAGAGAGACAATCAAGAGATCTTGAGAGGCATCAAACCTCGGCTTATGGTCCCTTTGCAGAGGACGTCGGGTTGTTGGGTGGAGGAATTACCCTCTGTGTTATGGAGCATCAACACCACACCTAACAGGTCTACGGGTTATACACCTTTCTTCATGGTATATGGAGCTAAAGCGGTCCTCCCTAGTGACATCCGTCATGATTCGTCACGGGTGGCGGCTTACGTTGAAACTGACAATGAGAAGGCACGGAAAGATGCGTTAGACCGGCTGGATGAGGAACGTGACACGGCAGCAGCTCGATCGGCGATTTATCAGCAAGATCTGTGCCGGTACCATAGTCGCCGGGTTAAAACCAGAACGTTTCAAGAAGGAGATATAGTGCTCCGGCTCATCCAAGACCAGACGGACATGCACAAGCTATCCCCGCCTTGGGAAGGACCCTTTGTGGTCAGCAAGCATCTACACAACTGATCGTACTACCTCATCGACGTTCGAGAACACAAGGACTCACGCACTGCAGAGGAGGAGACCCGACAGCCGTGGAACATTGCTCTTCTTCGGCCTTACTATATATATGAGCTATAGGCTCCGCTTTATGTACATAAAATCGCAATGTATATATTATGATCAATATAATAAACCGGCGTCCCCGTTAAAGCGGGGTATCTGCTGCTTTTTTCATAAGAGTTTGTCACATGGGGGCTTCTATGTGCAAAGGAGTTCCTATGGCCCTCTTAGACCGGCTATTAAACCAATACCATCATAAGAGCATAGCTCTGGTTGCTTCGATAATCCGGCTAACAAAGCCCACATGATGATGAGGGGCAAAAGAGAGTTCGATGCATAGCATGACTCAAACATAGGCACCCGACGAGCATAGCTCAAAATGCTACCTGGGGGCTCCTGATGCATAGCGTCAACGATTTGACAACCCTTGTAGTAGGCTATCAAGCCACGGCTTGGAAGCCTAGTGTATACACCTAAAACCCCGGATTAGCCTGCCTGCATTAAGTAAGTCACTCCGCCCAGGTAAACCTGGTATGACCCGCCGAACGTTTCACAAGTTAATCTTCTTACAGACCCTGAACTTGGCAACGTTAAATTGACGATTGGTTAAGGATTGAGGTCCATCTTAACAGGCTTTGTGAAATGGTTAATTCAGTGGCCTGGCAGCCCATAAAAAGCCTCGAATTTGGAGCCTAGCAGCTCGTAAAAAGCCTCGACTACAGGATTTTATTTGACAATGTCTCCTTGATTTTGCTAAGTTTTTATCTTCGAGGTCATTGGTGTTTATCCAAGTCCATTGATTCTGGAAGTGGATGACTATAAGTTGCCACTATAATACACCAGCGTTTACAGAACTTGGTCTGGTTTGATTATAAATCGCCAGTGTTGTCTACAGTTAAACCAGTGTTTATCATAACCCGGTACGGTTCCATCATGAACCGACAAATGATCAAGGGAGTCATCAATACTTGCAACTTGGATCATTGTCTTTACTACCGATTATTGATTATGGCCAATAGCGCAAAACTTAATCACATGTATGATATATGTTTCATATTTTATATACAGTTTAGGTTATAAACCTAGACCATGTATTTGGGCATCATGACCCATCCCGCGATAAATCGCCAGGACACTTTAAACTTTGTCTTATGCAGAACAGGTGGAATAAACTGTAAAAACATCATAAGCAGTAATAATTATGAAGTTGCCAGATGAAGCTATATCATACAAAGGAGAATATGCGTGAAAACATAACACAAGTGTTTCAGCTACCCTATTACAAGGCGCTTGACATCCCAAAAGAATATATGTTCTTTGTTTAAAGTGTTGTGACATAATATTTAAACCGGCACCGGTTTAGGAATCTGCGTCAGCTCGGCTTGAAGGTTGTGGATCGTCCTGCTCTGACTCCTCTTCATTCTCTTCTAGCAGGTGGAAGTCGGTGGTTGCCCAATTGATCTTGGTCAGCGCTTTGAAAACAGCTTCATCGCTCACGAGTTCAGACGGATCAATATCAGGAGCGTAAGTGTGCTTACGGATGGGCGGGATGAGATCTTCAACATCGTAAGCTGGAGGGTCGACCCGCAAGTTCTCAGCATTATAACCAGGATGATAACGAGACAGATCAGCCTCATCAGATACTTTGCTGGCCAAAGGCCGCATTTCTCTTGTTAGAGCACGCAAATCGCTGTCTGTGAATGCTGATCCATCCTCCTTCATGCTGGGATAGCCATTCATCACTTCTGCCGGATCAAGGTCAGGCACCCAAGCTTTTGCTCGAGTTAAGGCCATCAAGGCACCCGCCCTTGCAGATGATTTCTTCAGCTCTACGAGACAGGCAGGTACAATTGATAATTTCTCTAAAGTGCATTTGATCGTTGTGGGAGCCGGCTTATTATGGGAAGCAGTGCAGACAACCCGTTGAGCGCCGGAATACAACTGCTCTATGAGAGTGTATGCAGCCTTTAATTTCCTCCGCATGTTAGTACCGAGATGAGCAATACGTTTTCCTGCATCAAAAGAGTTTGAGTTAAACCAGAAAGTGCAGAAAGATCATATTCAGGATTATGTGAAGTATATTTACCGAAGACAGCAGTAGTCATGGCGTTTATCTGCTGCTTTAAACCAAACAGTTCCTCTATCACAGGATTGAGAGCAGCTTCCGCATCAGTTGCCCTTTTTCCAAAGTGATTCTTTCAGCATCCCAATCCGACCGTTCCTTTTCAAAGTCCTTCTTCAACTTTTCCATATTTGCTAAAGCAAGGGTCAGCTCATCTTTGACTTTGGAAGCGGCAGTTTATTGAAACTTCAAAGTATCTTGAAGCTCGGCCACTTGAGAATCCTTCCGGTTTAGATCAGCCTGTCAACAGAAGAGCATATTGTGCATTGATGAAGTGTATTCAAAGTCCCAAGCACATAACAAGTTATACACTTGGCACTTGGGGCTAATGCGTATTTGCAGTTAACAAGATATTTTTCAGTAAAGTCCCAAGCACATAACAAGTTATACACTTGGCACTTGGGGGCTAATGCGACATTGTTCAGAAAAGACTACAAACTGAAGTCCCGGTTCATCTTGAAGAGATAAACCGGCCCTTGGGGACTACGCATGTGAGAAAAAAATTATATAATGGATATTCTGAAGTCCCGGTTCATCCTAAAGGGATAAACCGGCCCTTGGGGGCTACGATGGAGTAAAGGCAAGCTACAAGATTTACGCAAGAATTAAGTTCAAGTTAAAGCAGAAAGCTACCTCATATCATTCCTTCATCATATTTACTAAATCGGCTTCATGATCACGGCTAGTGTACAGCCGGTTCAGATAACCGGAATGGAGCTCTTGGGCACTAAGTTGAGCATAGTTGGACCAGTCAGCACTCCATTTTCCTTTGTCTTTGCTAGAAATTTCATCCTTCGCAGTATGCTTGGACAAGGCAACAGGTTCACTAGGAGAAGTGTAGCCGAATCCACAGATCTGAACTTCTTCGGTTGAAGCGGCCGTGGGTTTAGTCGGGCTAGCAGGAGTATTGCTGGCCCGGACAGGACTGGCCGGGTCATCATCACGGTCCATTGGGGCACTCCCTTGATCAAAAAAGAGTTCATGGTCCATGGGAGGAGGATCATCATGTAAATTGTCAACATTCTCTTCAGCAGGTTCAGGATCCCTTGCCGGTTCAGGAATCACTTCATCACCTGCCGGTTTATTCAGCTTGGCCTTTTTACTAGGCTTGGGCTTACTGCAAAAGATAAAAGTGACGATGGTTAGAGGAGTAAAAGAAAGAGATTAAAATAGCAAAATGAAAAACTTACCCATGAAAAGTCTTAAGAGGAGGAATCTGAGTAGCTGTTGATTCGCCAAATGACGAATGAGGAGTTTCCTGATAATTCGAATCAGACGGGTTAAGAGGATGTCGAATATGACCTACTTTGGGATAAAGAGCATCTAGAGTATATAAAACCTCTGAGCGACGTCTCCGGGCCGGTGTATGTGGTAAACCGGTGGATTCAATGCAATGGCCACTGTGTCGCGTGGTGCGGCGAGCCTCGTGTTGTTGTTTCTTCAAAATAAAGTTTTCATCCAAATAAGCGAAAGGGTGAGAAAACTATACTTTCCGGCTTGTTCGGCGAATTTTTGGTGTTGGCAGAGGTTCTGAACCAGAAGAAAGAGTAATTACCTCAACATCATCCGCCTTGCTACCTTCAGCGTGTCCCTGGGTACAATCATTGTTAATAACATGCAATAAAAGAGAGCCAAGAGAGTCAAGTGATACTGTTGGGGAACGTTGCATGGAAAACAAAAAATTTTCTCTACGTTCACCAAGATCAATCTAGTAGATGCAACTACGAGGGGAGAGTAGGATCCACATACCCTTGTAGATCGCTAAGCGGAAGCGTTAAGAACGCGGTTGATGGAGTCGTACTCGCCGCGATTCAGATCGCTGAAGATCCAAGCACCGAAGCAACGGTGCCTCCGCGTTCTTCACACGTACGGCTCGGGGACGTCTCCTCCTTCTTGATCCAGCAAGGGGTGGAGGAGAGGTTGATGGAGAACCGGCAGCACGACGGCGTGGTGGTGATGGTGGAGAAGAACTCCAGCAGGGCTTCGCCTAAGCTCCGCGGGAGAAGAAGATGTTACGGGAGAGGGAGGGCAGCACCGAGGCACGAACTTGTGTTGGCTGCCCTCCCTCTACCTCTCTATATATAGGGGGAAGGAGGAGAGGGGGACGCCCCTAGGGTTTCCCCTAGGGGGGCCGGCGGCCAGGGCATGGGGGGGGCGGCGGCCAAGGGCCAGGCCCTAGGGTTTCCCCCCCTAGGTGCCTTGCCCCCCAAGGCTAAGGGGGTGCGGCCACCCTAGGGGGTCCCACCTCCCTTGGCGCACAAGGAGAGGGCCCAGGGGGGGCGCACAGCCCCCTGAGGGCTGTGGTGTCCCCCCTTGTGGCCCATTAGGCCCAGAACTACTTCCGGAACCCCCGAAACCCCTTTCGGTCGTCCACCGATTTCCCGATGCTCCCCGGAACACTTCCGGACTCCGAAACCTTTCATCCTATATATCAATCTTCGTCTCCGGACCATTCCGGAGACCCTCGTCATGTCCGGGATCTCATCCGGGACTCCGAACAACCTTCGGTAACCATGCACTCTTCTCACTAACAACCCTAGCGTCACCGAACCTTAAGTGTGTAGACCCTGCGGGTTCGGAAACCATGTAGACATGACCGAGACACTCCCAGGTCAATAACCAATAGCGGGATCTGGATACCCATATTGGTTCCCACATGTTTCTCGATGATCTCATCGGATGAACCACGATGTCAAGGATTCAGGCAATCCCGTATACAGTTCCCTTTGTCTCGTCGGTATGTTATTTGCCCGAGATTCGATCGTCGGTATCTCTATACCTAGTTCAATCTCGTTACCGGCAAGTCTCTTTACTCGTTACCGTAATACATAATCCCGTGACCAACTACTTAGTCACTTTGAGCTCATTGAGATGACGTATTACCGAGTGGGCCCGGAGATACCTCTCCGTCACACGGAGTGACAAATCCCAGTCTCGATCCATGTCAACTCAACAGACACCCTCGGAGATACCTGTAGAGTACCTTTATAGTCACCCAGTTACGTTGCGACGTTTGGTACACACAAAGCATTCCTACGGTGTCAGTGAGTTACATGATCTCATGGTCATAGGAACTTATACTTGACATGCAGAAAACTATAGCGATAACTGACACGATCAAAAGCTATGTTAACGTTTGGGTCTCGTCCATCACATCATTCTCCTAATGATGTGATCCCGTTATCAAATGACAACTCATGTCTATGACCTGGAAACCGCGGTCATCTTTGATCAACGAGCTAGTCCTGCAGAGGCTCACTAGGGACACAAAGTCTGTCTATTCATCCACACGTGTATTTGAGTTTCCAATCAATACAGTTATAGCATGGATAATAAACGATTATCATGAACAAGGAAATATAATAATAACTCTTTTATTATTGCCTCTAGGGCATATTTCCAACAGTCTCCCACTTGCACTAGAGTCAATAATCTAGCATTACAAGGTAATGAATCTAACACCCATAGAGTCTTGGTGTTGATCGTGCTTAGCCCGTGGAAGAGGCTTAGTCAACGGATCTGCAACATTCAAATCCGTGTGTACTTTGCAAATGTTTATGTCCTCCTCCTTGACCGAATCGCGGATGGAATTGAAGCGTCGCTTTATGTGTCTGGTCCTCTTGTGAAACCTTGGTTCCTTGGCTAGAGCAATGGCACCAGTGTTGTCACAGAACAGAGTCATTGGGTTCAGTGCACTAGGCACAACCCCAAGATCTGTCATGAACTCCTTCATCCAGACACCTTCCTTTGCTGCCTCCGAGGCAGCTATATACTCCGCTTCACATGTAGAATCAGCTACCACGCTCTGCTTGGAACTGCACCAGCTTACCGCTCCCCCGTTGAGAATATATACGTATCCGGTTTGAGACTTAGAGTCATCCGGATCAGTGTCAAAGCTTGCATCGATGTAACCCTTTACGACGAGCTCTTGATCACCTCCATAAACAAGAAACATATCCTTAGTCCTTTTCAGGTACTTTAGGATATTCTTGACCGCTGTCCAGTGATCCATACCAGGATTATTTTGAAACCTTCCGGCCATACTTATGGCAAGGCTGACATCTGGTCTTGTGCACAGCATTGCATACATGATAGAGCCTATGGCTGAAGCATAGGGGACGACACTCATCTTTTCTCTATCTTCCGCAGTCACTGGGCATTGAGTCTTACTCAACTTTGTACCTTGCAATACCGGCAAGAACCCCTTCTTGGATTGATCCATTTTGAACTTCTTCAAAACTTTATCAAGGTATGTACTTTGTGAAAGTCCTATCAAGCGTCTTGATCTATCTCTATAGATCTTGATGCCCAATATGAAAGCAGCTTCACCGAGATCCTTCATCGAAAAACTCTTGTTCAAATACCCCTTCACGCTATCCAAAAATTCTATATTGTTTCCAATCAGCAATATGTCATCCACATATAATATTAGAAACGCTATAG
>LR738709.1:112584350-112594362 GCA_902687465.1 Secale cereale | reverse complement strand
AAACCCAAACGCTTTGATCACCTCATCAAAGCGAAGATTCCAACTCCGAGATGCTTGCACCAGCCCATAAATGGAACGCTGGAGCCTGCATACTTTGTCAGCATTCTCTGGATCAACAAAACCTTCCGGTTGCATCATATACAACTCTTCCTTAAGAAAACCGTTAAGGAACGCTGTTTTGACATCCATCTGCCAAATTTCATAATCGAAATATGCAGCTATTGCTAACATGATTCGGACGGATTTAAGCATCGCTACGGGTGAGAAAGTCTCATCGTAGTCAATCCCTTGAACTTGTGAAAAACCCTTTGCCACAAGTCGAGCTTTATACACGGTGACATTACCGTCAGCGTCCGTCTTCCTCTTAAAAATCCATTTATTCTGAATGGCCTTCCGCCCTTCAGGTAATACTTCCAAAGTCCATACTTTGTTTTCATACATGGATCCCATCTCGGATTTCATGGCCTCTAACCATTTGTCGGAATCTGGGCCCACCATCGCTTCTCCATAGCTCGTAGGTTCACCGTTGTCTAACAACATGACCTCCAAGACAGGGTTACCATACCACTCAGGTGCAGTGCGTACCCTTGTCGACCTACGAGGTTCGGTAGTAACTTGATCAAAAGCTTCTTGATAATCATCATTGGCTTCCTCTTCAACCTCTGTAGGCTCCACAAAAACATCTTTCTGTGCTGCGCTACTCTCTGGTTGAAGCAGAGGTTCAATAACCTCATCAAGTTCTACCTTCCTCCCACTCAATTCTTTCGAGAGAAACTCCTTCTCGAGAAAGGACCCGTTCTTAGCGACAAACACTTTGCCCTCGGATCTGAGATAGAAGGTGTACCCAACAGTTTCTTTTGGGTATCCTATGAAGACACATTTGTCCGCTTTGGGTTCAAGCTTTTCTGGCTGAAGCCTTTTGACATAAGCATCGCAGCCCCAAACCTTGAGAAAAGACAACTTCGGTTTCTTACTAAACCATAGTTCATACGGTGTTGTCTCAACGGACTTAGATGGAGCCCTATTTAAAGTGAATGCAGCTGCCTCTAACGCATATCCCCAAAACGATAGTGGCAAATCGGCAAGAGACATCATAGAACGCACCATATCTAATAGGGTTCGATTACGACGTTCGGACACACCATTACGCTGTGGTGTTCCAGGTGGCGTCAACTGTGAAACAATTCCACATTTTCTTAAGTGATCACCAAACTCATAACTCAGATATTCTCCCCCTCGATCAGATCGTAGGAACTTGATCTTCTTGTTACGATGATTTTCTACTTCACTCTGAAATTGCTTGAACTTTTCAAAAGTTTCAGACTTATGCTTCATCAAGTAAATATACCCATATCTACTTAAGTCGTCAGTGAAGGTGAGAAAATAACGATATCCACCGCGCGCCGTTACACTCATCGGACCGCACACATCAGTATGTATGATTTCCAATAAGTCATTTGCCCGTTCCATTGTCCCTGAAAACGGGGTCCTTGTCATCTTGCCCATGAGGCACGGCTCGCACGTGTCAAGTGATTCAAAATCAAGAGACTCCAAAAGTCCATCAGCATGGAGCTTCCTCATGCGTTTCACGCCGATATGACCGAGACGGCAGTGCCACAAGAAAGTGGTATTATCATTATCTACTCTACATCTTTTGGCATCAATGTTATGAACATGTGTATCATCACTATCGAGATTCAATAAGAATAAACCCCTAACTTCGGGTGCATGACCATAAAAGATATTACTCATATAAATAGAACAACCATTATTCTCTGACTTAAATGAGTAAACGTCTCGCAATAAACAAGATCCAGATATAATGTTCATGCTTAACGCAGGCACTAAATAACAATTATTCAGGTTCATAACTAATCCCGATGGTAATCGAAGAGCGAGCGTGCCGACGGCGATCACATCAACCTTGGAACCATTTCCCACGCGCATCGTCACTTCGTCCTTCGCCAGCCTCCGTTTATTCCGCAGTTCCTGTTTAGAGTTGCAAATGTGAGCAACCGAACCGGTATCAAATACCCAGGCACTACAACGAGAGTTGGTAAGGTACACATCAATAACATGTATATCACATATACCTTTGTTGTTGTTGGCCCCCTTCTTGTCCGCCAGATACTTGGGGCAGTTCCGCTTCCAGTGGCCGTTCCCCTTGCAATAGAAACACTCAGTCTCTGGTTTGGGCCCAGCCTTGGGTTTCTTCACTGGATTAGCAACTGCTTTGCCACCCTTCTTAGAGTTACCCTTCTTGCCCTTGCCATTCTTCTTGAAACTAGTGGTTTTATTGACCATCTACACTTGATACTCCTTCTGGATGTCTGCCTCAGCGACTTTCAGCATCGAAAACAGCTCGGCGATGGTCTTGTTCATCCCTTGCATGTTATACTGATGCACGAAGCTCTTGTAGCTTGGAGGGAGTGACTGGAGAATTCTGTCAATGATAGCCTCATCCGGGAACACAAGTCCCAGATCAGCTATGCGGGTATAGTACCCAGACATCTTCAGTAAGTGCTCACTGACAGACGAATTCTCCTCCATCTTGCAAGCGAAGAATTTATCGGTGGTCTCATACCTCTCGATCTTAGCATTCTTCTCAAAGATGAACTTCAACTCCTGGTACATCTCATATGCACCATGACGTTCAAAACGCCTTTGAAGTCCTCCTTCCAAGCCGTACAACATGGCACACTGCACTATCGAATAGTCATCCGAACGTGTCTGCCAGACGTTCAAAACGTCTGCAGGCGCTGTAGGAGCGGGGGGGTCACCTAGCGGTGCATTTAGGACATAAACCTTTTGGGCAGCTGTGAGGATGATCCTCAGATTGCGGAGCCAGTCCACAAAGTTGCTCCCGTCATCTTTCAGTTTAGCTTTCTCTAGGAACGCATTAAAATTCAGGGGAGCTACTGCGCGAGCCATCTACATCCAAAAATTTGCAAAGACATTTTAGACTATTGTTCATGATAAGTGAGTTATTACCTAATCAAATTATTCATAACTCCCACTCAAATTGACATCCCTCCGGTCATTCGAGCGTGACATGATCCAAATTCACCAACCCAAGTCCGATCATCATGTGAGATGAGGTGGTGTCAATGGTGAACATCAACATGTTGATCATATCTACTATATGACTCATGCTCGACCTTTCGGTCCTCCGTGTTCCGAGGCCATGTCTGTACATGCTAGGCTCGTCAAGTCTAACCCGAGTGTTCTGCACGTGCAAAACTGGCTTGCACCCGTTGTATGCGAACGTAGAGTCTATCACACCCGATCATCACGTGGTGCTTCGAAACGACGAACCTTCGCAACGGCGCACACTCGGGGGGAACACAATTTTATCTTGAAATTTTAGTGAAGGATCATCTTATAATGCTACCGTCGTCCTAAGCAAAATAAGATGCATAAAAGGATTAACATCACATGCAAATCATAAGTGACATGATATGGCCATCAACTCGTGCTTTTGATCTCCATCTCCAAAGCACCGGCATGATCTCCATCGTCACCGGCGCCACACCATGATCTCCATCATCATGATCTCCATCATCGTGTCGCCATCGGGGTTGTCGGCGCCCACCATGCTCTTACTACTATTGCTACCGTTTAGCGATAAAGTAAAGGATTACAAAGCGCTTAATGATTGACACGCAGGTCATACAAAAATTAAAGACAACCCTATGGCTCCTGCCGGTTGCCGTATGCATCGACATGCAAGTCGATATTAACTATTACAACATGATCATCTCATACATCAAATATATCTCATCATGTCATTGGCCATATCATATCACATACATACCCTGCAAAAACAAGTTAGACGTCCTCTAATTTGTTGTTGCATGTTTTACGTGGCTGCTATGGGTATCTAGCAAGAACGCTTCTTACCTACGCAAAACCACAACGGTGATATTCAAGTTGCTATTTAACCTTCTACAAGGACCGCCTTGTTCTATTCCGATTCAACTAAGATAGGAGAGACAGACACCCGCCAGCCATCTTATGCAACAAAAGTCACATGTCTGTCGATGGAACCGGTCTCATGTACGTGGACATGTAAAGTTGGTCCAGGCCGCTTCATCCTATAATACCGCTGAATCAAGAAAGACTAAGGAGGGCAGCAATTTAAACATCAACGCCACAAACCCTTTTGTGTTCTACTCGAGAAAACATCTACGCAAGATCCTAGCTCATGATGCCACTGTTGGGGAACGTTGCATGGAAAACAAAAAATTTTCTCTACGTTCACCAAGATCAATCTAGTAGATGCAACTACGAGGGGAGAGTAGGATCCACATACCCTTGTAGATCGCTAAGCGGAAGCGTTAAGAACGCGGTTGATGGAGTCGTACTCGCCGCGATTCAGATCGCTGAAGATCCAAGCACCGAAGCAACGGTGCCTCCGCGTTCTTCACACGTACGGCTCGGGGACGTCTCCTCCTTCTTGATCCAGCAAGGGGTGGAGGAGAGGTTGATGGAGAACCGGCAGCACGACGGCGTGGTGGTGATGGTGGAGAAGAACTCCAGCAGGGCTTCGCCTAAGCTCCGCGGGAGAAGAAGATGTTACGGGAGAGGGAGGGCAGCACCGAGGCACGAACTTGTGTTGGCTGCCCTCCCTCTACCTCTCTATATATAGGGGGAAGGAGGAGAGGGGGACGCCCCTAGGGTTTCCCCTAGGGGGGCCGGCGGCCAGGGCATGGGGGGCGGCGGCCAAGGGCCAGGCCCTAGGGTTTCCCCCCCTAGGTGCCTTGCCCCCCAAGGCTAAGGGGGTGCGGCCACCCTAGGGGGTCCCACCTCCCTTGGCGCACAAGGAGAGGGCCCAGGGGGGCGCACAGCCCCCTGAGGGCTGTGGTGTCCCCCCTTGTGGCCCATTAGGCCCAGAACTACTTCCGGAACCCCCGAAACCCCTTTCGGTCGTCCGCCGATTTCCCGATGCTCCCCGGAACACTTCCGGACTCCGAAACCTTTCATCCTATATATCAATCTTCGTCTCCGGACCATTCCGGAGACCCTCGTCATGTCCGGGATCTCATCCGGGACTCCGAACAACCTTCGGTAACCATGCACTCTTCTCACTAACAACCCTAGCGTCACCGAACCTTAAGTGTGTAGACCCTGCGGGTTCGGAAACCATGTAGACATGACCGAGACACTCCCAGGTCAATAACCAATAGCGGGATCTGGATACCCATATTGGTTCCCACATGTTTCTCGATGATCTCATCGGATGAACCACGATGTCAAGGATTCAGGCAATCCCGTATACAGTTCCCTTTGTCTCGTCGGTATGTTATTTGCCCGAGATTCGATCGTCGGTATCTCTATACCTAGTTCAATCTCGTTACCGGCAAGTCTCTTTACTCGTTACCGTAATACATAATCCCGTGACCAACTACTTAGTCACTTTGAGCTCATTGAGATGACGTATTACCGAGTGGGCCCGGAGATACCTCTCCGTCACACGGAGTGACAAATCCCAGTCTCGATCCATGTCAACTCAACAGACACCCTCGGAGATACCTGTAGAGTACCTTTATAGTCACCCAGTTACGTTGCGACGTTTGGTACACACAAAGCATTCCTACGGTGTCAGTGAGTTACATGATCTCATGGTCATAGGAACTTATACTTGACATGCAGAAAACTATAGCGATAACTGACACGATCAAAAGCTATGTTAACGTTTGGGTCTCGTCCATCACATCATTCTCCTAATGATGTGATCCCGTTATCAAATGACAACTCATGTCTATGACCTGGAAACCGCGGTCATCTTTGATCAACGAGCTAGTCCTGCAGAGGCTCACTAGGGACACAAAGTCTGTCTATTCATCCACACGTGTATTTGAGTTTCCAATCAATACAGTTATAGCATGGATAATAAACGATTATCATGAACAAGGAAATATAATAATAACTCTTTTATTATTGCCTCTAGGGCATATTTCCAACAGATACCTCTAAGGCCGGTTCGTCATCCTCTGGGTTGGATTCAGATACGTCAATAGTTTTCTTCCTGACGGTTTTCTTAACGGCTTTGGTTTTTCGGCGAGGCAACTTCGTTGGTTTATCCTGGAATTTCTTTTTCCGGAATGGGTCATTACCCTGTTGAAGATTATGAAGTCATTCAGAAGGAGTATTAAAGACAGACAAAAAAAGGCAAATAAGGCAGAGGAAAACTTTACCGATGGCGGTTTGTTGAACTCGCAAAAGGGAGCCAGCCCGGTTTGACTGCAGGTTTCTACCGGTTCATTCAGCAGTTTCTTAACAGATTCTTTGATCTCATTTTCTGCTAGCACAGCTTCTGTATGGCGCAGAGGGTCTTTGGGGTTTCCGGTATATTCGCATATTAAACCGGAGCGTCGGCTTAGGGGGAGAATACTCCAGGAAATCCAACAACGAACAAAGTCAACCCCTGTCAAACCATTGGCGATGAAGGCTCTGAGCTTTGAAAGCTGAGGGGCATATTTGGCTCGTTCTTGAGCACTTAGTTGTTGAGGAAAGGGGTGATTCTCAAACAGCAGGTGGGGACGATAACCCGGCAGAGGATTCTCATCTTCTGCAGAAGTATCTAGACAATAAAACCAAGTTTGGTTCCACTCTTTATGGTGGCTATGGTGATTGGCGTGAGGAAAACTAACGTCCTTTCTCTTTTGAATGGACATCCCGCCGAGTTCAGTGTTTGGACCGTCAGAAAATTCCGTGCGATGGTTTAAATGGAAGAAATCCCGGAATAATTCAACTGATGGCTCCTCTTGCAGATAAGCTTCACAGAAAACTTGGAAATTGCAGATGTTGGACACGGAATTGGGCCCAATGTCTTGAGGATGGAGATGAAAATCAGCTAACACGTCACGGAAGAACTTTGACCCGGGAGGACTGAATCCCCGGGCTAAATGATCAAGAAATACAATGACTTCTCCCTCTTTGGGTTCTGGAGGGCACACCGGTCCACGGACTCTCCAGTGGAGGACAATTTTTGGACCTAAAGCACCAATTTCAGCCCGTTTCTGCAACTCTTCCTCAGTAATCCGGGACTGGACCCAGTTGCAACAAGTGAATTGCTTGGCTTGTTTTTCCATTATGAACAGAAAGCTGAAATGTAATGAAGTGCCGGTTTATGATTTATGCAAAGTTGAACTGGCAGTGTTTCAGAGGTATTTACAGTGGCGGTTTAAGCAGGGGCCTAATGCTATGTACCGGTTTATAGTTTTATCTAAAAACTAAACTGCCACTGAGAATACGAAGGTTACAGATCTGAAGTTATGGAAAAACAGGTTTTGTAAAAACAGTGATAAAGCTACGGATCTACAGCATGTTAGAAATTCAGAAATATTCAGTTTATATTCTACGGACGCAACAAGGGCTCTAACAGATGCTGTCTAAGCCAGTATTATTGCGAGAAATAAAGGCATACTAACAAAGCGGAGTTATTACTACGGCTGTGAAACAAGAGGATTAGATTTACATTGATTGATGGAGCCATGAGGAAGAACTACGAAGAACAGCGCCTACCCATGAACTCGTGGGGAGAAGAAACCCTAATAAGATCTATGTGTGGGGAAGGAAAGAACTTACCCGAGTCGACGGATGCGGAGGCGCGCCAGCAGTTTTCTGATCCAACCAGGTTGATGCAGTGGCCAAGCTCGATGAAGATGCTGGGCTTGACGGCAGCGGCGGAGCTTGAGCACGAGCGGGCGCAAGGAAGAAGAAGAGGCAAAGGAGCAAGGGGGGAAAAGGGAGATGCCCCTCTGCCCTATTTATAAGCCGAAAAATGAAACGGTAGGCGCGGGGATCAAGGAGCCGGAAAAATGGATATGGCAAGATATTGTTGCCTCGATCTTCGGAACTTTTAATGAATAAAAAAATATACAAGTATTAAATGGGCAGATGACGTCATGACGGTTTAATGTGATACAGGAAGATGACGTCATGGCGGTTTATGAAGCGTTTGAAGCTATGAAAGGTGAAATCTTTATAAGACGTTGAAGATTGACATGAACAAGTTCAATCAATCTGGGGCCTAATGTCAGGGATATTACTACTGGGTATAAATCGCCCAGGAGGGGCCGGTTTATGCCTGTAAAGATTACTTTTACTGAAGCCCAGTGGAGCATGACGCTTTATTCCAGAAGACTTAAAGCCCAAGAGGTGTTAGGGCCCATAATTTGTAAACCGCCATACGACGTGTAACTTGTGTTGTAATATAGGAAAGATAGAGACCGAGTCGGACACGTTTATGTGCCAGCCTCGGGACTCTGTAAACCGGACCGGGCGTCAGCTCGTGTATATAAAGGGACGACCCGGCGACGATTCAAGACAGAGAACAACAACTCGAGACACAGGCGAAGCAGATTTGCTCCCTAGTCATCGAAGCCCTAGCAATACCACACCAAACTAGACGTAGGCTTTTACCTTCATCGAAGGGGCCGAACTAGTATAAACCCTTGCATCCTTGTCCGCTTTAACCCCTTTAAGCTAACCCGTATCGATGGGCTCATGACTAAGTCCTTTTGCTAGGACATCTGCTGTGACAAAACCACGACAGTTGGGCTATCAAATGGACTTCGAGTGCGACAAAATTTGGCAGGCGGTCTACCTACACTATAATAAGACCGCACGCCAACTTTCACCTCATTTCGAGAACATTTCTATGCCACGTATAAAATAATATTTTGGAAGTGCCATAGGTGCGTGCGAGTGTGTTTGGGCTCAGAAAGGACAACAGAGAGAACGGGGGACTCGGCCACTATGGACGGATGTACGTTTTGAAAAGCATGCACATGAAATGTACATGATGACATGGCAAAGTGCAACACGCAAGCGAATGGCATGGCAATGAAAACGAATAAACGGAAGACATCTGGTACATCCGTCTCGAGGTGTCACAGGCGGGCTGGCGGCTCGATGCTTGAGAGAGAAGATGAATAATGCATCATTTTCGGAGGTTGAAGAAGCCCTTCTGGCCGTCCATGTTGCATCCAACGGGTCACAAGAGTCGGCTGACCCAAATTGTTCCTTCTGATTGCAGGATTCATGTGGCATTCAAGGTCTCGATGGTAGATTCCACGTCCACACCCAGTTTGTGGGCTCGGCGCGGGCGCGACCGGCTTCCTCCGTGACAGCCACCATGCGCACCTCCTCCGCGCGGATGGAGACGACAATGACAAGCTAGATCCTCCTCGCCGGCGTGCTGGAGCACACGCTCGTCCTTCTCTTCGTATGCTGCGAGCATAGATGCGGCTCCACCTGATCGCGTGCATGGCAGCGCGGCGGCATCACGAGGAGGGACTGCAGACGACGTGAGCGAGTGAGCCTTCGGCTTCATGGCATAGGGATGGCGAGGACACGACGGTGATGGGCGAGAAATGGTCGGCCGGAGCAGGCGGGCGCCAGCATGCACAACGACGACAGTGACATATTGATGAGTGCACGTATGGGAGCTTAGTTTAGTTTTATATAGGGTTGGTCAAACTTAAAAGAACACCGTACTAGTATACGTAAACGTTAGACTGAGGCAACGCTTATACTACTACATTAGTTAGAACAGCATTGATACGGAATCATGTGCAAGCGCGTGCACCGCGGCCGTGCAATTGATCGAATGGTGCGTCACCGTGTCGCGCTCGAAGGACATCCACCAAACCTTTTTGTGTGTGTGAAAACAATCCCCGAATATTACTCTACTTTTTTCCTGGAAAAGTTCTTCACGTTACAATATTTCTATATATTTGAATTTAGCTTCAATTCATGCTTATTTGGATTTGGGCGTTTTAGGTGCGCCCTAGACATTTTTTAATACTGATTTTGTGTGTGTGACGAAGAGAGAACGAGTGTATGTGTCCATATGTGTGTTGTGGCGGAAGGGCAATGTGGAGACGATGTGCGTGTGATTGAGACATAGAGAGGTGTGAATGTGCAAAAGATCATGCATGAGTGAGACATAGAGAGATGCCGATATGTTGTGTATACATGAGAGAACGGTCTTCTATTTGTACTT
>LR738709.1:112343203-112584124 GCA_902687465.1 Secale cereale | reverse complement strand
AGAGAGAGAGAGAGAGAGAGAGAGAGAGAGAGAGGAGCATCCGCCACCGTCTGCCCTCCTATATTTGCTTCCACGCCGCCGACAACCATCGCTACCGCAGCATCGTCAAATTCCAGCAGATGCATACACGGCGCCGCACCAGAGGTGGTACTCTTTCGTATGTGCTCATCTTAATTATCGCAGCAAGAAAATAGATCAACATTGCTTTACTGTGATTTCTTGTCCATCACTTAGGATCTTACTTGTTAGTTGCGAAGTTGCGAAGTTGCCTTTGTCCGGTTTGCACCTTCAGATCCACCATGGCACGCTCAACACTATACTCGCAATGCTTATGGTTTTCCCCTTTTATATTCCACACTGGCTAAATGATAGTTGTAACACCCCAAAAATTCAGCAATGTTTTATTAATTAAAATTTTGCCAGTGAATTAAAATTTTGCCTTCTGCTGAATGTTCCTTTGGATTCCAGGGAAATTATTACTCAGACTTTTGTTGGAGTGTTTGTCCCTAGTAAAAACCTCCCTTTTAATGTTAGTTTCTCCTTGGTGCCTTTTAAAACTTTGCTTTTATCGGCAAGTTTAATTATATTTTGGTCTCCACAATTTACTTCTCTATATAAATAACTAAACATAGTTCTAAGGCCCCATTTGAACTACAACCCTTGGATGGGTTTACCTAAAATTCCAACTAAAATTTGGGGATGTCATGTGATATTATTAGATCACTTTTATGCAGGAATATATTTGTTTGATTTAATATTTTGAGCTCCACAGCATGATTTCCAATCTGATTCAGTAGGCCTCATTGCACTGCAACCCCATTAAATATTTCTCTAATGCTCCCACCAAAATTATGGGATGTTCATAGGAGTATATCAATCAACTTTATGCAAAAACCCTTTTGAGTCCTTTGGTGTTTCAACCTCTTTTCTGTTCTGGTCCAGTTTGGCATTTTGAACTGCAACCCTAGTTTATCTTGCTCCAATGCTCATGAGTTTCCTTCTGCTTGTAGCCCATCTTGCAAAACCCTTAAGTCCAAAAGAATGGACCCATTAGGACATTTTTAGTTCTTGGAACAGTGCCCTTCATTTCCTGTCCAGAACTGAAGATTTGCAAAACTTGCACTGGCAAGTTTCTGGTTTTGCTCATCTAACTTTGCCACCAGAAGAAGTGCCCACATGCTCATAGCATTCTGTCGAGCACTTGGCAGGCATGAACAGTTTTGACATGAGTTTTTGCCTTGCACTGTGAACTTGACCCTCAGTGCCTAATGCCATGTCCACTAACCTCCCCTAAGGCCCTAACAAAGACCTGCTAAACCCCAGCCCCAACCAGACTCTGCAACTAGCAGAGGCATTTCATCGAGCAACTCATGTGCATGCTCTGGGCGCACCCAGAGCGCACGTTTTGCGCGCGCGTGCACCGAGCCGCCGCATCCCTCTGCTGACGCCTCGCGCACGTTTTGGCTGCCCCTCTCGCGCCGACAGCACGCCCTCTTATCCCTGCACCGCAGGGGCAGCCCTGGAGCTCCACAGGACCGCCGTCAGGTCGGCCGCTGCGGCTAGCGGACAGCTCCGGCAGCTCCTGCTGCGGGCCGAGCCGCCCAAGCCACCAGCGCCCGCCACCTGCCCCCTGGAACAGCCCCAGTGCGTCAGTGAGCTTGTCCCCATACGTGCCTCGCCGCCACGTCGCCCTGAGCAACAGAACGCCGGTCACTGGCGTCCTTATCCACAACCGCCGCGGAACCGCCTTCATCCGCCTATTTAAGGAGGCCCCAAGCCCCTCCGCAGTCTCAGGCAACCCTAGCCATCCCACAGGGCACTCCCACTGCAGCAAATCGCCTCGAGGAGGCTTCTTCCCCAACTCCGGCGAAGTACAGCCGTCGCCTCGGTCCAGCTCAATACGCCTCAGCCCGAGCCCCTCCCGTCCAACCAGCACCACCACTCGACTCCATTCAACCTTGCGAAGCTGCCCGGCGTCTCAAACGAGCTCGAGAGCCACCGCAGGTCGGAACCCCAATTCCACCCGAGGCCGCCGTCCGCCCCGAAGCTCGTCGCCGGCGCGTTCCTCCACTTCCGTCACCTCCTCGACTACCGGGAGGACCGCACCAACCCCGCGGATCCATCCCCGCACTCGAACGCCCTCGAGAAGCCGCCATTCGCCGGCGATGATCACTGGAGTTTCGTCTCTGTTGGGCGAAGGAGGAAGGAGGCAGTTAGACCAGTCAAACATGACAGGTGGGCCCACGGGTCCCACTGTCAGCCCCTCACGTCCCCAGCCCCTCTATTTAAGTGGAGGCGCACTTTCCCAAGTACGTTTTCTCTTCCTTGAAAACGCCTTCTGAGCCGATTCGTTTTTCTTTTTCTGGTTTTTATTAAAACCAGAGTTGACTGAACTTTGACTGGCAATATCTTTTAACCTATAAATCCAATTAAATTGATTCTTTTTTTGTTGTTTCCCAAATATTGTCTAGTTTATTTTCATATTTATGTGAAAAATTTCCAGACAACCTTTTGGGGATGTTCTAAGTCTATGTATTAATTTCCTTTTCATTCTTTTAGGATTTTCGAAGAGGGAGAAAGCTTCCAAAATTCTTGGAATGCTTTTCTCCTCCCATCTACTTGAAGGCAAGCATCTTGAACCTTGTGATGATACCATTTGTGTGTTGTTTGCTTGATCTCATGAACTCCATTGATATGCCAAAGTGTGAGCATCATTATTTCATGTGGAAAGCATACTCTTGCATATCATCATGAGGTGGATATTTCTATTCAGTTTTGTATGTGATACTGGTGACGGCCACCACTCCTCTTGCCACATCTGCCTGGTAATAGTTCGGATGGAGTCCGAAGGAGGGTTGTGTTTCGTTGAACTAACCACGAGACTGACATCTCGTTGTGACGAAGATGTGCGGTGAGGCAGCTTGTAGCATGACGAGAGTGCCCCTGTCAGGGAACTGTGAGACCATTAAGGCACTAACCGTGCAAGTATATATTTAACCTCCTAAGTCGACCACAGATCGAGTCTTGCTCCGGTAACCCCCATACTTGTTTCGTACTGCCGCGTGTCCCTACTTCTGGTAGGGTACGGTTTAGTAAATTTTTCGACTCCTGTTCTGTCACACACCATACAGAGAGGCCATGGTGGAAGATACCGGATGCATCCAGTAGGCAGGCCACCTAGTCCGGGGGCATGGGTGTTACGGTTGTAGCCGAAGGGGATAGCGTCCCCAGTTTCTCGCGCGTGTTATAAATTGTTGTGATCCCATGCTAGTCGAGGTTGTAGCCTCCCCGCTTAAATTTGGCTTAACTAGTGTCGTGGGTGATTCCAGACACCGGTAAGTTAGGCTGGTGTGTGCAGTCAGGTGTGTCTTCAAATTAAAAGACCGTAGACAGAATTAGTCTAGAAGGGCTATAGAAAATCCGTTATCCGTGGGTAAAGAGTACACCCTCTGCAGAGATATAAAACCTATTCGAATAGCCGTGTCCATGGTTAAGGACTACAGTCTGGGATGGGTCGAGTGTCGGTCTTAGTGTCGGTCTTCGAAGGGGAAACATTTAAGACAGAACTTTACTTATGACCTGTGTCAGGTAATGATTGTGATTTATCTCTATTGAGGACTAACCGTTCATATTACTTGAAACAGCAAGTATCCACAGGACGGTTCTACCTCCCGGATATTCCCCGTTAGTTCTCTTTATTTATAAGCCCTTTCTGCGATGTCGCTCAGACGTCCGACTGTTGCATTTCTCTTTATTTACAAGCCCTTTCTGTGATGTCGCTCAGACGTCCGACTGTGGCATTTCTCTTCATTCACAAGCCCTTTCTGTGATGTCGCTCAGACGTCCGACTGTGGCATTTCTCTTCATTCACAAGCCCTTTCTGTGAAGTCGCTCAGACGTCCGACTGTGGCATTTCTCTTTATTTACAAGACCTCTCTCTGATGTCACTCAGACGTCCGACTATGGCATTTCTTCTTATTTATAAGCCCTTTTGTGATGTCGCTCAGACGTCCGACTGCGGCATTCTTGTTCTTTATTTCCTTTTCCTTATGAGCCCTTTATGCGGTGTCGCTCAGACGCCCGACTGTGGCATGCCTGTTGTTTATTTCATTATTACTTTCTGATTGCATATGCCCTTTTTCTCGAACGTCATGCTTGAAATTATATCATGTTGCATCATTATTGTCAAATAATCCTAGAACATCCTTGAGCATGTTTATGTCTCACCTATGTTCATAATGTTTGCGAGTACATTCAAAGTACTCACTAGTTTGTCCCTGGCTATTGTCTTGGCCAGATTTCCTTGCGTGGGAAGGAACGACGTGACGCTACCCCAGAGCCTACCCTATTGGGATAGCAGCCCCGCGAAGATAGGAGTTATCCCGGTCAGCTGTTCCCGTGGGAAATGGAGTTCCACAGGCACTGACGCACTTCAACCGCTTCCGCCATCATCTTCCAGAAAACCCATGTTGTACTTATAGACCAGGATGGTCATGTACTACCTATTTGTACCTTTGCTTGGAATTTCTGTATCAAGAGGTGTCTCATTAGCTAACAGTAATCCTGGGGCTGGTGAGCACATGGTCCGCCTTCGGGAAAAATCACATCCCGAAATGCCGGTCCTGACAATAGTAGACTAAATTTCAAAATTGGGTCAGTCGATTTTCGAGAGCTCGTCGGAGTTCGCCGGAGGGAAGGAATGTGCTCGGGTGGTGGAGGTGGTTGTGGTGAGCGGTGGTGGGCCTCGCCGGAGGAAAAAACTCGATGCGGGTGGGGGCGGGATGGGGGCGGAGGAACACCGGTGGTGGGGGCAGTTCAGGGGAGGGCGGGGGGTCGGGGCTAGTAGTTCGGCCGGCGGCCCGTGCGGTGTTCCGTAGGGGAAGAATCAGATGGGAGGAAGAAGAAGGGTTAGGAGACGTTGGATCTTCATCCAACCGCCTAAACTGGTCGACTGACCCAAATGACGAAAGTCACGCGACTTGCATGCAAACATTCCTTTATATTCAGTACCATCATCGTAGCTGCTTAGCACTACTCCTCAATCCATCAAGCTAAACAATGTGCCGCTCATAATTCCAAACTTGTTGCTGAAATACAAATCTGATATGATGCTGATATTACTAAAACAAGTAACGTTTAATTGGTCAGCTAATGTTCCTACTTTACTTTCGAAAAGCACGTGCGCCACATATAGAGAGACATCAGGGAGTTGCATTCTTAATGTGCTCTGGTTCATCATGTGTGGGCACTATGCAACAACGTTTTATTATCCTAAATCTGCTTGCTCTTCTTTAGCATGTTCCTCTTATGTTCTTTTTTAATAAATACTCTCTCTGGTCCTAAATACAAGTCTTTGTATAGATTCCACCATGGACTACATATTGAGCAAAATGACTGAATCAACACTCTAAAATGTATCTGTATACATATGTATGTGATCCATAGTGGAAATCTCTACAAATACTTATATTTTGGAACAGAGGGAGTATAATAGTACAGTACAATATGTTCCTTGTAATGAAGAGGAGCAAGGACATTTGCAGTGTACAGGTCTATTCGGTCGGTTGTGATGGACACTTTCAACTCTTCGGGCCTCTTTGATTCATAGGATTTTGTATACATAGGAATAGTAATCATAGCGGCCTGCCCACTTGAATCCTATAAGATTAGCAAGGAAATGTGGGGAGCTTTGTCGCCTTTGAGAGTACACTGACATTAACAGTACCGCACCTTCAGTTGAAGAGAGCTGTTATCCGAAGCCTTTCTAGCCCTACCGGCAATAGTAGCCCATATTTACTAACAGGTTCCACTTTCCTGATTTTACTTGTGATGCTTACGGTTTTCCTGTTATATCTAAACTATGATCTGTGTAGGTGCTTTGTGTCTGCACTAGCAGCAGTCCACTCTTGAAGCTAAACAATACACCGATAATAAGTCCAAAGTTTACTTCTTCAAATACGAATTGTGATATGATACTGATATTAGTTAACAGACACACATTTAATTGGTCAGCTAATGCTCCCACTTGATTTTCCAAATGCATGTGGCCACGTATAGAGAGACAGCATGGAATTGCATTTCTTTGGGCGATGTGATTCATCATTAGTAGGCAACCAACATTGTATAGAAAGAAGCACAATCTCAATAATATGCTTCTTCTTTTGTTCTTTAACATGTTCCTATTTTGTTATTCTTTATTTAGTAAGTACAGTATGTTCATTGTCAAGAAGAGGAGTAGGGACATCTGTAGTCAACAGCTGATAGAGCTGGCCTGTAGGTGATCGATAGGATTTCAATTTGTAGCAGCAATACAACACCGCATTTTCTAGCCAGTTCCACTTTCCCGATTTATTTATGCTGGGTATGGTGTACCCCTTTCATCTACACTACGATCTTCCTAGTTGATGTTTGCTCTTGCTATCATGGTTTGGCAATAAACTTTCTATACAGTATATTATGAACCTATCATCTGCCGACTATCCTTACTTCTGGAGCTCCCAACAGGGAACCTATTTTTGTGTAGTTGTGCCAGATTATATTAATGCACGCATCATATTACAGCACACATGGGCTCTCTCATTAGAATCCAGTGATAGCACACAAGAGTTTACAGGGAGCCCCTGTTATATTAGAATATCCTCTGCGTTACAAAGATAATCTCACTACTATTTATGTTTTCTTGCTTCTTAGATATTGTACATAATCACAATGATTATGAAAATGTGTGCATCAGAAGAATAGTCCAGAACAGTGCAATGACTAACAAACTTGGCACCAAGGCATTGAGTTCCATTCTGGATGCAATGAAACTCATATGCTCCCCACCTGCAGATTCTTGTTCAGAATATGATCCTAATGACTATTCCAACCTTGAGGAGTCGAAGGCAGATGGCATATCTGGTTCACCCATCAAGGTGCCTGTTCTAATTTGGTAAGGTTTTATTGATTGCACGTATCTTGCATTTCTTCTACTTCGTTGCACCACCATCTGCTTAGTTTACTCATCATATATGTCAAGATGCCATGCCATCCATTATCAATACATATTCCACCTGTCATCATACCATGTTTTCGCATTCAAATGTTGTTCTTGTGCATCAGACATCAAAAAGGAAGTGGGTGATTGCTGAACATGAAGGAGCACCAGCAAAGTTCTTGAAAAACGTGGTGGTGTCAGAGAAATTAGATTGCACCCCACTTATATTGCCTCTACAACCAGTGACACAAAACGTAGGACCGACTCCAGCAGACTGTACCCATACTTCACTGGCCACACCACTAGCCACACAACATAGGAGCTGCACTCCAACAAAAGGTATGCCGCTTTCAGTTGCCATAGCAGCAGCCATACCACAGAAAAATCCCACTCCAGAAAAAAGTACAGGAAGTCCACAGGCCAAAGGCCTATCCCAACTGCAGAGACTTCCAATTCATGTAGATTAGAGCCCCATTCTAGTCATTTCCAGTTTAAAAGATAATGCTTTCAATGTTGTTAGGAACTACGTGCATGTATACCCATCATGGGAAGATTATAGTGAAGACAAACACCATTTTCACATCTTCCTATCCCACTTACGTGTAAGTGCTATTATTCATGGTGATTATTTTTCTGTTTTTTGCCTATTGAACACATCAATGATTTACATTACATTGTTGTAAGTAGGTGAGGGTCAATCTGGATAGTCATGACAAGCAAAGCTTACTTGCGCTTTTCAAGGAAACATTGCAGCAGTATCGGTGTTACCTGAGGAAAACACACTTTGATGGTAAGTCTATAAATGGATTTCCGGTGAAGTCTCATGTGCTAAATTTAGAATACATTGAATGGAAAAACCTTGTTATGCACTAGTCTTGTTTCCAGGATGAGGTATTGTCTATCATATCACATGAGAATTTGAATTTCGACTTTTCCGCATGTGTCTTATGGATCTCATTTGTAGGAAATCTGCTCGAAGAAGAATTTCGGTTTGAAAAGGACGGTGGGATATCGCAAATATGCTGACCTTTCTTGAACTCCATTGAAGTGATGTCGGTTTTGTATATTATTTTGTCAGTGTGGTTATTTGCACTGATGGTGATCTTGGATGCCCATTGTATGTAATCTGCTGTCTGCTTCTCCTTTATTATCACTAGTTGCGAAATTTGATACCCAGTGGATGTAATATGCAGTAATTTATTTATTGTATAGTTTAGGTTTTTCCTTATTCACGATGCTGCAGTTTTATACTATATATATATATATATATATATATATATATATATATATATATATATATATATATATATATATATATATATATATATATATATATATATATATATCCTGTCTTCGCTCTATGGAAAGTAAATGAGCCAAAACGTAAAATTTTGGTACATAATCTGGCCGGCATGCAAATCACTATATATGGGCCACATCGTGGGCCCAGTCATCTCGGTCCGTTAACAGGCCTAAATGTAAATTGTCCCACTTGTAGTTTTGGGCCTTTAATAGACCGAGTAAACCGCTGGCCATAGGTTGGCAAGAAAATTCAATGCGCTTTTAGTAGGCTGAAAAGTAGGTTGGGCCTGAAATGGGTCGTACAGCTCATGGGTCGACAGCAGGCCGAAGTAGACCCCGGCCCATGATTGTGCCAATCACATCACGGGTCGTTAACAGGCCAATTTTTTTCGGTCCTTGTTTGGCCCAATCACATTATAGGTTGTGAGCAATCCGGATGCAAAGAGGGCCATAATTAGGCCCAACTATATGACAGGCTTTTAACAGGCCGAAATAAATATAGGGCCGAAATTTTAAACGAGCCTTTAATAGGCCGGAACTAATATCAGGCCATACTATTAAATGTGCCTTTAGCAAACAGAAATCCTAACCGGGCCTCAAGTGGGCCCAATAGCACAGCGTCCAGTTGACGGGCCGAATCTTATATGGGCCAGAATTTAGTACAAAGAATGAAATGCTCTTAAAGGGTCAGATCTGATATGGGTCGTTATTTGTACCAAAACTTGACAGGGTTCTAGCGGGCCGAGTCTGATACAGGCCGTAATAAGGCCCAGAACATGGTAGGATATTAACGGGCCGAATGTCATATGGGCCCTTGTTAGGCCCAGAACATGGCAGGTTGTCAATGGACTGGATCAAATATGGGCCGGCATTTGGCCCAAAACATGGCAGCCTGTTAACAGGTCGCCCACTAGTGTATGTAAAATCTTGTGGGCCTTTAGCTGGGCCAGCCCATTAGGGCTGCAAAATCGTGTGGGCCTTTGATGGGCCTCGAACCCCTCGTTGGTTACCCCAAGTGGAAGGTGTAAGATGCAGTAAGTAGAAGTGTTTTCCCCTAGCAAAGATGCCAAGGATCGATTCCCCAGAGACTCCTAGGTTCAACAAGTAGGTGTCAATTGCTACGGCGCCAGATTAGTAGCAACCAACGTGGACCTGCACACAGATACAAATAACTTTGCTCCCAACGAGTACAGAGAGGTTGTCAATCTCTCCGGCCTTGTAGTTCACAAAGGGTTAAAAGCAATGATAGTAGTGATAGATATTTTTTGCGATAGTAGATAAATAACGGAAAGTAAATAGTGGATGTGATCAATGATGGTAATATGGACCGGAGTCTCATGATGTTCACTAGTGATGTCTCTCTCCCAAAAGACGATAAAACAGCTATGTGAGGTAAACAAATTACAGCTGGGCAATTGACAGGACCACGAACGCAAACCAATGCTGACTACATTGCAAGAAAGGTTGAGGTTCAAAGCATGGGCGGTACGCCAAAGTAAGTAGACCGAAATCCATCAATATCTACTACTAATCATCCACCTTGAGATATCTATCCAGAACATCTCGCTGGTATTAAGTTGCGAGTCCCACCCATAGTGTAAACTCAATGCAACAGACAACTGCATTAAAAGAACTTTGCGTAAAGTAAACGATCCTTGCACCCCGCGGGCACAAGCACCGTTATTTTCCCCCTTGTGGCAACAGCACATCCCCTAGACTCATGTTTCTATCACTCAAGCTAGTCATCGAGGGGCATGAACCCACAATCGAGCATAACGTTCCCTCTTGGAGTCACTACCTATTACTCGGCCAAAGCAATAAATAACAACGGAGAACATGCAAGAATTACTTATGAACTAAAATATAAAAGAGGTGAATCAAATATATTACTCAAGATCAATCTGAACATAATCTCATAATCCATCGGATCACAGCAAACTCAACATAGCAACAGCATAAGGATTACATAGGTGCCTCGATCATGTAGGGCAGCTCACGAGGACTAATTAGTGAAGCACAAGAACGGGAGGAGAACATCACATAGCTACTGGTCATGGACTCATGGTCCAAGGGAGACTACTCACGAGTCATCCGGGAGGCGTCCATGGTGGTGGAGAAGCTCCCGGTGGTGATCCTCCCCTCCGGCAGGGTGCCGGGAAGAGTTCTCCTGGTGCTCCCGATCTTGGAAGCAGCGGCGGCGGTGGAACAGAGATGGGATCACGAAAAGAAGTCCTGTTCTGAGGGTTACGGGGAACCCTTTAAATATATGCCAAAGTAGGGCACCGGGGGAGCCTCGGGGGGCCCAGGCGCGGCCCGGGGGGCGCCCACAGGGCGCCTGGAGCCCCTGGGCCCCCCCCCTAGGCTGCCCTTCGGACGCAGTGTTGTTTCCGGTTTGCTGATTTTTTATATATATTTTCTGGATTTTTCTGGGCAGTTCTCGAAACGTGAAAACCTGAAATACAAAAACAGCCGAAAACAGAAACTGGCACGGGGGTGCACTGGATTAGTAAGTTAGTCCAAATATGATCAAAAGTGTATGGAAGTGTATGAATATCATAGCAATATCACCCAAAAGTGGCATGGAGCAAGCAGAAATTATAGATACGTTTTGGACGTATCAACATCCCCAAGCTTAATTCCTGCTCGTCCTCGAGTAGGTAAATGATAACAAGAATAATTTATGTGGTGACATTCTATTAACCATATAGGACTTTCTCATAGTCATATGACAAAAGCTTACTGAGACAATGATTTTATAGTAATTAAGTTCTCTCAAGAGAAAATCACAAATGACTGAAAGTTTTACAACATGAAACTGAAACATCAAAAAGATTTGCAATGAACATGATGTGCAAATATGATCAAGTGATATCTAGCTTGCCCCCTTTAGTGATGCAAAACATAAATGCAAGGGCACCTTCAAGGTTTAAGTGATGACTAGATACAATTATTTCAGAATAAACGATATCACAATCATGCAGAAGACAATGCTACTTTGGGACAATGCACATTACACTCAGAATGACAATCATGCTCTCAGTAGTTGGTGCTTGAAGTGCTAGAGCTTTTTATTTTGAAACATGGAAGCAATTGTGTCAACGGTAGTAGTACTTCATGTGTGTCATGCATAAAACATCTTATAAGTTGCAAGCCTCATGCATCGAATACCAATAGTGCTCGCTTCTTGTCCTAATTAGCTCGGATCCCCATGGGTTATCATTGCATTGCATATGTTTTAACCAAGTGTCACAAAGGGGTACCTCTATGCCACCTGTACAAAGGTCCAAGGAGATAGATCGCATTTGATTTCTCGTTTTTGATAGATCTCAACTTGAGGACATCCATACCGGGACAACATAGAAAATAGATGATGGACTCCTCTTTAATGCATAAGCATATTCTCATGAGAGATTGAGGATTAAGGTCCAAGCTAAAACCTCCACCATGATGCATGGCTTTGGTTGGCGGCCCAATGTTCTTCTCTAACAATATGCATATTAATTCAACCCATGGTAAATCACCCTTACTTTAGACAAGACGAACATGCATAGCAACTCACATGATATTCAACAAAAGTGTGACAGTTGATGGCGTCCCCAGAAACATGGTTACCGCTCAGCAAGCAACTCATAAGAAATAAGATACATAAGCAACATATTATTTACCACAATAGTTTTTAGGCTACTTTCCCATGAGCTATGTATTGCATGGTTAGTTTGCTTAGTGCAAGTGAGGTTAGCAAAAGACTGGGAGCGACCAACTAAGAGAGCAATGACGGTCATAACCATGCAGAGCGACAAAGCAATATTGAATCAGGCATGGTAGTTATATCGCTACTTAGAAACAAAAGATCATCAAGGCTTGACAGACTTTCTTTACAGTCTTGAATATGCGTGAGCATACGCCAAGTCAATCAAAATAAATTCTCGAAGGAAGATATTACTAAACCATACCACATCATAGGCAAACAAACCAAGTTGGTATTCCAATAACACATTGGGAACCCCCCAACTAATTGAGATTAACCATAAGAAAACCTGAACTACTAAGCACCATTATGAAAGTAGCATCTTTATCATAGACACATTAACCCATGCAACGGAAGCAAACTCTCTTAGTAAGGTGAGCATGGTAATTAAAGAGAGTTCAAGCAACCAACTAAATAAAAGCTCTTGAGAAGATAAGCATGAATACTAAGAGCAAAGCACGATAGTAGCTATTAAAAGACAAAGAACACACACAGCATAGATAGACATGAAAATTCTATGTAATGTTCTAGGTAGAGGTGGAGCATGTTTCTCTCCCACATAAAGGAATGCTGGGTTCCGACTCGTTATGAAAAACTAAAAAGAAAACTAAAAGCAAGACGCTCCAAGCATAGCACATAACACATGAAGTGATAAAAATATAGCGAAACGAAAGACGAACTGATAATGTTGATGGAGAAGGGGATGCACGGGGGGCACCCCCAAGCTTAGACGCTTGAGTCTCCTTGAATATTTCTTGGGGGTGCACGGGGGCATCCCCAAGCTTGAGCGCTTGACACTCCTGAATCTTTTTATCATCTTCCCTCGCACACTTGAAAACTCCCTTCATACATAACTCATCATAATCTGATTAGCGAGGTTAGTATCCTTAATAAAATAATTATACCTTGCTGGAAATAAGGATATTCTTGAAGTTCTACTATTTCTCAAGATTGCCAAAAGGTTTTCGCAAAGAAAAAGTAAGTTCTTAATTTGCAAAGTGAAGGTAAGGCAAAACAGGACAGAATCTGTGAAAAACAGAACAGCAGGCAGTAATTGACCTGTTCGGGATACTTCTGCAACTCAAATCAAAAAACTCAGAACTGACGCACGAAATACAATTATATAGAGAACGCTGTCGAAATAATTCAGACCAAAAAGATGATCTGGTGATTTTATACGAATTTTTCTATCCAAGGACAGAATCTGTTTCCTAGACAGCACCTCACAACTTTTGAACTTTCTAGCAATCAGAGGCTATACTTGGCACAAATATGAAAAGCAAAGATACAATGATGATGCCACAGCAGTAAACAACATCAAGACACAACAAAAGCAAAAAAATTATTCATGTGGGCTGCCTCCCAAAAGCGCTTTCTTTTATGCCTTTAAGCTAGGCATAATGCATAGATCAAGTTTTATCAAGAGTAAAAGAATAGCTAGCCCGTACAACGGACTCAAAAGGTAACTTGACCTTCTTACGAGGGAAGTGTTCCATCCCTTTCTTGGGAGGAAACTGAAATTTTATATTGCCCTCTTTCATGTCAATGACAGCACCAACGGTGCGCAAAAAGGGACGTCCCAAAATAATTGGACATGAAGGATCACATTCAATATCCATAATAGTGAAATCAACGGGCACATAATTATCATTGACAACAATAAGAACATCGTCAATTCTCCCCAAAGGTTTCTTTATGGAAGAATCAACGAGACGAACACCAAAAGAACAAGAATCATAAGGTTTCAATTTAAGCATATCATATATCCTTTTGGGCATAACAGAGGTACTAGCACCAACATCACATAATGCATAACAAGAGAAGTCATTCAAATTAATTTTTATCATAGGATCCTAACCATCTTCTAGCTTTCTAGGTATGGAGGCTTGTACTCTAAGTTTCTCCTCCCTAGCTTTGATGAGAGCATTAGTGATATGCTCTGTGAAGGCAAGGTTAAGCGTGCTAGTGCGGGGATCTCTAGACATTTTGTGAAGGAAATCAATAACTTCTGTAAGAGTGCAATTATCAAAATCAAGGTCACGAGCATCAAGTAAAGTGGTAGTGGTGTCCTTAAGGTTCTCTTGTTTGGTAGTTTCTATAGCATCACCATTAATAGGTCCATTGGGACCAGGAGTACATTGGGTGCTAAGAGTGTGAACATCCTCAATAACTTGGATAGTAGCAACAGTGTGGTGGGTAGGAAGGCTCTTAATTCTTTCCTCTTCCTCCCTTTCTCTAGCCCATCTTTCTTTTAGCTTAGCCATCATCCTAATATTTTCATTAATTCGTACCTGAGTAGCATTAATAGGGATGACTTCCCTCTCCTTAAGTGGAGAAGTTTCAATTTTTAGCAATTTTTACTCATTGGCTAAGTGGTCTACCTTAAAAGAAAGATCATCTAGTTTATGTAGTTTCTCTTCTACATTCTTATTAAAGGCTTTTTGGGTAGTGATGAAATCTCTAAGCATGGTCTCTAGTTCAGTGTTGAAGTTCTTGGTACTAGGATAAGCATTGTTGTTCCCATAAGAGTTAGAGGGGAACGGTCTAGGATTGTTACCAAAGTTACTCCTATAAGCATTGTTGTTAAAATTGTTTCTAGAGATAAAGTTAACATCTACTTGTTCTTGAGCAATCAAAGAATTTAAAGGAACATCATGAGGATCAATAGTTGATTGCTTCGAAAGTAGAGACATGATCAAGTCAACTTTTTCATTGAGGGAGGAAATCAACTCGACAGAGTTTACCTTCCTACCTGTTGGAGCGCGTTCGGTGTGCCATTGGGAATAGTTGGTCATCATCTCATCGAGAAGCTTTGTGGCAGCACCAAGTGTAGTTGACATAAAAGTTCCTCCCGCGGCCGAATCTAACAAGTTCCGCGAGGTAAAATTCAAGCCTGCATAAAAAGTTTGGATAACCATCCAAGTAGTCAAACCGTGAGTAGGGCAGTTTTTGATGAGAGATTTCATACGTTCCCAAGCTTGGGCAACGTGTTCATTATCCAATTGTTTAAAATTCATAATGTTACTTCTAAGTTGGATAATTTTAGCAGGTGGATAGTATTTTCCGATAAAAGCATCTTTGCACTTGTCCCATGAATCTATGCTATTTCTAGGCAAAGACTGAAACCAAATTTTAGCTCCTCCTCTCAAAGAGAAAGGAAAAAGCTTAAGCTTAACAATATTACCATCTATTTCTTGTACTTTTGCATATCACAAAGTTCTACAAAGTTGTTCAAGTGTAAAGCAGCATCATCTCCAGCACCGGAGAATTGTTCTCTCATGACTAAGTTCAGTAAAGCAGGTTTAATTTTATATGAAGGTGCTGAAGTGGCAGGTGTAGTGATAGGTGTGCTGATAAAGTCATCGTTGTTGTGACTAGTGAAGTCACACAACTTGGTGTTCTCGGTGGAACCCATAGTAGCAAGCAAGCAAGATAACTATTTTTGTGATTTTCGATAAAAGGAACTAAAGCAAAAATGAAAGGTAAACTAACAAGACTAAAAAGCAAAGGTAAAAGATAGCATGCAACTCCCCTATCCTGAAGAGTGGAGTCCCCGGCAACGGCGCCAGAAAATACTCCTTGATGGGCCTCGAACCCCTCATTGGTTACCCCAAGTGGAAGGTGTAAGATGCAGTAAGTAGAAGTGTTTTCCCCTAGCAAAGATGCCAAGGATCGATTCCCCAGAGACTCCTAGGTTCAACAAGTAGGTGTCAATTGCTACGGCGCCATATTAGTAGCAACCAACGTGGACCTGCACACAGATACAAATAACTTTGCTCCCAACGAGTACAGAGAGGTTGTCAATCTCTCCGGCCTTGTAGTTCACAAAGGGTTAAAAGCAATGATAGTAGTGATAGATAGTTTTTTGCGATAGTAGATAAATAACGGAAAGTAAATAGTGGATGTGATCAATGATGGTAATATGGACCGGAGTCTCATGATGTTCACTAGTGATGTCTCTCTCACAAAAGACGATAAAACAGCTATGTGAGGTAAACAAATTACAGCTGGGCAATTGACAGGACCACGAACGCAAACCAATGCTGACTACATTGCAAGAAAGGTTGAGGTTCAAAGCATGGGCGGTACGCCAAAGTAAGTAGACCGAAATCCATCAATATCTACTACTAATCATCCACCTTGAGATATCTATCCAGAACATCTCGCTGGTATTAAGTTGCGAGTCCCACCCATAGTGTAAACTCAATGCAACAGACAACTGCATTAAAAGAACTTTGCGTAAAGTAAACGATCCTTGCACCCACGGGCACAAGCACCGTTGTTTTCCCCCTTGTGGCAACAGCACATCCCCTTGACTCATGTTTCTGTCACTCAAGCTAGTCATCGAGGGGCATGAACCCACAATCGAGCATAACGTTCCCTCTTGGAGTCACTACCTATTACTCGGCCAAAGCAATAAATAACAACGGAGAACATGCAAGAATTACTTATGAACTAAAATATAAAAGAGGTGAATCAAATATATTACTCAAGATCAATCTGAACATAATCTCATAATCCATCGGATCCCAGCAAACTCAACATAGCAACAGCATAAGGATTACATAGGTGCCTCGATCATGTAGGGCAGCTCACGAGGACTAATTAGTGAAGCACAAGAACGGGAGGAGAACATCACATAGCTACTGGTCATGGACTCATGGTCCAAGGGAGACTACTCACGAGTCATCCGGGAGGCGTCCATGGTGGTGGAGAAGCTCCCGGTGGTGATCCTCCCCTCCGGAAGGGTGCCGGGAAGAGTTCTCCTGGTGCTCCCGATCTTGGAAGCGGCGGCGGCGGCGGAACAGAGATGGGATCGCGAAAAGAAGTCCTGTTCTGAGGGTTACGGGGAACCCTTTAAATATATGCCAAAGTAGGGCACCGGGGGAGCCTCTGGGGGCCCAGGCGCGCCTAGGGGGGACGCGCCCACAGGGCGCCTGGAGCCCCTGTGCCCCCCCCCCCCCCAGGCTGCCCTTCGGACGCAGTGTTGTTTCCGGTTCGCTGATTTTTTATATATTTTTTCTGGATTTTTCTGGGCAGTTCTCGAAACGTGAAAACCTGAAATACAAAAACAGCCGAAAACAGAAATTGGCACTGGGGTGCACTGGATTAGTAAGTTAGTCCAAATATGATCAAAAGTGTATGGAAGTGTATGAATATCATAGCAATATCACCCAAAAGTGGCATGGAGCAAGCAGAAATTATAGATATGTTTTGGACGTATCAGCCTTTAGCTGGGCCGGCCCATTATGGCTGCAAAATCTTATGGGCCTTTAGCTGGGCCGACCCATTATGGTCTGGAAAATCTTGTGGTCCTATAGACGGGTTGGCCCATTTAATCTTTATGGGCCACTTTTGGGTCGTGCAACGTGTCGATGTATCATAGGCGCCTCCTGTCCATTGGTTGGTTGACATCTGTCCCCACGGGGAGTCAACACCTGGATCCTTCGGGCAATGAGAATTTTACACGTGGAAAATCCCCATTGGTCCTGGCTGTTAGCAGGTTATCGAATCCAAAACCGGACCCGATAGCCTAACGACGACCCGTTATGGTGGATGCCATGTGTCGGTTACCCTTGACGAAAGCACTTCCATGACACGACATATATCGTCACGGAAGTGGACACTTCTGTGATGATAATTTTGGTATTGTCATGGAACACTTCTACGATAGCGCAGGTATGACTATCTTTATTCTGTCATAAAATCGTCATGGATGTACATGCATGACACAAAACGTGACCTACTGTGAGAAACATGTATTATCACGGAGGTGGGTTTTTTATAGTGCTTGTAGTTGATTACTATATGGTTTATTTGGTGGAAGATTATATATTCAGGTCCATTATGATATTTAATACCTCTCTGATCTTGAGCATGATTATCATTTGTGAGTAGTTACTTTTGTTCTAGAGGTCACAGGAGAAATCTTGTTGCAAGTAATTATGTGAACTTGATATGTGTTCGATATTTTGATGATATGTATGTTGTGATTCCCTTAGTGGTGTCACGTGAACATCGACTACATGACACTTCACCATATTTGGGCCTAAGGGAATGCATTGTGGAGTAGTTATTTGATGATGGGTTTCTAGAGTGATAGAAGCTTAAACCCTAGTTTATGTGCTACTTCGTAAGGGACCGATTTGGATCCAAATGTTCAATGCTATGGTTAGATTCTATCTTAATACTTTTTCTTGTAGTTGCAGACGCTTGCGAGGGGGTTAATCATAAGTGGGAGGTTTGTTCAAGTAAGAACAGCACCCAAGCACCGGTCCACCCACATATCAAATCATCAAAGTAGCGAACACAAATCAAACCAACATGATGAAAGTGACTAGATGAAATTCCTGTGTACCCTCAAGAACGCTTTGCTTAGTATAAGAAACTGTTCTGGCATGTCCTTTGCCACAAAAGGATTGGGCTACCTTGCTGCACTTTATTTAGTGTTACCGTTACTTGCTCATTACAAATTATCTTACTATCAAACTACCTATTACCGACAATTTCAACGCTTGCAGAAAATTACCTTTCTAAAAACCACTTGTCATTTCCTTCTGCTCCTCGTTGGGTTCGACACTCTTACTTATCGAAAGGACTACAATTGACCCCATATACTTGTGGGTCATCAGGCATGCTCATTTTGGGCCTCGCCGTTTTCTCAAAAAAGGAGACTCTTATGGAATCAAATAAATTGCTTGCTATGCTATGCTTGGAATCTATGTGAAATTTATTATTTTACTTGTTGCTCTGAGACCCTAAAAAGCACATTCCCTACCTATGTGAGTTTAATGATAATGAAATCTTATCTTCTTATGCCAAGGGTGTTTATAGTTACTATGATATCAAACAAATTGAAGAATTTGTTGCTTTTAAGGGTGCTTATGAAGTTGCTTATTTGATTGGAAAGTATGATGTTGATCTCTACAAATCTGAAATGTTTGCCATACTTAAATATTGCTATGAAAACTATGCTCGTAATGCCTATGTTAATGCATTTATTGGGAGAATGCTTTCTGCTTCAAAAGAAATGATGATATGCAGGAATCTATAGATAATCATGATCCCATTGATTCAATTGAAATACACCATCTTGATGAATGTGATGATTGCTATTCTTATGGCCAAGATGCCAATATTAATGATGCTTAGGGGGTGAACTTTCTATAGTTCCTTATGTTAAAAATGGAATTATTGCTATCACACCCACACTTGATAGCTCCTTGAATGAAAAGCATGATTGCAATGATGTTATTATAAATTCTATTAATGTCAATTATGCTAATAATATGCTAAGCTACAAGCTTGGGGGTGATAATTTTGATATGTCCACCACTTATTGTAATGATCTTGATTGAGGTGATAATGCTTCTTATGATCTTGAAAATTTATTTAGTCCTCATGATGAATATGATATTGACCAATCTTATGAAAAAAAGTGTGTTTGGAGAGGTCGTGGCTTTAGTTGATGATAATCCCACCATTTTGGAAGAGTGTTAACTTTGCATTCATGTAGATCATGTAGAGAATATGTTATGTGATAGCTATATTGTTGAATTTTAATATTATCCTACATGTAATTATTATGAGAGAGGAAAATATGGTTATAGAAATTCTCATGTCACTCAATTACCTCTCTTCATGCTTAAATTGTCAATGGTTTGTCTTTCTTCCTTGCATATGCTAGATATTTCTTGTCTCGGTAGTTTGTTTGCTTCTAAAATGCATATGCATATGAGGTATGTTAGACTTAAATATGTTTTCACATGTTGCATGATGCTCCCTTTGTGTTTCAAGTACCAGCTTTCGTGTGAGCATCAATAAAATCTCAAGCCTATCTTAATGGTTATAAAGAAATAGCTTGTTGGGAGACAACCCAATTGTTTTACTTTCTGTTTTCTTGTGTTCACACAATTATGTTACTGTGATGATTGTGTTTTGGGGTTTTAATTAGTGTTTGTGCCAAGTAAAACCTTGGGATGATTTGGTTGGTAGTTGACTTGATTCTGTGAAAAAACAGAAACTTTTGCACCCAGTGCGGAAAATTCTATAATTTATTGGAACATGATAATTTCCTTAAAAAAATACACATTATTTATATACAAATTTCCCATAATTTTTCAGAATTTTAGAGTTGCATAAGTATGTTCATTGATCAGATCTTTACAGACTATTATGTTTTAGACATATTCTATTTTTGTTGCATAGTTTGCTTGTTTTGATGATTCTATGGATTATATCATGGTGTATAGGTCATGGAGAAGTTCGAATACAGTAGTTATTATGCAATAATAAAATATGAATGGGTTTACAACACTACCTAAAGTTATGATTTGCTTGTTATACTAATGGAACTCACGAGGTTTCTGTTGAGTTTTGTGTGCTAAAGTTTTCAAGTTTTGGGTGAGATCACGATGGATGAAGGAATAAGGAGCAGCAATACCCTAAGCTTGGGGATGCCCAAGTAACCCCAAGGTAATATTCAATGACCACCAAGCATCTAATCTTAGGGAAGCCCGGGATGGCATCCCCTCTTTCGTCTACAATCCATCGGTACGTTACTTGGAGCTATATTTTTATTCATCGCATGATATGAGTTTTGCTTGGAGCATCGTGTATTATATGAGTCTTTGTTGTGTATGCTTTATAGTTTACCACAATCATTGTTTATTGCACACACATTTTGAGAGGGACACTCATTTATTCGCAATTTATTAGAATACTCTTTATGCTTCACTTATATCTTTTGAGCTAGACAGATTCTCTACTGCTTCACTTATATCTTTTAGAGCATGGTGGTGGTGATATAGTCTAGTGCTTCACAAACTATATAACATGTTGCTCTGTTTTAAGGAAATGGTTGTGCTCTCGTGCTTCACTTATATCCTTTTTATAGTCTAATAAATAGTAATGGCAATATGCGTGGGTTATGAAATTAGTCGTGATATGCTAGGTATTCAAGAGTGATATAATAAAAACTTCCATGTAGATCACTGAATATGGTAAGTTTAATTCCTTGCAATAGTTTTGCGATATATAGATGGTGATATGTGGCTTGTACTAGTGGCTAGTTTTTGTTTAGTAAGAATATTGGTGTTAAAGTTTGTGATACCTGAAGCATGCACGTGTAATTTTCCGTTCTGAGATGTCCACAATCACTAGTCCTTGACATGCCAATCAAGTATCAAAAATCTCGAATAGGTATAGAGCTATGTGTCTCTCTAGGCACGATCCTCGGCAGCTCCTGGTGGCGATCTCTGGCTGGCACCTCCGGTGTGTGTAGATGGCATTGAGATAAGTGCATCTGTAAAAGCTTAAGCTGACGTATGTTGGGCTGGTGGAGTAAAGACTGGTGGTTGCACTGATGAAGTAGCAGCTGGGGCAGAAACTGTAGTCCTCGTGACTGCAACGGGTATAGCAGCAGACCTGGATGCCCTAAGAACTGCCTGAATATGGCAGTAGTGGGTCTGTCATCTCCACTGTCCTCTGTAGCAACTCTAGTTGTATCAACGTCATCCTTCAGCTTCTCCACTATGGTATGAACCTCTGTGATCTTCACATCAAGAGCATGAATCTTTGTCTCGACTACCCTCTCTAAACTCTCCTGGTTCTTGACAAGGTTGACCAAACTTTGTTCAATCTGCAGGGTTGTCTCTAGCAGATAAGTCATATGATCAGATTGTCTTGAGGTGAGCAATTGATGAACTAGCTCCAGATGCCTCCTTTGGTGCTTTGGCTGCAGAAGCTGACTGGATCCTTTCATGTGTGACGCCCGAAGACCGACGTCCCAGAAGATTCCAGAAGATTCCAGATGTTCCGGGTTCTCCCGTGAGTTTCATTTGTGCTTGTGTTATTTATTTTTGCATTGCATCATAGCATCATGCCATCATGTCATTAATCTTTTGCATCTCAACTTAAATAAATCGTGTGGATCTTCGATCCATTTAAACCGAGGGAAGGATGACTTCTCTTTATAACATATCCTGCAAATATTATGGAGCTATTATAATTAAATATTCCATTTGTGTGGAATTAACCGTAACACACTTGCAAAATCCCCATGCCTATTCCATATCAAGTTTGACTTCAAAACCTTCCCTATTTCTTTTCTCGTTTATCGAGGTTCTTCCAAAAACCCTCCAACAATTTTAATTAATTCCTTACATTTTGTGTGAGTCCAGGAATTTAACTCCGTGACTAAATCTCTTCTCTAACCTTTTCTACCATCCTTCTCTTTCTTCTCATTTTTTTCCTGTATTTGGAAAATATGAAGAAGGGGCCCAGGCCTCTAGGCCATCTCCAGGCTTCCAATTTTCCCTCCAGCAAGGCCCAGCCGGCCTCTAAGGCAGCCGCCTCAGCCTCCAGGCCTCCCTAGGCGCGGCCCAACTCCTTCTGGCCCGCCCCCTTCTAACCCTAGCTAGCGACTGACCGATCGCTCCTCCCTCTCCTTCCCGTGCGCCTCCAGTTCCCGACCCTCGCTCACCCCGTTCTCTCGATCCCATCCTCCTTGCAGCCGATCCCTTCTCTCCCTCTGCACGATCCAGCGCAGCTTCCCCGATGGCAGCCGCACTCCAGCGCGCCCAGACCGCGCCTCGCCTTGGAGCCCCGCCTGGCTGTCGCGCCCCTCCAGCCGTCCTTCTCCCCATCGCCGTCTCCCGCAGCGCCGAGTCCGCGCCCTCCGTGCTCCACGTCCGTCGCCAAGGCCAGCCCCGTCCTCCAGCCGCCTTCCCTCTGGCCAGGTTCCGCGACATCCAGCAGTGACCTCGCCTGGTCTGAGCCTGCCCGCCAGGAACTCCCCTCCACGCCGGATCAGGCCCGAGCGCCGCGTCCTCCGCCTCGCCATCGCTCAAGTACCCGCGCCAGCTCCTTCCCCGACGCCTCGCCTCGTGCGACTCCGGCGGCTCCGTCAGCCCGTCCAGCGCCACCACGGCCGCGGCCATCCTCCCTCCAGGCCCTGGCCTCGTCGCCCCGAGCAGCCTCCGTTCCTCTGCCGTGTAGCCATCTCCTTTTGTTGTTGCTGCTGTTTTTTTTCGCCAAGTGCACGAGGGACCCCAAGATCCGCCAAGTTCCACCGTTGCAGATTCTCCTCAAGTACCTCGACGGTCGTTGTTTTGAAGACCCCAAGTACCTCTACGGATATGTGTACATCTACGTAACGAGAACCTCTACCGTCGACAAGACCGAGACACCAAGTACCACGACGACCGCGAGTACCACTACCGTCGCCCCGTGTACGACTACCTTCGGTGAAGAAACGAGTACGACTACACAAGACGAACGCGTCATGTACCACTACGCTCGGCGAGGCGACAAGTACCCCGACATGATAACGTGAACGCCTACTTCCTCTACGAATCGCGAGAACAACTACTTCCTCTACGGCCGTGTACCACTACTTCCTCTACGTCCCTCTACGATCTCGAGCCCCTCCGAAACGAATGGTTCGAAGGTATACCACCGAGACGATGACCCGTGGATGTTGCTTGTGTGTTGTATGAAATGCATCCCTTGTTTGCACCGTGTCCGTTGTGCCCTCTTTTGTCGCCAACCCGTGGGAACCCAGAAGCCGGGAGCACCCCATCACCTTGTTCGACACGTTCACCCCACCTTTTGCATCTTGTTCCGCTCGCTCACTCCACCTTTGCTTTTGCTCCGGACTCTCAACGAGTTACCGGAACCGAGATGTTGCGTGGCATCATTTTGGTTATCGTCGCCGTGGCACCCCTTTCCACCACGGTGACAAGTGCTTCATATCTTCTTCATGTCAACTTTTACAATAAAATTGCATAAACTTGATCATGTCATCCGCATCATGTTAACGACATTAAAATGTGAGAATTGTTGTTTGCTAATAATTGCTAAACATGCTCATGGGTATTTTCCAGAATTGTTGTTGTCCTTCCGGCCTCATTTAAATGCCTAAATAGTGTTGTTTTATTATGCTTCACCTCTTTCTATGTTAAAAACATTTAATCTTGTCTTGTAAATAACGAGAATCAACTAAATAATTAACATGTGGTGTTTCGTCAATATGCAACTCGTTGCATATTGAGCTCCACTTAACTTGTAGTTTTGTTTGTGCACTTTGCCATGCCATGCATATTTAAACCGGACATGCATCATACTTGGATGTGCATCGTATGCCATGTTTAAGCTTGTGTGTTTACCGTGTTGCTTGTTTCTTTCCGGTTTGCTTCTCTTGATAGCTTCGGTTTTGTTCTGGAGTTGTGAGGATTCTCTCGTCTATGTTGCTCCGTCTACTTCATGGATCCGTTCTTCTCCCTTGTGGAATCCCAGGCAAGATGACCGAACCCGGATACCATTACTATTTTTGCCTATTGCTAGAAGTATCGCTCTGTAGTATATTGCCTCGATGCCCATGTTTTCCTGTCAGCCTCCTATTGTAACCATGATCCTGTCTAACCACCCTACCCATGCAAACCATTGATTGGCTATACGTAGGCTTCGCTCAGCCCCTCTTATAGCATTGCTAGTTGCAGGTGAAGTTGAAGTTGCTTGCTTCATGTTGAAGTTGTTGGGTTATATCACACTATATAAATGCTTAAATGAAATCATCTATATATTGGTAATGGGTGGAAGGCTAAGCCTTTTGCTTGGTGATTTGTTCCACTCATGCTGCTAGGAACCGTATAAACCGGTGTTATGTTCCTTGATTATGTGTTCCTCACACGGTTGGGGTTATGGGGCCCCCTCGATAAACCGCTAAGTGCTAAGTCTTTTCCAGCAAGTCCCAACATTGGTACTGTTCGCCTAATAACTAATAAAACTTGCATAGGGACTAGCTATCCCTTTTATTTTAATCAACAACCCCGGGCCAGTGCTCCACATGAGTGTTGGTCCGAAACGGGGAGTCTGCGGGGCCACCACGAGGAAACTAGAGGTTTGGTAAAAACCTGTAGAATCGCCCATCCGGTTGTGGCCTGAGACTAGATACGCGCGGCTATTGTCAGGGTGTCGGCACGCCGGGAGGATTTGCTGGATTAGCCTTACCTTAGTTCGGTGTATCTTGAGCACGGGATTCCGAGGATACTCGGGCCTTCCCACCTTTGGAGTTGCGACTCCGTGGATCGTGGGCTTGTCATGGGCCAAGCTGGAACACCCCTGCAGGGTTTGAACTTTCGAAAGCCGTGCCCGCGGTTATGTGGCAGATGGGAGCTTGTTAATATCCGGTTGTAGAAAAACATGACACCATGTTCCAATACACTACCAGCGTGAGTACCGTGACTATCATTTTCCGAAAGGGATTCGGGAGATGAACACGGTGGGGTTATGTTTGACTTGATTAGTTCAGGATCACTTAGTGATCATCTCTCGACCAAGGCACTTTCTCTTCTCGCTCTCTTTTACGTAAGCTAGGCTAGTGCTGCTGCAACCACTTATTCTTATTCTTTCTTCAGCCTTGTTCCACACCCAAGGCTTAAATAGTCATGTTACCCGGGAACGGGATTGCTGAGTCCTCGTGGCTCACAGATACTACAACACCAGGTGCAGGTTCAGCCGAGAATGGTGCAGGAGCTGGATCAGAACTTCCGGGAGCTCGATGAAGAGAGTGGCCGTATGATTGTGGCGTTTCGACGATCAGTACTGGTTTCTACTAGGATTCGATCTTGACCTGTGGCTTTATGTTGTTTTTGGTATCTTCTTTTGGATCTTCGCCCGTAGTCGGGTTGTGATGTTTTGAATGATGTTTGCTTATGTAATGTATTGTGTGAAGTGGCGAGTGTAAGCCAACTATCTCCTTTTGCAATTTAATCCCTCTTTTACATGAGTCGTGCAAAGATACCAAACTTGAGATCATTCCAGAATGGACTTATACCTTTAAGTCGTGCCTCGACACGTAGGAGGTATAGTCCCATCCTGGGCATTACAAGTTGGTATTCAGAGCCTTCTCCGACCTAGAAGCCCCCACAGATTGATCGAATCGTTGACGGTCGAGTCTAGGCACACACTGAAAATATTTTTGAGTCCTATATTTATATCGGAGAGTAGGAATTATTTGCTTCTCATCCCCTTTCACTCTGGTGAGGACTCCTGACGACTACTCTTGCCTCTTCTATTTTCAAAAATTGCACCAAATTTGTTTTTAGGAATCTCGCGAGTATTGTGGGATTGTTTCGATGTTCTTGTGACGAGAATATTGTTCTCGATGCCTCGTGACATTAGGGGTTGTGGTAGTGTCCCGGGGAGTTGAGCTTCGGGGTATTGTCATCACAAGTATATCGCATCAGTACTAGAATACTTAAGACGGCCGACATCGAAAACTCTCCTATGCGGTTAGTGGCAAGATAACCCCGACATCACCCAGTACTGGGGAGGTAGTTCGAGAGTATTGCCATAGCTTGTTATAGTAGATGTGTTTCGAAGGTCCGAGGTAAACGGTTTCCGAGAAAGACCGGTTATGTGTTCAAGGATGGATACAGCTGGATGTAGGATTAGAGTTGAGTGCGCGGTGCTTCCCCTGTATCCCCAACACCTGATTGCATAACTGGAAACTTTCGGAAATTAATAGGTGGGTTCATCTAGTAGTTCTAGGCATTCTTCCAACGAGTGCATGATATGAAGTTCGGGGTTCTACATTGAGTGAAGTGGTTTTATGGGCTTGTTCCGATCGGGAGTTGCATCTTAAAGGGTCCTTGGCTATGCTGATCCGGGGATTGCAAAACCCTTTTGTAACACGTTCCATAAGCTTTCAGCACGAAGATGTCGAATGAAGCTTCTATCTTGTATTTGTTCTATCTGTTCCTTGTTCCTTTTTTATTTACCTTTTGTTCTCCAAGTGGCTTCTCGACAAGTTGATGTACCTGCGGAATTCATTCATTCAATTATCTGTTTGGATAGATATGTTGCAACATAATCTTCTTCATAAACATATCAATCCGTTGTTTTTGTTTTGATTCTGGTATTCGAGTTGCTTCGATGTCAAATGTTGATTCCATACCTTCCTAAGCGGTGTTCTCATATTTCTATGGGAGTGCTAGTCCTTCTTGATCATCAAGATCTTCATGTTAATCCTTTTCAACCGGTGTGCCTTCTCTTCAAGTTATTCCATACGGACGTCGTTGAGAAATTTGACGATTTGTCTGTTTCATTCATCCCAAGTGTCTTTGTTTTACCCACCCTCCCCCCCTTTTTTCTTCTTGGAGCCATAATTCTAAATGAAATATCCATTTTACTAATGTGATGTTTCTTCATTCTTTTCGTTCAATTTCATTATCCGGTGATTTCTCAGGATGATGCTCAAGAGCTTCAAGTTCATCATTCTTTGGTTCTCAAATTCTGCCGGTGGATGTAATTCAAGATTTCGGTGTTGATCTTATCCTTTTCCTCTTTTCACAATGCTTTCTTATTCCGGTGCACCAATTAATCATTCTCCTCTTGCTATCCATATCCGGAGTGCTGAAGATTCATAATTCCATTCTTAATCCGTTCAAGCTATTTTGAGGATTGTTATCTTATTCAAGCCATTTAATTCAACCGGTGCAATATCTCTTAAGCAACCTTTTTCAACGGTGATTTCTTTAGTGGGCCCTAACCCACAGGTATTTTCCCAGGATCTTACCTGACTCTTCTATTTTTCTGGAGTTATACTCAAATTCTTGTCAAAGGGTGACGTAAGAATGATTCCTATCAGTAACATGCCTTCTCCAAGATCGCGTTCAATTCTTTTTCATCATTGGTTCAACCTTTTAATTCTTCATTACGGAGGGCCTATACAATTCATGGTGGTGTATCTCATCGTCTTCTCAGATTTTGAAGACCGAAGAAGTGTTTCTCTTAAATCTTGGCCCGTTCTCTCAAGATTCTTCATGAATTCTTCCCATTGTGATCCTCCGAAGGCCATCATTTCAGAATATTTCTTCGTTCTCAGTTTTCAACTTCGTCCTCCAAATATTCTTCATTGATGCCTCTTCGTTCCTCCTCTATTCTTATGGTGGTTCTTTCAAGATTACTCTTTCGTTGTTATCATATCAATTCATTTGTTCTTTTCATAATCCTACCGGTGAGTCATTCAAGTTTATTCTCAAGTTGACCATATCTCTCTCCAATCCTTTTCACAAGAATAAGTAGTATGCCAAATCCGTTGCTTGTCATCAATTTAATGAAGGATAAGCATATAGTAAATCTTATTCTTATTTTTTTTCTCCAAGTGTTTAATCTCTGTTTTCCGGAGCTTGTTCATCATATCACATTCTCGGTTCTAAATTCTTCATCTTGTTTTCCGGAGCTCCAAGTGATTTCAATTATATCATTTCAAAGCTCCATCTAATTCATCGCAGGCCTTGAATCTTATTCTTTTCGTCTTTCACTTCTCATGCTTTCATTACCGGAGTTCTCATGGTGGTTCATCATGTTTTAATTCATCCTCGAAGTTTTCATCAAGATTCTTGTTGGAGCTCAAGCATTCTTCATCATGCTTTTCCAATTGCAATTCTTTCTACCTTATCTTTTCAGATGGTGTTATGTCATTCTTGACAATTCCTTCATGTTTCATGATTCACGAGTTATCAAGAGTGAGATATTTAAAACCATCATTTTCCTTGTTCAGGGGATCTTTTCAACTCTTCAATTATTCGTTGGAGTTATCTTGGGTTATAATTCACCTAAAAGCTTTCCCTAAGGATTGTTGTATTGTGGTGCTTATAAATGACCCAAGTTCTTCATTTATCTTTGCGGTGAGATAAGTTTTTTTCGTCTCCTTGTTGATCTCAATCCAAGCAATTCGTTTCTGTTAGTGGCTGGTTGTCACCTCATAATTTTGAGATGTTTTCCATAAGCCCACAACGAGCTTATTCTTTTCGTTGTTGATTTCCCAACAACTCCGTTCAACCCTTCTTTGTAAGGATGTTTTTCATTTTCATTTCGTGGGAGAAGTTGTCATTTTCTTCTCTGTTCAAGTCTTTCATTGATTTATATGCTATATCTTTCATTCCGGAGGCATTGTGATATTGCTCTCTTTAACCATCATCTCGTTTTTTATCAAGATAATATTCTCCCTTGCTTGTCTATTTAACCAGAGTGTTATGTCCTCTTTTCAAGTTCCCTCATCTTATCAAGTTTGCCTCTCTTTTCAACCGGAGTGCTGTCTGAATCTTTCTTATCCCTCGTGTCATTCTTTTAATTGTTTCGGAGGCAATGTGTTGTTGTTTTCATCAAGTATCTTCCCAACTTGGCAAGTTCTTGTTAATTCCTTCCATTTTCAGTCGGAGTGCTGTCCGAATCATGTCATTCTTATTCCTTGGCTATACCATTGCGGTTTCATATTCTTTTGATTCGTAAGCTCGGGTTTCATGTCTTTCAACCTGCAAGGTTCTCGTGATGCTCCTTGTTCCTCTTTTCTAAAGGAGTGTTTTCACCTTCGTTCATCTCCATTGTATTATTTATTCAACTTGCCTAACCTCTCAAGGTTCTTTGGTTTCACTCGTCTGTCAAAGAAGCAACTTTGTTTACCTCTTCTTTTTCGTTTTTATCCGGTGCCATCTCTAGGATCTCGGGTCAAGATCCTCTGTTAGTGTGGGAGAGTTGTGACGCCCGAAGACCGACGTCCCAGAAGATTCCAGAAGATTCCAGATGTTTCGGGTTCTCCCGTGCGTTTCATTTGTGCTTGTGTTATTTATTTTTGCATTGCATCATAGCATCATGCCATCATGTCATTAATCTTTTGCATCTCAACTTAAATAAATCGTGTGGATCTTCGATCCATTTAAACCGAGGGAAGGATGACTTCTCTTTATAACATATCCTCCAAATATTATGGAGCTATTATAATTAAATATTCCATTTGTGTGGAATTAACCGTAACACACTTGCAAAATCCCCATGCCTATTCCATATCAAGTTTGACTTCAAAACCTTCCCTTTTTCTTTTCTCGTTTATCAAGGTTCTTCCAAAAACCCTCCAACAATTTTAATTAATTCCTTACATTTTGTGTGAGTCCAGGAATTTAACTCCGTGACTAAATCTCTTCTCTAACCTTTTCTACCATCCTTCTCTTTCTTCTCATTTTTTTTCCTGTATTTGGAAAATATGAAGAAGGGGCCCAGGCCTCTAGGCCATCTCCAGGCTTCCAATTTTCCCTCCAGCAAGGCCCAGCCGGCCTCTAAGGCAGCCGCCTCAGCCTCCAGGCCTCCCTAGGCGCGGCCCAACTCCTTCTGGCCCGCCCCCTTCTAACCCTAGCTAGCGACTGACCGATCGCTCCTCCCTCTCCTTCCCGTGCGCTGCCAGTTCCCGACCCTCGCTCACCCCGTTCTCTCGATCCCATCCTCCTCGCAACCGATCCCTTCTCTCCCTCTGCCCGATCTAGCGCAGCTTCCCCGATGGCAGCCGCACTCCAGCGCGCCCAGACCGCGCCTCGCCTTGGAGCCCCGCCTGGCTGCCGCGCCCCTCCAGCCGTCCTTCTCCCCATCGCCGTCTCCCGCAGCGCCGAGTCTGCGCCCTCCGTGCTCCACGTCCGTCGCCAAGGCCAGCCCCGTCCTCCAGCCGCCTTCCCTCTGGCCAGGTTCCGCGACGTCCAGCAGTGACCTCGCCTGGTCTGAGCCTGCCCGCCAGGAACTCCCCTCCGCGCCGGATCAGGCCCGAGCGCCGCGTCCTCCGCCTCGCCATCGCTCAAGTACCCGCGCCAGCTCCTTCCCCGACGCCTCGCCTCGTGCGACTCTGGCGGCTCCGTCAGCCCGTCCAGCGCCACCACGGCCGCGACCATCCTCCCTCCAGGCCCTGGCCTCGTCGCCCCGAGCAGCCTCCGTTCCTCTGCCGTGTAGCCATCTCCTTTTGTTGCTGCTGCTGTTTTTTTTCGCCAAGTGCACGAGGGACCCCAAGATCCGCCAAGTTCCACCGTTGCAGATTCTCCTCAAGTACCTCGACGGCCGTTGTTTTGAAGACCCCAAGTACCTCTACGGATATGTGTACATCTACGTAACGAGAACGTCTACCGTCGACAAGACCGAGACACCAAGTACCACGACGACCGCGAGTACCACTACCGTCGCCCCGTGTACGACTACCTTCGGTGAAGAAACGAGTACGACTACACAAGACGAACGCGTCAAGTACCACTACACTCGGCGAGGCGACAAGTACCCCGACATGATAACGTGAACGCCTACTTCCTCTACGAATCGCGAGAACAACTACTTCCTCTACGGCCGTGTACCACTACTTCCTCTACGTCCCTCTATGATCTCGAGCCCCTCCGAAACGAATGGTTCGAAGGTATACCACCGAGACGATGACCCGTGGATGTTGCTTGTGTGTTGTATGAAATGCATTCCTTGTTTGCACCGTGTCCGTTGTGCCCTCTTTTGTCGCCAACCCGTGGGAACCCGGAAGCCGGGAGCACCCCATCACCTTGTTCGACACGTTCACCCCACCTTTTGCATCTTGTTCCGCTCGCTCACTCCACCTTTGCTTTTGCTCCGGACTCTCAACGAGTTACCGGAACTGAGATGTTGCGTGGCATCATTTTGGTTATCGTCACCGTGGCACCCCTTTCCACCACGGTGACAAGTGCTTCATATCTTCTTCATGTCAACTTTTACAATAAAATTGCATAAACTTGATCATGTCATCCGCATCATGTTAACGACATTAAAATGTGAGAATTATTGTTTGCTAATAATTGCTAAACATGCTCATGGGGATTTTCCGGAATTGTTGTTGTTCTTCCGGCCTCATTTAAATGCCTAAATAGTGTAGTTTTATTATGCTTCACCTCTTGCTATGTTAAAAACATTTAATCTTGTCTTGTAAATAACGAGAGTCAACTAAATAATTAACATGTGGTGTTTCGTCAATATGCAACTCGTTGCATATTGAGCTCCACTTAACTTGTAGTTTTGTTTGTGCACTTTGCCATGCCATGCATATTTAAACCGGACATGCATCATACTTGGATGTGCATCGTATGCCATGTTTAAGCTTGTGTGTTTACCGTGTTGCTTGTTTCTTTCCGGTTTGCTTCTCTTGATAGCTTCGGTTTTGTTCCGGAGTTGTGAGGATTCTCTCGTCTATGTTGCTCCGTCTACTTCATGGATCCGTTCTTCTCCCTTGTGGAATCCCAGGCAAGATGACCGAACCCGGATACCATTACAATTTTTGCCTATTGCTAGAAGTATCGCTCTGTAGTATATTGCCTCGATGCCCATGTTTTCCTGTCAGCCTCCTACTGTAACCATGATCCTGTCTAACCACCCTACCCATGCAAACCATTGATTGGCTATACGTAGGCTTCGCTCAGCCCCTCTTATAGCATTGCTAGTTGCAGGTGAAGTTGAAGTTGCTTGCTTCATGTTGAAGTTGTTGGGTTATATCACACTATATAAATGCTTAAATGAAATCATCTATATATTGGTAATGGGTGGAAGGCTAAGCCTTTTGCTTGGTGATTTGTTCCACTCATGCTGCTAGGAACCGTATAAACCGGTGTTATGTTCCTTGATTATGTGTTCCTCACACGGTTGGGGTTATGGGGCCCCCTCGATAAACCGCTAAGTGCTAAGTCTTTTCCAGCAAGTCCCAACATTGGTACTGTTCGCCTAATAACTAATAAAACTTGCATAGGGACTAGCTATCCCTTTTATTTTAATCAACAACCCCGGGCCAGTGCTCCACATGAGTGTTGGTCCGAAACGGGGAGTCTGCGGGGCCACCACGAGGAAACTAGAGGTTTGGTAAAAACCTGTAGAATCGCCCATCCGGTTGTGGCCTGAGACTAGATACGCGCGGCTATTGTCAGGGTGTCGGCACGCCGGGAGGATTTGCTGGATTAGCCTTACCTTAGTTCGGAGTATCTTGAGCACGGGATTCCGAGGATACTCGGGCCTTCCCACCTTTGGAGTTGCGACTCCGTGGATCGTGGGCTTGTCATGGGCCAAGCTGGAATACCCCTGCAGGGTTTGAACTTTCGAAAGCCGTGCCCGCGGTTATGTGGCAGATGGGAGCTTGTTAATATCCAGTTGTAGAAAAACTTGACACCATGTTCCAATACACTACCAGCGTGAGTACCGTGACTGTCATTTTCCGAAAGGGATTCGGGAGATGAACACGGTGGGGTTATGTTTGACTTGATTAGTTCAGGATCACTTAGTGATCATCTCTCGACCGAGGCACTTTCTCTTCTCGCTCTCTTTTACGTAAGCTAGGCTAGTGCTGCTGCAACCACTTATTCTTATTCTTTCTTTAGCCTTGTTCCACACCCAAGGCTTAAATAGTCATTTTACCCGGGAACGGGATTGCTGAGTCCTCGTGGCTCACAGATACTACAACACCAGGTGCAGGTTCAGCCGAGAATGGTGCAGGAGCTGGATCAGAACTTCCGGGAGCTCGATGAAGAGAGTGGCCGTATGATTGTGGCGTTTCGACGATCAGTAGTGGTTTCTACTAGGATTCGATCTTGACCTGTGGCTTTATGTTGTTTTTGGTATCTTCTTTTGGATCTTCGCCCGTAGTCGGGTTGTGATGTTTTGAATGATGTTTGCTTATGTAATGTATTGTGTGAAGTGGCGAGTGTAAGCCAACTATCTCCTTTTGCAATTTAATCCCTCTTTTACATGAGTCGTGCAAAGATACCAAACTTGAGATCATTCCAGAATGGGCTTATACCATTAAGTCGTGCCTCGACACGTAGGAGGTATAGTCCCATACTGGGCATTACATCATGTGCCTCAAAAGTAGTAGGGTGAGAAGGATCCATCACCACTACATTATCCTCAAATTCTGCCAACAGTAGGAGATGCTCACGATCAAGAAGATATGTGCTCGTTCCAATCTTGGGATTGATGAGCAACTAAATGTGCGAGCAAAACAACATGATCTATTTTGGTCTACAGCTGTCCTCTTGATAGTTTCTACAACCAAGCTCATCACCTTGAATTTCTGAGTTGCATCGGAGAGGTGCAACATGTTGATGGAATGGCCACGGATCATCTTGCCATCTCCAAATTTTGACAATGCAGTGTGCCTCAAAAAAGTTTTTGTGGTGGCGAAACGAGGTAGTAGATGCTTCACAGACCCTAACTTGTGAGTCTCAAAATCTTTCTCAGGGATATCTTTGTACTTGTTCTTCATAGAATTGTGATCTATCTTGAGCTTGGCATATACATCAATGTATCTCTCTACTTCTTCAAGAGCAACAAGAAGAGCAGCCCACTCAGAGATGGTTGACTAGTATCTCACTCCCTCAGTCATCCACACAATTCTTCCATCTGAATAAAAATGAGCAGTAGAATAGAATTGCATAATCATCTCAACATTCCATGAGGTAAGCTTCTTCCCAACAAAATCATCAACACCAGCAAGTATGAAGCTCTCATGAACACGGGGGAGGTTGTCTTCATTAGCATCAATGTATTTCCAATCCACCCATCTCATGTCACCGACTATAGGCTTATTATCTAGCAGCACTATTTCATAGAAATATTGTTGCTTTCTGGTGTGGAAACGATAATCACATGTTGTCCTCCTCCTGATAGAATACGGATTGGATAATCTCCAATGATGCAAACCTTTGTCCTTTCTCAACATCATGTTCTTAGCAACGGGATGAGCATTGTCATGATCTGGAATCTTGGGTCTCAATTTCCTGAGCACTAGTGGCTCATCATCAACAACAACTGTAGGCACTGGGGCCTTATTCTTCTCACTGCAGGAACATTTCTTGTAGTCCTCTAAGGCTTGGTGGCAGTAGCCTTTAGCTTGGAAGGAGCAGATGTTCTCATAGCATATGCCATAAGTTTTTGAGACTTGGCAGGAGGTGGATTAGTTGTTGGTTCCTCCTCTTCGTCCTCATATGGATAAGCAATCATTGAGGGTCGTCTTCCAACAACATGAATAGTTCTCTTCCTTTGTTTCCTCTTTTTCCTGCAACTTCTGCCTCTGAGCCACTTGGTTCCTCAAGTGTAAGAGGCATGCCTTTATTAGGAACTTACCTCACTACAGTCTTCTCTTTTGTGCTAGCAGCAGGTTTGGAACTTGTAGTTGTCCCATATTCCTTGGAAATAACTACATTCTTCTTCTTTGAGGTCACTTCCTCGGGCTGGAAGTCCTCATATTCTATGTTTGATCCCTTGTTTTTCTTTGTCCTCTTGGCAGCCTTAGGCAAGTTACTAGGAGTGCTCCTCCTGCCTTCATCATAACTTTCAGCTGGACTTGACCCTTGTAATGCCCAGGATGGGACTATACCTCCTACGTGTCGAGGCACGACTTAAAGGTATAAGCCCATTCTGGAATGATCTCAAGTTTGGTATCTTTGCACGACTCATGTAAAAGAGGGATTAAATTGCAAAAGGAGATAGTTGGCTTACACTCGCCACTTCACACAATACATTACATAAGCAAAACATCATTCAAAACATCACAACCCGACTACGGGCATAGATCCAAAAGAAAGATACCAAAACATAAAGCCATAGGTCCAAATCGCCCCTAGTAGAAACCACTACTGATTGTGAAAAACGTCACAAGCATACGGCAAAACTCTTCATCGAGCTCCCAGTGAAGCTCTGAACCAGCTCCTGCTTCAATCCCGACTGAACCTGCATATGGTGTTGTAGTATCTGTGAGCCACGAGAACTCAGCAATCCCATAACCATGGGTAACAAGACTAGCAAAGCTTTATGGGTAGGAAGAGGTAAAGTGGCGAGGTTGCAGCACCGGCTAAGCATAATATGGTGGCTAACTTACGAGTACAAGAATAAGATGAGCATCTACGCAAACGGTCGCAAACTAGTAGTGATCGCTAAAGATCCTGAACTACCTACGAGTCAAACATAACCCCACCGTGTTCTCTTCTCAAAATGAAAAGAGACAATCACGGTTACTCACACGGTTGTGTGTTTTACTTCGGATCCTCTGTCAAGTTTTCTACAACCGGACATTAACAAATTCCAATCTGCCACATAACCGCGGGCACGGCTTTCGAAAGATCATAACCCTGTAGGGGTGTCCCAACTTAGCCCATCACAAGCTCTCACGATTAGCTGAAGTGATAAATATAATATCATCACCCCTTATCTTAGGGAAAATCCGATCAGGCTCGGCTTCCCGGTGCACAAGACATTTCGACAATGGTAAAACAAGTCCAGCAAGACCTCCCGGTGTGTCGACACCCTAATAGTAGCCGCACGTATCTCGTCTCAGGCCACATCCGGATAGGTGATCCTACAGGTTATACCAGATACCTCGGGTTTCCCCGAGGCGGCCCCGCAGTCTCCCCGTTTGGGACCAACACCATCAGCACTGGCCCCTCCTGCTATGTAGAAAGAATCCTCGGGTAGCGCTAACTCCCTATGCAATTTAATTAATTAATTAAGTTGTTATTATGAGCAAATTAAAACCAATGTTGGGCCTTGCTGGAGGAGTTAAATTCAAAGACGAACTGTCAAGTGGTCCCCATCCACCCATCGTGTAAGGAACGCAAAATCAAGGAACATAATGTCGGTTTGTCGGCGCCTAAGGTGGCATGAGTGGAACAAAACACCGAGCAAAAGGCCAAGCCTTCCACCCATGCCCAGTATATAGGTGTGTTAATAATAATAATAGATATTGTGATATAACAACAACAAGTTCCCTCCTGGAACGAACTTCATCTTCACCTGCAACTAACAATGATATAAGAGGGGCTGAGCAAGCGGGTAACATAGCCAAACAGTGTTTTTGCTAGGAAGGTTTCAAGGTTAGAGGTTTCATGGCAACAAGGAGAGGCTGACATAAAAGATGGGTAGCGCGACATGTAACGATAGCATCGAGACAACTAAGCATGGCAATGGTAGTAAAGTTATCCAAGGGTATGATCATCTTGCCTGGGATTCCGCAAGGGAGAAGAACAGATCCATGAAGTAAACGGAGCAACATAGTCGAGCGAAACCTCACAACTCCGGAACAAAACCGAAGCTAACAAGAGAAGCAACCGGAAAGAAGGAAACAACACGGTAAACATACAAGCATAAACATGGCATACGATGCACATCCAAGTATGATGCATGTCTGGTTTAAATATGCATGGCATGGCAGAGTGCACAAACAACACTACAAGTTAAGTGGAGCTCAATATGCAACGAGTTGCATATTGACGAAACACCACATGTTATTTATTTAGTTGACTCTCGTTTATTTACAAGACAAGATTAAATGTTTGTTACATGGCAAGAGGTGAAGCAAAAACAAACTACCTATTTAGGCAAGTTTAAATGAGGCCGGAATGACAAACAGCAATTCCGGAAAATCCCCATGAGCATGTTTAGTAATTTTAAGCAAACAACAATTCACACATTTTAAATGTTGTTAACATGATGCGGATGACATGATCAAGTTTTATGTAATTAAAGTTAAAAGTTGACATGAAGATGATAAGGAGCATTTGTCACCGTGGTGGAAGGAAAGGGTGCCACGGCTACGATCCAAAAATGATGCCACGCAACATATCGGTTCCGGTAGCTCATTGAGAGTCCGGTGCAAAAGAAAGGAGACGTGAACGTGTCGAACAAGGTGATGGGGTGCTCCCGGCTTCCGGGTTCCCACGGGTCGGCGACAAAAGAGGGCACAACGGACACGGTGCAAACAAGGGATGCATTTCATACAACACATGCATTCCACGGTCATCGTCTCGGGGTTATACCTTCGAAGCGTTCGTTCTCGGAGGGGTTTGAGGTCGAGGTACGTAGTGGAAGTACTCGTTCTCGCAACTCGTAGAGGAAGTAGTGGAAGTAGACGTTCCGAGGCGGTCGGGGTACACGTTCGTAGAGGGAAGTAGTTGTTCCGTTTCGGAGAGGTACTTGGTGAATCCCTCGTTTCCGGGGCGACGGTAGTCGTTCACGTTGGCGACGGTAGTGGAAGTAGTCGATCTTCGTTTCGTAGAGGTACTCGTCGCGGCGTCGGACGTAGTGGTACTTGCGGTCTCGGTCTCGAGTCATAGTTGAACTTGCGGGTCTTGGCGACGGTAGTGGTACATGTAATTTTGTCGCCGTGTAGTCGAACTTGAAGGTCGTCGGCGACTCGAAGGGGTACTTGGCGAGATCCAGAACAACACCAAAAAGGCCTCGGTTGACAGTGTTCAACAGGAAAAAAAACTGGTCGCAAACAACGACAACAGGGTTTGCAGACAGGTGCCCGCAGTAGCAGGTCGAGCGCCCTGGGTCAATGCAGAGGAGCAGCGCTGGCGGAGATGAACCGGGCGAGGCGTGAGATGGGACGCCGGGAGGAAGAGGAGACCAGAGGGGTACTTGGGCCCGGGCTAGCGCGATGCAGGGGCATGGCCTGCGCGGCTGAGGACGGGTGCGCCGCTGCGGCCTTGGCGGGGCGGCGCTCGGGCCTGCGAGGCTGAGGACGGGCGGCCGACGCCCTGGTAGTTCGACGGGACGGCGGAGCCTGGGGACGCGGCGTAGAAAGGAGGCAGTGGCCTGGGACTCGGGGAGGAACGGCGCTGCCGCGGTGCGGACGAGTCGGAGCCGAGGCCCGCGGCTGGAGAGGCTTGGTGGCGCGGAGAGCTGGCCTGCGCGAGGAGGGAACTCGTGGCTGGGGTCGGTCACGGCCGGATCGGGAGCGCTCTGGCTGCGCGAGGGGGAGGAAGTGGCGCGGGGTGGAGAGGACATGGCGATGCGGGGCGGCTCGCGGGGCAGCCAGCGGCGCTGGAGGGTGCGTCCACGCGAGGGAGAGAGGGTGTGGCGCGAGCGGGGACGAGGGGGTCGAGTGAAACGGGGGAGATGGGAATCGGGCACGGTCGATGCGAACGAGGGGGTGGCGGCGCACGGGAGAGAAGGGAGCGATGGGAGCGAGCGGTCGGTGCGCTAGGGTTAGGAGCTGGGATGAGTTTGGGCCTGATGGGCTGAGCCTTGGAGGCTGAGATGGCCTAGAGGCCTGGGCCCCTTCTCTCCTTACTGATTTTTCTTTAACAGAAAAAAAAAAAAAAGAAAGAGGAAAAAGGAAAGGAGGCTTAATGGAAGATTTAGCACATGGGATATTTTCCTCGGGCCCATAAAAATGAGCGTAGTCCAAGAAAAAATATAAGTGGCAAGATTGAAAGATATGAATTCAAATTCATTTGAATATGGTCCAAATGGATTTGAATATGAATGGGGTATTTGAAGAGTCCAAAAAATGTTGAGGTTTTTGGAGGAACCTCGATACGACGGAAAAGAATTGCTGGCACGGTTTGATGGTGAAACTTGAATTAAGAGGCATGGGGAATATTTGCAAGTGTGTTGGTTAATTCCAAACAAATGGAATATTTAATATAGCTCCCTAAATAATGGGAGGATATGTTATACAGAGAAGTCATCCTTCCCTCGATTTAAATGGACCGAAGGTCCACACAATTTATTTTAGTTGAGATGCAAAAGATTAATGACATGATGGCATGATGACATGATGCAATACAAAAATAAATAACACAAGCACAAATGAAACACACGGAAGAACCCGGAACATCTGGAATCTTCTGGAATCTTTTGGGACGTCGGTCTTCGGGCGTCACAACTCTCCCACACTAACAGAGGATCTCGACCCGAGATCCTAGAGATGGCACCGGATAAAAACGGAAGAGGAAGAGGTAAAACAAAGTTGCTTATTTGACAGACGAGTGAAACCAGGAACCTTGAGAGGTTGAACAATCTTGAAAGAAAGAATAGAACGGAGATGATCGAAGTTAAGAGCACTCCGGTAAAATGAGGAACAAGGAACACCACGAGAACCTTGCAGGTTGAAAGACATGAAACAAGAGCTTACGAACCAAAAGAATATGAAACCGCAATGGTATAGCCAAGGAATAAGAATGACATGATTTGGACAGCACTCCGCCTGAAAATGGAAGGAAATGAACAAGAACTTGAGGAGATGGAGTGATACTTGATGAAAACAACAACACACAGCCTCTGAAACAATTGAAAAAATGGCACAAGGGGTAAGAAGGATTCAGACAGCACTCCGGTTGAAAAGAGAGGCAAACTAGATAAGATGAGAGAACTAGAATGGAAAATACAACGCTCCGGTTAAATGATTAGCAAGGGAAAGAACATGATCTCGATAAAACGAGATGATGGTTAAAGAGAGCAATATCACAATGCCTCCGGAATGAAAGGATAGCATGTAAATCAATGAAATAAATGAAGGGAGAAAAATATGACAACTTCTCCCACGACTGAATTTGGAAATCCTCCTTACAAAGAAGGGTTGAATGGAGTTGTTGAAAATAATCAACAACAAAAGAATAAACTTGTTGTGGCCTTATGGAAAACATCTCAAGGTTATGAGGTGACAACCAGCCACTAATGGAAAACAATTGATTGGATTGACATCAACGACAAGATGAAAACTTGTTTCTGCAGGAGGATAAATGAAGAAACTGGGTCATTTATAAGCACCATAAATAGCAACAATCCTTAGGGAAGGCTTTTAGGTGAATTATACCCCAAGATAACTCCAACGAGTAATTAAAGGGTTGAAAAGATCTCCTGAACAAGGAAAATGATGGTTTTAAATATCTCATACTTGATAACTCGTGAATCATAAAACATGATGGAATCGTCAAGAATGACATAACACCATCTGAAAAGATGAGGTAGAAAGGATTGCAATTGGAATGCATGATGAAGAATGCTTGAGTTCCAACAAGAATCTTGATGAAAACTTTGAGGATGAATTAAATGATGATGAACCACCATGAGAACTCCGGTAATGACAGCATGAGAAGTGTAAGATGAAAAGAACAAGATTCAAGGCCCGCGATGAATTAGATGAAGCTTGAAATGATATAATTGAATAACTTGGAACTCCAAAAAACAAGATGAACAACTTAGAACCAAGGATATGATATGATGAACAAGCTCCGAAGGAAGGAATTAACCTCTTGGAAGAAACTAGAATAAGATTTATGTTATGCATATCCTTCACCAATTTAATTGATGACAACCAAAGGATTTGGCATACTACTTATTCTCGTTGCAAAGAATTAAAGAGAGATCTAGCACAACCTTGGGTAAGTATTCAACGAACCACCGGTAGAATTATGAAAAGAACAAATGAATTGATACTATAAGAATGGAAGAGTAATCTTGAATGAAACACCGTAAGAATATGGAGACGAACGAAGAGGCATCAATGAAGAATATTTGGAGGACGAAGTTGAAAACTAAGAACGAAGAATCTTCTGAAATGATGGCCTTCGGAGGATCACAAAGAAAAGAATTCATGAAATGATTCGGATGGTTATAACAAGAATTCCTCACAATCGGAACAATAATGAGGATGGCATGAAGCTAGAACCACGAATCTTCAAAAGAACGGACCAAGATTTAAGAGAAACACTTCTCCGGTCTCCAAATGCTGAGAGTGAAGACGAGAAATGCCATGAAGAATTTCGAGATACTCCGGACGAATGACAAGAGGAAGGTGGAGCTAAAGATGGAAATAATTGAAAACAAGCTTGGAGAAGGCATGTGACTGATGGAAATCATTCTTACATCACACTTTGAAAAGAATTTCAGAATAACTCTGGAAAAATAGAAGAGTCAGGTAAGATCCTGGGAAAGACCTGTGGGTTAGGGCCCACTGAAGAAATCACCGTTGAAAAAGATTGCTTAAGAGATATTGCACCGGTTGAATTAAATGGCTTGAATAAGAAGACAATCCTCAAAATAGCTTGACAGGATTAAGAATGGAAACACGAATCTTCAGCACTCCGGATATGAATAACAAGAGGAGAATGATTAATTGGTGCACCGGAATAAGAAAGCATTGTGAAATGAGGAAAAGGATAAGATCAACACTGAAATCTTGAGTTACATCCACCAGAGAAGAAACGAGAACGATGAATGATGAACTTGAAGCTCTTGAGCAACTTCCTGAGAATCACCGGATAAGAACATTGAAGGAAAAGAATGAAGAAACATCACATGAATAAAATGGATATTCCATTTAAGAATTTCTGGCTCCGAGAAGAAGAAGGGTGGGAGGGTGGTGAAAACAAAGACAACTTGGGATGAATGAAACAGACAAATCGTTGGATTTCTCAACAGCGTCCATATGGAATAACTTGAAGAGAAGGCACACCGGTTGAAAAAGGATTAACATGAAAATATCGATGGTCAAGAAGAATTAGCACTCCCATAGAAATATGAGAACATCGCTTAGGAAAGGTATGGAATCAACACTTGACATCGAAGCAACTCGAATACCAGAATCAAATCAAAACAAAGGATAGATATGTTGCAACATAATCTTCACAATATCATTCGAACAGAGAATTGAACGAATGAATTCCGCAGTTACATCAACTTGTCGAGAAGCCACTAGGGAGAACAAAAGATAAATAAAAACAACAAGGAGCAGAAAGAACAAATACAAGATAGAAGCTTCGTCCGACATATTCGTGCTGAAAGCTCATGGAACGTGTTACAAAAGGGTTTTGCAATCCCCGGATCAGCATAGCCAAGGACCCTTTAAGATGCAACTCCCGATCGGAACAAGCCCATAAAACCACTTCACTCAATGTATAACCCCGAACTTCATATCATGCATCCGTTGGAAGAATGCCTAGAACTACTAGATGAACCCACCTATTAATTTCCGAAAGTTTCCAGTTATGCAATCAGGTGTTGGGGATACAGGGGAAGCATCGCGCACTCAACTCTAATCCTACATCCAGTTGTATCCATCCTTCAACACATAACCAGTTGTTCTCGGAAATCGTTTACCTCGGACCTTCAAAATGTATCTACTATACAAGATATGGCAATACTCCCGAACTACCTCCCCAGTACTGGGTGATGTCGGGGTTATCTTGCCACTAACCGCATAGGAGAGTTTTCGATGTCGGGCGTCTTAAGTATTCTAGAACTGATGCGATGGATTTGTGACGACAACACCTTGGAGCTCAACTCCCCGGGACACTGCCACAACCCCTAATGACAGGAGGCATCGAGAACAATGTTCTCGTCACAAAGACATCGGAACAATCCAAACAATACTCGCGAGATCCTAAAAAAAATTTGGTGCATTTTTGAGAGTAGAAGAGACAAGAGTAATCGTCAGGAGTCCTCACCAGAGTGAAAAGAGATGAGAAGCAAAAGAAATCCTACTCTCCGATATATATATAGGACTCAAAACATTTTCAAGTGTGTGCCTAGACTCAACCGTCAACGATTCGATCAATCAGTGGGGGCTTCTAGGTCGGAGAAGGCTCTGAATACCAACTTGTAATGCCCAGGATGGGACTATACCTCCTACGTGTCGAGGCACGACTTAATGGTATAAGCCCATTCTGGAATGATCTCAAGTTTGGTATCTTTGCACGACTCATGTAAAAGAGGGATTAAATTGCAAAAGGAGATAGTTGGCTTACACTCGCCACTTCACACAATACATTACATAAGAAAAACTTCATTCAAAACATCACAACCCGACTACGGGCGTAGATCCAAAAGAAAGATACCAAAACGTAAAGCCACAGGTCCAAATCGCCCCTAGTAGAAACCACTACTGATCGTCGAAAACGTCACAAGCATACGGCCAAACTCTTCATCGAGCTCCCAGTGAAGCTCTGAACTAGCTCCTGCTTCAATCCCGACTGAACCTGCATCTGGTGTTGTAGTATCTGTGAGCCACGAGGACTCAGCAATCCCATAACCATGGGTAACAAGACTAGCAAAGCTTTATGGGTAGGAAGAGGTAAAGTGGTGAGGTTGCAGCAGCGGCTAAGCATAATATGGTGGCTAACTTACGAGTACAAGAATAAGATGAGCATCTACGCAAACGGTCGCAAACTAGTAGTGATCGCTAAAGATCCTGAACTACCTACGAGTCAAACATAACCCCACCGTGTTCTCTTCTCAAAATGAAAAGAGACAGTCACGGTTACTCACACGGTTGTGTGTTTTACTTCGGATCCTCTGTCAAGTTTTCTACAACCGGACATTAACAAATTCCAATCTGCCACATAACCGCGGGCACGGCTTTCGAAAGATCATAACCCTGCAGGGGTGTCCCAACTTAGCCCATCACAAGCTCTCACGATTAGCTAAAGTGATAAATATAATATCATCACCCCTTATCTTAGGGAAAATCCGATCAGGCTCGGCTTCCCGGTGCACAAGACATTTCGACAATGGTAAAACAAGTCCAGCAAGACCTCCCGGTGTGTCGACACCCTGATAGTAGCCGCGCGTATCTCGTCTCAGGCCACATCCGGATAGGTGATCCTACAGGTTATACCAGATACCTCGGGTTTCCCCGAGGCGGCCCCGCAGTCTCCCCGTTTGGGACCAACACCATCAGCACTGGCCCCCCCTGCTATGTAGAAAGAATCCTCGGGTAGCGCTAACTCCATATGCAATTTAATTAATTAATTAAGTTGTTATTATGAGCAAATTAAAACCAATGTTGGGCCTTGTTGGAGGAGTTAAATTCAAATACGAACTGTCAAGGGGTCCCCATCCACCCATCGTGTAAGGAACGCAAAATCAAGGAACATAATGCCGGTTTATCGGCGCCTAAGGTGGCATGAGTGGAACAAAACACCGAGCAAAAGGCCAAGCCTTCCACCCATGCCCAGTATAAAGGTGTGTTAATAATAACAATAGATATTGTGATATAACAACAACAAGTTCCCTCCTGGAACGAACTTCATCTTCACCTGCAACTAACAACGCTATAAGAGGGGCTGAGCAAGCGGGTAACATAGCCAAACAGTGTTTTTGCTAGGAAGGTTTCAAGGTTAGAGGTTTCATGGCAACAAGGAGAGGCTGACATAAAAGATGGGTAGCGCGACATGTAACGATAGCATCGAGACAACTAAGCATGGCAATGGTAGTAAAGGTATCCAAGGGTATGATCATCTTTCCTGGGATTCCGCAAGGGACAAGAACAGATCCATGAAGTAGACGGAGCAACATAGTCGAGCGAAACCTCACAACTCCGGAATGAAACCGAAGCTAACAAGAGAAGCAACCGGAAAGAAGCAAACAACACGGTAAACATACAAGCATAAACATGGCATACGATGCACATCCAAGTATGATGCATGTCCGGTTTAAATATGCATGGCATGGCAGAGTGCACAAACAACACTACAAGTTAAGTGGAGCTCAATATGCAACGAGTTGCATATTGATGAAACACTACATGTTATTTATTTAGTTGACTCTCGTTTATTTACAAGACAAGATTAAATGTTTGTTACATGGCAAGAGGTGAAGCAAAAACAAACTACCTATTTAGGCAAGTTTAAATGAGGCCGGAATGACAAACAACAATTCCGGAAAATCCCCATGAGCATGTTTAGTAATTTTAAGCAAACAACAATTCACACATTTTAAATGTTGTTAACATGATGCGGATGACATGATCAAGTTTTATGCAATTATAGTTAAAAGTTGACATGAAGATGATAAGGCGCATTTGTCACTCTGGTGGAAGGAAAAGGTGCCACGGCAACGATCCGAAAATGATGCCACGCAACATATCGGTTCCGGTAGCTCGTTGAGAGTCCGGTGCAAAAGAAAGGAGACGTGAACGTGTCGAACAAGGTGATGGGGTGCTCCCGGCTTCCGGGTTCCCACGGGTCGGCGACAAAAGAGGGCACAACGGACACGGTGCAAACAAGGGATGCATTTCATACAACACATGCATTCCACGGTCATCGTCTCGGGGTTATACCTTCGAAGCGTTCATTCTCGGAGGGGTTCGAGGTCGAGGGACGTAGTGGAAGTAGTCGTTCTCGCAACTCGTAGAGGAAGTAGTGGAAGTAGATGTTCCGAGGCGGTCGGGGTACACGTTCGTAGAGGGAAGTAGTTGTTCCGTTTCGGAGAGGTACTTGGCGAATCCCTCGTTTCCGGGGTGACGGTAGTCGTTCATGTTGGCGACGGTAGTGGAAGTAGTCGAACTTCGTTTCGTAGAGGTACTCGTCGCGGCGTCGGACGTAGTGGTACTTGCGGTCTCGGTCTCGAGTCGTAGTTGAACTTGCGGGTCTTGGCGACGGTAGTGGTACATGTCATTTTGTCGCCGTGTAGTCGAACTTGAAGGTCGTCGGCGACTCGAAGGGATACTTGGCGAGATCCAGAACAACACCAAAAAGGCCTCGGTTGACAGTGTTCAACAGGAAAAAAACTGGTCGCAAACAACGACAACAGGGTTTGCAGACAGGTGCCCGCAGTAGCAGGTTTGAGCGCCCTGGGTCGATGCAGAGGAGCAGCGCTGGCGGAGATGAACCGGGCGAGGCGTGAGATGGGACGCCGGGAGGAAGAGGCGACCAGAGGGGTACTTGAGCCCGGGCTAGCGCGACGCAGGGGCATGGCCTGCGCGGCTGAGGACGGGCGCGCCGCTACGGCCTTGGCGGGGCGGCGCTCGGGCCTGCGAGACTGAGGACGGGCGGCCGGCGCCCTGGTAGTTCGGCGGGACGACGGAGCCTGGGGACGCGGCATAGGAAGGAGGCAGCGGCCTGGGACTCGGGGAGGAACGGCGCTGTCGCGGTGCGGAGGATTCGGAGGCGAGGCCTGCGGCTGGAGAGGCTTGGCGGCGCGGAGAGCTGGCCTGCACGGGGAGGGAACTCGTGGCTGGGGTCGGTCACGGCCGGATTGGGAGCGCTGGCTGCGCGAGGGGGAGGAAGTGGCGCGGGGTGGAGAGGACATGGCGATGCGGGGCGGCTCGCGGGGCAGCCAGCGGCGCTGGAGGGCGCGTCCACGCGAGGGAGAGAGGGCGAGGCGCGAGCGGGGACGAGGGGATCGAGTGAAACGGGGGAGATGGGAATCGGGCACGGTCGATGCGAACGAGGGGGTGGCGGCGCACGGGAGAGAAGGGAGCGATGGGAGCGAGCGGTCGGTGTGCTAGGGTTAGGAGATGGGATGAGTTTGGGCCTGATGGGCTGAGCCTTGGAGGCTGAGATGGCCTAGAGGCCTGGGCCCCTTCTCTCCTTACTGATTTTTCTTTAACAAAAAAAAAAGAAGAAAGAGGAAAAAGAAAAGGAGGCTTAGTGGAAGATTTAGCACATGGGATATTTTCCTCGGGCCCATAAAAATGAGCGTAGTCCAAAAAAAATATAAGTGGCAAGATTGAAAGATATGAATTCAAATTCATTTGAATATGGTCCAAATGGATTTGAATATGAATGGGGTATTTGAAGAGTCCAAAAAATGTTGAGGTTTTTGGAGGAACCTCGATACGACGGAAAAGAATTGCTGGCACGGTTTGACGGTGAAACTTGAATTAAGAGGCATGGGGAATATTTGCAAGTGTGTTGGTTAATTCCAAACAAATGGAATATTTAATATAGCTCCCTAAATAATGGGAGGATATGTTATAAAGAGAAGTCATCCTTCCCTCGATTTAAATGGACCGAAGGTCCACACAATTTATTTTAGTTGAGATGCAAAAGATTAATGACATGATGCAATACAAAAATAAATAACACAAGCACAAATGAAACACACGGAAGAACCCGGAACATCTGGAATCTTCTGGAATCTTCTAGGACGTCGGTCTTCGGGCGTCACAACCCTCCACTTAGGTCAACATTTGCTTTTGAGGCATTTTGACTCTCACTGGCATTTGACACCTTGCAAACTGATCTTGTGAATAGTTGGGTATGGGCAGAGTAGATGAGTTAGCACAAAAGCATATTGTGTTTTGAAGAGTTGAGTTCAAATCTTAGTTTGAAGTTTTCACAGGAGACATTTCGGATTAGCCGAGTTGATCATCTCGGTGATACTGAAGCACTTAACAGAAACATGGCACACCATTTCAGTCAGACCGATATGTAGCTCGGTGCCTCCAATATGCTAGGGTTTCACTGAAACTTTACATTTGATCTCACCGATTAGTACAATTCAGTGGCACCGAGGCGTACTAGTGCAATGGCAGGGCCAAATCTGTGACTCCGAAAATTTTGAATCGGTCGGTTCGAGATGCATTCTGCAAAAACTTGAACCTATGTTTTTTACTCGAATCTAATCTATGGAATTTATATGTGGAATAGACATTGCAATCTGTGGCAAGAATAATGGCATAAACCCTAGTGCATTGAATCAGAATTTGAAGCAGGAGGGGATCGAATTTTACCCTAACTTGGGACAAATCCTCTATGGCGGCAATGGAGAGGAAGATTTCCATTGACGGCGAGGGCGCGCTGGACACAACGACTACTGTCCGGAGACTTGGCGGCGGCTGCTGTGGGGCGCGAGGTCAAAGAGGGTCGGGAAATTTCAACATAGTCTCGTTGGATATATATATATATATACCCACAAGCTGTCGGTGGCTCTGAGTTAAACAACTCGGTGCCACCGATATGTGTAACTGCTAGCAGTATAGCACATCGGTGGCTCCGAAATGGTTCAACTCGATGACACCAAAAAAGAAAAAACAGATCAATATAAATGATTTTGGTTTGACCGAGTGTGAGTGAATTGGCCCAACCGAAAATGTGTAGAAGGTTCTGGAGCTCAGTCCTTCTCAGATAGGTGACTCGGAGTGCGCCTTACCCGGAGGGTCCGAAAAGACTTGTTCAATTTTTTTTGATGTAGCAAGAATAGAATTTGAGACAAGAAAGAATAGACAGGTAAATGAGGTGCTTAGGCATTCTTGTACATCCATTTGACCAGAAAAGCCAAGACGACCAAAAAATCAAATAGATGTCCTCGAATGAAGAAAACATGCATACCAACATGATCACACAATAAGATAGCAAATGAAATATGTGTCAAACATTGTCGGGGGAAACTGTCCGCCACGAGCACCTATGGGACCGGAGCCCCTTGTTTGTGCGGTAAGAGGGCGGAGGGAGCACGAAGAGCAGATCGTAGTGAACACGCGGGCAGTTTACCCAGGTTTGGGCCGCGGTGGACGCGTAAAACCCTACTCCTGCTTAGTTGTGTATTGAATTGGAGAGCTCGGGAGCTTGAAGAACTAGCTACACCAAGCGTATGAGAGATCTAGGTTCCGAACCCCCTCCACGTTGTGCATGGGCCTCCTTTTATAGTGCAAGGGGTCACCGACAGGTGTCAACGTAGGAGAAAGGGGTAAAAATGTAAAAGAGGTGGTAGTTGTAACAGTGCGAGAATAGTGGAGCTACAGTGCGTGAACAGTGGTCGCTACCTACTTTGACAGTGGGGGACAAGGGCATTTAATGCCCGTCGCCGTCGACCCCAAAAGCGCCCGCCCTTGCGTCTCCGTTTGCCACGGCGATGGCTTTACCACCGTGGAGTGCCACCGTGTCCCCCAGGCTGCACAGCCATCCGCCACGCGTCCCAGGAGAGGCCCCAGGGCGACGCGTGGGCCGATGAGCTGGAGCGCGGGCACACAGCGCAACTCTCCCGGCAAGCACCTTGCCGGGGTCTTGACCTTGCCGGGCCCGGGAGCTTGCCGGGCTCTGAAACTTGTCGCTCCCCGGGCCCTGCCGGGGCGCATATAGCGCCGAGGCGTGTCTTCTGTAATGGAATCTTCTAGTCTTCCTGGCAAGCTCCTCTTGCCAGGGCCTTGCGTGGGTGAGGTAATCTTCAGCCTGGGACGGCCTTCCCGGCAAGCTCCACTTGCCGGGGTCTCGATCTTCTGTCTTGTATACTTTGTTTTTGAATGGTTTTACATGGAGCAGGAAGGTCTCCGGCGAGCACATGGTCGACCCTGCCGCGGGAAGCTGCAACTGCCCGTGCACAAGTTGGGGTACTGAGGTACCCCTACCTTAGTACACCGACAAACATGCACAACCAGTTCTAGAATCTAAGCAATTGGCGATGACTAGGTCATCTATATATGAGTATATTGACTTAGGAGTCAAATGAGAACATTTGATGATAGGTCAAACCCACTGTTTAAGCACAAGTGGGGTTACCAATTTTACATAAAGCATTAATGTGTTCACACCATTTGAGTTGCTTTAGCTTAATTTTTAGAGCAAAGCTCCCCCTAGATGTGATATTCCCCCAAAGAGGGATGAACTAACCTTGGGTTTTGTCGATGATGACTTCATGTAGATAGTGAAGATGTGGATGCTCAATGTGGATGTAGTCCACTGTCGGGGAAACGACACCTATGGGATCCCGGGGACCCCTACTACGGTTGGCGGGGCGTCGAGCTGTGCGAAGAGCAGGTCTAGTCGATCAACGCGTGGGAATTTTTACCCAGGTTCGTGCCGCCACCGATGCGTAAAACCCTAGTCCTGCTTGCCTGTGTATATTTCCTGTTCTTGAGCTCTCGAACTGGCTACTATGCGTGCCTGTCCAAAAAGTCTGAATCCTCTTCCAGTATGTCTCGGGCCTCCTTTTATATGACAAAGGGGTTTCCACAGCGGCACACATGAGGTGGAAAGTATCTACAGTGTACAAGGTTGTCTCCTAACATCATAGGACAAACGCATTTAATGCGCCGCCTATGTGACATCTAGCTTTATCAGGGATGGCAATGGAGCTTGTCTCGCCCGTTGCCGTGTCACCTCGCTCCGACACGCGTCTAGGCTGACAAGGCATGTAGCGCCACGCTGGCTACTGGCTGGTGTGGTGGCAGGGTCTTCACGAAGATCGGCATGCCACCACGCAGGTGCTTGGCTAGTTCGCTTGGAGGCTGCATGCTGCCATGTAGGCACTTGTCCAGTTGGCGAGTTGGTTGCCTTGTAGGAGCGGGCGCGGGCCTGCCTGTGGCCCCGCAGTCGCCCCAGGCAAGGGGTCTTGCCGGGGTCTTGTGGCTGTCCCCGGCAAGGATCTTGCCGGGGGTCTTCGGTCGTCCTCGGCAAGGCTCTTGCCGGGGGTCTTTGTCTTCTGGTCCCTTGTCTAGGTCTGCAGGCCCTTGGTTCCACAAAGATCTGCATGCCAACACGCAGGCGCCCCTGAATCTTGGTCTTGACATTGTCGATGGTGTCAGAGCTCTCAGACCCAAGGGTGGTGGCCTTGCTGGTGTTGGGCCAGTTGCCCCGGCAAGGCTCTTGTCGGGGTCACGTAGGCTGTCCCGACAAGGGTGTTGCCGGGGGAGTCCACCTTGCCCCTCTGTTCTTCATGCCTCTGGCTTGAGTGTCACCTTGGCAGTCTCGTGCTTTTCCTTCTTCTGCTCCACCAAGCGTGGTCGTAGGTGTGGCTACAACTGCCCGTGCACAAGTAAAGGGGTGCAAAAGGGCCCCTACTTTTGTACACCGACAGGAGCCCCCGGGCCTGGGCCACACATAAGCGCGGAGCGTTGTTGGGTCAGGACCAAAACGGTGCATGGGCACGCGTGTTAGGGTTTTAACTGTGACGATTCTTTCGCCAGTTGCACTTCCCCACGACTCGCATTGGGCGCGTGACGTGGGGGTCGTGCGTGGAGCGGTTGCAGCATGCTTGCGTCATGTCGAAGTGGATAGTAAAGAGGCGTTCGACGTCTTCCCCATAAAAAGAGGAAACCGCAGGGGCGCTGCTAATTTACAAAGTGGACTCGGGTCATGGCCATCAGGGCGTCCGTGCCCCACGGTCGTGGGGCGGGGAACGGTCGCCCCACTTGTCTTCTTGATTCTGGCTCGCCCGACATGTGTCCCCCATGCCTTAGGGAAGGTAAGTGGCGGATAAGGAGGGCACGTGCATTAACATTGAGGCGGGGAACCTGTAGGGGAACGTAGTATTTTCAAAAATTTCCTACGATCATGCAAGATCTATCTACTAGATGCATAGCAACGATGGGGAGAGTGTGTCTACGTACCCTCGTAGACCGGGAGCAGAAGCGTCTAGTGACGCGGTTGATGTAGTCGAACTTCTTCGCGATCCAACCGATCAAGTACCGAACGTACGGCACCTCTGCGTTCAGCACACGTTCAGCTTGATGACGTCCCACAAGCTCTTGATGGCGCGCCAGGGAGGCAATCCTACTAGGAATAGGATTGCAATCCTATTCCTAGTAGGAGTCCACCAAGAAGGAAGAGGGGGAAAGGAAGGAGAGGGAGAGGTGGCGCCCCCCAATCCTAATCCAACTAGGATTCCCTGGTGGGGCGCCGGCCAGCCTCTATTGGCTGCCTCTCTTCTTTCCTCAAGGCCCACTATGGACCATCCCCCCTCGTGGGGGGTTCCGGTAACCCCCTCCGGCAATCCGGTTAAATCCGAAACTTTTCCTGAACACTTCCGGTGTCCGAATATAGTCGTCCAATATATCAATCTTTATGTCTCAGACATTCCGAGACTCCTCGTCATGTCCGTGATCTCATCTGGGACTCCGAACTACCTTCGGTACATCAAAACTCATAATACCGATCGTCATCAAACATTAAGCGTGCGGACCCTACGGGTTCGAGAACTATGTAGACATGACCGAGACTCATCTCCGGTCAATAACAAATAGCGGAACCTGTATGCTCATATTGATTCCTACATATTCTACGAAGATCTTTATCGATCAAACCGCATAACAACATACGTTGTTCCTTTTGTCATCGAAATGTTACTTGCCCGAGATTCGATCGTCGATACTCTATACCTAGTTCAATCTCGTTACCGGCAAGTCTCTTTACTCATTCCGTAATACATCATCTCGTAACTAACTCATTAGTCATTTGCTTGCAAGGCTTATTATGATGTGCATTACCGAGAGGGCCCAGAGATACCTTTCCGACACTCGGAGTGACAAATCCTAGTCTTGATCTATGCCAACACCACGAATACTTTCGGAGACACCTGTAGAGCATCTTTATGATCACCCAGTTACGTTGTGACGTTTGATAGCACACAAGGTGTTCCTACGGTATTCGGGAGTTGCATAATCTCATAGTCATAGGAACATGTATAAGCCATGAAGAAAGCAATAGCAGTAAAACTAAACGATCATAGTGCTAAGCTAACGGATGGGTCTAGTCCATCACATCATTCTCCTAATGATGTGATCCCGTTGATCAAATGACAACTCATGTCTATGGCTAGGAAACATAGCCATCTTTGATCAATGAGCTAGTCTAGTAGAGGCATCCTAGGGACATATTGTTTTGTCTATGTATTCACACATGTATCAAGTTTCCGGTTAATACAATTCTAGCATTAATAAAAGACATTTATCATGATATAAGGAAATACAAATAACATTTTTATTATTGCCTCTAGGGCATATTTCCTTAAGTCTCCCACTTGAACTAGAGTCAATAATCTAGATTACAAAGTAATGATCCTCACACCCATGGAGTCCTGGTGCTGATCATGTTTTGCCCGTGGAAGAGGCTTAGTCAACGGGTCTGCAACATTCAGATCCGTATGTATCTTGCAAATCTCAATGTCTCCCTCTTTGACTAGATTGCGGATGGAATTGAAGCGTCTTTTGATGTGCTTTGTTCTCTTGTGAAACCTGGATTCCTTCGCCAAGGCTATTGCTCCAGTGTTATCACAAAAGATTTTCATTGGACCCGATGCACTAGGTATTACACCTAGATCGGATATGAACTCCTTCATCCAGACTCCTTCATTTGCTGCTTCCGAAGTAGCTATGTATTCCGCTTCACACGTAGATCCCGCCACGACGCTTTGCTTGGAACTGCACCAACTGACAGCTCCACCGTTCAATAAAAACACATATCCGGTCTGTGACTTAGAGTCATCCAGATCCATGTCAAAGCTGGAATCGATGTAACCGTTTACGACAAGCTCTTTGTCACCTCCATACACGAGAAACATATCCTTTGTCCTTTTCAGGTACTTCAGGATGTTCTTGACCGCTGTCCAGTGATCCACTCCTGGATTACTTTGGTACCTCCCTGCTAGACTTATAGCAAGGCACACATCAGGTCTGGTACACAGCATTGCATACATGATAGATCCTATGGCTGAGGCATAGGGAATGACTTTCATTTTCTCTCTATCTTCTGCAGTGGTCGGGCATTGAGTCTTACTCAACTTCATACCTTGTAATACAGGCAAGAACCCTTTCTTTGACTGATCCATTTTGAACTTCTTCAAAACTTTATCAAGGTATGTGCTTTGTGAAAGTCCAATCAAGCGTCTTGATCTATCTCTATAGATCTTGATGCCTAATATATAAGCAGCTTCACCAAGGTCTTTCATTGAAAAACTCTTATTCAAGTATCCTTTTATGCTATCCAGAAATTCTATATCATTTCCAATCAACAATATGTCATCCACATATAATATCAGAAATGCTACAGAGCTCCCACTCACTTTCTTGTAAATACAGGCTTCTCCAAAAGTCTGTATAAAACCATATGCTTTGATCACCTCATCAAAGCGTATATTCCAAATCCGAGATGCTTGCACCAGTCCATAGATGGATCGCTGGAGCTTGCATACTTTGCTAGCATCTTTTGGATCGACAAAACCTTCTGGTTGCATCATATACAACTCTTCTTTGAGATATCCATTCAGGAATGCAGTTTTGACATCCATTTGCCAGATTTCATAATCACAAAATGCGGCAATTGCTAACATGATTCGGACAGACTTAAGCATCGCTACAGGTGAGAAAGTCTCATCGTAGTCAACTCCTTGAACTTGTCGAAACCCTTTCGCAACAAGTCGAGCTTTGTAAACAGTAATATTACCGTCTGCGTCGGTCTTCCTCTTGAAGATCCATTTATTTTCGATGGCTTGCCGATCATCGGGTAAGTCAACCAAAGTCCACACTTTGTTCTCATACATGGATCCCATCTCACATTTCATGGCCTCAAGCCATTTTGCGGAATCTGGGCTCATCATCGCTTCCTCATAGTTCGTAGGTTCATCATGGTCTAGTAACATGACTTCCAGAACTAGGTTGCCGTACCACTCTGGTGTGGAACGTACTCTGGTTGATCTACGACGTTCAGCAAAAACTTGATCTAAAGTTTCATGATCATCATCATTAGCTTCCTCACTAATTGGTGTAGGAATCACTGGAACAATTTTCTGTGATGTACTACTTTCCAATTCAGGAGAAGGTACAATTACCTCATCAACTTCTACTTTCCTCCCACTCACTTCTTTCGAGAGAAACTCCTTCTCTAGAAAGGATCCATTCTTAGCAACGAATATCTTGCCTTCGGATCTGTGATAGAAGGTGTACCCAACAGTCTCTTTTGGGTATCCTATGAAGACACATTTCTTCGACTTGGGTTCGAGCTTATCAGGTTGAAGCTTTTTCACATAAGCATCGCAGCCCCAAACTTTAAGAAACGACAACTTTGGTTTCTTGCCAAACCATAGTTCATAAGGCGTCGTCTCAACGGATTTAGATGGTGCCCTATTTAAGGTGAATGCAGGTGTCTCTAAAGCATAACCCCAAAACGATAGTGGTAAATCGGTAAGAGACGTCATAGATCGCACCATATCCAATAAAGTACGATTACGACGTTCGGACACACCATTACGCTGTGGTGTTCCGGGTGGCGTGAGTTGTGAAACTATTCCACATTGTTTCAAATGAAGACCAAACTCGTAACTCAAATATTCTCCTCCATGATCAGATCGTAGAAACTTTATTTTCTTGTTACGATGATTCTCTACTTCACTCTGAAATTCTTTGAACTTTTCAAATGTTTCAGACTTGTGCTTCATTAAGTATATATATACCCATATCTGCTCAAATCATCAGTGAAGGTCAGAAAATAACGATACCCGCTGCGAGCTTCAACACTCATTGGCCCACATACATCAGTATGTATGATTTCCAACAAATCTGTTGCTCGCTCCATAGTTTTGGAGAACGGAGTTTTAGTCATCTTGCCCATGAGGCATGGTTTGCAAGCACCAAGTGATTCATAATCAAGTGATTCCAAAAGTCCATCACTATGGAGTTTCTTCATGCGCTTTACACCAATATCACCTAAACGGCAGTGCCACAAATAAGTTGCACTATCATTATTAACCTTGCATCTTTTGGTTTCAATATTATGAATATGTGTATCACTACAATCGTGATCCAATAAGAATAGACCACTCTTCAAGGGTGCATGACCATAAAAGATATTATTCATAAAAATAGAATAACCATTATTCTCTGATTTAAATGAATAACCATCTCGCAACAAACAAGATCCAAATATAATGTTCATGCTCAACGCTGGCACCAAATAACAATTATTTAGGTCTAAAACTAATCCCGAAGGTAGATGTAGAGGTAGCGTGCCGACGGCGATCACATCGACTTTGGAACCATTTCCCACGCGCATCGTCACCTCGTCCTTAGCTAATCTTCGTTTAATCCGTAGTCCCTGTTTCGAGTTACAAAATATTAGCAACCGAACCGGTATCAAATACCAAGGTACTACTACGAGCATTAGTAAGATACACATCAATAACATGTATATCACATATACGTTTGTTCACCTTGCCATCCTTCTTATCCACCAAATACTTGGGGCAGTTCCGCTTCCAGTGTCCAGTCCCTTTGCAGTAGAAGCACTCAGTTTCAGGCTTGGCTCCAGACTTGGGTTTCTACGTGGGAGTAGCAACTGTCTTGCTATTCTTCTTGAAGTTCCCCTTCTTTCCCTTGCCCTTTTTCTTGAAACTAGTGGTCTTGTTAACCATCAACACTTGATGCTCCTTTTTTATTTCTACCTCCGCAGCTTTGAGCATAGCGAAGAGCTCGGGAATTGTCTTCTGCATCCCTTGCATATTATAGTTCATCACGAAGCCTTTATAGCTTGGTGGCAGTGATTGAAGAACTCTATCAATAACACTATCCTCATCAACTTTGCAACCAAGTTGAGTCATATGATTGTAGTACCCAGACATTCTGAGTAAGTGTTCACTGATAGAACTATTCTCCTCCATCTTGCAGCTGTAGAACTTATTGGAAATCTCATATTTCTCAATCCGGGCATTTGCTTGAAATATTAACTTCAATTCCTAGAACATCTCATATGGTCCATGACGTTCAAAACGTTGTTGAAGTCCCTGTTCTAAGCCGTAAAGCATGGCACACTGAACTATCGTGTAGTCATCAGACCGCGTTTGCCAGACGTTCAAAGCGTCTACATTAGCGGGAGGGGGCTTGTCACCTAGCGGTGCTTCAAGGACATAATTCTTCTGTGCAGCAATGAGGATAATCCTCAAGTTACGGACCCAGTCCGTGTAATTGCTACCATCATCTTTCAACTTAGCTTTCTCTAGGAATGCATTAAAATTCAAAGGAACGGTAGCACGGGCCGTTGATCAACAACAACATAGATATGCAAAAACTATCAGGACTAAGTTCATGATAAATTAAAGTTCAATTAATCATATTGCTTAAAGAACTCCCACTTAGATAGACATCCCTCCGGTCATCTAAATGATCACGTGATCCAAATCAACTAAACCATGTCCGATCATCACATGAGATGGAGTAGTTTCAATGGTGAACATCTTATGTTGATCATATCTACTATATGATTCACGCTCAACCTTTCGATTTCCAGTGTTCCGAGGCCATATCTGCATATGCTAGGCTCGTCAAGTTTAACCCGAGTATTCTGCGTGTGCAAAACTGGCTTACACCCGTTGTATTTGCACGTAGAGCTTATCACACCCCGATCATCACGTGGTGTCTCGGCACGACGAACTTTCGCAACGGTGCATACTCAGGGAGAACACTTATACCTTGAAATTTAGTAAGGGATCATCTTATAATGCTACCGTCGAACTAAGCAAAATAAGAAGCATAATAAGATAAACATCACATGCAATCAAAATATGTGACATGATATGGCCATCATCATCGTGTGCTTTTGATCTCCATCTCCAAAGCACCGTCATGATCACCTTTGTCACCGGCGCGATACCTTGATCTCCATCGTAGCATCGTTGTCGTGTCGCCAACTATTGCTTCTATGATTATCGCTACCGCTTAGTGATAAAGTAAAGCAATTACATGGCGATTGCATTTCATACAATAAAGCGACAACCATATGGCTCCTGCCAGTTGCCGATAACTTTACAAAACATGATTATCTCATACAAAACCGTATATCTCATCATGTCTTGACCATATCACATCACAACATGCCCTGCAAAAACAAGTTAGACGTCCTCTACTTTGGTGTTGCAAGTTTTACGTGGCTACTACGGGCTTAGCAAGAACCGTTCTTACCTACGCATACAAAACCACAACGATGTTTCGTCAAGTATGTGTTGTTTTAACCTTCACAAGGACCGGGCGTAGCCACACTTGATTCAGCTAAAGTGAGAGAGACAGACACCCGCCAGTCACCTTTAAGCAACGAGTGCTCATAACGGTGAAACCAGTCTCGCGTAAGCGTACGCGTAATGTCGGTCCGGGCCGCTTCATCTCACAATACCGCCGAAGCAAAGTATGACATGCTGGTAAGCAGTATGACTAGTATCGCCCACAACTCATTGTGTTCTACTCGTGCATATCATCTACGCATAGACCTGGCTCATGATGCCACTCTAGGGGAATGTAGTATTTTCAAAATTTTCCTACGGTCACGCAAGATCTATCTACTAGATGCATAGCAACGAGGGGGAGAGTGTGTCTACGTACCCACGTAGACCGGGAGCGGAAGCGTCTAGTGATGCGGTTGATGTAGTCGAACTTCTTCGCGATCCAACCGATCAAGTACCGAACGTACGGCACCTCCGCGTTCAGCATACGTTCAGCTTGATGACGTCCCACGAGCTCTTGATCCAGTTGAGCTTCACGGGAGAGTTTTGTCAGCACAACGGCATGGTGACGGATATGATGAAGTTACCAGCGCAGGGCTTCGCCTAAGCACTGCAACGGTATAACCGAGGTGTGTTTCTGTGGAGGGGAGCACCGCACACGGTTGGGAGAGATCAACTGATCAACTTGTGTGTCCTAGGGTGCCCCCCTGCCCCTGTATATAAAGGAGCAAGGGAAGGGGCCGGCCATCCCTTCTATGGCGCGCCAGGGAGGCAATCCGACTAGGAATAGGATTGCAATCCTATTCCTAGTAGGAGTCCACCAAGAAGGAAGAGGTGGAAAGGAAGGAGAGGGACAGGTGGCGCCCCCCAATCCCTAGTCCAACTAGGATTCCCTGGTGGGGCGCCGGCCAGCCTCTATGGGCTGCCTCTCTTCTTTCCTCAAGGCCCACTATGGACCATCCCCCCTCGTGGGGGGTTCTGGTAACCCCCTCCGGCAATCCGGTTAAATTCGAAACTTTTCCGGAACACTTCCGGTGTCCGAATATAGTCGTCCAATATATCAATCTTTATGTCTCGGACATTCCGAGACTCCTCGTCATGTCCGTGATCTCATCCGGGACTCCGAACTACCTTTGGTACATCAAAACTAATAAACTCATAATACCGATCGTCATCAAACGTTAAGCGTGCGGACCCTACGGGCTCGAGAACTATGTAGACATGATCGAGACTCATCTCTGGTCAATAACCAATAGCGGAACCTGGATGCTCATATTGGTTCCTACATATTCTATGAAGATCTTTATCGGTCAAACCGCATAACAACATACGTTGTTCTTTTTGTCATCGGTATGTTACTTGCCCGAGATTCGATCGTCGGTATCTCTATACCTAGTTCAATCTCGTTACCGGCAAGTCTCTTTACTCGTTCCGTAATACATCATCTCGTGACTAACTCATTAGTCATTTGCTTGCAAGGCTTATTATGATGTGCATTACCGAGAGGGCCCAGAGATACCTCTCTGACACTCGGAGTGACAAATCCTAGTCTTGATCTATGCCAACACCACGAATACTTTCGGAGACACCTGTAGAGCATCTTTATGATCACCCAGTTACGTTGTGACGTTTGATAGCACACAAGGTGTTCCTACGGTATTCAGGAGTTGCATAATCTCATAGTCATAGGAACATGTATAAGTCATGAAGAAAGCAATAGCAGTAAAACTAAACGATCATAGTGCTAAGCTAACGGATGGGTCTAGTCCATCACATCATTCTCCTAATGATGTGATCCCGTTGATCAAATGACAACTCATGTCTATGGCTAGGAAACATAGCCATCTTTGATCAATGAGCTAGTCTAGTAGAGGCATACTAGGGACATACTGTTTTGTCTATGTATTCACACATGTATCAAGTTTCCGGTTAATACAATTCTAGCATGAATAAAAGACATTTATCATGATATAAGGAAATACAAATAACATTTTTATTATTGCCTCTAGGGCATATTTCCTTCAGAAATGGGCATCGCTGATTGGAGCAGCGGGTCAGTCCTGATTCCCTGCGCCCCTGGCGGCTGGATTGGTTGAGTGGGGCGGCCGCTCTTAGGTTTGGGGGGCCGAGCCCGGCCCCGCCCCTCTATAAAAAGGGGAGAGGGACAGCGTCTTTCTGCATTCATCTCCTTCCTGCTTAATCCTTCTCTTCCAGTCGCCATGGTTAGAGCGTGCGTCGGCACTCCAACGGCCGTGACGAGGGCTTCTGCTCGACAACGTGTCCCTCCTCCTCCGGAACTCGTGGCAGTGGAGCCCGCTGTGAGAGGAAGAGGGAGGAGCGAGGCCGAGGCCGCCGTGGCGCTCAGGGGAGAGGAGGACGGGGCGGTGCACCGACCGCGCTTCCGCCAGCAGCTCTTCCCCCAATGGAGGGCCATGTCATAGACTAGCCCCACGAGTTCTTCCTCAGGCTGTACAAGCCAATGTGTGGTCACCTCCGCCTCCCAGCCTGTTTGCTCGAAAAATGGAGCTTGATCCGCTACAGGCCCTAAGGTTGCATATGAGGGGCTGCGGGAATGGCAACACGCGGGTTGACATCGACTTCCCCGCCCCTTACATCATGTACCTTCATCGTGGGTGGAAGACCTTCGCCTGCACCCATAGCCTGTCGGAGGGGCACGTTCTCCAGTTCAAATTAATGGAGAACAGCCTGCTCTCCGTCAAGGTCTTTGGACGCTCAGGAATCCGCTTAGGATGGTGCATGGAGAGCTCCACCGAGAACAAAACATCCTCCTCGAGCGATAGTGACGAGAAAGACAGCGACGGCGACGGCGACGGTAGCGGGTGGGAGGACGCCAATTCCGACTCCGACTGACCGTCGGTGGCAGCACCATCATCTGCATCGCCCTCCTCCCTCGGCCACGCGTCTCACCGAGGGTCACCCTCGCCATGCTCTCCATGGGTGCATTCCTCGTCGCCTTTTCCTTGCCTTCACCCGCCGCACCTGGGAGGAAAGGGGCAAGAACGGATATTGCGAGGCGCTTATCTTTCTTTTAGCATGTAGGCCCTTGCCCAATCTTAATTTCTAAATAATGTAATCTCTCGAGCCCATGCATGTGTCTTGTAACATTCGTACTTGCATCATCATGTCAATGAAAAAGACTGGCCTTGTCGGGGACTCGTGCATGTATACGTCCATGCAGAGGCAAAAACGCCTCTTTAACGCAGATAAACGAGTTCTCCCAGCAAGTAATCTTGCCGGTGCCCTCTATGCCTGCCGAAGAATCATATCTGTCGGGTTGGAGACAAAGGGTCCAGCCCCTCGTCAACCTTCTCTTAATAAAGGCCACTACAACCGCCCTGACCAAAGCAGCGTTCGGGTCAGGGACGGGAGCACCTGAGTTTAAAAGGGAGTAGCGAGATTTTCTAATGCACAGGTCACAGAGGTTACAAACATGAACGGGCAAGAGGTGAACTTTATCTGTTTAGTTTGCCAGGAGTTGCCATGCCGGGCAGTCTCCCCAACTTCTTGCCGGAGCCGGGTCCTTAGCAGGATCGAGCATCCTTGCCGTGGCTGGAAAGAAGAGAGCATAGGAACATGGAACCTTGGAGGTCCATTAACATTTGATGAAATCGAAAAGCAGCACAATACCATGGACAAGCATGTATATACGCACACATATAAACATGGAAATCAATGGGAAATTGTTCATGCTAAAGGGTTTCTCTTCCCAGACTGCGCACAGAGTCTACGCATGGCTTTGTACATAGGGTTACATGCCTAGCTGGCAAGGCTAGTACAAAAAAGGGGGCTGTCGGGGCTCCCGACAGCCGCGCCTTAGGGATAAAATTTGCGGAGATGTTCGATATTCCAGGAATTGCTCATCAGAATGCCATCTTCGGTCACCAGGCGGACTGCACCGGGCCTGGTGACTCGTATTACCCGATAAGGGCCTTCCCACTTTGGTGTCAACTTGTCTGAATTCTTGGCGGATTGGATTCGCCGAAGAACAGCGTCGCCTTCCTCAAGGCTTCTGGCGTGAACCTTGCGGCTATGGTAGTGGTGCAAGGCTTGCTGGTAGCGAGTGGCTAGCATAGCAGCCTGAAGACGATCTTCCTCAAGGAGCGTCGCGTCATCTTGGCGCAGCTGCTCTTGCTCAAGCTCATCACAAGCGAGCACTCGAGGTGACCCGTATATGAGTTTCATGGGGAGAACCGCTTCTACCCCGTATACCAGGGCAAAGGGTGTCTGGCCAGTGGCTCGATTTGGTGTCATCCTGATTGACCAAAGAATCATTGGCCACTCATCAATCCAGCGTCTTCCGCACTTGTGCATCCTGTCAAAAGTTCTGGTCTTGAGACCTCGCAACACTTCTGCATTTGCCCTCTCAGCTTGGTCGTTACTTCTGGGATGAGCAACACAAGCAAAAAAACTTGCTGTTGAGGTCTTGGATGTACTACATGAAAGTGTGGCTCGTGAACTGTGTGCCGTTGTCGGTGATGACTCTGTTTGGCACACCGAAACGGCAGACTACTCCCTTGAAGAACTTGATGGCTGATTGTGTTGTCACCTTTCTCACTGGTTCCACTTATGGCCACTTTGTGAACTTGTCGATTGAGACATATAAGTACTCAAAGCCCTCGACGGTACATGGAAAGGGGCCCAGTATGTCGAGCCCCCGGGCTGAAAATGGCCAGGAAAGAGGGATTGTCTGAAGAGCTTGAGCCGGTTGATGGAGCTTCTTTGAATGGAACTGGCACGCTTCACACGTGGTTACTAGTGCGGTTACATCCTGGAGGGCGGTAGGCCAGAAAAAACCTTGCTGGAATGCTTTGCCGGCAAGGGCTCTTGAGCCTATGTGGGAGCCACACATGCCTTCGTGTATCTCTGCCAACAGCTCCAGTCCGTCCTCCTGAGGAATGCACTTCAATTTCATGTCGTTCGGTCTTCTTCTGTACAGGGCATTATCCACAAACCGGTACATGCTGGACGATAGGCTACATTCTCTGCTTCTTCTTGTTCCTCAGGGAGTTCCCCTGTTTGGAGAAAACGGACGGTGTGCTGCGCCCATGCTGGAGCCTAGGGCTCGACGGCAAGGACTAAAGGCTCTTCTTCGGCCGTGGGGGCAGCTACCTCTACGATCGAGGCTTGGGGCCCTACCGGAGGTTGCTGCTCCCCGGTAAGCTCGGGGTACCCGGCAACGTCCTTGCCGGCGGCTCCTGGGAGCTCAGCGGGAAAGTACTTGCCAGGGCCTGCCTTCCTTCGTTTGTTCTGTCCCGCAGATGGCCCAACGGATGGCTGGGTTAATTGAAGCACAAAGGTACCTGGTTCCGCAGGTAGCTTGATGGCAGCACGTTTGGACAAGTCGTCGGCAATGTTGTTCTCTGCTCGGGGAACATGTTCTGCCTGGAGACCATCAAAGTGCTCCTCCAACTTCCTCACTTCGTCCACATAGGCCTCCATCAACGGGCTCTGGTTATCCTTGTTAACTTGCCTGACGACAAGCTGCGAATCACCCCTGATGATAAGCCTCCTGATTCTGAGGTCTGCCGCGATCCTAAGACCAGCAAGCAGTCCCTCGTACTCTGCAGTGTTGTTTGTTGATTGTTCCGGGGGAAAGTGCATCTGGACTACATACTTGAGGCGCTCTCCGGTGGGTGCAATGAGTAGCACGCCGGCACCAGCACCTTGCAGCAAGAAAGCTCCATCAAAGTACATAATCCAATCATGGCTCATCTCCTTGCCGGGAAGGGTGATCTCCTGAATCTCTTTGTCGGATGTTGAGGTCCATTCTGCTATGAACTCTGCCAAGGCTCGGCTCTTGATTGTTGAGGTACTTTCAAACTTGAGGCCAAATCTTGATAGTTCCAACGCCCACTCCACAATCCTCCCAGTCGCATCTGGGTTGTGCAAGACCCGTTGCAAAGGGAGGCGAGTGATGACGTTGATCTCATGCACTAGGAAATAGTGACACAGCTTCCTCGAGGACATAAGGAGGCCGAAAAGTAGCTTCTGCATATCGGAATATCTTGATCTAGCCCCCTGCAAGAGGGAACTAACAAATAGACCGGGTGCTGCTCCATTTTCTTCTTCGGTTCGACTTTGTTTCCTTGCGCAGACTCTGTCTTGTCGGGACCAAGCCTTGCCGGGGGTTCTGCCTTGCCGGCATCAGGCCCTGCCGAGGAGAGTTCTGGCCTATCATCCGATGAAGCCACCGTTACCGCTGCTTCTTCCTCAAACTCCCTCTGTGCTACTAGCGCAACACTGACCACTTGATTCGTTGTCGCTAGATATAGCAGCAATGGCTCTTGTGGTTTAGGTGTCACTAGTGTCGGTGTGGAGGAGAGATATCTCTTCAAATCTTGCACCGCTGCCTCTGCCTCCGGAGTCCATTTCATTGGACCTGCCTTTTTAAAAAATTTGAAAAAGGGGAGGGCGCGCTCAGCAGATTTGGAGATGAACCTACTTAGTGCAGCAACGCAGCCGGCGAGCTTACGGACGTATTTGACTCGTCTTGGCGCCTCAATCTGCTCAATCTCTTTGATCTTGTTGGGATTTGCTTCGATTCTGCATTGAGACACAAAGAAACCAAGGAGTTTGCCAGATGGGACGCCAAACACGCACTTCTCTAGGTTGAGCTTGAGGTTGATCTTGCGCAAGTTCGCAAATGTTTCTTCCAGATCATGCACGAGCGTGGCCTTGTTTTTGGTTTTGACCACTATATCATCCATAATAGGCTTCCATATTTCTATGCAGCTGAGGCTCAAAACCAATTTGGACTACTCGGGAAAATGTCGAACCAGCGCTTTTCAACCCAAAAGGCATCCGTACAAAGCAGTACGTACCACATGGGGTGATGAACACGATTTTCTCTTCATCTTCCTTCATCATGAAGATCTGGTGCTATCCTGAGTAGGCATCGAGGAATGACAGCAGGTCACACCCGGCAGTGGATTCCACTATCTGGTCAATGTGTGGCAAAGGGAAAGGGTCCTTCGGATAGGCTTTATCGATATCTGTATAGTGGATACACAGCCTCCATTTCACATTTGCCTTACGCACTACCACCGGATTGTCCAACCACGTGGGATGGAGTACTCCTCTGACTAAGCATGCCGCCTCCAACTTACTGATCTCCTCGATGATGAACTCTTGGCGCTCCAAAGCTTGCTTCCTGACCTTCTGCTTGACGGGCCGCGCATGGTGATACCTCCAAAACGTATCTATAATTTCTGCTTGCTCCATGCTTCTTTTTTGTGATATTGCTATGATATTGATGCACTTCCATACACTTTTGATCATATTCGGACTAACCTATTAACTCAGTGCACCACAGTGCCAGTTCCTGTTTTCTGCTGTTTTTCTATTTCAGGTTTCCCCCATATTAAAAGTGCTCCAAAAGTTCTAGGAAAAATATAGGAAAATCAGCGTACAGGAAGCTTCGCGAAGAACCAAAGATGGGCCAGAGGGGAGCCAGGGGAGGCCCAGGCAGCCACCTGGCGCGGCCCCACCCCTGGCCGCGCCAGGGGGGCGCCTGGGGCCCCTGCTCCGCCTCTGGCTGCCCCCCTTCGCATATATATCCCTCTCGTCCCGAAACCCTCGAGGACAGAACCCTTTTTCGCGATCTCGCCTCTGTTCCGCGGCCGCAGCGCTTCCAAGATCGGGAGCATCAGGAGAACTCTTCCCGGCACCCTGCCGGAGGGGAGAACCACCACCGGGAGCTTCTCCACCACCATGGACGCTTCCCGGATGAGTCGTGAGTAGTCCACCTTGGACCATGGGTCCATGATCAGTAGCTATGTGATGTTCTCCTCCCCTCTTTGCTCTTCATGGTTTAGACCTTGTGAGCTGCCCTACATGATCGAGGCACATATGTAATCTTTCTGCTCTTGCTTTGCTGAGTTTGCTGGGATCTGATGGATTATGAGACTATGTTCAGATTGTGTTTGAGTAATATATTTGATTCACCTCTTTTATATCTTTGTTCTTGAGTAATTCTTGCATGTTCTCCATTGCTGTTTATTGCTTTGGCCAAGTAGTAGGTAGTAACTCCAAGAGGGAGCGTTATGCTTGATTGTGGGTTCATGCCCCCTGATGACTAGCTTGAGTGACAGAAACATGAGTCTAGGGGATGTGCTGTTGCCACAAGGGAGAAAACAACGGTGCTTGTACTTGCGGGTGCAAGGATTGTTTACATTACGCAAAGTTCTTTTAATGCAGTTGTCTGTTGCTTTGAGTTTACACTTTGGGTGGGATTCGCAACTTAATACCAGCGAGATGTTCTAGATAGAAATCTTAAGGTGGATGATTAGTAGTAGATGCAGATGGATTTCGGTCTACTTGCCTTGGCGTACCGCCCATGCTTTTGAGCCTCTACCTTTCTTTGCAGCATAGTTAGCATTGGTTTGCACACATAATCATGTCAATTGCCCAGCTGTAATTTGTTTACCTTGCTTTGCTGTTTTATCGTCTTTTGGGAGAGAGACATCACTAGTGAACATCATGGGACCCCGGTCCATATTACCACCTCTGATCACACCTTCTATTTACTTCCTGTTTTTATTTCCTAGTTGCAGTCATAGCTATCATTATTATCTCTTGTGTTTGATCCTTTGTAAACAACAAGGCCGGAGGGATTGACAACCTCTCTGTACTCGTTGGGAGCAAAGTTATCTGTATTTGTGTGCAGGTCCCGTCAACCGCTAAGTTTTTGGCGCCGTTTACACCTACTTGTCGACCCTCGAAGTCTCACGGGATTCGATCCTTGGTATCTTTGCCAAGGGAAATTTGCCGCTACGCTACATCTCAACCTTCCACTTGGGGTAACCAACGAGGGGCGAGAAGCCATCAAGCAAGTTTCTGGCGCCGTTGCCGGGGACTCCACTCTTCAAGATAGGGGAGTTGCACGCTATCTTTTATCTTTGCTTTTTAGTCTTGTTAGTTTACCTTTCAGTTTTTGCTTTAGGGTCCCTTACCAAAAATCACAAAAATAGTTATCTTGCTTGCTGCTGCTATGGGTTCCACCGAGAACACCAAGTTGTGTGACTTCACTAGTCATAACAACAATGACTTTATCTGCACACCTATTGCTACACCTGCCACTTCAGCACCTTCTTATGAGATTAAACCTGCCTTGCTGAACCTAGTTATGAAAGATCAATTCTCCGGTGCTGGAGATGATGTTGCTTTGCACTTAAATAATTTTGTTGAGCTCTGTGATATCCAAAACTACAAAGAAGTAGATGGTGATGTTGTTAAGCTTAAGCTTTTTCCTTTCTCCTTGAGAGGAGGAGCTAAAATCTGGTTTCAATCCTTGCCTAGGAAGCTAGAAGATGGTTGGGATCCCATAGTCAAAATTAAATTGAACAACTTCTCTTGCTATGCTTTATGTGATGTTGGAGCTAGTACCTCCGTTATGCCCAAAAGAAGGTATGATATGTTTGAATTGAAACCTTTTGATCCTTTTTCTTTTGGTGTTCGTCTTGTTGATTCTTCCGTAAAGAAACCTTTGGGGAAGATCGACGATGTTCTTATCATTGTCAATGACAATTATGTTCCCATTGATTTTACTATTATGGATATTGAATGTGAACCTTCATGTCCAATTATTTTGGGACATCCTTTTCTTCGCACCGTTGGTGCTATCATTGACATGAAATAGGGGAATATAAAATTCCAATTCCCTCTCAAGAAAGGGATGGAACACTTCCCTAGAAAGAAGATTAAGTTGCCTTTTGAGTCCGTTACACGGGCTAGCTATTCTCTTACTCTTGATAAAACTTGATTTTCTCTTTTTGCATCATGCCTAGCTTAAAGGCATAAAAGAAAGCGCTTTTGGGAGGCAGCCCACAACGAATTAGGTTTTATTTTGCTTTTGTTGTGTCTTGATGTTTGTTACTACAGTAGCATCATCATTGAATCTTTTCTTTTCAGCTTTGTGCCAAGTTTAGCCTCCGATTGCAAGAAAGTTCAAAAGTTGTGACATGATGTCCAGAAAACAGATTATGTCCTTGGACAGAAAAATTCGAATAAAATCACCAGATCATCTTTTTTATCTGAATGTTTTTGATAGCGTGCTCTATACAATTGGCTTTCGAGCGTCTGTTCTGAGTTTTTTTATTTGAGTTGCAGAAGTGCCCCGAAAAAATTATTTACTACCTGCTGGTCTGTTTTTCACAGATTCTGTCCTGTTTTGCCTTTTCTTCGTTTTGCAAACCTTGAGCTTGCTTTTTCTTTGCAAAAACCTTTTGGCAATCTTGAGAAACAGTATCTCTTCAAGATTATCTTTATTTCCAGTAGGGAAAAATTATTTTATTGTGGGTACTAACCTCGCTAATCAGATTATGATGAGTTATGTATGAAGGGAGTTTTCAAGTGTGCGAGGGAAGATGATAAAAGAAGATTCAGGAGGGTCAAACGCTCAAGCTTGGGGATGCCCCCGTGCACCCCCAAAAAATATTCAAGAAGACTCAAGCGTCTAAGCTTGGGGATGCCCCCATGCATCCCCTTCTCCATCAACAATTATCAGTTCGTCTTTCGTTCCACTATAATTTATCACTTCATGCGTTATGTGCTATGCTTGGAGCGTCTTGCTCTTAGTTTTTTTTTTAGTTTTTTTTAGCTTTGCTTTCTGTTCATAACAAGTTAGAACCCAGCTTTCTTTGTGTGGGAGAGAAACACGCTCCACTTCAACCTAGAACACAACATAGGATTTTCATGCTTATCTTTGATGTGTGTGTTCTTTGTCTTTCCATAGCTGCTGTCATGTTTAGCTCTTAGTTTTCATGCTTTTCTTTTTAAAGAGCTTTTGTTTAGTTGGTTGCTGAAATCTCTTGAGTTTTCATGTTTATATTGTTAAGAGAGTTTGCCTGTTGCACTGAGTTGTGTGTCTTAACTTAAAGTAGGTAATTGAGGTTGCTATTTAATTTTAGTAGTAACTTGCAATAGTTTCGAGGTATTGCCATGAGTAATGTCTGAACTTTTGGTGTCAAGAGCTTTAGCCTATTATTAATAGATGTCGTATTTTGGGCAATCCGTGTTTATTTTCGAAAACCTACAAAATAGTTGAGAACTTTAGCTACTAGATGGATCACTAATCTTTGGAGGGATCGAATATTAGAGTACACTCACGTACCATGAGTCGAGGATGCGCAAGGATAACCAAACCCCCATACACTCCTCCACGGGGTACTTGTCTCTTTGTGAACCTCCTAATTAGATTGAGAGTTACCGATAATAAGTGCATGAGTTCTTCGGACTAATGTGAGTATTCGAAAGTTGACACTTCCACCTAGCCATATTTTTCTAGCCTCTTCGGTACCGTGCATTGCCCTTTCTCACCTCGAGAGTTGGCGCATACTTCGCCGGTGCATCCAAATCCTTGGCACGATACGCTCGGTCATCATAAGCCTCATTATATCCTTCCTCAAAACAGCCACCATACCTACCTATCAAGGCATTTCCATAGCCTTTCCGAGATACATTGCCATGCAACATCCATCTTCTCATGACTTGATCTTCATGTCATACATGCTTTTTGCTTGATCGATGAGCCGCATGCTAGTTGGGCCTTGCCCTAATCATTGCTACATGACGCGCTAGTATCATTGCATATCCTGCTACACCGGCAGAGGCATACATTTGCATACATCATGATAGTTTCATCTTCTTTATGTTGAGTACTTTTGTAAAGTGTGAAAGATCTTCTATACTTCTTGTAATATATAGAGTGTTGCCCCTAAAGTGAGGAAAAGATCCCAAAGAGGACAAAATCAAAAGATCCCAAAGAGGACAAAATCAAAAGATCCCAAAGAGGACAAATGAGAGTTAAATAGAAAGAGCCATTAAGGCCACAAAAAATTAGAAAAAAGAGAAAAAAGAGAAAAAGAAATAAAAAGAGAGAAGGGGTCACACTACTATTCCTTTTGAGAGATCCACACTCGTACTTCATCTTATACCTTGTACTCCATAGAGATTATCATTCATGCATATAGCTATGTGGGGACCTTCACACTATAGAACTTGGCTTGTATATTCCAATGATGAGCCTCCTCAAAAGAGCTCTAGGTCTTCTTGAGCGAGCAAGTTGGATGCACCCCCACTAGTTCCATTGGAGAGCTTACCTTAGCTCATATGTGCATCCATTGCATGGCAATCCCTACTCCTCACATCATATCTATCATTTGGCTTTCTCTCGCCTATGATTGTCCTCATTGATGTGAGCCTTTCACACCTTTTTTGTCTTCCCCCTCCATCATTTTTCTCTCTTTGCCATCCTAAGTGTCAACTTTCTTGCTTACGCTCATCCATTGCATGAGTGCTCAAAATATCGAAAGGGAGTGGATCATTTTGACTTGTACCTGGCTAGTGGTCTGGGGATGAGTCAAGATAAGATTCCAAAGAAGACCAAGTGTGAAACTTTAGTAGATTAAGTTCTCAACAATACAAAAACTATGTTTTACTCTCTTGTATATCCCTATCCCCTTTCTTGCACGCAAACACCATTTGGAGACATTCAAGTCACGGACAGCGAGAGCTCTTGCACCTTTATGTTCTTATGTTGCTTGTTACAATGCTAAAATAGACTCTTGCTTGTTATGACTTGAATTGAATTACATGCCTTGATTGATTTACTTAAAAAGTTCTTATATGGTTGATAGCATGTCACCACAGAAATTATGCTTGTTATCATTTACCTACTCGAGGACGAGCAGGAATTAAGCTTGGGGATGTTGATACGTCCAAAACGTATCTATAATTTCTGCTTGCTCCATGCTTCTTTTGTGTGATATTGCTATGATATTGATGTACTTCCATACACTTTTGATCATATTTGGACTAACCTATTAACTCAGTGCACCACAGTGGCAGTTCCTGTTTTCTGCTGTTTTTCTATTTCAGGTTTCCCCCATATTAAAAGTGCTCCAAAAATTCCAGGAAAAATATAGGAAAAATCAGCGTACAGGAAGCTTCGCGAAGAACCAAAGATGGGCCAGAGGGGAGCCAGGGGAGGCCCAGGCGGCCACCTAGCGCGGCCCCACCCCTGGCCGCCCCAGGGGAGCGCCTGGGGCCCCTACTCCGCCTCTGGCTGCTCCCCTTCGCATATATATCCCTCTCTTCCCGAAACCCTCGAGGACAGAACCCTTTTTCGCGATCTCACCTCTGTTCCACCGCCGCAGCACTTCCAAGATCGGGAGCATCAGGAGAACTCTTCCCGGCACCCTGCCGGAGGGGAGAACCACCACCGGGAGCTTCTCCACCACCATGGACGCTTCCCGGATGAGTCGTGAGTAGTCCACCTTGGACCATGGGTCCATGATCAGTAGCTATGTGATGTTCTCCTCCCCTCTTTGCTCTTCATGGTTTAGACCTCGTGAGCTGCCCTACATGATCGAGGCACATATGTAATCTTTCTGCTCTTGCTTTGCTAAGTTTGCTGGGATCTGATGGATTATGAGACTATGCTCAGATTGTGTTTGAGTAATATATTTGATTCACCTCTTTTATATCTTTGTTCTTGAGTAATTCTTGCATGTTCTCCGTTGCTGCTTATTGCTTTGGCCAAGTAGTAGGTAGTAACTCCAAGAGGGAGCGTTATGCTTGATTGTGGGTTCATGCCCCCTGATGACTAGCTTGAGTGACAGAAACATGAGTCTAGGGGATGTGTTGTTGCCACAAGGGAGAAAACAACGGTGCTTGTACTTGTGGGTGCAAGGATTGTTTACTTTATGCAAAGTTCTTTTAATGCAGTTGTCTGTTGCTTTGAGTTTACACTTTGGGTGGGATTCGCAACTTAATACCAGCGAGATGTTCTGGATAGAAATCTCAAGGTGGATGATTAGTAGTAGATGCAGATGGATTTCGGTCTACTTGCCTTGGTGTACCGCCCATGCTTTTGAGCCTCTACCTTTCTTTGCAGCATAGTTAGCATTGGTTTGCGCACATAATCCTGTCAATTGCCCAGCTGTAATTTGTTTACCTTGCTTTGCTGTTTTATCGTCTTTTGGGAGAGAGACATCACTAGTGAACATCATGGGACCCCGGTCCATATTACCACCGCTGATCACACCTTCTATTTACTTCTTGTTTTTATTTCCTAGTTGCAGCCATAGCTATCATTATTATCTCTTGTGTTTGATCCTTTGTAAACGACAAGGCCGGAGGGATTGACAACCTCTCTGTACTCGTTGGGAGCAAAGTTATCTGTATCTGTGTGCAGGTCCCGTCAACCGCTAAGTTTCTGGCGCCGTTGACACCTACTTGTCGACCCTCAGAGTCTCACGGGATTCGATCCTTGGTATCTTTGCCAAGGGAAATTTGCCGCTACGCTACATCTCAACCTTCCACTTGGGGTAACCAACGAGGGGCGAGAAGCCATGACATGGGGACTGACAGCAAGGTGGTGCTCAATCACCTCCCTGGGAATGCCGGGGATGTCGGATGCTTGCCATGCAAAAACGTCAACATTCTCCCGCAGGAAGGTGACGAGCGTGCCTTCCTATTTGTTGTCAAGGGTGGAGCTTATTGTAAAAGCCCCACCCATGTCGTCCTCCCTGACGGGGACCTTCTTGGTGTCTAGTGGGGCCGCCTTGGACCTCTTGCTCCCACTGGTGGAGCTCTCTGGCACGTCCCCAACGGAAACGCGGCGCTCCCAAGAGGCGTGTTTGTCAGAGGGGGTGCAGGAGCTCTTGCCGGGGTCAAAAGCCTTGCCAGAAGGGGCCTTGACGGCAGAGGCAAAGGTCTTGCCGGTTTTCTTCTCCCTCGGGGTCTCAGTGGTAGGAGCAAGTGCCTTGGTGGCGTCTGCTGCAACTGCCTTGGCGGCGTCTGCTGCAGTTGCCTCTCGGTAGAGCTGGTCGGCGCAAATGAGCATGTCTTTCTTGTTGGAGGGGACGATGATGATGCTCATTGGGTCGGGCATCTTCAACGTGTTGTAGGCGTAGTGTGATGCCGCCATAAACTTGGCCAGCGCTGGGCGGCCGAGGATCCCATTATAGGGCAAGGGGATCTTGGCAACGTAAAAGACAATCTTCTCCGTCCTATAATTCAGCTCGCCCCCGAATGTAACGGGCAGAGCGATCTTCCCATTCGGCTGACTCCTCCCCGGGTTAACCCCTTGAAACGTACCCGTCTCCTCGAGATCTCCATCGGGCATTTGTAGCCTCTCGATCACAGCGGGCGAGATCAGGTTCAGACCGGCCCCACCGTCAACTAGCACTTTTGTCACCTTGGGGTTGCGTATCGTTGGTGAAAATAACAACGGAAAACACCCGACCGCAGTTGTACGATCAGGGTGATCCTCGGTGTCAAAAATGATAGGCGTGTTGGACCACTTCAGTGGCCTCTGGGCGTCGAACAATGGCTCTGCCGCAGTGACATCACGCGCCCACTATTTTAGTTGGCGGTGAGAGGTATACAACGAGGCGCCACCGTCGATGCACATGGCCTCTGTAGCTTTCTAGAACTCGTGCTTGCTGGACTCGTCGTCTTCGCCATGATCATTGTCTCCCTCTTTCTTGTCGTGGCCCCGAGCAGGCCTTTATGGTTGGTTACCTTGGCCCCGGCGACCACCTCGGCCGCCATGCTTCTTGCCGGGCGCCTCGGCACCGTCCAGGCCCTTCTCCTTATCACGCCTCTCATACTCAGCTTTCTGCTTCTCTGCGAGCAGCTCGACCTGCCGGCAATTCTGGAGGTCATGGCCCTTGGTGCGATGAATCTTGCAGTACTGCTTGTCGGAGCCCCTGGCTTGCCGGCAGCCGCCAAGGCCCGGCAGGCGGTGCACCCGGCAACTTCCTTGCCGGAGTGGTCATCCTTGGCCTTTTTGGTGGCGCCGGGGTCATCGGATCCCTCTATGACAAGCACAACCTTGCCCTTTCGCTTCCTGTTGCAGCGTCGGCCCTTCTTCGCCGGGGCGACGGCATCTCCGTCTGTGGAGTCGGTTTCTGCGCCGGCGTCTTCGCCGGGGTACTTCCTTCCTTCTTCAGCCCGAGCGCATCTATCAGCCAGAAGATAGAGCTTGGCTACATCTTTAACCTTGTTCATCGCCAGCTCCTCACGCATCTTGCGGTTGCGCACATTATGATGGAATGCACTGATGACGGCGGCAGGGTGAACGTCTCGGATGTTGTATTACACACGGCTGAACCTTTGTATGTACTTGCGCAGGGTTTTGCCGTCCTTCTGGGGGATGACATGCAAATCGCTTTCCTGGCCAGGAGCTTGGTGTCCCCCGGTAAAGGCGTCAACAGACTCGTGGCACAGATCCAACCAGGAAGAAATGGAACCCATGGGCACGTGCATCAACAATGACATAACGTTGGGCTTAAGCACTAATGGAAAGTAGTTGGCGAGCACCTTGTCGCCACGAGCCCCAGCAGCCTGCATAGCGATGGTGTAGATGTTGAGGAACTCCGACGGGTGAGTCTTGCCATTGTACTTTTCTCCGACCTCAGCTTGAACGTGAGGTGTGAGGGCCACTGGAACTACCGCAGCTCACGGGTAAAGGTCGGACAACCCACCTTGTAAGGTAGGTCACCAGAGCCCCCCGGCGCCGGGTGGTCCATAGTAGGCCCTGCATGCCTGTCTGATTGTTGGCACGCTTCCCGCCGTTGCTCGATAGTGGTCCGAGCGTCTTCCTGGGATCGCTCCTGAAAGACTTGACGTTGGTCGCGGCGGGCTCGCGGGTCGAACGATGTCGCTAGTGTGGGGGAGGAGAGTGCACCGTGGTCGCAGCTCCGATCCTCCCACCACCAGCGTTCGTCGGCTCACCAGAGCACCGCTGCGAGGGTCCCGCTGGTCGCAGTTCATCTCTATTGGCGAAGCTGATGAGGCTCCGGATGGTGGATCTCCACTCGTCAAGCTTCTCTGGGGCGGGAGGAAAGTCGAGGAGCAGTTGTACGCACGCCAATGCTACTGCTGGCGTGGGTGGTGGCGAAAGCTGCGTGGATCATGACGCGCTCTGACTTCTAACCACATTAGGAGGAGCTCTATCACGGTCCCGCTGTCGCACGCCGCTTCCGCCTGCGTCCGGACGTGCATGCTGGCCTGGTGCATCTTGAGAGTGATGCAAAGGGCTCTTCCCGCGGCGGTGCCCGGGGGCACCGACGTCGCGGCATTGCTCGTCATGTACGAGCTGGGAAGACCGTGGAGCGGGCGCCAGCGGAGGCGTCCTAGAGGTCGCCGCGCCGCTGGTAAGCAGCACGGCGACGCCCTTGGACCCAGGGGCATGTGACTCACTGTCTTTGGCACGAACGACGCCGCTCGCCTGGTTCCGATGGCCAGACTATCGTGGAAGCTCGCAAGCCACGCCTCCGCCACCATCCGCAGCCGCCTAGTTGCCCGCCCGTGCTGGCACGGGCGGTTCAGCACCAGACGAAGCGATCGCCGTGATCCCCTTCTTCTTTGGAGCCATGGCGATGAAGAAGTCGATGCGCTAACTCCTAGACCGGATTTTCACAACCTAGCGCCGCCTACCTGGCGCACCAAAGATGTCGGGGAAACAACACCTATGGGATCCCGGGGAACCCTACTACGGTTGGCGGGGCGTAGAGCTGTGCAAAGAGCAGGTCTAGTCGATCAACGCATGGGAATTTTTACCCAGGTTCGGGCCGCCAGTGATGCATAAAACCCTAGTCCTGCTTGCATGTGTATATTTGGTGTTCTTGAGCTCTCGAACTGGCTACTATGCATGCATGTCCAAAAAGTCTGAATCCTCTCCCAGTACGCCTCGGACCTTCTTTTATATGACAAAGGGGTTGCCACAACGGCACACAGGAGGTGGAAAGTATCTACAATGTACAAGGTTATCTCCTGACATCATAGGACAAATGCATTTAATGCGCTGCCTATGTGTCCTCTAGCTTTATCGGGAACGGCAATGGAGCTTGTCCCGCTCGTTGCCGCCTCACCTTGCTCTGACACGCATCCAGGCTGACGAGGCATGCAGCACCACGCTGGCTGTTGGCTGGTGTGGTGGCACGGTCTTCACGAACATCTGCATACCACCACACAGATGCTTGGCTAGTTGGCTTGGAGGCTACATGCTGCCATGTAGGCACTTGTCCAGTTGGCGAGTTGGTTGCCTCGTTGGAGCAGCCGCGGGGCAGCGAAACCTTGGCGGGCGTGGGCCTGCCTATGGCCCCACAGACGCCCCCAGCAAGGGGTCTTGCCGGGGTCTTGTGGCTGTCCCCGGCAAGGATCTTGCCGGGGGTCTTCGGCCGTCCCCGGCAAGGCTCTTGCCGGGGGTCTTCATCTTCTGGTCCCTTGTCTAGGTCTGTAGGTCCTTGGTTCCACAAATATTTGCATGCCACCACGTAGGCGCCCCTGAATCTTGGTCTTCATGTTGTCGGTGGTGTCAGAGCTCTCAGACCCAAGGGTGGTGGCCTTGCTAGTGTTGGGAAAGTTGCCCCGGCAAAGCTCTTGTCGGGGTCACGTAGGCCGTCCTGGCAAGGGCATTGCCGGGGGAGTCCACCTTGCCCCTCTATTCTTCATGCCTCTGGCCTGAGTGTCTCCTTTGCAGTCTCGTGCTTTTCCTTCTTCTGCTCCGCCAAGCATGGCCGTAGGTGTGGCTACAACTGCCCGTGCACATGTAAAGGGGTGCAAATGGGCCCCTACTTTTGTACACCGACATCCACCAAGAGTTGGGAGCAATCCTTTGGAATTTTGCACTTTCAATACCTACATGGGTTAGTCCCACAAGGAACATACAAGGATATCCATAGACATAGAGTGAAGTGCACATATGATGATGTCCATGAATGCATTCAGTTACCTTGTCCCTTGACTTACCAACAATAGGTTTTGTGACTCCATGAACTAGTGCAAGGTGTTGAAGTTGGTTGCACATGTTCTTGCCAAAATGAATATGAGTGAAATATGTTGGCGGAGTCACCCACAAGAACTCTCTAGTTATTCTTATTTGGGGCCCACATCAACTTGATGGGAATACTTGGAGTTGTAGTTGAACTTGATGAAGTCTTGGGAACCCACTTGACCAAGGATTGAGGTGCTTCTTCAAATGAGTCAATCTCTTCTTGAAGCTCGTCCTTGCCTTTTAGCTTGTGATATTGTGCTGGAAGATCATCTTGAACTTGTGTTCCCTCAAAATAAGTGGGGTCATACTTCTCTTATTGAGGTAAAAACTATGTCTTGGGTATTGATCCTCTTCACATTCAACTCCATTGGCATTGAGCATGCATTCAAAACCAACACCTTGATTCTTCCGGTGTCTTCCTTGCTTGCATACAATTTCCTTGAATTGCTTACTCTCGACAAGACTCTTGTAAACACATTTCTCTATAATTCCCTTCAATAAGCTATTTTCTTGCTCAAGTGTAACTTGGCTAAGAGAATTATTCGTGAATCAAGAGAATTACTAGAAGCAACAATATTGGATTTAGCATTGTTATTGTTACTACTAGAAGAAGAACCTTTCTTACTCTTGTTACTAGATTTAACTTGTGGCATGTAAGTAGACAAGAGGAAACGTTTGGCAATGTAAGAAGAACTCTTCTTTCTAAGATCATCATTGATCGCTTTTAGAAACCCAAGCTCTTGCTCTAAATTTAGCTTCTCAAAGTGTAGCTTCTCATGAGTTCTTAGGAGCTCTCTATGATCTTCTTGAGTTGTTTCATGGGCTAACTTAAGAGTGATGAGTTCTTTAGTTAGATGCTCAATCTCCTTCTTAGCATTATCATTCGTTTTATCTTAACTATCATGATTACTATCAAGTTCATTATAGCCCATATCACTAGTTTTATCAACAAGCAAATCATCCTCGTCACTATTGAAGTCAAGATACTCGGGGTTTGATACCTTGGGGACTTTAGCCATGAAGCATCTTCCAATTCCTTCATTTGGTGAATCAAATATGTCATAGGAGTTGGACGATACTAGAGCAAGTTCGGCTACACCTTCATCTTGACTATAGTCAGAGTCGGAGTGATAACTTCTCTCAAAGTGGGTGTCGGAGTCGCAGCCGAAAACCCATTCACTAACATGAGCTTGATATCTTAGTCGTGTGTAGCTCCTTGATGACTTGTCTTTCCATTTCGAATCCTTGCTTCTTCGAGAGGGTCTTCGTTCATAACGATCATCTCTACTCCTTCTATCTCTATGAGGTGATTCATCTCCTCTACTTCTTGTTTTAGGTGAGTCTTCTCTTTTCTTGTGAGCTGTCGTATGATACCTCTTGAGCTTGCATTGGTTTTTCCCTTGAAGAGGAAAGGGTGATGCAGCAAAGTAGAGTAATTATTTCCCTCAATTTGAGAACCAAGGTATCAATCCAGTAGGAGACAACGCGCAAGTCACCAAATACCTACACAAACAATAAACAACTTGCACCCAACGCGATAAAGGGGTTGTCAATCCCTTCACGGTTACTTGCAATAGTGAGATCTGATAGAGATAAATAAACGGTAAAGTAAATATTTTGGTATTTTTGGTTTATAGATTGGAAAGTAAAAGATTGCAAAATATTAGATCGGAAACTTATATTATGGAAAATAGACCCGGGGGACCATGGGTTTCACTAGAGGCTTCTCTCAAGATAGAAAATATTACGGTGGGTGAACAAATTACTGCCAAGAAATTGATAGAAGAGCGCATAATTATGATGATATCTAAGGCAATGATCGCGAATATAGGCATCACGTCTATGACAAGTAGACCGACTCCTGCCTGCATCTATTACTATTACTCCACACATCGACCGACTCCTGCCTGCATCTAGAGTATTAAGTTCATGAAGAACAGGGTAACACATTAAGTAAGATAACATGATGTAGCAAAATTAACTCAAGCAATATGATGAAAACCCCATCTTGTTATCCTCGATGGCAACAATACAATACGTGTCTCGTCCCCTTCTGTCACTAGGTGAAAGCACCGCAAGATTGAACCCAAAGCAAAGTACTTCTCCCATTGCAAAAAAAAACAATCTAGTTGGCCAAACCAAACTGATAGTTCGAAGAGAATTACTAATATATCAAATCATGCATATAAGAATTCAGAGAAGATTCAAATAATATTCATAGGTAAGCTGATCATAAATCCACAATTCATCGGATCTTGGCAAACACACCGCAAAAGAAGATTACATTGGAAAGATCTCGAAGAACATCGAGGAGGACATGGTATTGAGAATCAAAGAGAGAGAAGAAGCCATCTAGCTACTAGCTATGGACCCATAGGTCTATGGTAAACTACTCACACTTCATCGGAAGGGCAATAGGGTTGATGTAGATGCCCTTCATGGTCGAATCCCCCTCCAATAGAGTACCGGAAAAGGCCTCCAGATGGGATCTCGTGGATACAAAAAGTTACGGTGGTGGAAAAGTGGTTTTGATGCCTCCTCTAGGGTTTCTGGAATATATGTGAATATATATAGGCGGAAGAAATAGATCGGTGGAGTCACGAGGGGCCCACAAGGGTGGGGGCGCGCCCTCCCCCCTTGTCGCCGCCTCGTGGCTCTTCAGACTTGGCTCTCAAGGCTTCGGGGTGTCTTCTCGTCCAAGAAAAATCATCGTGAAGTTTCATTCTGTTTGGACTCTGTTTGATATTCCTTTTCTGTGAAACTCAAAAACAAGGAAAAGCAGAAACTAGCACTGGTCTCTAGGTTAATAGGTCAGTCCCAAAAATAATATAAAATAGCATAATAATGCATATAAAACATCCAAAACAGATAATATAATAGCATGGAACAATAAAAAATTATAGATACGTTGGAGATGTATCAAGCATCCCCAAGCTTAATTCATGCTCGTCCTCGAGTAGGTAAATGATAAAAACAGAATTTTTGATGTGGAATGCTACCCAACATATTTATCAATGTAATTATTCTTTATTGTGGCATGAATGTTCAGATCCATAAGACTCAAAACAAAAGTTTATCAATATCAAAACAATAATACTGAAAGCATACTAAAAGCAATCTATAAAGCTTCAAAAATAGCATGGCTAAAGAAAGTTATCCCTACAAAATCATATAGTCTTTTATGCTCCCTCTTCTTAACACAAAGTATAAATCATGCCCATCCCGGTGTCAATCAAGCAATTGTTTTCATACTTTAACATTCTTAAATTTTCAACTCTTCACGCAATACATGAGCTTGAGCCATGGACAGAGCACTATGGGTGGAATAGAAGGTGGTGATAGACAAAAGGAGGGAGAAAGTCTCACATCAACTAGGCAAATCAATGGACTATGGAGATGTCCATCAATCGATATCAATGTGAGTGAGTAGGGATTGTTGTTGGAAATATGCCCTAGAGGCAATAATAAATTGGTTATTATTATATTTCCTTGTTCATGATAATCGTTTATTATCCATGCTAGAATTGTATTGATAGGAAACTCAGATACATGTGTGGATATATAGACAAACACCATGTCCCTAGTAAGCCTCTAGTTGACTAGCTCGTTGATCAACAGATGGTCACAGTTTCCTGACCATGGACATTGGATGTCGTTGATAACGAGATCACATCATTAGGAGAATGATGTGATGGACCAGACCCAATCCTAAGCCTAGCACAGATCGTGTAGTTCGTATGCTAAAGCTTTTCTATATGTCAAGTATCTTTTCCTTAGACCATGAGATTGTGCAACTCCCGGATACCGTAGGAATGCTTTGGGTGTACCAAACGTCACAACATAACTGGGTGTCTATAAAGGTGCACTACAGGTATCTCCGAAAGTGTCTGTTGGGTTGGCACGAATCGAGACTGGGATTTTTCACTCTGTATGACGGAGAGGTATCTCTGGGCCCACTCGGTAGGACATCATCATAATGTGCACAATGTGATCAAGGAGTTGATCACGGGATGATGTATTACAGAACGAGTAAAGAGACTTGCCGGTAACGAGATTGAACGAGGTATCGGTATATCGACGATCGAATCTCAGGCAAGTACTATGCCGGTAGACAAAGGGAATTGTATACGTGATTGATTGAATCCATGACATCGTGGTTCATCCAATGAGATCATCGTGGAACATGTGGGAACCAACATGGGTATCCAGATCCCGCTGTTGGTTATTGGCCGGAGAGTTGTCTCGGTCATGTCTGCATGGTTCCCGAGCCCGTAGGGTCTACACACTTAAGGTTCGATGACGCTAGGGTTATATGGAAAGTATGTACGCGGTTACCGAATGTTGTTCGGAGTCCCGGATGAGATCCCGAACGTCACGAGGAGTTCCGGAATGGTCCGGAGGTAAAGATTCATATATGGGAAGTCCCGTTTTGGTCACCGGAAAAGTTTCGGGCGCTATCGGTAGCGTGCCGGGACCACCGGGAGGGTCCCGGGGGTCCACCGGGTGGGGCCACCAGCCCCGGAGGCATACGTGGGCCAAGTGTAGGAGGGGACCAGCCCCAGGTGGGCTGGTGCGCCCCCCCACCAAGGCCCAAGGCGCCCCAAGAGGGGAAGGGGGCAAACCCTAGGGCAGATGGGCCCTAGGGCCCAATCTGGTGCGCCCCCCTCTCCCTCTCCCACTCTGGCCGCCACCCCTAGATGGGATCTAGGGTGGCCGCACCCCTAGAGGTGGGAAACCCTAAAGGGGGCGCAGCCCCCCCTTCCCCCTATATATATGTGAGGTTTGGGGCTGCCCATAACACGTTTTGACCTCTATCGCTTGGCGCAGCCCTACCTCTCTCCCTCCTCGTCTCTCGCAGTTCTTGGTGAAGCCCTGCTGGAGTCCCGCGCTCCTCCACCACCACCACGCCGTCGTGCTGCTGTTGGATGGAGTCTTCCCCAACCTCTCCCTCTCTCCTTGCTGGATCAAGGCGTGGGAGACGTCATCGGGCTGCACGTGTGTTGAACGCGGAGGCGCCGTTGTTCGGCGCTTAGATCGGAATCAACCGCGATCTGAATCGCAGCGAGTATGGCTCCTTCATCCGCATTCTTGCAATGCTTCCACTTCGCGATCTACAAGGGTATGTAGATGCACTCCCTTTCCCCTCGTTGCTAGATTACTCCATAGATAGATCTTGGTGATGCGTAGGAAAATTTTTGATTTTCTGTTGCGATCCCCAACAGTGGCATCATGAGCTAGGTCTATGCGTAGTATCTTGCACGAGTAGAACACAAAGTAGTTGTGGGCGTGGATTTGTCAATTTACTTGCCGTTACTAGTCTTATCTTGATTCGGCGGCATCATGGGATGAAGCGGCCCGGACCGACCTTACACGTACTCTTACGTGAGACAGGTTCCACCAACTGACATGTACTAGTTGCATAAGGTGGCTAGCGGGTGTCTGTCTCTCCCACTTTAGTCGGATCGGATTCGATGAAAAGGGTCCTTATGAAGGGTAAATAGAAATTGGCATATCACGTTGTGGTTTTAATGTAGGTAAGAAACGTTCTTGCTAGAAACCTATAGCAGCCACGTAAAAACTTGCAACAACAATTAGAGGACGTCTAACTTGTTCTTGCAGCATGTGCCATGTGATGTGATATGGCCAAAAGGATGTGATGAATGATTTATATATGTGATGTATGAGATTGATCATGTTCTTGTAATAGGAATCACGACTGGCATGTCGATGAGAATGACAACCGGCAGGAGCCATAGGAGTTGTCTTATTTATTGTATGACCTACGTGTCACTGAATAACGCCATGTAATTACTTTACTTTATTGCTAAACGTTAGCCATAGTAGTAGAAGTAATGTTTGGCGAGACGACTTCATGAAGACACGATGATGGAGATCATGGTGTCATGCCGGTGACAATGATGATCATGGAGCCCCGAAGATGAAGATCAAAGGAGCAAGATGATATTGGCCATATCATGTCACTATTTGATTGCATGTGATGTTTATCATGTTTTGCATCTTATTTGCTTAGAACGACGGTAGTGAATAAGATGATCTCTCACTAAAATTTCAAGAATTGTGTTCCCCCTAACTGTGCACCATTGCTAAGGTTCGTTGTTCCGAAGCACCACGTGATGATCGGGTGTGATAGGTTCTAACGTTCGCATACAACGCGTGTAAGCCAGATTTACACACACGATACACTTAGGGTTGACTTGATGAGCCTAGCATATACAGACATGGCCTCGGAACACGGAAGACCGAAAGGTCGAACATGAGTCGTATAGAAGATACGATCAACATGAAGATGTTCACCGTTGATGACTAGTCCGTCTCACGTGATGATCGGACACGGCCTAGTCGATTCGGATCATGTATAACTTAGATGACTAGAGAGATGTCTATCTGAGTGGGAGTTCATTAGATGAACTTAATTGTCATGAACAATAGTCTAAGTTGTCTTCGCAAAATATGTTGTAGACCAATAACTGCGTTGTAGCTCCCTGTTTAATACGATCCTAGAGAAAGACTAAGTTGAAAGATATTGTAAGCAATGATGCGGACTGGGTCCGTATCCGAGGATTGTCCTCACTGCTACACAGAAAGCTTACGTCTTTGATGCACCGCTCGATGTGCAAACCCCTACAACGTTGTCTGTGAATGTTGTGAACACCTGACAGACACGTCCTGATGACTACTTGATAGTTTAGTGCACCATACTTTACGGCTTAGAATCGGGATTCCAATGACGTTTTGAACGTCATAGAACATATGAGATGTTCTAAGAGCTGAAATTGGGATTTCAGGCTCATGACCGTGTTAAGAGGTATGAGACCTCTGACAAGTTCTTTTGCCAAAAATATGGAGGAGAATAGCTCAACTAGTGAGCATGTGCTCAGAATGTCTGGGTGCTAAAATCACTTGAACCAAATGGGAGTTAATCTTCCAAATGAGATAGTGGTTGGCGGAATTCTCTAGACACTATCACCAAGCTACTAGAACTTCGTGATGAACTATGACATGCAAAGGATGGAGATGATCCCGGAGCTATTAGCGGTTCTTAAGACCGCAAAAGTAGAAATCAAGAAGGAGCATCAAGTGTTGATGGTTTGACAAGACCACTAGTTTCAAAAGGTCAAGGGCTAGAAGGGAAACTTCATGAATGGCAAACCAGTTGTCGATCTAATGAAGGAACCCAAGGTTGAACCCAAACCTCGAGACTAAGTGCTTCTATTGTAAGGGGAACGGTCACATGGTAGCGGAACTACCCCAAATACATGGTAGATATGATAGCTGGCAACTTCAACAAAGTATATTTGATATACGTGTTATTGATGTGTACCTTACTAGTACTCCTTGTAGCACATGGGTATTGGATACCGGTTCAGTTGCTATTATTAGTGACTTGAAGCAAAAGCTACGGACTGAACGGAGACTAGCTAAGGGCGAGGTGACGATGTGTGTTGGAAGTGTTTCCAAGGTTGATAAGATCACCATCGCACGCTCCCTCTATTTTCGGGATTAGTGTTGAACCTAGATAAATGTTATCAGGTGTCTACGTTGAGCATGAATATGATTAGATCATGTTCATTGCAATACGGTTATTCATTTAAGTTAGAGAATAATGGTTATTCTGTTTACATGAATAACACCTTTATGGTCATGCACCCAATGGTTTATTGAATCTCGATCACAGTAATACACATGATAATAATATTAACGCCAAAGGATGTAGAGTTAATAATGATAGTACCACTTTCTTGTGGCACTGCCGCTTAGGTCATTTTGGCATAAAATGCATGAAGAAACTCCATGCTGATGGATGTTTGGAGTCACATGATTTTGAATCGCTTGACACATGCGAGCCATGCCTCATGGGCAGGATGACTAAGATCTCGTTTTCAGGTACAATGAAACGGGCAAGTGACTTGTTGGAAATCATACATGCTGATGTATGTGATCCAATGAGAATTAAGGTGTGTGGTGGATATCGTTATTTTCTCATCTCCACTGACGATTTGAGTAGATATGGGTATATTTACTCAATGAAGCAAAAGTCTGAAACGTTTGAAAAGTTCAAGCAATTTCAGAGTGAAGATTAAGAATCATCATAACAAGAAGATCATGTTCCTACGATCTGATCAAGGGGAGATTTTCTGAATTATGAGTTTGGCAATCACTTAAGACATTGTGGAATTGTTTCGCAGTTGAAGCCACCTGGAACACCACAGCGTAATGGTGAGTCCGGACGTCGTAGTCGAACCTTATGAGATATGGTACGATCTATGATGTCTCTTACCGATCTACCGCTATTATTTTGAGGTTATGCATTAGAGACAACTGCACTCACTTTAGATAGGGCACCATCTAAGTCCGTTGAGATGACGATGTATAAACTATGGTTTGGCAAGAAACCAAAGTTGTCGTTTCTCAATGTTTGGGGCTGCGATGCTTATGGCTTCAGCCGGAAAAAGCGTGACCCCAAAAGCGGATAAATACATCTTCATGGGATACCCAAAGGTAACAGTTGGGTATACCTTCTATCTCAGATCCAAGGACAAAAATGTTTGTCGCTAAGAACGGGTCCTTTCTCGAGAAGGAGTTTCTCTCGAAAGATTTGAGTGGGAGGAAGATAGAACTTGATGAGGTTGTCGAACCCTCACTACAACCGGAGAGTAGTGCAACACAGAAAGATGTTTATGTGGAACCTACGACTGTTGAAGAGGAAACTAATGATAGTTATCATGAAGCTTCGGATCAAGTTGCTATTGAACCTCGTAGGTCGACAAGGATATGTACTACTCCTGAGTGATACGGTGATCCTGTCTTAGAGGTCATGTTGTTGGACAACAATGAACCTACGAACTATGGAGAAGCGATGGTGGGCCTGTATTCCGACAAATGGTTAGAAGCCGAGAAATCCAAGATAGTATCCATGTATCAAAACAAAGTATGGACTTTGGTGGACTTGCCCGATGATCAGCAAGCCATTGAGATAAATGGATCTTTAAGAAGAAGACGGACGTGGACGGTAATGTCACCGTCTATGAAGCTCGACTTGTGGCAAAAAGTTTTTCACAAGTTCAAGGAGTTGACTACGATGAGATTTTCTCACCCGTAGCGATGCTTAAGTCCGTCAGAATCATGTTAGCATTAGCTGCATTTATGAAATCTGGCGGATGGATGACAAAACAAGTTTCCTTACCAGTTTTCGTAAGGAAAGGTTGTGTGTGATACAATCAGAAAGGTTTTGTCGATCCTAAGGATGCTAAAAGTTATGCTAGCTCCAGTGATCCTTCCATGGACTAGAGCAAGCATCTCGGAGTCGGAATATACACTTTGATGGAGTGATCAAAGTTTTTGGGTATACAAAGTTTGTTAGAAACTTGTATTTACAATAAAGTGAGTGGGAGCACTACAACATTTCTGATAAGTATATGTGAATGACATATTGTTGATCCGAAATGATGTAGAATTTCTAGAAAGCGTAAAGGGTTGTTTGAAAGGAGTTTTTCAAAGGAAGACCTAGATAAAGCTGCTTACATATTGGGCATCAAGATCTATAGAGATAGATCAAGACGCCTAATGATATTTTCAAAAGGAACACACACCTTTGACATGATTTTGAAGGAGTTCAAAATATTTCAGTCAAAGAAGGAGTTCTTACCTGAGTTGTAAGGTGTGAAGTTGAGTAAGACTCAAGGCTTGACCACGGCAGAAGAAAGAGGAAGAACGAAGGTCGTCCCCTATGCTTTTGACATAGGCTCTATACGGTATGCCATGCTGAGTACCGCACCTGAAGTGTGCCTTGCCACATGTCTGGCAAGAGGGTACAAAATTGATCTAGGAGTGGATCACTAGATAGTGGTCATAATTATCCTTAAAAGAATAAGGAAATGTTTCTCGGTTATGGAGGTGATAAAGAGTTCGACGTAAAGAGTTACGTCGATGCAAGCTTAACACCTATCTGGATAAATCTGAGTAGAGATACCGGATACGTATAATGGAGCAATAGTTTGGAATAGCTCCAAGTGGAACGTGGTAGCAGCATCTACGATATGACATAAAGTTTTGCGACGTACATAGGGATCTCAATGTTGCAGACCCGTTGACTACAACCTCTCTCACAAGCATAACATGATCAAACCCAGAACTCATTGAGTATTAATCACATATTGATGTGAACTAGATTACTGACTCTAGTAAACTCTTTGGATGTTGGTCACATGGCGATGTGACCTGTGAGTGTTAATCACATGGCGATGTGAACTAGATTATTGACTCTAGTGCAAGTGGGAGACTGTTGGAAATATGACCTAGAGGCAATAATAAATTGGTTATTATTATATTTCCTTGTTCATGATAATCGTTTATTATCCATGCTAGAATTGTATTGATAGGAAACTCAGATACATGTGTGGATACATAGACAAACACCATTTCCCTAGTAAACCTCTAGTTGACTAGCTCGTTGATCAACAGATGGTCACGGTTTCCTGACCATGGACATTGGATGTCGTTGATAACGGGATCACATCATTAGGAGAATGATGTGATGGACCAGACCCAATCCTAAGCCTAGCACAGATCGTGTAGTTCGTATGCTAAAGCTTTTCTATATGTCAAGTATCTTTTCCTTAGACCATGAGATTGTGCAACTCCCGGATACCGTAGGAATGCTTTGGGTGTACCAAACTTCACAACGTAATTGGGTGTCTATAAAGGTGCACTACAGGTATCTCTGAAAGTGTCTGTTGGGTTGGCACGAATCGAGACTGGGATTTGTCACTCCGTATGACGGAGAGGTATCTCTGGGCCCACTCGGTAGGACATCATCATAATGTGCACAATGTGATCAAGGAGTTGATCACGGGATGATGTGTTACAGAACGAGTAAAGAGACTTGCCGGTAACGAGATTGAACGAGGTATCGGTATACCGACGATCGAATCTCGGGCAAGTACTATGCATGTAGACAAAGGGAATTGTATACGGGATTGATTGAATCCTTGACATCGTGGTTCATCCGATGAGATCATCGTGGAACATGTGGGAACCAAAATGGGTATCCAGATCCCGCTGTTGGTTATTGGCCGGAGAGTTGTCTGGGTCATGTCTGCATGGTTCCCGAGCCCGTAGGGTCTACACACTTAAGGTTCGATGACGCTAGGGTTATAGGGAAAGTATGTACGCGGTTACCGAATGTTGTTCGGAGTCCCGGATGAGATCCCGGACGTCACGAGGAGTTCCAGAATGGTCCGGAGGTAAAGATTCATATATGGGAAGTCCCGTTTTGGTCACCGGAAAAGTTTCGGGCGCTATCGGTAGCGTACCGGGACCACCGGGAGGGTCCCGGGGGTCCACCGGGTGGGGCCACCAGCCCCGGAGGCATACGTGGGCCAAGTGTGGGAGGGGACCAGCCCCAGGTGGGCTGGTGCGCCCCCCCCCCCCCCACCAAGGCCCAAGGCGCCCCAAGAGGGGAAGGGGGCAAACCCTAGGGCAGATGGGCCCTAGGGCCCAATCTGGTGCGCCCCCCTCTCCCTCTCCCCCTCTGGCCGCCACCCCTAGATGGGATCTAGGGTGGCCGCACCCCTAGGGGTGGGAAACCCTAAAGGGGGCGCAGCCAACCCTTCCCCCTATATATATGTGAGGTTTGGGGATGCCCATAACACGTTTTGACCTCTGTCGCTTGGCGCAGCCCTACCTCTCTCCCTCCTCGTCTCTCGCAGTGCTTGGCGAAGCCCTGCTGGAGTCCCGCGCTCCTCCACCACCACCACGCCGTCGTGCTGCTGTTGGATGGAGTCTTCCCCAACCTCTCCCTCTCTCCTTGCTGGATCAAGGCGTGGGAGACGTCATCGGGCTGCACGTGTGTTGAACGTGGAGGTGCCGTTGTTCGGCGCTTAGATCGGAATCAACCGCGATCTGAATCGCAACGAGTATGGCTCCTTCATCCGCGTTCTTGCAATGCTTCCGCTTCGCGATCTACAAGGGTATGTAGATGCACTCCCTTTCCCCTCGTTGCTAGATTACTCCATAGATAGATCTTGATGATGCATAGGAAAAATTTTGATTTTCTGCTGCGATCCCCAACAGTGGCATCATGAGCTAGGTCTATGCGTAGTATCTTGCACTAGTAGAACACAAAGTAGTTGTGGGCGTGGATTTGTCAATTTACTTGCCGTTACTAGTCTTATCTTGATTCGGCGGCATCGTGGGATGAAGCGGCCCGGACCGACCTTACACGTACTCTTACGTGAGACAGGTTCCACCGACTGACATGCACTAGTTGCATAAGGTGGCTAGCGGGTGTGTGTCTCTCCCACTTTAGTCGGATCGGATTCGATGAAAAGGGTCCTTATGAAGGGTAAATAGAAATTGGCATATCACGTTGTGGTTTTAACGTAGGTAAGAAACGTTCTTGCTAGAAACCTATAGCAGCCACGTAAAAACTTGCAACAACAATTAGAGGACATCTAACTTGTTCTTGCAGCATGTGCCGTGTGATGTGATATGGCCAAAAGGATGTGATGAATTATTTATATATGTGATGTATGAGATTGATCATGTTCTTGTAATAGGAATCACGACTTGCATGTCGATGAGAATGACAACCGGCAGGAGCCATAGGAGTTGTCTTATTTATTGTATGACCTGCGTGTCACTGAATAACGCCATGTAATTACTTTACTTTATTGCTAAACGTTAGCCATAGTAGTAGAAGTAATGTTTGGCGAGACGACTTCATGAAGACACGATGATGGAGATCATGGTGTCATGCCGGTGAAAATGATGATCATGGAGCCCCGAAGATGAAGATCAAAGGAGCAAGATGATATTGGCCATATCATGTCACTATTTGATTGCATGTGATGTTTATCATGTTTTGCATCTTATTTGCTTAGAACGACGGTAGTGAATAAGATGATCTCTCACTAAAATTTCAAGAATTGTGTTCCCCCTAACTGTGCACCGTTGCTAAGGTTCGTTGTTCCGAAGCACCACGTGATGATCGGGTGTGATAGGTTCTAACGTTCGCATACAACGGGTGTAAGCCAGATTTACACACGCGATACACTTAGGGTTGACTTGACGAGCCTAGCATGTACAGACATGGCCTCGGAACACGGAAGACCGAAAGGTCGAACATGAGTCGTATAGAAGATACGATCAACATGAAGATGTTCACCGTTGATGACTAGTCCATCTCACGTGATGATCGGACACGGCCTAGTCGATTCGGATCATGTATAACTTAGATGACTAGAGAGATGTCTATCTGAGTGGGAGTTCATTAGATGAACTTAATTGCCATGAACAATAGTCTAAGTTGTCTTCGCAAAATATGTTGTAGACCAATAACTGCGTTGTAGCTCCCTGTTTAATACGATCCTAGAGAAAGACTAAGTTGAAAGATATTGTAAGCAATGATGCGGACTGGGTCCGTATCCGAGGATTGTCCTCACTGCTACACAGAAAGCTTACGTCTTTGATGCACCGCTCGATGTGCAAACCCCTACAACGTTGTCTGTGGATGTTGTGAACACCTGACAGACACGTCCTGATGACTACTTGATAGTTTAGTGCACCATACTTTATGGCTTAGAATCGGGATTCCAATGACGTTTTGAACGTCATAGAACATATGAGATGTTCTAAGAGCTGAAATTGGGATTTCAGGCTCATGCCCGTGTTAAGAGGTATGAGACCTCTGATAAGTTCTTTTGCCAAAAAGATGGAGGAGAATATCTCAACTAGTGAGCATGTGCTCAGAATGTCTGGGTGCTAAAATCACTTGAACCAAATGGGAGTTAATCTTCCAAATGAGATAGTGGTTGACGGAATTCTCTAGACACTATCACCAAGCTACTAGAACTTCGTGATGAACTATGACATGCAAAGGATGGAGATGATCCCGGAGCTATTAGCGGTGCTTAAGACCGCAAAAGTAGAAATCAAGAAGGAGCATCAAGTGTTGATGGTTTGACAAGACCACTGGTTTCAAAATGTCAAGGGCTAGAAGGGAAACTTCATGAATGGCAAACCAGTTGTCGATCTAATGAAGGAACCCAAGGTTGAACCCAAACCTCGAGACTAAGTGCTTCTATTGTAAGGGGAACGGTCACATGGTAGCGGAACTACCCCAAATACATGGTAGATATGATAGCTGGCAACTTCAACAAAGTATATTTGATATACGTGTTATTGATGTGTACCTTACTAGTACTCCTTGTAGCACATGGGTATTGGATACCGGTTCAGTTGCTATTATTAGTGACTTGAAGCAAAAGCTACGGACTGAACGGAGACTAGCTAAGGGCGAGGTGACGATGTGTGTTGGAAGTGTTTCCAAGGTTGATAAGATCACCATCGCACGCTCCCTCTATTTTTCGGGATTAGTGTTGAACCTAGATAAATGTTATCAGGTGTCTACGTTGAGCATGAATATGATTAGATCATGTTCATTGCAATACGGTTATTCATTTAAGTTAGAGAATAATGGTTATTATGTTTACATGAATAACACCTTTATGGTCATGCACCCAATGGTTTATTGAATCTCGATCACAGTAATACACATGATAATAATATTAATGCCAAAGGATGTAGAGTTAATAATGATAGTACCACTTTCTTGTGGCACTGCCGCTTAGGTCATTTTGGCATAAAATGCATGAAGAAACTCCATGCTGATGGATGTTTGGAGTCACATGATTTTGAATCGCTTGACACATGCGAGCCATGCCTCATGGGCAGGATGACTAAGATCTCGTTTTCAGGTATAATGAAACGGGTGACTTGTTGGAAATCATACATGCTGATGTGTGTGATCCAGTGAGAATTAAGGTGTGTGGTGGATATCGTTATTTTCTCATCTCCACTGACGATTTGAGTAGATATGGGTATATTTACTCAATGAAGCAAAAGTCTGAAATGTTTGAAAAGTTCAAGCAATTTCAGAGTGAAGATTAAGAATCATCGTAACAAGAAGATCATGTTCCTACGATTTGATCAAGGGGAGATTTTCTGAATTATGAGTTTGGCAATCACTTAAGACATTGTGGAATTGTTTCGCAGTTGAAGCCACCTGGAACACCACAGCGTAATGGTGAGTCCGGACGTCGTAGTCGAACCTTATGAGATATGGTACGATCTATGATGTCTCTTACCGATCTACCGCTATTATTTTGAGGTTATGCATTAGAGACAACTGCACTCACTTTAGATAGGGCACCATCTAAGTCCGTTGAGATGACGATGTATAAACTATGGTTTGGAAAGAAACCAAAGTTGTCGTTTCTCAATGTTTGGGGCTGCGATGCTTATGGCTTCAGCCGAAAAAAGCGCGAACCCAAAAGCGGACAAATACATCTTCATGGGATACCCAAAGGTAACAGTTGGGTATACCTTCTATCTCAGATCCAAGGACAAAAATGTTTGTCGCTAAGAACGGGTCCTTTCTCGAGAAGGAGTTTCTCTCGAAAGATTTGAGTGGGAGGAAGATAGAACTTGATGAGGTTGTCAAACCCTCACTTCAACCGGAGAGTAGTGCAACACAGAAAGATGTTTCTGTGGAACCTACGACTGTTGAAGAGGAAACTAATGATAGTGATTATGAAGCTTCGGATCAAGTTGCTATTGAACCTCGTAGGTCGACAAGGATATGTACTACTCCTGAGTGATACGGTGATCCTATCTTAGAGGTCATGTTGTTGGACAACAATGAACCTACGAACTATGGAGAAGCGATGGTGGGCCTGTATTCCGACAAATGGTTAGAAGCCGAGAAATCCGAGATAGTATCCATGTATCAAAACAAAGTATGGACTTTGGTGGACTTGCCCGATGATCAGCAAGCCATTGAGATAAATGGATCTTTAAGAAGAAGACGGACGTGGACGGTAATGTCACCGTCTATGAAGCTCGACTTGTGGCAAAAAGTTTTTCACAAGTTCAAGGAGTTGACTACGATGAGATTTTCTCACCCGTAGCGATGCTTAAGTCCGTCAGAATCATGTTAGCATTAGCTGCATTTATGAAATCTGGCGGATGGATGACAAAACAAGTTTCCTTACCAGTTTTCGTAAGGAAAGGTTGTATGTGATACAATCAGAAAGGTTTTGTCGATCCTAAGAATGCTAAAAGGTATGCTAGCTCCAGTGATCCTTCCATGGACTAGAGCAAGCATCTCGGAGTCGGAATATACACTTTGATGGAGTGATCAAAGTTTTTGGGTATACAAAGTTTGTTAGAAACTTGTATTTACAATAAAGTGAGTGGGAGCACTACAACATTTCTGATAAGTATATGTGAATGACATATTGTTGATCTGAAATGATGTAGAATTTCTAGAAAGCGTAAAGGGTTGTTTGAAAGGAGTTTTTCAAAGGAAGACCTAGATAAAGCTGCTTACATATTGGGCATCAAGATCTATAGAGATAGATCAAGACGCCTAATGATACTTTCAAAAGGAACACACACCTTTGACATGATTTTGAAGGAGTTCAAAATAGATCAGTCAAAGAAGGAGTTCTTACCTGAGTTGTAAGGTGTGAAGTTGAGTAAGACTCAAGGCTTGACCACGGCAGAAGAAAGAGGAAGGACGAAGGTCGTCCCCTATGCTTTTGACATAGGCTCTATATTGTATGCCATGCTGAGTACCGCACCTGAAGTGTGCCTTGCCACATGTCTGGCAAGAGGGTACAAAATTGATCTAGGAGTGGATCACTAGATAGTGGTCATAATTATCCTTAAAGGAATAAGGAAATGTTTCTCGGTTATGGAGGTGATAAAGAGTTTGACGTAAAGAGTTACGTCGATGCAAGCTTAACACCTATCCGGATAACTCTGAGTAGAGATACCGGATACATATAATGGAGCAACAGTTTGGAATAGCTCCAAGTGGAACGTGGTAGCAGCATCTACGATATGACATAAAGTTTCGCGAAGTACATAGGGATCTGAATGTTGCAGACCCGTTGACTACAACCTCTCTCACAAGCATAACATGATCAAAACCAGAACTCATTGAGTATTAATCACATATTGATGTGAACTAGATTACTGACTCTAGTAAACTCTTTGGATGTTGGTCACATGGCGATGTGACCTGTGAGTGTTAATCACATGGCGATGTGAACTAGATTATTGACTCTAGTGCAAGTGGGAGACTGTTGGAAATATGCCCTAGAGGCAATAATAAATTGGTTATTATTATATTTCCTTGTTCATGATAATCGTTTATTATCCATGCTAGAATTGTATTGATAGGAAACTCAGATACATGTGTGGATACATAGACAAACACCATGTCCCTAGTAAGCCTCTAGTTGACTAGCTCGTTGATCAACAGATGGTCACGGTTTCCTGACCATGGACATTGGATGTCGTTGATAACGGGATCACATCATTAGGAGAATGATGTGATGGACCAGACCCAATCCTAAGCCTAGCACAGATCGTGTAGTTCGTATGCTAAAGCTTTTCTATATGTCAAGTATCTTTTCCTTAGACCATGAGATTGTGCAACTCCCGGATACCGTAGGAATGCTTTGGGTGTACCAAACATCACAACGTAACTGGGTGGCTATAAAGGTGCACTACATGTATCTCCGAAAGTGTCTGTTGGGTTGGCACGAATCGAGACTGGGATTTGTCACTCCGTATGACGGAGAGGTATCTCTGGGCCCACTCGGTAGGACATCATCATAATGTGTACAATGTGATCAAGGAGTTGATCACGGGATGATGTGTTACAGAACGAGTAAAGATACTTGCCGGTAACGAGATTGAACGAGGTATCGGTATACCGACGATCGAATCTCGGGCAAGTACTATGCCGATAGACAAAGGGAATTGTATACGGGATTGATTGAATATTTGACATCGTGGTTCATCCGATGAGATCATCGTTGAACATGTGGGAACCAACATGGGTATCCAGATCCCGCTGTTGGTTATTGGCTGGAGAGTTGTCTCGGTCATGTATGCATGGTTCCCGAGCCCGTAGGGTCTACACACTTAAGGTTCGATGACGCTAGGGTTATAGGGAAAGTATGTACGCGGTTGCCGAATGTTGTTCGGAGTCCCGGATGAGATCCCGGACGTCACGAGGAGTTCCGGAATGGTCCGGAGGTAAAGATTCATATATGGGAAGTCCCGTTTTGGTCACCGGAAAAGTTTCGGGCGCTATCGGTAGCGTACCGGGACCACCGGGAGGGTCCCGGGGGTCCACCGGGTGGGGCCACCAGCCCCGGAGGCATACGTGGGCCAAGTGTGGGAGAGGACCAGGGCCCAAGGCGCCCCAAGAGGGGAAGGGGGCAAACCCTAGGGCAGATGGGCCCTTGGGCCCAATCTGGTGCGCCCCCCTCTCCCTCTCCCCCTCTGGCCGCCACCCCTAGATTAGATCTAGGGTGGCCGCACCCCTAGGGGTGGGAAACCCTAAAGGGGGCGCAGCCCCCCCTTCCCCCTATATATATGTGAGGTTTGGGGCTGCCCATAACACGTTTTGACCTCTGTCGCTTGGCGCAGCCCTACCTCTCTCCCTCCTCGTCTCTCGCAGTGCTTGGCGAAGCCCTGCTGGAGTCCCGCGCTCCTCCACCACCACCACGCCGTCGTGCTGCTGTTGGATGGAGTCTTCCCCAACCTCTCCCTCTCTCCTTGCTGGATCAAGGTGTGGGAGACGTCATCGGGCTGCACGTGTGTTGAACGCGGAGGCGCCGTTGTTCGGCGCTTAGATCGGAATCAACCGCGATCTGAATCGCAGCGAGTACGGCTCCTTCATCCGCGTTCTTGCAACGCTTCTGCTTCGCGATCTACAAGGGTATGTAGATGCACTCCCTTTCCCCTCGTTGCTAGATTACTCCATAGATAGATCTTGGTGATGCGTAGGAAATTTTTTGATTTTCTGCTACGATCCCCAACAATTGCCATGTAACGGATGCACTAGAGCTATAAGTGTATGAAAGCTCAAAATAAACTAGTGGGTGTGCATCAACTTGCTTGCTCATGAAGACCTAGCGTATGTGAGGAAGCCCATCATTGGAATATACAAGACAAGTTCTATAATGAAAAATTCCCACTACGGGTATGAAAGTGACAACATAGGAGACTCTTTATCATGAAGAACATGGTGCTACTTTCAAGCACAAGTGTGTAAAAGGATAGTAACATTGTCCCTTCTCTCTTTTTCTCTCATTTTTTTAGCCTCCTCTCTTTTTTTGGGAGACCCTTTTCTCTCTTTTTTTTGGAGACTCTTTTTGGCTTCTTTATTTATAACCTCACGTGGGACAATGTTCTAATAATTATGATCATCACACTTTTATTTACTTACAACTCGATACTAGAACAAAGATATGACTCTATATGGATGCCTCCGGCATTGTACTGGGATGTGCAATGATCAAGAGTGACATGTATAAAAATATGAACGGTGGTTTTGCCACAAATATTATGTCAACTACATGATCATGCAAAGCAATATGACAATGACGATGCATGTCATAATAAACGGAACGGTGGAGTTACATGGCAATATATCTCAAAATGGCTATGGAAATGCCATAATAGGTAGGTATGATGGCTGTTTTGAGGAAGGTTATAAGGTGGTTTTATGCATCGGCGAAAGTTGCGTGACACTAGAGTGGCTAGCAAGGTGGAAGGGTGAGAATGCGTATGATCCATGGACTCAACATTAGTCATAAAGAACTCACATACTTATTGCGAAAAATTTATTAGCCCTCGAAGCAAAGTACTACGACACATACCCCTAGGGGGGAGGTTGGTAGGAGTTAACCATCGCGCGCCCCCGACCTTCACACAAAGATAAACAATCAAGATACAATGCGCGCCAATTTGGTTACATAGACCATACATGCATGCTACGGGGATCACAAACCTTAACATAATTATTTCTTTAACCTCACAAACTACCACTAGAATGACTCTAATATTACCATCTTAACATCTCAAAACAATTATAAGGAGTCAAACTTTTCATAGTATTCAATGCTCTATATATGAAAGTTTTATTATATCTCCTTTGGATGCCTATCATATTAGGACTAAATTCATAACCCAAACAAATTACATGTTGTTTAGAGACTCTCAAAATAATATAATTGAAGCAAGAGAGTTCAACAATTTCTATAAAATAAAACCACCGACGTGCTCTAAAAAGATATAAGTGAAGCACTAGAGCGAAATTGCCTAGCTCAAAAGATATAATTGAAGCACATAGAGTATTCTAATAAATCACGATTCAAGCATGTCCCTCTCAAAAGGTGTGTATAGAAAGGATGATTGTGGCAAACTAAAAAGCAAAGACACATACAATACAAGACGCTCCAAGAAAAACACATATCATGTGGTGAATAAAAATATAGCCTCAAGTAAAGTTACTGATAGACGAAGACGAAAGAGGGGATGCCTTCCTGGGGCATCCCCAAGCTTAGGCTCTTGGTTGTCCTTGAATATGACCTTGGGGTGCCATGGGCATCCCCAATCTTAGGATATTGCTACTCCTTATTCCATAGTCCATCAAATACTTACCCAAAACTTGAAAACTTCACAACACAAAACTCAACAGAAAACTCGTGAGCTCTGTTAGTAAAACAAACCAAATAACCACTCAAGGTACTGTTGTGATCTCATTCTTATTTTATATTGGTGTAATATCTACTGCATTCCAACTTTTCCATGGTTCATGCCCCCCGATACTAGCCATAGATTCATCAAAATAAGCAAACAATGCACAGAAAACAGAATCTGTCAAAAACAAAACAGTTTGTAGCAATCTAAAAACTTCACATACTTCTGTAACTCTAAAAATTCTGAAACATTAGGACGGCATGGGGAATTTTTATATCAAATTTGTAAAAAAATTCAGAAGGTTTGCACGTTCTAGAGAATTATTGAATTTTCTGCACTGGGCGCAAAAGTTTCTGTTTTCAGCAAAATCAAATCAACGGTCACCGTAAGCCATCCCAAATGTCTTACTTGGCTCAAACACTATTTAAAACACCAAAACACAATTACTAAAGAAGTAATAATGTGCGAAAATTGAAAAAGAGAACCAAAAAGAAAAAATAAAATTGGGTTGCCTCCCAACAAGCGCTATTGTTTAACGCCCCTAGCTAGGCATAAAACACGAATAGATCTAGGTATTGTCATCTTTGGTATGCAATTCTTTTCTCATCAAATCTTCCAAAACTCGTCTTAACAATTCTATCATTTCCTTTATTTCCTTACCCCCTGGGCGCGCCCTCCCCCTTGTCGCCGCCTCGTGGCTATTCTTACTTGGTTCTCAAGTCTCCGGGGTGTCTTATGGTCGAAGAAAAATCATCGTAAAGTTTCATTATGTTTGGACTCCGTTTGATATTCCTTTTCTGCGAAACTCAAAAACAAGGAAAAACATAAACTGGCACTGGGCTCTAGGTTAATAGGTTAGTCCCAAAAATAATATAAAATAGCATAATAATGCATATAAAACATCCAAAACAAATAATATAATAGCATGGAACAATCAAAAATTATAGATACATTGGAGACATATCATCAGACACTCATTGGAGTACTGTCCGGGTCTTCAATAATTGTAGCAATTTCGATCACGACTAGAAGATCTTTTCTTGACTTGGAGCTTCTATCTTTGCTTCGACACTTGTAGAATTTGTTGAAGTTCTTCACCATTAGACTCATTTCCTCATTGGAGACTAGCTTGGCACTTGATGTTGTAGGAGAATCACTTGAAGCTTTGTATGCACCACTTGACTTGTTGTGGAGCCCCTCCTTATCCTTGAGTGACATCTCATGAGCGACAATTCTTCCAATGACTTCTCTGGCCTTGAGATCTTGTAATTGAGCATCATTTGGACCAATATGCACACGGTATCATATTTCCCATCCAAGGCTCTAATGACCTTCTTGATGATGAACTTGCCGGTCAACTCTTCACTCCCTAAGCGAGCCATCTCATTTGTGATGAGAGCAGCCTAGAGTACATTTCAGCTACTCCTTCACCATCCTTCATCTTGAACTTGTCAAGTTGACTTTGAAGCATATCCAACTTTGATTCCTTGACGGACTCGGTACCTTCCTGCATATCAACCAAAGTATCCCAAATTTCCTTTTCATTCTCACGGTGACTAATTTTGTTGAACTCCTCGGGGCACAAATCATTGAAGAGAATATCACAAGCTTGATCATTGTATAGTAACATCTTCAATTTTTCACGGTTGCTTCACGATCCGGTTCTCTACCATCCTCAAAGAATTCACCTTGCAAGCCAATACGAACAACAGCCTAACGGCGAGGTTATGGCCAAGAATAGGCATTTTCATCCTATGCTTCCAACTAGCAAAATTTGTACCATCAGAGTATGGACATCTACGGTGATAATTACCCTCACTAGACGTCATACTCTCCTAGGTTGTGAAACCAAGGCTATGGAGACCAAAGTAATGGAAACCAAGGCTACGGAGACCAAAGCTTTGGTGCCACTTGTAGGATTGAAGGTATGTCTACTTGACCAAATAGAACCTAAACTTTCCCCAATTTTAGTTGTGGGCAGATTTAAGCAACTATAGCAAGTCAAGTAACACCCTACAACAATTCTAAGAGTATAGCAACGGAAAGTAAGACATTGCACATGTAAGTAAAGGAGGGGTCTGGAGAATGCAAACGCAATAGGGACACGGTGATTTTTGGCGTGGTTCCAATAGGTGGTGCTATCATACGTCCATGTTGATGGAGAGTTCAACCCACGAAGGGTAACGGCTGCGCGAGTCCATGGAGGGCTCCACCCACGGAGGGTCCATGAAGAAGCAACCTTGTCTATCCCACCATGACCATCATCCACAAAGTACTTGCCTCCTCGGGTAGATCTTCATGAAGTAGGCGATCTCCTTGCCCTTACAAACTTCTTGGTTCAACTCCACATCATGTCGGAGGCTCCCAAACGACACCTAACCAATATAGGAGACACCACTCTCCAAAAGGTAATAGATGGTGTGATGATGATGAACTCCTTGCTCTTGTGCTTCAAATGATAGTCTCCCCAACACTCGACTCTCTCTCTCTCACGGATTTGGCTATGGTGGAAGAAGGATTTGAGTGGAAAGCAACTTGGGGAAGGCTAGAAATCAACGTTCAAATGGTAGGAATGGAATCTCTTGATCTCAACACATGAGTAGGTGGTTATCTCTCAGGAAATGAGTAGTGGAAGTGTAGGAATGTTCTGATGGCTCTCTTACATAGTAAGAGGGGGTGGAGGGGTATATATAGCCACCACACAAAATCCAACTGTTACACACTTTTAACTCAACTCAATGTCACCGATTAGGATTCTTGGTGGCACTGACCTGTGTAAAAGATATGAACGTTGGAGGTCTCGGTGGGACCGACTGGAAACAACTTGAATGTGCCGATGTGCAATGGTAGGGAAAACCTCGTTTCGGTGGCATGATTGCATCAACTCGGTTGGACCAACGTGAAGCAATAAGGCAACAGAACGTTGGCAAGCCATCTTGGTGGCACCGATTGCATCATCTCAGTAGGACCGAAATAATTGCAACAGATGACAAAGAGTTGACAAGGCCATCTTGGTGAGACCGAGATCCATATCGGTGGATCCCATTTGTTAGGGTTTGACTGTGGCAGTGTCCAAAAGAACTCGGTGGGTTCGGATAGGTATGATTCGATGGGACCAAGTTGGCTTGTAGCGTTTAGGACATATTTGGATAGAGAAATTGGCTGAGGGTTTTAGAGCAATATCACTAAGCACTTGAGCAACTAGATCATCATCAAAACCTCATTCCCTTTTAATTGTATTGGCTTTCATATGGACTCAATGTGATCTTGGATCACTTAACGAAAAATATAGAGTCTTGAGCTTTTACCAATCCATGTCCTTAGCATTTTGAGAGGTCCACAATCACTAGTCCTTGCCATGCCAATCACTGAACTTCCTAAAATCTTTAACTTGAATAGATATTAGTTCAATGAGATATATGTTGTTATGAATTACCAAAACCACTTGGGGATTAGTTGCATTTTCACATGATTATTAGAGATTTGTATTTATCTCTGATATATCCATTTAGTTTGGCCAACTAGATAGATTTATCTTGTAATGGGAGAGGTGCTTTGTAATGGGTTCAATCTTGTGGTGTTCTATACCCCAGTGACAAAGTAGGGACAAGACATGTATTTTTATTGTTGCCATTAAGGATAAAATGACGGGGTTTTTTCATATTTCTTGGGTTTAATTTGTCTACATCATGTCATCTTGCTTAAGGTGTTACTCTGTTTTATACTTAATACCCTAGATGCATGTTGGATAGCAGTCGATGGGTGGAGTAATAGTAATAGATGCAGGCGAGAGTCAGTCTACTTGTCTCAGACATGATCCCTATATATATGGCCATTGCCTTGGATATCGTCATAACTATGTGTTTTTCTATCAATTGCCCAACAGTAATTTGTTCACCCACCGTATGTTATGTGCTCGTGAGAGAAGCCTCTAGTAAAAACTATAGCCCTCGGGTCAACTTTTATCATATATGAAAACACAAAAATACCTTACTACGGTTTTAATTCTTTTATTTTCTTTTGCAATTTATATTATTACCTAACGCTATGAGATTTAATCCTTGAAAGTAACCGTCGAGGGGATTGGCAACCCCCTTATTCGCGTTGGGTGCAAGTATTTGCTTTTGTGCGTGCATGTGCTACTAGCGAGGTTGTGTGTGGTTCTCCTACTGGATTGATAACCTTGGTTCTTAACTGAGGGAAATACTTATCTCTATTGTACTGCTTCATCCTTTCCTCTTCGAGAAAATTCCAGCGCAGCTCACAAGTAGCATGGTGTGTGTGGGTGTATTTTGGTTATAGAAGTTCACTAATTTTCATGTTTGATACATAGTGTATCCCCTCTTAATAGTGCGGCATAGCTACGACTCAAAAATGAAAAATATTCAGTGCAAATTTGGTTTGTCATCTTGTTTTGTAATTTTAGCTTGGGGTCGTCACCAACAATATGTTTCATTTCTATAGATGTATAAACTGAAAACATGCTCGAAACAAAGTTAGTTATCTAATCTCTATTTCCATTAACACCAAACCTCTCAGAAGCGGATGCTCTTCCATGATACAAAAGTTGTTATTAAATGTAGTGTATAGAAACCCTCATCGAAGTCCCGCATATTCCTCTACGCGTGTGATTTTTTTGGATCACCACCTTTTGGTTTGCCACCTCTTTGGGCCAAAAATAGGCATCTAGTATGAGGTAAACTTTCAATTCGACTTACTCCCTCCATCCATATATATAGGGCTTAATGTGTTTTTAAAGATTGTCGTTGACTATTGATAAGATTAATAGTATATGAGATGTATAATGTGAAAATTATATCATTGGAAGCTCTGAAAGATCTTGGATGTCGCCTAGAGGGGGGTGAATAGGCGCTTTAAATAATTATGGTTTAGGCTTGAACAAATGCGGGATAAACTAGCATTTAATTTGTTAAGCATAAAATCTAAAACAATTAGGCTCACCTATGTGAACAAACAACTTATGCTAAGTAAGATAAACAACTAAGTGATAGAAACATATATAACATGAGACACTATGGCTATCACAACGTAAAGTGCATAAGTAAAGGGATCGGGTAAGAGATAACCGAGGCAAGCGGAGACGACGATGTATCCTGAAGTTCACACTCTTGCGGATGCTAATCTCCGTTTGGAGCGGTGTGGAGGCACAATGCTCCCCAAGAAGCCACTAGTGCCATCGTAATATCCTTACCCCCTCGCACAATGCAAGATGTCGTGATTCCATTAAGGGACCCTTGAGGGCGGTCACCGAACCCGTACAAAAGGCAACCCTTGGGGGCGGTCACCGAAACCCGTACAAATTGCTCGGGGCAATCTGTGACGCCCAAAGACCGACGTCCCAGAAGATTTCAGAAGATTCCAGATGTTCCGGGTTCTCCCGTGTGTTTCTTTTGTGCTTGTGTTATTTAATTTTTGCATTGCATCATGTTAACAACATTATATGTGTGGTTTGTTGTTTGCTTAAAATTGCTAAACATGCATATGGGGGTTTTTCCGGAATTTGTTGTTGTTATTTCCGGCCTCATTTAAAATGTCTAAATAGGTAGTTTGTTTTTGCTTCACCTCTTGCCATGTTAACCAACATTTAATATTGTCTTGTAATAAACGAGAGTCATTTAAATATTTAAAATGTGGTGTTTCGTCAATATGCAACTCGTTGCATATTGAGCTCCACTTAACTTGTAGTGTTGTTTGTGCACTTTGCCATGCCATGCATATTTAAACCGGACATGCATCATACTTGGATGTGCATCGTATGCCATGTTTATGCTTGTGTGTTTACCGTGTTGTTTGCTTCTTTCGGGTTGCTTCTCTTGTTAGCTTCGGTTTCGTTCCGGAGTTGTGAGGATTTGCTCGACTATGTTGCTCCGTCTACTTCATGGATCCGTTCTTCTTCCTTATGGAATCCCAGGCAAGATGATCATACCCTTGGATACCTTTACTACCATTGCCATGCTTAGTTGTCTCGATGCTATCGTTACATGTCGCGCTACCCATCTTTTATGTCAGCCTCTCCTTGTCGCCATGAAACCTCTAACCTTAAACCTACCTAGCAAAACCACTGTTTGGCTATGTTACCCGCTTGCTCAGCCCCTCTTATAGCGTTGTTAGTTGCAGGTGAAGATGAAGATCGTTCCAAGAGGGAACTTGTTGTTGGATATATCACAATATCTATTATTATTATTAACACACCTATATACTGGGCATGGGTGGAAGGCTTGGCCTTTTGCTCGGTGTTTTGTTCCACTCATGCCACCTTAGGCGCCGATAAACCGGCATTATGTTCCTTGATTTTGTGTTCCTTACACGATGGGTGGATGGGGACCCCTTGACAGTTTGACTTTGAATAAAACTCCTCCAGCAAGGCCCAACATTGGTTTTAATTTGCTCATAATAACAACTTAATTAATTAATTAAATTGCATAGGGAGTTAGCGCTACCCGAGGATTCTTTCTACATAGCAGGGGGGCCAGTGCTGATGGTGTTGGTCCCAAATGGGCAACCTGCGGGGCCACCTTGGGGAAACCCGAGGACTGGTTTTACTCGTAGCTTGTCCCATCCGGTCGTGGCCTGAGACGAGATACGCGCGGCTACAATCAGGATGTCGACACGCCGGGAGGTCTTGCTGGACTTGTTTACCATTGTCGAAATGTCTTGTGCACCGGGATGCCGAGCCTGATCGGATTTCCCTAAGATAAGGGGTGATGATATTATATTTATCACTTCAGCTAATCGTGAGAGCTTGTGATGGGCTAAGTTGGGACACCCCTGCAGGGTTATGATCTTTCGAAAGCCGTACCCGCGGTTATGTGGCAGATTGGAATTTGTTAATGTCCGGTTGTAGAAAACTTGACAGAGGATCCGAAGTAAAACACACAACTGTGTGAGTAACCGTGACTGTCTCTTTTCACTTTGAGAAGAGAACACGGTGGGGTTATGTTTGACTCGTATGTAGTTCAGGATCTTTAGCGATCACTACTTTTGCGACCGTTTGCGTAGATGCTCATCTTATTCTTGTACTCGTAAGCTAGCCACCATATTGTGCTTAGCCGCTGCTGCAACCTCGCCACTTTACCTCTTCCTACCCATAAAGCTTTGCTAGTCTTGATACCCATGGTTATGGGATTGCTGAGTCCTCGTGGCTCACAGATACTACAACACCAGATGCAGGTTCAGCCGAGAATGATGCAGGAGCTGGATCAGAACTTCTGGGAGCTCGATGAAGAGAGTGGCCATATGCTTGTGACGTTTTCGACGATCAGTAGTGGTTTCTACTAGGATTCGATCTAGACCTGTGGCTTTATGTTGTTTTGGTATCTTTCTTTTGGATCTTTGCCCGTAGTCGGGTAGTGATGTTTTGAATGATGTTTTGCTTATCTAATGTATTGTATGAAGTGGCGAGTGTAAGCCAACTATCTCCTTTTGCAATTTAATCCCTCTTTTACATGAGTCATGCAAAGATACCAAACTTGAGATCATTCCAGAATGGGCTTATACCTTTAAGTCGTGCCTCGACACGTAGGAGGTATAGTCCCATCCTGGGCATTACAAGTTGGTATCAGAGCCTTCTCCGACCTAGAAGCCCCCACTGATTGATCGAATCGTTGACGGTTGAGTCAAGGCACACACTTGAAAATGTTTTGAGTCCTATATTTATATCAGAGAGTAGGATTTCTTTGCTCCTCATCTCTTTTCACTCTAGTGAGGACTCCTGACGATTACTCTTGCCTCTTCTACTCTCAAAAATGCACCAAATTTTTTTTAGGATCTCGCGAGTATTGTTTGGATTGTTCCGATGTCTTTGTGACGAGAACATTGTTCTCGATGCCTCCTGTCATTAGGGGTTGTGGCAGTGTCCCGGGGAGTTGAGCTCTGAGGTGTTGTCGTCACAAATATATCGCAGGAGTTCTGGAATACTTAAGACGGCCGACATCGAAAACTCTCCTATGCGGTTAGTGGCAAGATAACCCCGACATCACGCAGTACTGGGGAAGTAGTTTGGGAGTATTGCCATAGCTTGTATAGTAGATGCGTTTCGAAGGTCCGAGGTAAACGGTTTCCGGAGATAACTGGTTATGTGTTGAAGGATGGATACAGCTGGATGTAGGATTAGAGTTGAGTGTGCGGTGCTTCCCCTGTATCCCCAACACCTGATTGCATAACTGGAAACTTTCGGAAATTAATAGGTGGGTTCATCTAGTAGTTCTAGGCATTCTTCCAACGAATGCATGATATGAAGTTCGGGGTTCTACATTGAGTGAAGTGGTTTTATGGGCTTGTTCCGATCGGGAGTTGCATCTTAAAGGGTCCTTGGCTATGCTGATCCGGGGATTGAAAAACCCTTTTGTAACACGTTCCATGAGCTTTCAGCACGAATATGTCGAACGAAACTTCTATCTTGTATTTGTTCCATCTGCTCCTTGTTGTTTTTTATTTACCTTTTCTTCTCCCAAGTGGCTTCTCGACAAGTTGATGTACCTGCGGAATTCATTCGTTCAATTCTCTGTTCGAATGATATTGTGAAGATTATGCTGCAACATATCTATCCTTTGTTCTTGTCTTGATTCTGGTATTCGAGTTGCTTTGATGTCAAGTGTTGATTCCATACCTTTCCTAATCGGTGTTCTCATATTTCTATGGGAGTGCTAATCCTTCTTGACCATCGATATTTTCATGTTAATCCCTTTCAACCGGTGTGCCTTCTCTTCAAGTTATTCCATACGGACGCCGTTGAGAAATCTGACGATTGTCTGTTTCATTCATCCCAAATCGTCTTTGTTTTTCCCCACCTGATAACCCTCAACCGTAAGGGATCGAGATAGTCTTCGCGGGTAAGAATAACCCAATTTATTGATTCGACACACGGGGAGCCAAAGAGTATTTATAAGCTTTAACAGTTGAGTTGTCAATTCAACCGCACCTGAAATATACTTACTTGCAACAAAAGATAAGTGGTAACAGTGATATGATAGTGATGATAGTAATAGTAAAAGTAAACAGTAAAAGTAAACAGTAAAAGTAAATAGCAAAAGGTAAATGGCAAAAGTAGCAACTAGTGACAAGCAGGGTTTAAAACACTGTAGGCTAGGGAGATGGATGGTTGGGCGCTGCATGGATGAGATAGATTCTAACTTGGGGCACGGCACACGGAAAAGTAATGATCATCTAGGCAAATATCAAACATTAGGCATGTATCCCGTAGGTAGTTGTATGTGCTTGCAATAAGAACTTGCACAACATCTTTTGTCCTACCATCCTGCTACGAACGGGGCCAAAAGGAACTTATGGATATTAAGGTGCTCCTGTCAAAGAGCACCGGAACAAAGCAATGAACTCAATGGATACATGTAATCCTCAAACTACGGACCATCCCCTTTGGTGTCCCAAGCTGTCACTTTTGGGATCGCCGGTTCCGAACCGTAACAGGTGCAAACAACTCATAGATAGGATCACGAACACAAATTTATTCATACAAACACATATGGTTCAGATCTGAAATCATGGCACTCGGGCCCTAAGTGTCAAGCATTAAGAATAACAAGTTGAAGCAAAGATGATAAACACCATAGTAGATGATAGGCAACATGCCCCCAACGATCTGATAAACTATTACATGATCTAACTCATCCAATCCCTACCATCCCCTTCGCCTACAGCAGGGGAATTACTCACACATGGAGGGAGAAGTCATGGAGGGATGATGGAGTGGTGATGATGATGACGATGGCGACGATCTGCCCTCTCCGGAGGCCAATTCAGCCTCCAGATTAGCCCTCCCGAGGAAGAACAGAGGGTGGCGGCGGCTCCGCGACGGAAAACTACGAAAGAACTTCTAATCTGGGGTTTTTGCGTCAGGAGTAAAAATACGAGGCGAAGTAGGGCACCAGGGGGTGTGGGCCCCACCCAGGCGACCCCCCGGCGCGGCCTAGGGGGGCGCGCCCACAGGGCGCCTGGGCACCCCCTGGCCCCCCTCTGATCCCACTTCTGGTTCCTGGTTCCTTCGGGTGCGTGGATTTTCTATGATTTTTCGTGGATTTTTCTGAGATACTTAAAAATCCGTGAGTGAAGCAAAACATAAATGCAGAGACTCCTCCAGAGTTTTAAAGGAGACTAGAACTAAGAATTTCAGAATAAATCATATCACAAGTATGCAGAAGACAATGTAATACTTTGGGACAATGCACATTACACTCAGAATGACAATTATGCTCTCCTAGTCGGTGCTTTGAAGAAAGAAGGTGAGACTCTCGAACCGTGGCTTTTGTTGGCAAGGTTGAAAACCCGTGGTCGGAAACAAAAACTAAACATGTACCAGAGCTCTTGGTTTTAAAAACAGAAGTAAACACGTTTTGAGAAGTGCATATTTCGTCAACGAATGCTAGCAGATAACTCAATCACTTTTTGAGTGGACAAGTCTCGAGGAACGGCTCCCGCATGAGGACGATCACATCCTCTTAATCTCCTTTGTTTATCACTGCCAAAGTTTTCTGATTTCTCATGAACAAAGCGTGAAGGAGGGTTTGTTTGTTATATTATCTTTTTGAGCCGGGCGCACTCAATGCCAGTTCCTTTTCATATTAGGGGTTTGCACATTAGACATACAATCCAGGGGTGAAACTTGTCCAACTTAAAAAGATCATGAATTAACTACTACTTCCTCATGAGCTAAAACATAGGCACAAAAGAGAAATGCTTTTGATTAGTTTCGAGATGGTACATGAAAGCCTTCGTTAGGAATGGCAGGTAAATACCATGTATAGGAAGGTATAGTGGACTCATATGGCATAACTGGTTTTAAGGATTTTGGATGCACAAGCAGTCAGTCCACTTAGTACAGGTGGAGGTTTAGCAAAAGACTGGGAAGCGACCAACTAGAGAGCAATAACGGTCATAATCATGCAGAGCGACAAAGCAACATTGAATCGGGCATGAAAGAGATATAACTATTCTGAAACTCAAAGATCATCAAGGCAGAGTAGACATTTTAGTCTTAAACATGTGTGAGCATGTGCCAAGTCAATCCAAAAATTCTCTAAAGGGAAATACCACCTTAGTATACCGGACTATGAACAGTGCAATGCATGTAGATCATTTCAATAACACATTATACACTCTAGTTATTCGGGACTAGCCACAAGGAAAGCATGAACCACTAGAAGAGCATTGTAAACATAGCACTATGTCGCTACAAGCTGGTCTCTAGATCATAAGTACAGGCATATGTACAAAAGTAGAAACAATAAGAGTTCATACCGGTCTTCCTTGTTGCTTCCTCACAGTCGATCTTCGTCATTACTGCTTGTCACTTGCACGATCGAACGTAGGAAATATAATCAAATGCCATCACAGACTCGAGCTGATCTCTGAAAACAAAGCAAACTAAAGAGAAAGGAAATCTTTTTGGATTTTTCAAGGGTTGAATAAAAGCAAAAGAAAGAGAAAATCTTTTTGTTGTTTTTGCAAAGAGAGAAATAAAGAAGAATGGGCAAAAACTTCGAAAAGATCAAAGCGAATAAAATGGATAATACAATGGAAAAGTGAGAAGGGCACGTACTCCCCCAAGCTTAGGCTCTTGGCCTAAGTTGGTAGCAGCTACTGCCCCCAGGAGCCTCCTGCTCCGGGGGTATGGTGGTGAGTCCAAGGGTCGTAGAAAGATGCTGGCGCGTACACCGAACTCCTCGGAGTCTCGCACGAGGAAGGTTCCGAACGCCAAACAGAGGAAGACCCTTCACCAAACTCGGTGGCGGTCTCTTCCTGAAAATGTGGTATCTCACCGTGCCCCTCCTCGTCGGGCACAACCCCCTCCATGGGGTTATGAAACTGATGCTGGACCATGAACTCATCGAACTGAACAACATCAAAGGACCATCCATTCCTGCGAGAAAAATCAAACAAAAGAGGTGCAGGTAGACGGATCTCGCGTTCCGCGGCAGTTCCGAAACGCAAGATATAAATAAGATTATCAAGCTCAAAACCCATGGTAACAAACTTATGCCTTTTCATAGCAGCAAGATCAAAGCTTAAATAAGTAAAAGGAGTATCATGAGGGTGTGGGGTGCCTCCAAGATGCTCTAAGATAAGTGTGGCGTAAACGCCACCATATAAGTCTCCCTTATTACCTTTCATAGCAAGGCGTCGAGCAATTAAGGTACCCAGATTATAATTAGACCTCCCTGAGAGGGCTGCTGCCAGGATAGCAATATCCGGAGCAGAAATGTTGCTCGTGTTGTCACGAGCTAACACCCCTCTAGCAATATAATATGCAAAATACCTGAGGTGAGGAAACAAGATGCTGGAGATCTTCGACCGATGAATATCCCTCGTACCCATGCTGCAGAGGGAGTTGATGACGGTTTTCAGCTCGGAGGGCTGAGTGGCCATCCTTGTCGTCCTCCCAACATTCGGCACACCTATTATTTCACAAAAATTTCCCAAAGTCATGGTGATAAGATCATTATAAATTTTAAACTCAATAGCACCTGAATCAGGATTATATCTAAAACTGTTAATGAAACTGGAGGTGAGTTTTTGATACTGAGTAACACGGCTCGTGACGAGTCGTGTCAAACCTGCATTAGCACAAAGATTATAAAACTCATCCTTGATTCCCGCAGCTTCCATGAATTCATCACATGGAAATGTCATCGCACGTGCTGGACTTGTGTCTTCCAATAACTCCAGGGGCACATGATCTTCATTATAGCTCACCCTAGCAGTCGATGGTGAAGCTGCGGCTCTAGTAACTCGATCGAAGTGTGCGGGCCTCCTCTTCTCAAGCCACCCTTTTGCCCTTCCTAACAAACTCATTTCTGAAAAAAAAACAATTTACAAAAACGAGGATTAAAACAAAGTGAGCTAAGGCAAACTACTCAACTCACTTGCCCAAGGCATAAACTTGCATCAAAACTTGGAAAATAACTTTCTACACATGCATGCAAGCTCATCTCTACAGCACCAAGAACTACTAAATACTCACAAATGAGGCCACCAATCAAAAATCTAATTGGAGGGGTGGAGGAGTCACATACCAGGGAGTATTTGCTCAAAATTTCAGCTCAAATGAGGGGCTGTAGAGAGAGATCGAAGAATCGCCTCCAAGAACAGCAAGAACACAAGAACAAGACCAGAACTCGAGTTTTTGGAGAAAGAGAGAGAAGGAGGAAGAAGACATACCTGGAGGGGGGCCCTGTGGGCCCCAGGCGCCCTATGGGCGCGGCCAGGGGCTGGGCCGCGCCAGCTGGCCGCCTTGGCCACTGGTGGGTCCCCCTGGCTGGCCCCAGGACTTTCTGGGTCTCTCCCGACGTGGAAATTTTTATTATAATTTTTCTGGATTTTTTCTGAAAACTTCACTGTTGAAAATTTTTCGAAGTTCAAAAAGCTGCGAAACTCTCTGAAAACTTGAAGCAGTTAGTAGTATTGTGAAGCTTCAAAAACATAAATACTTGGTACAGTAAGTAGGACAAAACTAAAAACAAGTGAAAATATAACAAGCTCAACTTTTTATCCATATAAAACATGTTCACTAGTAAGGTTGATCAAGTCTTACCAACAAACAGGCTATATATAGAGCAAAAAGTCTCACCTCCTACGAAGTAGTTACTAAACCTTTACTTTGATGGACATTGTCCCCACCATGATAGTTTTGTATTTGTGAGGCACATGTAGTGGACAGTCCCATTCTCCAATTTTCACGGTCTCGATATTCTCTATAGAGTTGAGGCCATGCCTCCTGTCGGTCTTCTTCGGAAAATATACCGTGTGTTCTTTATCATTCACATGGAAGGTAACCTTCCTTTTATTGCAATCAATAATAGCACCTACAGTGTTAAGAAAAGGTCTACCAAGAATAATGGACATGCTCCCATCCTCGGGCATGTGAAGCACAACAAAATCAGTAAGAATTAAACAATTAGCAACTTCTACGGGAACATCCTCACAAATACCTATCGGAACAGCGGTTGACTTGTCAGCCATCTGAAGGGAGATATCTGTAGGAATTAGGTTCTCTAAACAAAGCCTCTCGTAAAGAGAGAGAGGCATAACACTCACTCCTGCTCCAAGATCACATAAAGCAGTTTTGACATAATTATTCTTTATGGAGCAAGGAATGGTGGGTATACCTGGATCACCGAGCTTCTCAGGAATCTTTCCACTGAAAGAGTAGTTAGCAAGCATAGTAGATATTGCATCATTAGGAACTTTTCTTTTATTAGTGACAATATCTTTCATATATTTTGAATAAGGAAGTAACTTAATAGCATCAGTCAAAGGAATTTGAAGAAAAAGAGGTTTAATCCATTCACAAAACTTATTGTAATGCTCTTCTTCTTTAGATTTGATGGACTTACTTGGAAAGGGCATGGGTTTCTGTACCCATGGTTCTCTCTCCTTCCCATGTTTTCTTGCGATGAAGTCTTCTTTAGTGTACCTCTTACGTTTGTCAGGTGCTTCTTCTTCTCGAACTTCAGGCGGATCATTCTTCTCATTATTATTACCTTCAGGTTCAGCACCGTCTTCAATCTCAGCATCGGAAATAGATACACTGTTGGGATCAATAGCTGGCTCTTCATCTGCAATAGGATCATTAGAATTGTCAGTCTCTTTATGTTTCTTCTTCTTCTTTGGAGAGACAACAATTTCTTCTTCCTGTATTTGAGAATCCTGCTCGATTCTCTTCGGATGTCCCTCTGGATAGAGAGGATCTTGAGTGCTAGTTCCTCCTCGGGTCTTAATCCCGAAAGCCTGCAAATTATCTTGTTTGGCATTGTTAGCAAGCAAATCTCTTTGCACATTAGAAATTTGATCAAGCTGAGTTTGAACCATATGAAAATGCTTCACAAGACATTGAACATCATTAACTGTTCTATCTAAAACATCAAGCAGTCTTTTGATAGCAAGGGAATTATCATGCAACTAACTTTCTATCCTCTCATTAAAATGATTCTGTTTCATAATAAAATTATCAAACTCATCTAAACATTGATCAGGAGGCTTACCATGAGGGATGTCACTTGCGTTGAAATCTAAAAGAGAGTGTACCTCTACCATAGGAGGGTGAGTGGTAGGCTCACACAGCTTCTCAATAGGGGGTAGATTCTTCACGTCTTCAGCTTTAATACCTTTCTCTTTAATAGACTTCTTTGCTTCTCGCATATCCTCGGGGCTCAGAACAAACATGCCCCTCTTCTTTGTTGGTGGAGGTGGTTCAGGGACGGACCAATCGTCATGGTTTTTGGCAATCCTGCCCATTAAATCTTCCGCATCGTCCGGTGTTCTTTTCCTGAAAACACAACCAACACAACTGTCCAAATAGGACCTGGATTCATCAGTTAGACCAGCATAGAATCTATCGATTAATTCATTCTTAGGGATTTCATGTCCAGATCTAGCCCGAATCAGACCGCAGTACCTCCCCCAAGCTTTAGGGAGGGACTCATCCTGGAACTGTTTAAAGTTATAAATTCTTTGTGAAGCAGCATGTTGCATGTTAGCAGGAAAGTACTTATCAACAAAAGAGTGAGCTAAGTCCTGAGGACTCTTAATGGAACCGCATGGGAGTGAATCATACCATGCTTTAGCACCTTCCTTCAACGAGAAAGGAAGAAGCTTGGTGATATAAAAGTATCATATCTTCTCATCTGTGGTAAACAGGCCACCTAACTCACCGAGTTTAGTCAGGTGTGCAATAGCATCATCATTTTCTCTGCCATAAAAGGGGTCAGCTTCAACCATAGGTATAAGTGAAAGATCAACAGAGAAATCAAAATCAGGATCATCAATGCATATAGGAGATGTAGCAAATTCAGGATTAGGAACGGTTTTGTTCTTCAAAGAGTGTTTTTCAAATAGTTTCTTAATAACTTCAGGGTCAGAGCCGGAAAACTCTGTCAGTTCCCTGCATAAATCTTCATCAAGTATATAGTAATCATCATCAAGGAGACTCTCCTTGAGTTTACTCAAATCAGGATAATCATAAGTTTCACCAATAGGGTAGCGAGTAACAGGAAGTTCAATTCCAGACTTTTTAGCAGCAGCAGCAATTTGTTTCTTAAGAGCGTAACCAAGCGAACTAATATCATCAAAAGTAGTAGAAGCATCATCAAGAGTATCAGGCATAGTAATATATTCAGTAGGAGCATCATGTGGTGGTGGTGAGGCAAACTCACTCATAACGGAAGGTGAATCAAGCGTAGCACTAGTGCTCAGAGCAGTACCTCTTCTTGTAGTGGATAGTAAGATCGGAACCTTGGGGTCTCCTTTCTTACCCATAGTGGATAAAGTGCAGCAGGTAGAATACCTCAAGTAGACTTGTAAATATTGCTATGCCCCCCGGCAACGGCGCCAGAAAACGGTACTTGATAACCTTCAACCGTAAGGGATCGAGATAGTCTTCGTGGGTAAGAATAACCCAATTTATTGATTCGACACACGGGGAGCCAAAGAGTATTTATAAGCTTTAACAGTTGAGTTGTCAATTCAACCGCACCTGAAATATACTTACTTGCAACAAAAGATAAGTGGTAACAGTGATATGATAGTGATGATAGTAATAGTAAAAGTAAACAGTAAAAGTAAATAGCAAAAGGTAAATGGCAAAAGTAGCAACTAGTGACAAGCAGGGTTTAAAACACTGTAGGCTAGGGAGATGGATGGTTGGGCGCTGCATGGATGAGATAGATTCTAACTTGGGGCACGGCACACGGAAAAGTAATGATCATCTAGGAAAATATCAAACATTAGGCATGTATCCCGTAGGTAGTTGTACGTGCTTGCAATAAGAACTTGCACAACATCTTTTGTCCTACCATCCTGCTACGAACGGGGCCAAAAGGAACTTATGGATATTAAGGTGCTCCTGTCAAAGAGCACCGGAACAAAGCAATGAACTCAATGGATACATGTAATCCTCAAACTATGGACCATCCCCTTTGGTGTCCCAAGCTGTCACTTTTGGGATCGCCGGTTCCGAACCGTAACAGGTGCAAACAACTCATAGATAGGATCACGAACACAAATTTATTAATACAAACACATATGGTTCAGATCTGAAATCATGGCACTCGGGCCCTAAGTGTCAAGCATTAAGAATAACAAGTTGAAGCAAAGATGATAAACACCATAGTAGATGATAGGCAACATGCCCCCAACGATCTGATAAACTATTACATGATCTAACTCATCCAATCCCTACCATCCCCTTCGCCTACAGCAGGGGAATTACTCACACATGGAGGGAGAAGTCATGGAGGGATGATGGAGTGGTGATGATGATGACGATGGCGACGATCTCCCCTCTCCGGAGGCCAATTCAGCCTCCAGATTAGCCCTCCCGAGGAAGAACAGAGGGTGGCGGCGGCTCCGCGACGGAAAACTGCGAAAGAACTTCTGATCTGGGGTTTCTGCGTCGGGAGTAAAAATACGAGGCGAAGTAGGGTACCAGGGGGTGTGGGCCCCACCCAGGCGACCCCCCGGCGCGGCCCAGGGGGGGCGCGCCCACAGGGCGCCTGGGCACCCCCTAGCCCCCCTCTGGCCCCACTTCTAGTTCCTGGTTCCTTCGGGTGCGTGGATTTTCTATGATTTTTCGTGGATTTTTCTGAGATACTTAAAAATCCGTTTTCCTGCACACAAATAAACCATACAGGCAGCTCTGCTGAAAACAGCGTCAGTCCGGGTTAGTTTAGTCCAAATCATGCAAGAATGAGGCCAAAACAATATCAAAAGTGTTTGGAAAAGTAGATACGTTTGAGACGTATCACCACCCTCCCTCCCTTTTCTTTATGGAGCTGGAATTCTCAAATGAAATATCCATTTTTATTCATGTGATATTTCTTCATTCATTTCCTTCAATTTTCTTATCCGGTGATTTATCGTGAAGATGCTCAAGAGTTTCAAGTTCATCATTCTTTTGTTCTCAAATTCTGCCGGTGGATGTAATTCAAGATTTCGGTGTTGATCTTATCCTTTTCCACTTTTCACAATGCTTTCTTATTCCAGTGCACCAATTAAATCATTCTCCTCTTGCTATTCATATCCGGAGTGCTGAAGATTCATAATTCCATTCTTAATCCGTTCAAACTATTTTGAGATTGTTATCTCATTCAAGCCATTTAATTCAACCGGTGCAATATCTCTTAAGCAATCTTTTCAACGGTGATTTTCTTTGAGTGGGCCCTAACCCACAGGTCTTTTTCCAGGATCTTACCTGACTCTTCTATTTTCTCTGGAGCTATACTCAAATTCTTTTCAAAGTGTGACGTAAGAATGATTTCCATCAGTCACATGCCTTCTCCAAGCTTGTTTTCAATTATTTCCATCTTTTGCTCCACCTTCCTCTTATCATTCGTTCGGAGTATCTCGAAATTCTTCATGGCATTTATCGTCTTCATTCTCAACATTTGAAGACCGGAGAAGAGTTTCTCTTAAATCTTGGCCCGTTCTCTTGAAGATTCGTGGTTCTAGCTTCATGCCATCCTCATTATTGTTTCAATTATGAGGAATTATTTTCATACCATTCGAAGCATTTCATGAATTCTTTTCTTTGTGATCCTCCGAAGGCCATCATTTCAAAAGATTTCTTCGTTCTCAATTTTTAACTTCGTCCTCCAAATATTCTGCATTGATGTCTCTTCATTCGTCTCCATATTTTTACGGTGGTTCTTTCAAGATTACCCTTCCGTTGTTGTCATTTTAATTCATTTGTTCTTTCATAATCCTACCGGTGGTTCGTTGAAGATTTATCCAAGGGTGTACTAGATCTCTCTTTAATTCTTTGCAACAATAATAAGTAGTATGCCAAATCCTTTGGTTGTCATCAATTTAAATTGGTGAAGGAGATGCATGACATAATTCTTATTCTTATTCCTTCAAGGTGATTTAATTCTTTTGTCTGGAGCTTGTTCATCATATCATATTCTCGGTCCTAAGTTGTTCATCTTGTTTTCCGGAGTTCCAAGTTATTTCAATTATATCATTTCAAACCTCCATCTAATTCATCGCAGGCCTTGAATCTTATTCTTTTCATCTTTCACTTCTCATGCTTTCATTACCGGAGTTCTTCATGGTGGTTCATCATCATTTAATTCATCCTCGAAGTCTTCATCAAGATTCTTGTTGAAGCTCAAGCATTCTTCATCATGCTTTCCAATTGCAATCCTTTCTACCTTATCTTTGAGATGGTGTTATGTCATTCTTGTCAATTTGTCCTTCATGTTTTATGATTCACAAGTTGTCAGGAATGAGATATTTAAACCCATCATTTTCCTTGTTCAGGAGATCTTTTCAACCCTTCAATTTATTCATTGGAGTTATCTTGGGTTGTATTTCACCTAAAGCTTTCCTTGAGGATTGTTGTTATTATGGTGCTTACAAATGACCCAAGTTCTTCATTTATCATTCCGGTGAATTAAGTTTTTCATCTCCTTGTTGATCTCAATCCAATCAAATGTTTTTCATTAGTGGATGGCTATCACCTCTTAATTTTGAGATGTTTTTCATAAGCCCACATCAAGCTTATTCTTCTCGTTGTTGAATTTCCAACAACTCCGTTCAACCCTTCTTCGTAAGGATGCTCTTTCAAATTCATTTTGAGAGAAGTTGTCATTTTCTTCTCCGTTCAATTCTTCATTGATTATATGCTATTCTTTCATTTCGGAGGCATTGTGATGTTGCTCTCTCCAAACCTTCATCTCGTTTTATCGAGATCATGTTCTTTCCCGTGCTTATCATTTAACCGGAGTGTTGTATTCTTCATTCAAGTTCCGTCATCTTATCAAGTTTTAACTCTCTTTCAGCCGGAGTGCTGTCTGAATCCTTCTTACCCCTTGTGCCATTCTTTCAATTGTTTCGGAGGCAATATGCTGTTCATTTCATCAAGTATCACCACTTCTCCTTAAACTCTTGTTAATTCCTTTGTTTTCAGTCGCAGTGCTGTCCAAATTCTGTCATTCTTATTCCTTGGCTATACCGTTGCAGTTTCATATTCTTTTGGTTTGTGAGCTCTTGTTTCAGGTCTTTCAACCTTCAAGGTTCTCGTAATGCTCCTTGTTTCTCTTTTCTAACGGAGTGTTTTCATCTTCGTTCATCTCCGTTGTATTCTTTCTTTCAAGATTGTTCAACCTCTCAAGGTTCTTTGGTTTTCACTCATTTGTTAAAGAAGCAACTTTGTTTTACCCCTTCTTTTCCGTTTCTACCCGGTGCCATCTCTAGGATCTCGGGTCGAGATCCTCTGTTAGTGTGGGAGAGTTGTGACGCCCGAAGACCGACGTCCCAGAAGATTCCAGATGTTCCGGGTTCTCCCGTGTGTTTCTTTTGTGCTTGTGTTATTTATTTTTTGCATTGCATCATGTCATCCGCATCATGTTAACAACATTATATGTGTGGTTTGTTGTTTGCTTAAAATTGCTAAACATGCATATGGGGGTTTTCCCGGAATTTGTTTTTGTTATTTCCGGCCTCATTTAAAATGTCTAAATAGGTAGTTTGTTTTTGCTTCACCTCTTGCCATGTTAACCAACATTTAATCTTGTCTTGTAATAAACGAGAGTCATTTAAATATTTAAAATGTGGTGTTTCGTCAATATGCAACTCGTTGCATATTGAGCTCCACTTAACTTGTAGTGTTGTTTGTGCACTTTGCCATGCCATGCATATTTAAACCGGACATGCATCATACTTGGATGTGCATCGTATGCCATGTTTATGCTTGTGTGTTTACCGTGTTGTTTGCTTCTTTCCGGTTGCTTCTCTTGTTAGCTTCGGTTTCGTTCCGGAGTTGTGAGGATTCACTCGACTATGTTGCTCCGTCTACTTCATGGATCCGTTCTTCTTCCTTGTGGAATCCCAGGCAAGATGATCATACCCTTGGATACCTTTACTACCATTGCCATTGTGACGCCCCCGATTTGACCGTACACTAATCATGCACGCAAATGTGTACGACCAAGATCAAGGACTCACTGGAAGATATCACAACACAACTCTAGAACAAATTAAAATAATACAAGCTTTATATTACAAGCCAGGGGCCTCGAGGGCTCGAATACATAAGCTCGAAAACACAAGAGTCAGCGGAAGCAACAATATCTGAGTACAGACATAAGTTAAACAAGTATGCCTTAAGAAGGCTAGCACAAAAGCATCAATGATCGAAAAGGCAAGGCCTCCTGCCTGGGACCTCCTAACTACTCCTGGTCGTCAGCTGTCTCCACGTAGTAGTAGGCTCCGTCGGGGTAGTAGCAGTCGTCAAGTGTGGCGTCTGGCTCCTGGACTCCACCATCTGGTTGCATCAACCAGCAAGAAGAAAGAAGGGGGGAAAAGAGGGAGCAAAGCAACCGTGAGTACTCATCCAAAGTACTCGCAAGCAAGGATCTACACTACATATGCATCGGTATCAATGAAAAGGGTAGTATATGTGGACTAAGCTGCAGAATGCCAGAATAAGAGGGGGAGAAGCTAGTCCTATCGAAGACTAGCATCTTCTGGAAACCTCCGTCTTGCAGCAAGAGGGGGAAGTAGAGTAGTGTAACATAAGTCATATTTACGTTGTTGTTCCAACGCTCCGGGATCCTTTCTCGATTCCCGAAGCAACATATCCAAACAATGCCTCGGCATCGAGTTCTAGTTGTAGCGATCGGGATACAACTCCAAGTGTCCGTTACCGTAGGACAGGCTATCGATAGATGTTTTCTTCCCTGCAGGGGTGCACCAACTTACCCAACACGCTTGCTTAACTCCGGCCGGACACACCATCAAGTCATGCCCGCCCTCGACCAAACAATATGCCGCAACCCGACCTAGACTTAATAGAGAGGTCATGCACGCCGGACTAAACCCTATGTCCCCAGGGGTCATGGGCCAATCGCCCCGGGAACTCCTGCACGTTGCGTGGGCGGCCGGTGAGCAGACCTAGCAACCACCTTAAAAAAGGTAGGAGCCTAACCAGTCCAACCCGGCGCGCGCCGCTCAGTCACAATGACGTCAGTTAAGCTTCGGCTGATGCATACGACGCAGAACGCCCATACTATGCCCACGTGATGGTTAGTGCTATCAGGCCAGAGGCCCCTCAGATCAAATATCCAAACCGTTTAGTGTCTTGGGAACGCGCGGTAACGAGCAGAGACTCACGAAAATGTGACCCCATCGCCCCGTCTCGAGAACTTGCGGCAAGGGCGAGTGCCCGGCCACGCCTCATATTTAACTCGCGGGCACCTTCCAGGTCAACCCGACTACACATCACTCGCAATTAAGCTCGCGCGGGTACCCCTCAGGGTCGACCCGTCTTTAGTAACCAGGTCCAATGTAAAGTCATAGTAACCATAGTAACCGTGTGTCTGACACCAAAGGAAAACCTGAGGAAATCACCCTCAATGGAATTCCACCTGATGTTTATCGTCAAGGTGAACGAAAGAGGAGTCACCCTCGAGGTCCACTCTTGAGGAGTGGCATGACAATGTCGTTATCGAGAGTGGAGAAAGAGGAATCACCCTCGATGACCACAACCGATGAACTAACCTACAAGGTTAACATCAAAAGTGCTGATGAGGTCTCACCCTCGGCACTCGATAGTAACCCAGTAGTGTTGAACAACTAAGGGGGAAGTGATGTGCGGTGCCAGGTCTTGGTCTTCGATCCCGTTGATCGGGTCTTCTGATAATCCAGCGGGGCAGTCGGAACGAGATAGGGGGGTCACTGGTGGATCTCTAACCAGCCTATACTAAGCAGTTTAGTATAAACATGTAAGGTATGAAAGCAGTATCAACAACAGGCTATGCATCAGAATAGGATCATACAAAAAGCAGTAGCAGTTCTAATGCAAGCATAAGAGAGAAGAGAATGGGCGATATCGGAATGATCAAAGGGGGTTGGCTTGCCTGGTTGCTCTGGCAAGAAGGAGGGGTGGTCAACACCGTAGTCGATCACCGGGGCATCATCGGTCTCGGGGCCTACCGGAGAGAAGAGGGGGGAGAAACAATAAATACAAAGCATACAGATGCAATAAAGAAGCACGGCAAGTTAACACGCAGTGCTAGGGTGCTCTAATGCGGTGGTACACGGTACCGGCGAAGGGGGATATCATTCGGGAAAGTATCCCCGGTGTTTCGTGTTTTCGCACAGATGAAACGGAGGGGGAAAGTTGCAGGTTCACTATGATAGAGATGTGTGGCAGACGAACGAACCACATATTCGGATTCGTCTCGTCGTTCTGAGCGATTTTCATATATAAAACTTTTTCATCCGAGCTACGGTTTATTTTATATGATTTTCTAAAGTTTTTAACATTTTTTGAATTTATTTAAATAATTAAGTCTAACATTATCCAGAATAGTATCTAGTGACGTCAGCATGATGTCAGGGTGATGTCAGCGGGGTCAATAGTCAACTTTGACTGGTTGACTGGTCAAAGGGGCAGTGGGGCCCACTGTCATATACTAATTTAGTTAACCAGATTTAGTTAGACTAATTAGTAATTAGTTTAATTAAACATAATTAATTAGGGTTAATTATCAGGATTAATTAAGTTAATTATTAATTAATTAATTAACTTTTTAATTTTTTTATTTTTTTTTTCTAAAAAAACCTTTTTTTAAAGGGCTAGGCCCCATTTGTCATAGGCCCAAAGGCCTTAACGGGCGTGGGCTATCGGGCGCTGGGGCGGGGCGCACCCAAACGCCCATCGCACGCGGGAGGGGGAGGCCGAGGCCGGCCGACCGGGGCTATGCCCGGCGGCGGCGAGGCCACGGCGGACCGGCGCCGGGGCGCGGACGGCGGTGCGCGGCCTGCTGGCCAGCGGCGGGGCGCGGCCTGCTGGCCAGCGACGGGTTGGCGACGGCGAGTGTGCGGGGGCGGCGGCACCCCGGCGCTGTGGGCGGCGCCGCCAGAGGGCGAGCCGGCGAGGCGCGCGCCGGTGGGGGCGGCCGGAGCTGGTAGCGGCGCGGGGAGGTCAAGGCGGGGCGACGGACAGGGGGGCGGGGCACCGGCGCTGAGGGCGACGCAGAGGGAGGGAGGAGGCGGCAGCGGGGGCTCGTGGCAGGGGCGGCGCGTCGGGCGCGAGGACGCAGTGTAGCTGGCGGCGGCCTGACCTGGGCCTGGAGCGCGGCGGGTGGCGGGGTCCACGCACGCGGTGAGCACGGCCACCGGGTGCGCGTGGGCCGGTGACCGCAGCAGGGCGTCGCGTGGGCGCGACGGGGGCGCGTGCACGGGCGACGGCTGTACACGGCGGCTACAACAAGGGAAGTAGAGGAGAAGTGGGAAGGGGATGCGGGGCTCACCGGGAGCCTGTAGATGTGCAAGAGGCGGCTCGGGGGAGGCTTGCTGTCGCCGGAACCATCGCCGGAGTCGAAGTGGCCGTAGGGGAAGAAGAGGCCACCGTGCTCGACTCGGTGGCTCCCGGCTTGAACGGTTGGATGCAGTCGAGGGAGTGGATGAAGGAGGAGCCTCACGACGACTCGGCGAGGTAAGGCGATGACGGAGGGCGCGGGATCGATGAAGGACGGCGACGAGCTCTCGGGCGAGCTCTCGGGCCAGATGGGGTAAGGAGAGAGGGGAGGGAGAAAAAATATCGTGGGTAGGAAGGGAGGGCTGATGATGCCAAGGGGGCTCGTCCTTATCTAGGCACTGCCGCGGTGCGGGAGCGGCAAGCCGGTCGGGCGGTGACCACGGGCACGGGTGCTCGGTCGCCCGCACAGTGGAGACGACGCGGGAGGGGAGCTGGGTCGCTGGGTCGGCTCGGGGAATAAGGCCCAGAGGCAGGGGCCGTGTCTCTTTCCCCCCTTTTTTTTATTTCTTTAGGTTTTTTTTCTTATAAAACTTCTGTTATTTTACTTTACCTAGCAAAGATTAGCTTAAGTAAAATATAAAAGTGGCTCCTCAAATAGAGTTGCAAAATAACCCTCTGACACTAAAGTCTGGCACTTAAGTAAAATAGTTTGTGACTTTTATAAATTAAATGGCATTTAAATTATTGTTTTGGACCCTGCTTTGATTAGTTTAGGGCACTTAAACACTTTACAAAATGTTGGGTCACCACCATAATTGGCTATAGAATATTTGCCACACTTTGAACATTTTACTTTGCATGTTTGAGAAATTTGAATTTTTGGACATTAATATGAATTTGAAATTTGAACCGGTTTGAATCAACACGAGTTTATCAACAGTAACCGTGGTGACGTGGCATCCTTAGGAAGGAATTACTGTAGCGTGATGATCCGGGCGTCACAATTCTCCTCCACTACAAGAAATCTCGTCCCGAGATTTAGGAGGTGGAGTAAGGGGAAGGACGTGGTTACAAAAATCTAACGAATCTTCTCGGTCTTGGTTACTCTTCTCGAAGAGGTCAATCCATTACGTTGATGTCTTCGGTCCTCTGCTTCAGGTCATCATGATGATGTCGTCATCCTTTCATCGGGGGCTCCATCGTACACACGAATAGGAAAGGGGCAGCTTGACAATGATAGAATGTTACAAGGGAAATTCATCTGGGGGTATCCCAAGAATGAACACATGAGTATCTCTCGAGCTGAACAAATGAAGCCCATCGAGAGCAAAATAAGAAGATATCATAAGAGGTTTCAAGCGGATAGACAATCGTCGCTGCCTAAAACAAGGTGTGAAAAGGGGTCTAGAGCAACGAGATAAATATCGCGTCTGACACCGGAATAGAATAAGTGAGGGAAGGTGGCTCGTAAAACATACGAAGCCAAGTGTAAAATATACTTCAGAATCAAGGTTGTACAGGAGAGTCAAGTTTCGATCCTGTGGAACTGTGGGTTATGGGCCCACCATGTGGGTCGAAAATAGGAAGGACGGTGACGTCTTGCCTGATCACGTAAGCAAGGTATGCCAGAGGATAACATGTTAGTTATGTCGGCAACAACATCGGTTCCAAAGGCGAGGGACGAAGAGAACCATTTTCCTGCTTGTTGAAACGAGGCGGACCAATCGGCAAAGTTCTCATCCATCGATGGTTACCGAAATATTACCAACATTAGTAACAGGGTCTTACTGAAAGAGTTGTACACCAAGGGGTTTACATAAGAAGAAAATAATTACTGCTTAGATTATATGAAGATCAAAGAAAGGTTAAACAAACAAATGGAAAGGAAAATGTGTTTAAACACAATGAATAGGAGTATATCATTCCCAAGATTAAGCTGGGCACGATATACGTGTCAGGAAATTAAAGTCATGACCATATAGATAAAAGGGGTAAGAAGAATTATGATATGTATCCACACAACGATGTTGGGTATTTAAAAAAAACATTTAGCATTGCGCTACAATGTTCTTGTGGATCTTCGGAGTACCACAGACATGCTTCGAGATAGCACCGACATGGTCATTGGGTAAAGTTCAGACTTTGAAAACATAAAGGATCCATCAAGAACAACTTATAGAATAAGTCTTATATTTTCAGCAAGGAAAAGATGAGGATGTGGCCGATGGGCTCAGCAAGAATTCATCGAGGGGAAAGGATGGTATTTCTCATCATGACTTCGATTCACAACTTGGAAGAAGGCAAATCATTGTTGATGATGATCACGACACATTTGTCGAGGGATTTCATTAGGATGTAATCGATCGGCGATGACATCAAGTCAAATGAATGATGGAGCGAAAGGTTATTGAAACCACTAGTACAATACAAGCTTGAAAACAAGCTAGTTGTTCAAGGCAAAATGATGTGCCGAGGAAGATCAGCGTAAGCTTAGCTCATTACCGATATTGTGCTCCAGGAAGAAAATCAGGTAGCACCGTTAAAAGGATGCACGATAATGATATAGCCGATCAGGCTAGATATGACTTGAAGAATTAATAAACTCATAAGCAATGGAGATTACTTAGAGTTATCGAATCGGAGTGCGGAATTGATTCACTTATCGGTGTCCTTGAGTGTCTAACAACTCAGAACTCGGGGAAAATTGGAATCGGTGAGAAGCAATACTTAAGAACTCATAAGAAGTAATATGGTCCTGTGACATTATCGAGATACCACGGGGTAATACTCAATTGTAGATCATAGCAGAGGTTGGACAGGTGCATTGACCTGCAGAGGACAAGTGGCTTAACTTGTCCGAGGAATAATATTTAAAGGAGAGCATGGTCGGAACCACGATTGCCAAAGGCCAGATCCCTGATATAAGGTGAACTTATATCAAGGGGATAATTAATTTTAAGAGAAGTCTTAATAATAAGATTTACATCGTGTCCATGGGCATGAACAGAAAGTTCAAGGTTGACTCCCACTTCTTCAATGCATAAGCTTTCAATCACTGCTCTATTAAAAAATGAATTGATTGCGAAGACTTGCTTGGTGAATTACCAGAGGAGTATGAACCTTGGAAAACTTTCGGGTTCACACAGATTAAGGCAGGCATAAGTTCAACCCATCGGGGCATCTTAGACTCATACTACGCAAACTTCAGGGGCAATTTATACAAGCTTGAAAGCAGAGCATGGTTGAGAAAGCATATGATATATTTTACCCAAGGCATTATATATCATGGCAGAACTCACAAGGTATTTGAATACGAAGGACGCTATCGGATAAAATCCAACAAAGGATCCGGTGGTCTACAAGGGATCTGATGTGAGCATCGGTACTCAACCAGAAGAAGAAAGAATGCAAGGATATCAGTTTATATAAGCAACTAACTATTTCAAAGCTCAAATGCAAAAGGAATTATGATTTCCAAATCAAGGGTTCAGAAGCAAACGCTCTGATTAAGGATGGGTAAGTTGTAATGACTTAGGGGTGCAATCGACAACAATTTGGTTGGTCGAGAACCAGCTCATATTCGGAATGACGTCTGAGCTAGAAGAACAAATTCTAGTCTTTCTGATGATTGTGAGTATTTGCAACCTATAGAATCAATAAGATCATAAAGTCAATCACAAAGGATTTTAACGAATACTAATATACATATGGAATTAACCATAATGCAAGCAAGTAAAACCCTCCAGAGCAATAGGTTGTTGAGGATTTTGGAAGATTGAATAGCGTTTCGAAGACCTTTGTGAAACACATGAACAACTAAGGATGAACGGATCCTTGCTAAGTGTGAGGAATTATCCGTAGGGGCATTCATGTGCCAAAGAATGGCAAGGGAACGAGACAACAGATTCTTAAAGGTCGGAGAATAATCTGATGTATCTTGTAATAACAAGAGCAACTGGGAATGATTGTATGAATGCCAAGTGTATGGAGTTATCCATAAGAATATATCGAAGGTAGGGAATTGCAAAAGCGACAAGCTCAAAAGTCTCGGGATATACTGAAGGGTATCTTATGTATCTTCTGGTGAAGCAGGCCATCATCTGGAATGAAGGGGCTCTTCGGGAGAAGTATTTACGAGAACCTAGCGTTAGAGTTAGCAAAACCATTTAACTCGAAGAGAAGAGATGTCAGAATCCCAGAGTATAGACGAGGAATAAAAGATCCTAATACCACCCAATTGGCGACGCGGGCCCGTAAGCCACACAACCAAGTTAGTAAATCAGTTTTTCAAAGACTAGACTCAACTTCGGCCAAGGAGTTGGAAAGGGGGTTCCTACAGGCAGTCGGCTCTGATACCAACTTGTGACGCCCCCGATTTGACCGTACACTAATCATGCACGCAAATGTGTACGACCAAGATCAAGGACTCACTGGAAGATATCACAACACAACTCTAGAACAAATTAAAATAATACAAGCTTTATATTACAAGCCAGGGGCCTCGAGGGCTCGAATACATAAGCTCGAAAACACAAGAGTCAGCGGAAGCAACAATATCTGAGTACAGACATAAGTTAAACAAGTATGCCTTAAGAAGGCTAGCACAAAAGCATCAATGATCGAAAAGGCAAGGCCTCCTGCCTGGGACCTCCTAACTACTCCTGGTCGTCAGCTGTCTCCACGTAGTAGTAGGCTTCGTCGGGGTAGTAGCAGTCGTCAAGTGTGGCGTCTGGCTCCTGGACTCCACCATCTGGTTGCATCAACCAGCAAGAAGAAAGAAGGGGGGGAAAGAGGGAGCAAAGCAACCGTGAGTACTCATCCAAAGTACTCACAAGCAAGGATCTACACTACATATGCATCGGTATCAATGAAAAGGGTAGTATATGTGGACTAAGCTGCAGAATGCCAGAATAAGAGGGGGAGAAGCTAGTCCTATCGAAGACTAGCATCTTCTGGAAACCTCCGTCTTGCAGCAAGAGGGGGAAGTAGAGTAGTGTAACATAAGTCATATTTACGTTGTTGTTCCAACGCTCCGGGATCCTTTCTCGATTCCCGAAGCAACATATCCAAACAATGCCTCGGCATCGAGTTCTAGTTGTAGCGATCGGGATACAACTCCAAGTGACCGTTACCGTAGGACAGGCTATCGATAGATGTTTTCTTCCCTGCAGGGGTGCACCAACTTACCCAACACGCTTGCTTAACTCCGGCCGGACACACCATCAAGTCATGCCCGCCCTCGGCCAAACAATACGCCGCAACCCGACCTAGACTTAATAGAGAGGTCATGCACGCCGGACTAAACCCTATGTCCCCAGGGGTCATGGGCCAATCGCCTCGGGAACTCCTGCACGTTGCGTGGGCGGCCGGTGAGCAGACCTAGCAACCACCTTAAAAAAGGTAGGAGCCTAACCAGTCCAACCCGGCGCGCGCCGCTCAGTCGCAATGACGTCAGTTAAGCTTCGGCTGATGCATACGACGCAGAACGCCCATACTATGCCCACGTGATGGTTAGTGCTATCAGGCCAGAGGCCCCTCGGATCAAATATCCAAACCGTTTAGTGTCTTGGGAACGCGCGGTAACGAGCAGAGACTCACGAAAATGTGACCCCATCGCCCCGTCTCGAGAACTTGCGGCAAGGGCGAGTGCCCGGCCACGCCTCGTATTTAACTCGCGGGCACCTTCCAGGTCAACCCGACTACACATCACTCGCAATTAAGCTCGCGCGGGTACCCCTCAGGGTCGACCCGTCTTTAGTAACCAGGTCCAATGTAAAGTCATAGTAACCGTGTGTCTGACACCAAAGGAAAACCTGAGGAAATCACCCTCGATGGAATTCCACCTGATGTTTATCGTCAAGGTGAACGAAAGAGGAGTCACCCTCGAGGTCCACTCTTGAGGAGTGGCATCACAATGTCGTTATCGAGAGTGGAGAAAGAGGAATCACCCTCGATGACCACAACCGATGAACTAACCTACAAGGTTAACATCAGAAGTGCTGACGAGGTCTCACCCTCGGCACTTGATAGTAACCCAGTAGTGTCGAACAACTAAGGGGGAAGTGATGTGCGGTGCCGGGTCTTGGTCTTCGATCCCGTTGATCGGGTCTTCTGATAATCCAGTGGGGCAGTCGGAACGAGATAGGGGGGTCACTGGTGGATCTCTAACCAGCCTATACTAAGCAGTTTAGTATAAACATGTAAGGTATGAAAGCAGTATCAACAACAGGCTATGCATCAGAATAGGATCATACAAAAAGCAGTAGCAGTTCTAATGCAAGCATAAGAGAGAAGAGAATGGGCGATATCGGAATGATCAAAGGGGGTTGGCTTGCCTGGTTGCTCTGGCAAGAAGGAGGGGTGGTCAACACCGTAGTCGATCACCGAGGCATCATCGGTCTCGGGGTCTACCGGAGAGAAGAGGGGGGAGAAACAATAAATACAAAGCATACAGATGCAATAAAGAAGCACGGCAAGTTAACACGCAGTGCTAGGGTGCTCTAATGCGGTGGTACACGGTACCGACGAAGGGGGATATCATTCGGGAAAGTATCCCCGGTGTTTCGTGTTTTCGCACAGATGAAACGGAGGGGGAAAGTTGCAGGTTCACTATGATAGAGATGTGTGGCAGACGAACGAACCACATATTCGGATTCGTCTCGTCGTTCTGAGCGATTTTCATATATAAAACTTTTTCATCCGAGCTACGGTTTATTTTATATGATTTTCTAAAGTTTTTAACATTTTCTGAATTTATTTAAATAATTAAGTCTAACATTATCCAGAATAGTATCTAGTGATGTCAGCATGATGTCAGGGTGATGTCAGCGGGGTCAATAGTCAACTTTGACTGGTTGACTGGTCAAAGGGGCAGTGGGGCCCACTGTCATATACTAATTTAGTTAACCAGATTTAGTTAGACTAATTAGTAATTAGTTTAATTAAACATAATTAATTAGGGTTAATTATCAGGATTAATTAAGTTAATTATTAATTAATTAATTAACTTTTATTTTTTTATTTTTTTTTCTAAAAAAAACCTTTTTTTAAAGGGCTAGGCCCCATTTGTCATAGGCCCAAAGGCCTTAACGGGCGTGGGCTATCGGGCGCTGGGGCGGGGCGCACCCAAGCGCCCATCGCACGCGGGAGGGGGAGGCCGAGGCCGGCCGACCGGGGCTATGCCCGGCGGCGGCGAGGCCACGGCGGACCGGCGCCGGGGCGCGGACGGCGGTGCGCGGCCTGCTGGCCAGCGGCGGGGCGCGGCCTGCTGGCCAGCGACGGGTTGGCGACGGCGAGTGTGCGGGGGCGGCGGCACCCCGGCGCTGTGGGCGGCGCGGCCAGAGGGCGAGCCGGCGAGGCGCGCGCCGGTGGGGGCGGCCGGAGCTGGTAGCGGCGCGGGGAGGTCAAGGCGGGGCGACGGACAGGGGGGCGGGGCACCGGCGCTGAGGGCGACGCAGAGGGAGGGAGAAGGCGGCAGCGGGGGCTCGTGGCAGGGGCGGCGCGTCGGGCGCGAGGACGCAGTGTAGCTGGCGGCGGCCTGACCTGGGCCTGGAGCGCGGCGGGTGGCGGGGTCCACGCACGCGGTGAGCACGGCCACCGGGTGCGCGTGGGCCGGTGACCGCAGCAGGGCATCGCGTGGGCGCGACGGGGGCGCGTGCACGGGCGACGGCTGTACACGGCGGCTACAACAAGGGGAGTAGAGGAGAAGTGGGAAGGGGATGCGGGGCTCACCGGGAGCCTGTAGATGTGCAAGAGGCGGCTCGGGGGAGGCTTGCTGTCGCCGGAACCATCGCCGGAGTCGAAGTGGCCGTAGGGGAAGAAGAGGCCACCGTGCTCGACTCGGTGGCTCCCGGCTTGAACGGTTGGATGCAATCGAGGGAGTGGATGAAGGAGGAGCCTCACGACGACTCGGCGAGGTAAGGCGATGACGGAGGGCGCGGGATCGATGAAGGACGGCGACGAGCTCTCGGGCGAGCTCTTGGGCCAGATGGGGTAAGGAGAGAGGGGAGGGAGAAAAAATATCGTGGGTAGGAAGGGAGGGCTGACGATGCCAGGGGGGCTCGTCCTTATCTAGGCACTGCCGCGGTGCGGGAGCGGCAAGCCGGTCGGGCGGCGACCACGGGCACGGGTGCTCGGTCGCCCGCACAGTGGAGACGACGCGGGAGGGGAGCTGGGTCGCTGGGTCGGCTCGGGGAATAAGGCCCAGAGGCAGGGGCCGTGTCTCTTTCCCCCCCTTTTTTTATTTCTTTAGGTTTTTTTTTCTTATAAAACTTCTGTTATTTTACCTTACCTAGCAAAGATTAGCTTAAGTAAAATATAAAAGTGGCTCCTCAAATAGAGTTGCAAAATAACCCTCTGACACTAAAGTCTGGCACTTAAGTAAAATAGTTTGTGACTTTTATAAATTAAATGGCATTTAAATTATTGTTTTGGACCCTGCTTTGATTAGTTTAGGGCATTTAAACACTTTACAAAATGTTGGGTCACCACCATAATTGGCTATAGAATATTTGCCACACTTTGAACATTTTACTTTGCATGTTTGAGAAATTTGAATTTTTGGACATTAATATGAATTTGAAATTTGAACCGGTTTGAATCAACACGAGTTTATCAACAGTAACCGTGGTGACGTGGCATCCTTAGGAAGGAATTACTGTAGCGTGATGATCCGGGCGTCACAGCCATGCTTAGTTGTCTCGATGCTATCGTTACATGTCGCGCTACCCATCTTTTATGTCAGCCTCTCCTTGTCGCCATGAAACCTCTAACCTTGAAACCTTCCTAGCAAAACCACGGTTTGGCTATGTTACCCGCTTGCTCAGCCCCTCTTATAGCGTTGTTAGTTGCACGTGAAGATGAAGATCGTTCCAGGAGGGAACTTGTTGTTGGATATATCACAATATCTATTATTATTATTAACACACCTATATACTGGGCATGGGTGGAAGGCTTGGCCTTTTGCTCGGTGTTTTGTTCCACTCATGCCACCTTAGGCGCCGATAAACCGGCATTATGTTCCTTGATTTTGCGTTCCTTACACGATGGGTGGATGGGGACCCCTTGACAGTTCGACTTTGAATAAAACTCCTCCAGCAAGGCCCAACATTGGTTTTAATTTTCTCATAATAACAACTTAATTAATTAATTAAATTGCATAGGGAGTTAGCGCTACCCGAGGATTCTTTCTACATAGCAGGGGGGCCAGTGCTGATGGTGTTGGTCCCAAACGGGCAACCTGCGGGGCCACCTTGGGGAAACCCGAGGATTGGTTTTACTCGTAGCTTGTCCCATCCGGTCGTGGCCTGAGACGAGATACGCGCGGCTACTATCAGGGTGTCGACACGCCGGGAGGTCTTGCTGGACTTGTTTTACCATTGTCGAAATGTCTTGTGCACCGGGATGCCGACCCTGATCGGATTTCCCTAAGATAAGGGGTGATGATATTATATTTATCACTTCAGCTAATCGTGAGAGCTTGTGATGGGCTAAGTTGGGACACCCCTGCAGGGTTATGATCTTTCGAAAGCCGTGCCCGCGGTTATGTGGCAGATTGGAATTTGTTAATGTCCGGTTGTAGAAAACTTGATAGAGGATCCGAAGTAAAACACACAACTGTGTGAGTAACCGTGACTGTCTCTTTTCACTTTGAGAAGAGAACACGGTGGGGTTATGTTTGACTCGTATGTAGTTCAGGATCTTTAGCGATCACTACTTTTGCGACCGTTTGCGTAGATGCTCATCTTATTCTTGTACTCGTAAGCTAGCCACCATATTGTGCTTAGCCGCTGCTGCAACCTCATCACTTTACCTCTTCCTACCCATAAAGCTTTGCTAGTCTTGATACCCATGGTTATGGGATTGCTGAGTCCTCGTGGCTCACAGATACTACAACACCAGATGCAGGTTCAGCCGAGAATGATGCAGGAGCTGGATCAGAACTTCTGGGAGCTCGATGAAGAGAGTGGTCGTATGCTTGTCACGTTTTCGACGATTAGTAGTGGTTTCTACTAGGATTCGATCTAGACCTATGGCTTTATGTTGTTTTGGTATCTTTCTTTTGGATCTTTGCCCGTAGTCCGGTTGTGATGTTTTGAATGATGTTTTGCTTATGTAATGTATTGTGTGAAGTGGCGAGTGTAAGCCAACTATCTCCTTTTGCAATTTAATCCCTCTTTTACATGAGTCGTGCAAAGATACCAAACTTGAGATCATTCCAGAATGGGCTTATACCTTTAAGTCGTGCCTCGACACGTAGGAGGTATAGTCCCATCCTGGGCATTACACAATCTCCACAACCTAATCGGAGACCTCGATGCTTGCCCGGAGCTTTACACCACAATGATTGAGCGCCGAAGCACCAACAACCGTCTAGGGTGCCCAAGCACCCAAGAGGAACAAGCTCTAGGGTACCAAGCACCCAAGAGTAATAAGCTTCTCAACTTGTAACTTCCACGTATCACCGTGGAGAACTCAAACCGATGGAACTAATTCAATGGCAAGATCACACAAAGTCGTTACGTCCCTCACTCCCAAATCCCACCAAAGCAACGAAAGCTACGAAGGAATTTGAGAGGAAGAACTAGGAGATCACCAAGAATTACAACATCTGGATCCAAGGGGTTCCCCTCACATAGACAAGAAAGTTATTGGTGGAAATGTGGATATAGATCTCCTCTCTTTTACCTCAAGAACTAGCAAGAATCATTGGAGGGACTGAGAGATAGCAAACTCTAAGAAGGTCAACACTGGGGGAAGAACACGGGCTCAAAGGATAAGAACCATTGGGGAATAAGACCCCCTTTTATAGGTGGAAACAAATCCAACCGTCATGCCTTCAGCTCGCACACAGGCGGTACTACCGCTCAGGGACGCAAGTCCAGTCACGGTGGTGCCGCCGAGCGGTACTACCGTCCTCACAAGCGGTACTACTACTTAGTGTCTCGGGGCACAGAGAACTAGCGACATTAGAAGGAGGGTAGGACGGCAGTACTACATAAAGCGGTACTACCATGCCCTACTATTGCTCTACTACCGTGGAGGTTGCGATGGACTACAGAAGCAAGAAGATAAGCGGAGGTTCCTGCAGTAGTAGCGGTACTACCGCTCTACTACCGCTAAGGTGAAAAAGTATCCAGAAGCCCACGAATAAGCGGAAGTGCCCGCGGCAGTGGAACCGCGGAAGTACCGCACAAGCGGTACTGCCGCTGGAGATCTTTAAAATAGTCCAAGCAAACATATGGATGCAGGAAAATCAGAACTGTCATAACTTCTACAAATGAGCTATGAATACAACAAACTTAAGTTTGTTGGATAGATGACGACGAGTACTATCCAAACAACGACTGGTTATAGTAAGAAGAGGCAGTAGAAAAAAGCCAATCATATAGAGACGTGAAACCTCTATGAATGGAGAACCAGCAAAAACTGCAACATCAAAAACATCATAGAAGATGCATGTGAACTCTATTTTCGATAAACTCGAACTTGTCATGAATATGACCATAAGCTCCAAATCTTACAAGGAGAAAAAACAACCAAGAACCAAGAAAGATGATGTAAAGATGCAATTGTTTGAGCTTTCTACGAACGATAAGATCAAGCTACTCTCTCAAGAGCCCTCCTTGATCGTACGATAATCGATCCTATAACTCGGTCTTCCAACTAAAACAATGAGACCGGTAAAATAGAAAACCTATCAACGGCAAACCTTTGCCTTGCGCATAATCCACTTGAGCTAGATGATGACGATGTTATCTTCCTCAAGTTGAACCACCTTTCGTGATTGCGCTGGCTTGATGAAGACTAGTTGATTGCTCCCGCATACTTCATTATGGGTGAGCCACTCTTTAGCACATCATCACAAGTCCATTGTCACCACAATGGACGGCAAGCTTCAAGCACGTGATGCCTTCGTGATGACCCACTTGAAATTGCACACCACAACCTAACCACAAAGAACTCTCAACTAGACCATGAGTTAGTACACAATGCACAATGGACAATGTTTGTCGTACCATGGAATCACTTGATCCCTCTCGGTACATTTTCTACGCTTTGCGTGTTGATTAACTTGATTCACTATTTGACTTAGTCTTGATCAACCTTGTACCATGTATTCTTGAATAGCACGCTGGTCGTCTCCTAAACTTCTTGAAACCAACACATGAACTTCCAGAAATGTATATGGACAAATTTTTCAAATATAACTCGAGGCAACAATTAGTCCATAAAGAATGTCACCAATTACCAAAACCACACATGGGGGCGTCATGCTCTTTCAAGCTCCTTTCACGTACGAATTTGATGGTATGTTTTGTGTAACTTGCATGTCATATATTATATTGCTCTAATTTGTGATCAAAGTTAGTTTTAAAAACGCATTAGACCTTATATAGATGGATCAAGGGAGTATGTAATCGAATCTGAGCATTTTCTACTTGCTCAATGGTCTGGTCCCTCCGCGCAATTGTTCCAAATTTTGAATAATACTCAAGATCTTCTATTTTCTTTGTGAATATTTCAATGAAGGTGGATCTAAGTTTTGAGAGACGGTCCAGAGAATTTGCACCCCAAGTGGAGCAATATTAATGGCCACTCCACCATGCCTTAATCAGCCACTCCACCATGCCTTAACCAAGCGACGTTAACCGCTGTTTTCCTCGTGGCCAGCAATAATGATCGCCATTGCGTGCACATGACACACGGACTCGGAGGAGGAGCCTCGTTCTCCCAAGGAAAAAAAAAAAGAAACCCGAGAAAAGGAGTAGGATGCAGACGAAAAGCGCCGGAAAGCAACACGCCTCCCTTCCCAATCTCGCTGCTGATGGCCGCCGCCCGCTGCTGTAGCGCCGCCGCCCTAGCCTAATGGCGTAGCTGAGCCCACCCTCGCAGTCGCGGCCAAACCAAGCGACCACGCGGAGGCAGCGGCTAACAGAAAGGAGAGATTTTTGTCGCGGCTGTCGGTGGTTCGTCTCTTCGCTGCCTTTTTCCCTTTCGCTTCCTGCCGCGGTTCGGTTGGGGGCAGAGGGGTCGAGGTGAAGGAAGAGTCGGCGGTCTCTCGTTGCAGGTTGGTCTGCTCATCTCTTGGTTTCATGGGGCTTGGTTCGATCTGGGATCGGGTTCCCGCCGATGTGGTTTGGTCGATCTCGCCGGCGCGGCGGGGCGTGGTTTTTTTCTTGGCTCCGGCGTCTCTCCGATTGGATGCGATTAGGTTCTTAGCCAGTCCCAAATGTTTGGTTCATATCATTTCATGCGTTCTCTTTCTTTTCCCTCTGTGTGTCAGTTAATCAGAGGTTTCCGGATTTGGTTTACTCATTGGGTGCGACATCTTTCTTAGATTTACTGCGGCAGTGCATTAATTAGACTTGGCGAGCTGAAATCAGCTGCTCTTTTGTTTTTTTAATGGGAATCAGCTGCTCCCGTTGTCCTTGCGTGCTTCATTGCCTGCCCTGCTCTAGTACCAGTGAATCCTCATAAAAGTACCAATGAATCCTCTCAGGACTGCAGTTTATTGCTTCCACTAGTTTTACTCATTGATGTATGGTTGCCTCTGCGAACTAACGCCAGCATTAGGTTTATTGCTTCCATTCGATCCGGGACTTATTTGTTCCTCTGCAGGACTGGGGGTACAGCGCTGGCTATTAATAACCTGAGGCATCTTCTTATCTGCTGCAACAAAAGGGCATCAAAGCAAGGGTTAAGGCCAGAAGAAGCTCTTCTCAACTCTGAACATAGCTTCATACACTGCTTGATTGATACTTCTGTTTTGAAGGTATGCATTTCTTCACGCCGCTGTTCAATGTTCTCTTCAAATTTTCATATTGTTTAGGGGGGTTGCTATGATGATCTTTGTCACCCCTTATGAGCCTGGCTCCAATGGTGATGTAGTTTAGTGGGTCCATCTTTAAGTCTTGAGGTGGATGCAGGCATGTTCAAGAACCAGCTCCAGGAGCTTGCGCAGAGGAGCTGCTTCAACTTGCCGTCCTATGCGTGCATCCGCGAGGGGCCAGATCATGCGCCCCGGTTTAAGGCCACGGTTACTTTTAATGGGGAATCATTTGAGAGCCCGGGGTTCTATCCCACCTTGCGACAGGCAGAGCATGCGGCAGCTGAGGTAGCGCTCAATGAGTTGTCGAAGAGGGGGCCTTCATCATCGCTTGCTGCAAAAGTCCTGGTCAGTTTTGTTGATGCCCCTAGATATTGCTTATCCTGGCCACATTAACATTGGAATCTCGTTTCCTTCACTTTAGCTGAAATAACAAACATCACCTGTTGTTGATTACCCAAATTTTTGCAGCTTATTTTAATGTGAACAAAGACAAATAAAACTGTAGCTATGTTTCGAATACTTAATATGCAAGTGGCTGGCATTATTATCCATCATCCTTTATCTTAAGCTTCTGCGAAAGTGCTCGTGCAATTCTTTCCTTCATTGCACAAACTCATACTCCCTCGGTCACAAAATAAGTGTCTCAACTTTAGTACTACTTTGTACTAGGAGTATTTGCTTAATCTGCTGTCACAGCTTTTGCCCTTTCCATCAGCAATATTGTAGTAGTACCATTCTTTTTAGTTATTATGACGATGGACATTTTTTAAATTCACTTGGTATGTATAGCCGTATAGCAAGTCAGCCTGTCCTTCAGTCAAAGAACAATAAATTTCATCTGTGCTGTGGATCTACCTAAGATACTTCCCTGACAGTGTATGTTTAATATGCACTGTTCTTGATAATTCCCACTGCAATAAGTCCAAGCGAAACAGTGTTATTTATGATGTATTGGTTGGGAAGGTTCAGTTCTTTTATGATATCTGATGTTGACTTGCCAGTTGTCTCATTTTCATGCCTGCTGGTGCAGTAAAAACAAATCCAAGTAGATGAAATATTTAAGGTTGGCATGTGGTATGTAGTTTTCTACCCTGGTAGTACATCTCTACCGTGTGTCCATGTTCATTAATGTCATCCTAGATTCAGCACTTGGACTAGAGGTTATATGAACGTTTTCTTTATACTTCTTTTGTCAGTGTGCTTATTAGTACATAATTTTTAAAATTTACGTTATAATTTCTGGTTTATACTGCAACTGTGGTGAGCTCATGTTTGGCAACACAACCTCAGGAATGTCCTCAAAGCTGAGGTGCTAATGATGTTTCATTCCACAGGATGAAACTGGGATCTACAAGAACCTGCTCCAAGAAACTGCTCATCGGGCCGGTTTAAAACTGCCCATGTACACTACTATTAGATCTGGACCAGGGCATACACCAACGTTCACGTGTACAGTGGAGTTAGCAGGAAGGATCTTCACTGGCAATCCTGGCAAGACCAAGAAACAAGCCCAAAAAAATGCTGCTATGGTGGCCTGGTCTGAATTGAAGCAGCGTGAGTATTTTCTCGCCTTCTTACCACCTTCAGTTTCTTACTATATGATTGTAGCATATCTGCTAGTTGATGCATCTGGTTGTATTAACTCCATAGTGTTTGCTCTTATTAATTTTGTTGTACTATCATGTCGGTTTCACTCGGCTTGTTTCCTGACCATTCATTTTTTTCTCCTAACAGTGCCTCTAGTAGGTGAGGCAGCATCTTCATCTTCTCCATCCGATCATGACGAGGAGCAGGAACAGGTCACAGTTACTCCCACTCTTGAAAACTTGAACCGAAAAAATGAAGGCAAGGCATCACATCAAAAGGAAAAACAGCAAAGCAATAATCGCCCACAATCTCGGAGATCTTATCCTAAACCATATGTGTCATTTTACGGGTCACATTTACAAAATCAGATGTACCCAAATGTTGCACCAGAGCAAGCAATGTACCATATATGGAACCAGGTGCAAGCAACACAGCAGAAGCCCCATTTTCCGATGGTTCCAAATATGGGCAACACAAGGTTTCAACCTCCACCAACTATGCGCTCCATGTACCCTTCTCCACCTAGAGGGCAGTTTGTCATGCCAGCTGGCCAAGATGCTTTAGCTCTTCTTCCATGTTTTCCTGAAGCTGCTCCTGTCCTTCCACGGTACTTCTCGCCTTACCCTGCCTCCTATGTGCCAAGAAGTCCATTGCCAGTTACAGTGCACACAATGCACAGGGAAAGGCAAGGGTATACTGAGACAGTTGAGCTTCCTGATGCCGCAGTTTTATCCGGATACACTGCTCTAGATTCCTCTAGTACTCCAGAAAATGTCGGTCCAAGTCAGGTTCAACAATGGCCTGAAAACGGGAAAGAGGTGTATACAGAGAGTAGTGCTGCCTCCGTGGAAGAGAATAAAGCTACTCAGACTCTGTCAAGCTCCACAGCACATCCACTGTCACAGAATCCGGAACCAAATCAAGATGACAAAGAGTCAAAGAAGCCAGCAGAACAGTCACCAAAGCCATCATTGTCTCGTGCTGGATCATCTGTTGTACAAAGACCTGTCCAGCGACAGGATTATCCTAGTCCTGTTCCGCGCGGCGAGCCTACCCACAGAAGTAATCTTCCGTTCAGCAGGGCGACATCACCAGAGTTATGGTCTTTGGACATGCAAGCTCCAGCGAGATATGGGGCTGCGGCTCCTATGAGTTCATCAGGTTTGTTATACCAGCAGCGGCCTTCTTGGTTGGCAGCCCCTGTCACGGTCCGAACTTCTATCCCTGTGTGCTCAGCTAGGCCAAATCCTGCGGTGAACTCTAGCCCTGGAGCAGCAGCACGAGCTGGGCCTGCTGTTCAGATCCTCTCCAGGGAGGACCCTGAAGCCCACAGGAACACAAGACACGTGGGCGACGCTTCGACGGCGAGTTCAGAACTCAATAAGCTCCATATGTGAGCGATGCTCCGACAGCAAGCTGAGAACAGTAGCGAGCTTTAGTTAGGGCTCGGACTTGGCAGTATATCAGTTTTGGCTACTTCTCTTTCATGTTGGTATTTAGTTAGATAGGTTGAACTTTATAAAGAGTTGGGGAGACCACCAGGCCTGTTCGGAGTTCATATATACTGCTTTGTTGTCAAGAAAAATGGATGAGGACGATAGTATACAAAACGGAAGTTTCCTTGTGTGTTTGATTGAGATATAAGAATCTGCGTTCTAGTGGGGGGACTTCTTCTGTTTGTTTCGTTCAAACTGTTAAACACCTGAGGCATGGTTGGCTGAAATTTATGCTGCAGTGCTGGAGTGTGGTCGGGGCGTTACCTGCGTGTTGTTCCAGCTCCGGGGAGGCTGTGGTGCCGGGTGCTTGGTGGCGGCAATGATGAGCTTGCGGATCCAGGGTGGCTGGAGTGCGGCGTAGGACGGGAGAAATCCCTTCTCCGGTTGTGGCAGGAGGCTGCAGCAGTGTTGCATGTGTGCAGCGGCTCTTGTGGCTCGGTATTTGGCTGGGCTCGCAGTGCTGAAAACCTCGCAGGTTAATGCCAGCGACAATGACGCCCTAGTCGTTGCCCTAATTGGAGGTGTTGTCGAGGTGCCTCTTCACCTCCTGTCGTTCGGGTTTAGAGCTCTCCGGGTGAAATCAAGTTTCTGCTTTGGCTTTGGCTGGCAAAATGCCTTCTGTTTTCTCGGGAGTTTCAGCGTCGGCTAGGCAGAGGTCTTGCCGATTGCTTGAAAATAAAATTGTTCCAAAATTGGGGCATGTTTGTTTTGAAGTAAACCCTACCAAACATTTCGCTAGCCAATATTTTGGTCAAGCTTTTGCTTGCCCATGAGTTAGCCAAAATTGACTACTACCTTCGTCTAGGTGAATAAGTCATTCGCGTAGTTTTAGGTCGACGATTTAACTATCTAAATATGTATTATATGTGACAAAAAATATATATTTAAAAACTACATCCGTGTAGAAATCCAATGATATATTTTTCATGACATACTCCCTCCGTTCCTAAATATAAGTCTTTTTAGAGGTTTCATTAGAGAACTACATACAGATGTATATAGACATACTTTAGAGTTTAGATTCACTCATTTTGCTCCATATGTAGTCACCTAGTGAAATGTCTAAAAAGACTTATATTTAGGAACGGAGGGAGTATAACACATATTTAATTCCTCTAATCAATGACCTAGAACTACGTGAATGACTTATTCACCTAGACGGAGGTAGTAGAATGAACCAGAGTTGCCAAATAGTCAATGTCAAAGCCAAAATATTACGCCAAAATTTTAGTCATGGCCTAATGTCGGTAGAGGCATTGGTCACCATCCAAAGCAACTCAAAACCTGCCAAAAATCCAAGTTCTGTGTACTTGGCAAACTGGGTCGGTAGCCAACCAATTGATAGCCGCTGGCTTTTATTGGCTTGTCTAAATATTGTAACCAGGAAATAGCCAAGCCAAGCATACTTCCTTCATAACTTTTCTCATCTGAACAACAAATTGCTGTTTCGACTCAAGAGGGTCCAACCTCAGAGTGTCCAGACCATGAAAGCAGATGGCGACACAACTACACAAGGCTCAACAAGCAAAAAAAGCATACTGTCGATGGAATGTAACTTTCTCATGCTCATCAAAAAGCATTAATCGGTTCAACAACAACCTAATTGATCTACGAACACAGGGACAGTACATTAACCGACACATAAGTTCACCATGTCACTGGAATCTATTTAAGATAGGAGTTCAGACTTCGGAGTTCAACTGGTTCAGACTTGAGAGTGACCTCCTCTACTAGGTTTTGAGCTACTATAACTAGGCGCAAACTGGATGAGACAAACGGTTGCGTCTGGGGCGCTTCCCTTTGGTTGTCAACCGCCACAATTTTGTTCCTCAGGGAACACTAGATCATCGCCGCCTTCTCTTTCCCTGCAACAAATGAAGGGACAACAACAGCAAGTGAGTCCCTAATTTACTCAGACAACCACATCATACAATGAAGTCAGAAGAACAAGGTAGCATGAAAGCATCTAATCACTTACCGAGGGTGCACTGCCGTCCCTCCGCCCCCTCTTGGAGGGCGTCTGCATGGGAGAGTCCATTGCTGGACTACTTGACGAAGGACGCTTTGTTGGTGTCATGTTCTGCAAGTCACAGAATGATTAGTGCAAATTGCATAATATTTCCTTGAAAGGGAGTTAAGGATAACCCAGAGCAAGGAGATCTTGAACACCAAAGCAAAGGGCGGGAAGTGGATAGTAGAACAGTAACCAACCTTCTTATCTTTCCTGGCCTGTCTATCACGCTCATCACACTCTTGGTTCTCCTTCTCCACTAGACGAATGAGAGTGTCACACCTTCTAGCCAGCTCTTGCGTGGTTCTGGACTTCACAAACCAATCAAAACGGAACAAGGGAGACATGCGGAAGGCCGACTTCAGTTCTTCCCAGTTTCCATAGCCAAGTTTGTGCACCATGCACAACTGTACACAAGGAACAGTTCATTAGCCATGCCAAACCGTGCAGTTATTTGGTAAGAACTGTGATGTAGAATTACCAGAAAACGGTCGCATTCCTCATTGTACAGCTTCCCTTTGTTCTGGCCATACTGAATTTTCAACTCCAACCATGGGTTCTTATAACGGTCCATCTTTTTCGCAATGGCTTTCATAATCTCATCCTTCCGAGAGATCTTTGATTCTCCTTTCTCAATGTTCTTAATAATTCTGTCATAATCTGGTACAGGAAAGAAGATACTATGTGGATTAGACAAAACGAACCTCACATGCCATAAACTGTAAGCCCGTCAAGGAAACCCTTTGAACACAGGATGCATTTATATAATTTGTAGAAAGCATGGAGGAAAGGACAGAAAGAGAAAAATGGAAACGGATAGGGTTTTTGAGCATATACCATTCAATTCTGTGTATCTTTCCTTGAAAACTTCAGCATACCGCTGAACTTCCTCTTCCGTTTTCCCCTCCATTTCAGAGGCTATACTCTTTATGTCGTCACGACCATATTTCTCACAAGCTCGAATGAATGTGTTGAAGTCCCTCCTCGTCCATGTTGAAAAGCCCTAAATTACACATCAGATGGAAGAAAATTATGAGGGGGGGGAACCAGGTCCAAATAAAAGACTCAAGTATATCCAAACCTCTTCCAGTAGCTGCTCCTTCTCTTCTTGCTCCTCCTCGGTCAAAGGTTCCACTTCTAAATGGCAAAAAATGCATTGATCAGCACAATCACATACTTCTTGCAGTACAAGTAGAAATGTAAGACTTGGTAATACCTTCATCCTCACCATCACCATCACCAATTGTATCCTTTTTCTGATTAGTTTGCTGAATAAATTTTTTGAAGGCAAACATTAGACAAAGGTGGGACTTATTCTGTTCATCTTTAAAATATAAGTGGTGTGATACTCAAAGATATGCATACAGCAGTCCCACGGAGTATCAGACTTATAGATAATATATATGCACCCATAATCAAATTCTTTAACACTACAGAATCTACATGACCATGAAAAGCTATAATGAAAATAACACAAGAAATTAATTATGTGGTATAGATTGGTCCTGCTTCTCAAATAATAAGTAAAACGAAAGTAAACTATGACTTAAGAAACAAGTCTGGACTCTGGAGTCTGGGCCGGCACTCCAGTGTAGGTGAAACAAAAAATACAGCTCTAGTTGAGAAATTACCACAAGGTATTTGACTTCCTTTTCATACAATTCATTGAGCCTCTGCGTGTTGAAGAACTGGAAATCATGCCTGACATAGACAAAAACCCCATTAAGTACCAAGACCAAAAATCTAAAATTTAGGCTTGATCGAGTGAAATGAGCAACTGAAAAGGCATACAAGTTTGGCATTCGGGGAATTCTCGGTTCTCTAGGTTTTGCTGGGGCACCTTGGCGAAGTGCTTGCTTAAAATATTCAGACTCAGAGTAGCTACAGAAACAAATTAACCAAATTTAGCATCATCAAAATTAAATAACTAAAAATAGTAAACTACAGACATCAAACTTACTTCCGTTTTCTTTCTCGTCTAGGGGGTTCTATCCAGTTATCGCTGACTAGCTTTTTAAAATCTGGCTTGTCTTCCTCCTTCACAAAAGAGAGGTTCGATTGTCATGAATTTTTGGGCTAAATATGAACAAATATTTCAATAACATCAAGTGGATGACTAATTGAACTGAACTTGGGATATGTGATAAACAATGAACAAGAAACTTATTCATTACCTTGTCGTCATCAAAATCATAAAGTTCAGCAGCTGCATAAAAACATAACTTGCATGAGCTGAGTTACAATACAATGCACATAAAGTCAAAAGTCATGTGAATGATTATCTGGAGAACCATTATTTTGTACAAACACATCTAACCTTAATCTTAACAGGTATACAGAACTCTAAAAAAAGGCGCAACCAGCAACATGGTCAGATTTCATACTGAAACAAGAAGTATGGACTATTTCTAGAAGTTTCAATTTTCAGTGAAAATTTTCATCTGCCTGGCAATCATCTCACTCAGAATAGAATGAATATTACATCCAACAAGGCCAAAACATAATACAAGTTTACGCTAAAGCTAGAAACTGCACAGGGAGGGGAGGAGGGAGGGTCATACTGTCATCCATTTTAAATTTGATGGCATCTTCTGTGAACTTCTTCATTTTTGCATCAAGTTGTGCTGTCGCCTCTTCTCCTCTAGCGATAATGCGGTCAATATCTTCATCTGTTATTGTGCTATCCTTGGAACTGAATACCATTTCAGCACCAAATCTCACCATTTGCAACAGCTCATCCTTATTGACGGCTAATAAAGAACACAAGAAAAGCATATTAATGCTTGTTTCACTTTAACATAAAAAATTATTTGAAATACAAGCAGTAAGAAGAAACAAAAGCAACCTTTCTGTTCTGCCAGTCGCCCTTGCTGTATGACCAAAGCATCCAAGGCAAGCTTCTTATATGCTCTCTCAATTACTTTTTCCTCAATAGTATACTGCAAGCAATATTCTCTGTAAGATACAAATAAAGTATACTGCTACCCTTCCATTTCCAAATATAATTTAGAACCTCTGTGCAGAAACGGAAGACTTGAACTTCTTTCTTTTGACCAATTCTATGTGCACGGTCTTGAGCTTGCAAATCCACTTGAGGGTTCCTGAGAAAGAGAAGAATTCAGGCCCCAAACTCCATGGTTACTATAAAATAAGTATCTGAGGAGACATTACCAATCACTATCATAGAGAACCACAATGTCAGCAGTAGCGAGATTGATCCCAAGACCACCTGCCCTAGTTGAAAGTAAGAAGATAAACTTTTCACTCCCTGGCTTGTTGAAAGCTTCAATGGAAGCATCACGATCATCACCACCAGTATTCCCATCAATCCGGCAATACTGATACCCTCTGTACATTAGATAATCTTCCAAAATGTCCAAAAGACGGGTCATCTGCAGGGTATACAATTGTGTTCAAATACTCAAATGGCAGGAATATAGGGTATAAGATAAATGTCACAAAACTCTACATAAGAATTTTCACAGTTCACGGTTGGTATAATAATATTTTTATCAATCATGATGCTTTCAGAAGCAGCCAAGATAGGTGCAGGATTAACAGAAGAGAGCCATTACCTGGGAGAATATCAGTACTCTGGAGTCACGGGCCTTTAGCTTGGGAAGTAATTTATCTAATAGAACCATTTTTCCTGTAGAAAGCATCAAAGAGTGTGAGCTATGTGTGCAATGGCAGTAGTAAGGTCCAGAAATTTATGACGAATACTGGAATGCACAAACAATACCTGCATTCTCAATTAGATGGTCCCCGGTTGTATAAGGTGGGCCAGGCTCAGCACCTTGGAATAAATATGGATGATTGCAGCACTTCCGTAGTTGCATGGCTATGTTAAGAAGGCGCTTGCGCTCACCACCAGCATTAATAACCTCCAGATCCTTCTGAAGTAGAGCACGATAATACTGTTTTTGCATCTCAGACATTCCAACTTTAAGTATAGTCTCCTTCTTTGGAGGTAAACCTTTCTCGACATCCGATTTAAGCCTCCGAAGGAGAAATGGACGCAAAACCTTGAAAATTCACAGTCAATTAATTACGCAAAGGCAAAAAAACATGTGCTATTGATTGACATTTCTTGGAAAAAAAACTGACAAAATAAATTTGTAATATTGTGTGTTACCTTATGAAGCTGCTGAACAACCTCATGTTGATCATTTTCCCCTGAGATTTGGAACCATTCATCAAAAGTCTCTGCAGAGCTAAATATTTCTGGCAACAAGAAGTTGAGAAGAGACCATAGCTCATGAAGATTATTCTGCAGCATAATCAAGAGATCAGCTACAGTGAAGTTGCTTTGAACCAGAATACACGTAAACCAATTGTCATAATTTGAAGTGTAGAATTCAGGTAGCACCAAGATTGGGATAAAACTTTATGTTGGCATACCTGCAGCGGAGTGCCTGTGATGAGCAGACGGTAATTGGTACTGAAAAGCCTCATTGTCTTAGAAAGAAGGGAGTTCTCATTTTTTATCCGATGAGCTTCATCGATAATAATATAGCGCCAGCTAAAACGCCTCAATGCAGTTTTTTCTTTTATTGCCATTTCAAAACTAGTAACACAGACATCAAACTTCCCTGGAGCTAGCAAATTTTCCCGTATATGGTTCTGGCCAAGTAGAACGAACATGTTAATAATGTTCCACAAAAGGCTCATAACAACAACTGAGATAACTTGGGACTTACCCTTTCTTCTGGGTTTCCTAAGAACTTGACAGCACGCAAAACAGGGCAAAAACGTTGGATTTCCTTCATCCAATTGCCAAGAGTAGACTTTGGTGCAACAACCATGTGAGGACCAGTTATTCCTCTGAACTCATGCAGATATCCAAGCAGGGAGATAGTTTGGAGAGTTTTTCCGAGACCCTAAATGAGAAGGTGTGGCATGCCAAATATGAGCTCATGAAGGTGAATTAAGCATAACCATATTAGCTTTATGTGCGGAAAATAGTGAAGAGTAAGTACAAAAGGCAAGGCGAGCACAATACATACCATTTCATCAGCCAATATCCCATTGATGCCATTTTCATACAAGCGTATGAGCCAATTAAGTCCAGCTAGTTGGTAATCTCTCATTTTCCCATTTATGCCTGCCAAGTGAAGAGATGAGAATACTAGAAGTATTTACTAGTTAACATATAAATAAGGAACATTTATGACAAAACCATACATGAGGCATTTTATTGTGACATTTTTACATGGGAAAAGGGCAGCCCGGTGCATGTAGCTCCCGCTTGCGCAGGGTCCGGGAAGGGTCCGACCACTTTGGGTCTATTGCACGCAGCCTTTCCCTACATTTCTGCAAGAGGCTGTTTCCAGGATTCGAGCCCGTGACCTCGTGGTCACAAGGCAACAGCTTTACCACTGCGCCAAGGCTCCCTTCCACGTTTTTACATGGGAAAGATAGAAATTAACAATACCAATACAAGAATACAAGCATTGGGTTCCAAAAAAGTTGCAAACTGACAATGCCAATGCGCATGAAAACTGGTGTTCAATGCTAACCCAATACACACCTATTACAAAAAAAGAACATCACATCAGCTAGCATTACACACCTATCTACAATAGAGCCTATTCAGGGACTTCCACAGTGGCTTTGGCCAAATCAGACACCTGAACCCGAGTAAATTCAGCCCATGCCCGTGTCCAAGTACTATTTTCTGTCGAATCGGACACCCGAACCCAAGTCAGATAACGACACCAGTCAGTGTCCAAGTAACACTGCCAAGAACCACGCTGCACAGCTGACAGCTGGTGACCATACTTTGGATCATGCTAGGGCCTTACAGTCAAGTAAGCAGCCGGAAAAAGACATCCTGGCCCACACCAAAATCTGTTTCTCCTTGCTATTTTTCACCGCATTATGTGTCCATTTTCAATGGAGTAAATATTTTTTGTCTGCTGCTTAGTCACCTCAGTATGCTATAAACACCCCTCTAGCATGAGCTAGCGTGCAAATTATCATATTGAATTGAATTGACCTAATATGGAGGTGAAGGGAAGTATTCAAATAAGAACTAGTAAGAGAATGGGAATGGACTAAGAAAAACAACTGACATTCTAGAAGAATTATTCACATACATAGGTCTTTTGACATTCTAGTGACATGGGTATTGCAGTCTCACGCGCACCATACGAAGTGGACTCGGTGACTGAAACTGGGGTCATTCTGCTCCTGTTACATACGGACTGCATAGTCCCCTACGTAAAGTTTGACTAAGTTTATAGGGAAAAATATCTACATCTAAAATACCAAATAGATACCATTACATACATCATGAAATATAATTTATATCATATTTATACATTGATGTCGATATTTTATCTATATAAACTTAGTCACACATTACAAGATTTGACTTTTGGAAAAAAAAAACTCTACGACTACATTTTGAATGGAGGGAGGACTTCATAGCGGCTATAGTCCATGCTGAATATACGGACCAAATATGCTCTCTTTTAAGGACCAACTATGCCATTTAACCATCGTAATCTCAAATTTCCTACATATGTTTTGCTAAAGCAAGTCTAAGTGGAGATATTGAGAAAACTGATTTTATCGTGTTTATAGTTAGGATTGCAACTAGAGAGTATGTTTGGGGAGAACTAGTCCAGTTTGTTAGTAAAAGATGTGATTTTTTTACCATACTCAATTGTGCTATGGGTTTTATTTGTTGGTGATTAGAGACATGAAAATTGTTATAAACTCAAGACAATCCCTATATTCTAATGGTGGTTTGTTGTCCGATGTTGCATTGCATCAAAGAAACAATTTCATATTTAGATGAGGACAGACCTAGTAACCACGTGGGCAAGAACGCCCTTCTGTTAGGACTCAGGCATAAATGTGGGTGCGTGAGACTGACTCAGTTTCAGGTGTCTGATTTGGCAAAAGGAAAAGTGTGGACACGGAAATGTTAGCCGAACAGATGTTGGAATCCGACTCGGATTTAGGTGTCTGATTGGACTGATTCAGGAAAAAAAAGATGGGCACTGGTTTCAAAGTAGCACTATTTAGAAGCCTGCTACTTCATCTGCATCCTGTCCTATATGTCATCATTACTTGCCACACCCTCTTCTCAATACTGCAATCAAGATTTGCTAAAAATAAAATGATGGTTGTAGATGCTACATCTCTTTCCTGCTAGTAGGATACCATATGAAGTTGGAAGCTTGGATTCACAATAGGAGTGGTAGGAATTAATGTACCAAAACCATGGGATGCCCAAATATAACTCACTGTACTCTCTTGCAACAGCTTACATTCAGAAAAAGGAAGAACATATAATGAAACCTAAAACTAACTGGTTAAAACTCCACAAACCATCCAGATGGACCAGATCTCTATGGAAACAAACAGGCAAATGAACTGGGTAAGAATGTAATAGCAAATGCTGATTAATTCAGCATGCACATTGAGAATAGTAAAACAGGAAAAACATTATGTTGCATTTTGCATTAGAACGACTGAACCTTCCACCGTGCAACAAACAGTGATCTTTACATCACCACTATATAAACTGGCAAGTGATATAAAAGATACAATAGAATCATCAAGCAAACGCTCACATGATGGTTGTACAAGCAAGCGTGTTCCTCCTGCAGCAAGGGCATCTTCCTCCTTGAGGTATTCTTCGTCTTCCTCCTCCTCTGTCACCTTTGATGCATGACGACCCCTATAGGTTCTGACTACATTAGCAACAAAGAAGGCACACCAGACAACAAACTACTCCCTCCGTCCCACAATATAAGAACGTTTTTTAAGCTATCATAACTCAAAAAATGTTCTTATATTATGGGAGGGAGGGAGTACATGGTACAGTAAGCAAGCAAATAACTGGATACTGTAGTTAGCAGTGACAATGCAAATTATGAAAAACGAGTCGCAAATACCATGCAAGGTAGTTTCCCCTCGGTTAAAGCTCAGCATGTGACTTTTAGTCAGGTAGCTTTAGTGCACAAAAAATACTAATAGCCATATGTAATCAACAAAAAACAGATAAATTTAGCATTATAAATTGATAAGCAATAATAATTTATAAACATTACATAAGTTTGATAATAAATTGATATGACATCCTGCCTCATTTTAACAGCCCATTCATTTGAAGTAATTCAAATATGCAGCTAAATTGGAACAAAAATAGTTTGTTGAGTAATTATGGTTATATGAATGCCTCTTATGAAATAGTGTAGCCCTTCAAGGTCAAGTGAAGGAGAAGAAGCATCCACCACTATCAGATCTCAAAAACGGATAACATGGTTTAGTTATACATGTAATAAAAATAATTTTCTTAGTACTGTAACAGATGATTACATATCAAGTTTTGTTAAAGGAAAATAGATGCGTTTATCTGATGAAAGAAACATATATTTACTTTCCGCGGTTCTTTTTCTCCGCAGATTGGCTTCCTTTCGCAAAATGAGCAAATATTTCAGTCTGCTGCAAGAGGTATTTCAGTCGCCCCTTTCCCTTCTTGTTCTGCTCAAACAAGACAACCATAAATCATTTGTATAATGAGACATTCATGTTATCAGGTTTATCTCAATGGTAGGACGACAAGGGTACATAACATACCATGTCAGCATCAATGGAAGCGTTTTGGCTATCCAGTATTTCCTGGATCTTCTGCTTCTTGAGCTTCTGCATTTCCCTGAGCTTGGCTCGTTCCCTCTTGCCAACCTCTGTCTTTCCAGTGGCGTCTTCAGACTGCATTTGAAGATGACAAGCAACTCAATGTCGAGTAACAGTAACACCAAAAAACAACTGCACCGCTGATGAATGTAAACTAGCAAGCATGCACTGCAAGTGTACAGAAGATTCAAGAATAATAGATATACAGAAGATGAACTAAAACACGCAGTACGCAAGACCTAATAATGTACCAATCGAGGCACATTTTACCCAGGGAAACCTGACCCGCGAACCAACGACTGCTAAATTCCTAGGGTTAGAACCCTAGATCACCCCTCAAATGCGCATAGGTGCATTAGCCCCATGGCCAGGTTTAGACCAATGGCCGGTATACTTCAAGGTAACTAAACGCACGGAGAACGCCAGAAAAATCCCCACGCACCTCGTCGGCATCTTCCTCGCCGCCCTCATCCGCGGCGGCGTCGTCCTCGGTTGATTCGGCCTCCTCCGCCCCGCCGGCGCCGTCTCCCCCGTCGTCGTCGTCGTCGTCATCGGCGCCGGCGCCCGTGGTAGCGGCGACGATCTCCTCCTCGTCCACCTCTTCCTCCTCCGCATCGTCGCCATCCCCCGCCGCCTGCTCCCCCTCGGGCTCCTGCTCTTCCTCGTCGTCCTCCTCCTCCTCGCCATCATCCGATCCCTCCTCCTCCTGCTGCTCCTCTTCGCCCTCCGCGTCGGCGGAGCTGGACAGCTCCTCGTCCTCCTCGTCCCCGTACTCCGCCGGCTTCCCCATCGGGGGAGGGAGGGCTAGGGTTTCGTGAGATCTCGGGGGGCGAGGGCGAGGGCGAGAGGGGGGAAGAGCGTTAGATTGGTGGCGGAATTGGAATTTGGGGAGGGAGGGGATTTATGGGGCGGGGGTTTGCCTCGCTTGACGCTTTGTGGGTGCGCGGGCGGATGTATGAAACAGAAGGGGAAAGAAACTGGGGGCAGTGGAGGACTGGAAGGGTGGGGGAGTTTCGCACGTCGGTCGTCGGTACCTGGAGAATTCAGCAATTGTTCTTGCTCGTCTCGGGAGTTTTAAATGGGCTTTAGGTTAGCATTTTGGGGTGTTGGGCCGATGCCCCCTAGGGTCGAACCAGTAAAAGAAGCCCATGATCCTAAAAAAAAAAGAAGCCCATGGCCGCATGGAGCGCAAAAAACATGCATTCAAGTATGAGGTGATGTGGGAGAATCATCAAGGGCTCCGGGATGTGATTTTTGAGGGTTGGGACAATGAAGTTCCTTGTGTCACTGTGGGCGATCTCCGTGCAAAACTAAAGAAACCTATCAAGGGGTTTAGGAAAGTGGAACACCGACACTTTTGGGAACGTCCGCAAGGAAATTAAAAGGCTGAAACAACCCTTGGAAGAACTCAGAGGCGACCCACTCCGGACAGAACCATCCCATGTCGAACTTAAAATAAATGAGCAGTTAATTGAGATGTATCACAGAGAGGAGATCATGTGGAGGCAAAGAGCTCGGCTAGAATAGCTAGCGGCGGGAGATAAGAACACAAATTTTTTTCCATCTTAGGGCTAGCATAACAAGGAAGAAGAATATGATTAAGGCCCTGCAGAATTCGCTTGGGGTGGTAGTCTCGGACCTAGCTGAACTGAAGGCAATGGCGACGGCCTTTTATGAGGGGTTGTATACCACGGAAGGAGTGGAAGATATGGATCAGGTGCTTCAACATGTTCCACAGAAGGTGACTGCGCAGATGAATGCTTCATTGTGCGCGCCCTACACAAGTGAGGAGGTAAGAACGACGTTATTTCAAATGTTTCCTACCAAGGCACCGGGTTCGGACGGTTTCCCTGCCCATTTTTACCAACGTCATTGGGACATTTATGGGGATGAGATTACAAACATCATTTTGAGGATAGTAAGGGGGAGGATAGTCCGGAGTGTATCAATGAGACAGTCTTGGTGCTCATCCCCAAGGTAACAAATCCGACGATTTTATCTCAATACAGACCTATCAGTTTATGTAACGTTCTATATAAGATTGTTTCTAAGGTGGTGGCAAACAGGTTGAAAGTAATCTTGCCTGATATTATATCAGAGGAGCAGTCTGCTTTTGTCCCAGGTAGCCTCAGAACGAACAACATCATAAGTGCATATTAGTGCCTTCACTTTATGAAGAGATCCAAATCAAAAAGCAACATATACTGTGCGCTCAAACTTGACATGATGAAAGTGTATGATAGGCTGGAGTAGGATTACCTCAAGGCCATAATGCTAAAGTTGGGTTTTGCTAGACAGTGGGTTGATGTGGTAATGAGTATGGTTTCATCAGTGTCTTTTTCGGTTCTTTTCAATGGAGAAGGGTTATACAGCTTTATACCCTCCAGAGGAATCAGACAGGGAGATCCAATCTCCCCTTACTTATTCTTCGTAGCAGTAGAGGGCCTTTCGTGCCTCCTGAAATCCAGCCCTCAGTCATCGGTTGAAGGTATTAAGGTGGCCCCAACGGCACCCACCATTAATCATCTTTTATTTGCAGATGATAGCATGTTGCTTTTCAAGGCTAATGTTGAGGGAGCAGATGCAGTGTCAAACCTACTGAACATTTATTCCAGAGCCTCGGGACAAAGAGTTAATCATGACAAATCATCAATCTTTTTTAGTAGAGGATGTCCAAATGCAGCCAGGGAGGAGATCAAGGGTATCCTCCATGTTCACAATGAATCATTCAGTGAACGCTATTTGGGAATGCCTACGGATGTTGGCCACTCCAAGAATGAGACATTCAAGTATTTGAGAGATCGGGTGTGGGAGAAGATAAAAGGATGGATGGAAAAAATCTTGTCAGCAGCGGGCAAAGAGGTTTTAATTAAGTCAGTCGCTCAGGCTATTCCAGTGTTCTCCATGTCGTGTTTCAGATTACCTCGGGGTTTGTGTGACAACATTACATCGATTATAAGGCAGTTCTGGTGGGGTTCAAAACAGGGCAAGAGGAAGCCGAACTGGGTGGCATGGGATACCATGACCAAACCCAAGCACTTGTGTGGTCTCGGTTTCAGAGACCTTGAGATTTTTAACTTAGCACTATTGGCAAGACAAGCATGGCGAGTCATGACTGATCAAGCTTCATTGAGTGCTCGTTTGTTGAAAGCAGTTTACTTCCCGGACTGCGACTTACTTGAGGCAGAACTAGGGACCCATCCATCTCAGATTTGGCGAGTTATTCTTGATGGGCGAGATATTCTGGCACAGGAAGTGATTAGAAGGATTGGAGACGGTAAAAGCACATGAATTTGGACACATAATTGGATTCCAAGAGACAATTTCAAGCGGCCCATCTCATCTCTAGTTCCAAACCCATCGACTATGGTAGAGGAGCTTATTGATGAAACGACAACAACATGGAAAGAAGACCTTGTTCGGTCAGTTTTTACTCACTTTGATGCTGAAGAAATTCTGGAGATTCCAATTTGCACACGTACAGTCACTGATTTGTGGGCATGGCATGAGGAGAGCCGAGGTAGATTCACTGTACGGTCAACGTATAGGGTGATTTTACGGACCAAACTTGGTAGGGAGCGTTGGATATCTGAAGAAACGGAAACATCCATGGGTCAGAGCGAGAGCAACCAATGGAGTTCGATTTGGCACATTCAGGTGCCATTAAAACTTTGGATGTTTGTCTGGAGATTTGCAAGGCAATCAATTCCGTGCGGGGTATTATTGAATCATCGAAACATGTCCACAACAGAAACATGCAGACTGTGTGGCGCTCGGGACACCTGGAGACATGCTCTCTTAACTTGCCCTATGTCACGCAGTGTATGGGCGTTGGCTCCTGATGATTTGGTTGAGAGTATGTGTGTGCACACACATGACAGTGCCAAAGACTGGATCTTTGCTTTGCATGAAATGATGAAATCGAACGATTTTGTAAAGACGGTTCTAACCCTGTGGGCTATATGGAGTGCGAGGAGGAAGGCAATACACGAAGAATTTTTTCAGTCACCACATGCAACCCACGGTTTCATCGCATCGTTTTTAACAGAGCTACAGGTCGTTAATTCAAAGGGCCCTAAGCGGCAGGGTACTGTTGGACAGCCAAGGGTTTCAACTTGGATCGCTCCGGTAAATGGCAGTGTGAAGATGAACGTGGATGCCACGGTTGCTAGGTCTAGATGCGGTGCAATTGCAGCCATATGCAGAGATCAGACATGAGCATTTTTGGGTGCTTCGGGTCTAGTCTTCGGGAATATTTCGGACCCCCCAACACTTGAAGCACTTGCCATCAGGGAAGCGATGGCTTTAGCTGATGATCTTTATGTTCAGAGAATTCAGATAGCGTCAGATTGCAAGGTAGTGGTGGAAGATATCCAGAAGAGAAACTTGCCAAGCTACGGTGCTATAGTTCAAGAGATTTTAGATCATTCCCTTTCTTTCAATTTTTGTAACATAGTTCATGAACGTAGGAGCTCTAATTTTGAAGCTCACAATTTGGCCAAGCATGTTCGTATGCTCGGTGATGGCCGCCATGTTTGGTTAGGCCATCCCGGAAACCTTCCTTCCGTCCCAATGAATGTGGTGACGGCATAATAAAGCTTCGTTGAATTGTCTCAAAAGAAAAGTAAAACCATAGGCGTGTCTAAAAATAATAATCAAAACTATGAAATCATGATAGTGATAGGCATCGGTCGGTCGGACAGATTTCGACTGGTCGCACCGCGCACATACGATCAGCTTTATTATAGCCTCACGACCTTTCTTCCCAACTGCTTCGTTAAAATATGTTAAAATTTTCTGAAAGGATCGATATGGTTGACTAGAGGGGGGGGGGTGAATAGGCAACTAACAATTTTTAGCTTTTCTTAACCACTTTAAATTAAGCGTCAAAGTAAGTTGTCTAGATATGCTACTAAGATGACAACTAATAGAAAGTAGAGATAACAACTTCACAAGCAAGCTATAGGAGATAAACAAGTAATGCTTGCACAAGTAAAGGTAAGAAATAACCACAAGAGGAACCGGTGGAGACGAGGATGTGTTGCCGAAGTTCCTTCCCTTTGAGGGGAAGTACGTCTCCGTTGGAGCGATGTGGAGGCACAATGCTCCCCAAGAAGCCACTAGGGCCACCGTATTCTCCTCACGCCCTCACACGATGCAAGGTGCCGTGATTCCACTAGTGGTGCCCTTGAAGGCGGCAACCGAACCTTTACAAACAAGGTTGGGGCTATCTCCACAACTAAATTGGAGGCTCCCAACGAAACCACGAAGCTTCACCATAATGGAACATGGCTTCGAGGTGACCTCAACCGTCTAGGGTGCTCATAAGAAGAACCAACAAATTTAGCAAACACATGACCATCACTAGCACGACATAAAACATATGAAGGATTAAAGTCGCCGGCCATGTTTGATGGTATGGTGGAGTTTTTCTTGACACCACCACTTTTCACCGTTTTCTTCTTCTTTGATGTGCCCTCTCCTTCTTTCACAAAAGTTTGTCGGAGAGGGGGTGGTTGCTTGGTCTTGTCATTCTTCTTCTTCTTGGGCTTAGGAACAAACCCAATTCCTTCCTTTGCCACAACCTCCTTTTGATTGCTCAAAAGGTTGTTGAGGTTCTTCTCACCTTGTATACATGTCACAAGGCCTTTCTCAAGTTGCTTCTTCAACTCGGCATTTTCTTCAACAAGATGCACATGCTCGCAACATGGGTTAGTAGCATTTGCATTATCAATTAATACCATGCGAGGAAAGATAGCCTTTTCCTTGGTTAGCGAAACTTGGAGTTGATCATGAGACTCCTTGAGAGTAGCATGCATACCTTTCAAGGCCTTGTGAGCCTTGTCGAGTATGACAAACTCTTCTTTGAGTTTAGCATGGTCAACCTCAAGTTTTGCCTTCTCGGAATTAAGCACACGAGAGACAACTAAAGCATGATCATGATCTTTCTTTAATTTAGCATGATCATCGTTGTGTGACTCCTCAAGAGCCAAACGAAGACCACGCTCTTCCTCTAGGGCGTTAGAGAGATCCGATATCTCATCGGCATAGTCTCGACTATGTCCTTCCATTTTAGTAATGGTTTCCTCGTGAGCCTCGATCATGTCATTGGCCTCACCGAGTTGTTCCAAGAGAGCAACAAAATGCTTCTTGGGTTTGCCCTTGAGATTTTTCATGAACAACTCAAATTCATTCTCTCCCTCCTTAGTACCCTCACTCTCATCAATACAATTAGTCAATGAAGGATTAGAAGTGATAGTAGTATTGATGTTTGGGGTTACCTTGTTGGTGGCCTTGGCCATGAGACACTTGGCGGCGATGTTCTCATTTGGTGAGTCGAAGAGAGATGAGTGTGGAGTAGTAGCAATAGCAATTGTGGCCATGGTGACCATCTCATCATCTTCATCATTATCATCATCCTCAACATATTCTTCTTGGGCCACCAACCCTTTAGGAGGAGTCTTCTTGTTGAAGTTGTTCTTGTTGGGATAGGACTTTGACTTGTCCTTCCGGATAAGCTTGCCTCCAAAGTCTTCTCTTTTCTCATATGGGCAATCCGTAACGAAGTGGCTTACATTTCCACAGTTGAAGCATGTCCTCACTCGTTGCTTGCCCTTGTTCCCACTTGAGTTGTTCCTGTTGAAGTTGGGACTTGTGTTCTTCTTGTTGCCCCAGAATTGCCTTGAAGCAAGAGCCATGTGCTCATGATAGGCATATTTGGTGTCCTCGGGGCTACACTCATCATCATCCTCCACCTCCTCTTCTTCCACACAAGCCTTGGCCTTCAGGGCAAGATTAGGCTTCTTCGATCGTTGAGCCCTTAAGACCGCATTATCGGCGGTCATATCCAAGATCCTCATGGCAACAAACTCATCCAACACTTCATTTGAGGACAAGTGGTGGAAGTCCGGTCTCTGACGAATGACAGAGGACATGGCCTTATGATAGGGCATCATGGCCTTGAGGAACTTGCGCTTGATCCAATTGTCATCCGTGTCCTTACTGCCATGATCTCGAAGAGATACCGCAAGGGTAGTTAATCTCCGATAAAGTTCACGAGGATCTTCTTCTTCGATCATAGCAAACTCATCGGCTTCATCTTGCACAACTTCATAGTTGGAGCGTTGAATGCTAGTGCTTCCCTTGTACATCGTGCCAACATGCTCCCAAGCTTCCTTGGCCACAGTGAAGGGTCGAAGATGTGCAATGTCTTCAGGAGGGATAGCATCTTGAAGAATGCAAAGAGCGGACTCGTTGAATTGATGATCCGCAGTTTCTCTTGGAGTCATGTTGTCGGGATCACGCGGATAAAAACCTTGCTCAATGATTCTCCAAAGATTAGTAGAACAATGATTTATATGACGTTTGAAACGAAACACCCAAGTAGCAAAATCATAATTTTTGATAAACTTGGGAGGAGGCCCAACGGAATTTAAATGCGGTGTGGGAACGGGTCCTCCATAGTGTGTAGGAGGAGCGGAGTGGGCAAAGATCCCACTCCCATTCTTAGTAACAGGGGCTTGTTCACTACTAGCTTCTCCCTTGTCGGGATTAGCCTCCGACACGTTGGTAGCAGGACAAACCACTTCCAACGGTGCTGTGGATAATTTAAGCCCCTCAAGCAAATCTTTAAACATGCCTTTGACCTCGGTCGCTAGTGACTCTTTCAATGTGGTCAAGGCCACATTGAACTCCTCACGAGAGACCGAGGCTCCCCCATCGGACGTAGGCAAGGACGGAGTTCCACCAGAATGATCCTCTGTCTCGACTACGTTGTCACCCATACTCTTTGGACGGTAAAGTCCTTAAAAAGAGACGAGGCTCTGATACCAATTGAAAGGATCGATATGGTTGACTAGAGGGGGGGTGAATAGGCAACTAACAGTTTTTAGCTTTTCTTAACCACTTTAAATTAAGCGTCAAAGTAAGTTGTCTAGATATGCTACTAAGATGACAACTAATAGAAAGTAGAGATAACAACTTCACAAGCAAGCTATAGGAGATAAACAAGTAATGCTTGCACAAGTAAAGGTAAGAAATAACCACAAGAGGAACTGGTGGAGATGAGGATGTGTTGTCGGAGTTCCTTCCCTTTGAGAGGAAGTACGTCTCCGTTGGAGCGGTGTGGAGGCACAATGCTCCCCAAGAAGCCACTAGGGCCACCGTATTCTCCTCACGCCCTCACACGATGCAAGGTGCCGTGATTCCACTAGTGGTGCCCTTGAAGGCGGCAACCGAACCTTTACAAACAAGGTTGGGGCTATCTCCACAACTAAATTGGAGGCTCCCAACGAAACCACGAAGCTTCACCACAATGGAATATGACTTCGAGGTGACCTCAACCGTCTAGGGTGCTCAAACACCCAAGAGTAACAAGATCCGCTGGGGATTAGTGGGGGGAATCAAATATCTCTTGGTGGAAGTGTAGATCGATGCCTTCTCAAGCAATCCCGAGCAAATCAACAAGTTTGATTGGCTAGGGAGAGAGATCGGGCAAAAATGGAGCTTTGGAGCAACAATGGAGTATGTGGGGGAAGAGGTAAGTCTTCTTGGGGAAGAAGACCCCCTATATATAGTGGGAGAGCAAATCCAATCGTTATCCACGTTTCTGCCTGCACAGAGCGGTACTATCGCACGTAAGTTGCGGTACTACCGCTTGGTGAGCGGTACTACCGCTCTGGGCGCGGTACTACCGGTGTAGCAGCACTAGCCAGATTGCACTCTGACACGAAGGTATACGGGCGGTAGTACTGCCTGAGCGGTACTACCGCTCGCCCTTGCGGTACTACCGCAAGGCAGAGACAAGCAGGCCGAGGACACGCACGGATGAAATAAATTACATCCGTAGCTACATCCGCAGAAATACGGTAGTAGCAAAACACGACACGGTACTACCGCTTGGAGCAAGCGGTACTACCGCGTAGGATGCGGAAGTAAAAAATTACTTCCGCACCTACTTCCGCACTTGGTGCAGTGCCGGGCCAGATACACGGTACTACCGTTCTGGAGCCGCGGTACTACCGCTGGTGCGGTACTACCGTGTCTGCAGGCGGTACTACCGTGTGGCTGTGCGGTACTACCGCTTGCCAGATAGGTGTACTAGTAAGAAGCCATGGTTTGCATATACGATAAGAAACGGTTGGAGCTCCAGAGAAGCAAGGGAAAGGTGGTGTGAGAGTAAGATGTGAACGTGTTGATTCCACCCAAACCTTTTCGAAACAGACCCCCTCTTAATAGTACAGCTTTCCTATTACTCAAAGCCACCGACAGGGAGCAAAAAGGAAACACCGTCTTCCATCGAATCCGAGGGGCAAGCAATCGTCTTGTGCCTAGGTGAGATATACCTGCAGGAGCTTAGAGCACATGATTAGTCCACAAAAGCATTGCCATCAATCACCAAAGCTACTTAGGAGAAATATGCCCTTACAATTTCCATCGCGTGCAGCCCCGTGATCCTCCTAGATGCTAGCCAGCTCACCGGTAATCCTCGCCCCGATTGCCTCGTCATCAGTCACCACCCTTGTCGCCAGTGGTCGCCGTCACAACACCCGTCCTCGCCGGTTCCAGCATGATGCCATCGCCCTCGTAGCAAAACATCGCCATCTTGTAGCATGCCCGACGCATCTGTTGTTGCAACACGTAGCCAGCGCCGATGTCGTAGCATGTTCGTTGCAGCATAGCACCACTGTGCCGCCAGCCACAGCTCCCACCGTTCGGGCGCCTATTGAAGCTTTTTCCCATGTGGTTGAAGCTTTTTCCTCAAGCCTATTGCAGCTTTTTCCACATGTTGAAGATTATTTTTCCTTGTGTCGGTTGAAGCTTTTCCCAACGCCGATTGAAGCTTTTTTCCATAGTTGAAGATTTTTCCACGAGGGTCCAGCATTTGTGGCGTATGGTTGCAGTAATGGTTCCTATCTGTCTCAACATTGGTGTTGCACGCATCTCCCCGCTTCCTCTGGTCCAAGCATCGCAACTTGATGGTTCCAGCACCGCGTCTTGCCGGTTCTAGCAAATTTCACTGTGGTTGTAGCAACACCGTCAACCCGGTTCCAGCAATTATCGTCGGCATTGGGTGCTCATCTTCTCTAGCACCGACAGGTTTTACGTCGACTTTGGCATCTACATCCCGATAGGGCGTGTTCTGTGGTGATTGCTTCGAAAAGGAGATGAAACGAGTTGCGGAGAGTGATGGGAGCAACGGCGCAACGTGAGATGGAAGAAAGAAATGAGAGATACGGAGAGATGTGTGGCCGGGATAAGGAAACGATCAGGTAGGAAAAAATGTGTGCGGTTGATCAGGCAGTGTGGGGGTGATTTTGCTCTCTAAGAGAGCACGGGCGCTTGGCTCGTGACGTGACCAATCGAAGCTTCTGTCGACCAGACGCAATCATTTGCCAATCACAGTTGCCTAAAAAATGTACGAAATCAAGGGACCCTTTAAAAGGTCGCTCTCACTTACCCACACGATAAGAAGTGGCGGACTGGGTATGCGAGACTCACTTCCTTGTGTTATTTGTTCAACCCGTGCTAGTAGGAGTCGTTGGATTTCCCTGAAGAGTAAGGGTGATGTACCACTGCAGTAGAAAGTATTTTCCTCAGTTAAGAACCAATGTTTAATCGAACCAATAGGAGCCAACAAGATAACAGAATAAGCAGCGCATGCACAAAACAAGGTAAAATCTTGCACCCAACTTGGCAAGGGGTTGTTAATCCCCCCATCTTGCTAGTTACAAGATTAAAAGCAAATTGTGGGTGGATAAATTATATAGTGGAACGGCAAAATAATGTAAGTGAATAAAAGAGCAACTGTGTAAAAACAAGTATTGATAGAGAATGGGCTCGGGGTCATAGGTTCACTAATGACATCTCTCGAAAGCAGGTAATGGCATGGTAGACAAATTACTTTTGGGCAATCAATAGAAAAGCAACATTCATAATTATGATCATTCATGGCATAATCTTGTATATGCATTACATTTGTGATAAGTTTATTGCTATCCAACTGCATCCACTACTATTACTCGACCCCAAAACTGCTACCCATCATGCATCTCAAGGTATGAAGTTTAATGAAAAACATAACAATGCAATAAGTAACATGACATAATGTATACACGAATCTAGCAATAAGATTAAACCTCATCGTTGCACCCTTAGAAGCGTCAATAGAAATATGTGTGATGTCCCTTTCCATCACGGGGATATAGAACACCGCAATGAACCTACTACTATGCACCACTCCCTCTGAAGAATTACCCATCTATCCTGGCTAGAGAAGACAAATAAATCGGTAGGCATACATAGCTACTCAACTACACATCAAATAAACTTCAAAAGATTTAAATATATTTAATGAACAATTTCACAATTCATAGGATCCCAACAAACACACCATTTGGATTTCATCGGATTGATCTTGGAGGAGAATGATACGTCTCCAACGTATCTATAATTTTTTATTGTTCCATGCTATTATTTATGATGTTTTGGATGTTTAATGGGCTTTGTTATACACTTTTATACTCCCTCCATTCGGAATTACTTGTCTCGGAAATGGATGTATCTAGAACTAAAATACATTTAGATACATCCATTTCTGCGACAAGTAATTCCGAACGGATGGAGTATTATTTTTGGGACTAACCTACTAACCCAAAGGCCCAGTCCAGATTGCTGTTTTTTTTGCCTATTTTAGGGTTTTACAAAAAAGGAATATCAAACGGAGTCCAAACGGAATAAAACTCCCGGAGAGATATTTTTGGAGCAAAATACGCACGTGAGACTTGAGAACCACGGAGTAGGGCTAACATGGAGTCCACGAGGGTGGGGGGCACGCCCCTTGCCTCGTGGGCCCCATGTCTGGCCCCCGGTGCCCTCCTTCCTCCTATATATACCTACGTATCCCGAAACCATCAGAAACAGAGAGAAAACCCTAGTTCCACCGCCACAACCTTCTGTACCCGTGAGATCCCATCTTGGGGCCTGTTCCAGAGCTTCGCCAGAGGGGGGATCTACCACGGAGTGCTTCTACATCATCATCATCGCCTCACCATGAGTTGTGAGTAGTTTACCACGGACCTTCGGGTCCATAGTTAGTACCTAGATGGCTTCTTATCTCTCTTTGGATCTCAATACCAAGTTCTCCTCGGTCTTCGAGGAGATCTATTCGATGTAATCTCTTTTTGCGATGTGTTTGTCGAGATCCGATGAATTGTGGGTTTGTGATCAAGATTATCTATGAGAAATATTTGGTTCTTTTCTGAACTGTTTTATGTATGATTATAATATCCTTGCAAGTCTCTTCGAATTATTGGTTTGGTTTGGCCTACTAGATCTATAGTTCTTGCAATGGGAGAAGTGCTTGGCTTTGGGTTCAATCTTGCGGTGTCCTTTCCCAGTGACAGTAGGGGCAGCAAGGCACGTATTGTATTGTTTCCATCGAGGATAAAAAGATGGGGTTTATATCATGTTATTTGATTTTATCCCTCTACATCATGTCATCTTGCTTAAGGCGTTACTCTGTTCTTATGAACTTAATACTCTAGATGCATGCTGGATAGCGGTCGATGTGTGGAGTAATAGTAATAGATGCAGAATCGTTTCGGTTTACTGGTCTCGGACGTGATGCCTATATATAATGATCATGCCTAGATAGTCTCATAATTATTCGCTTTTCTATCAATTGCTCGATAGTAATTCGTTCACCCACCATAGAATTATGCTATCAAGAGAGAAGCCACTAGAGAAACCTATGGCCCCCAGGTCTATTCTCAACATATCAATCTACAATCTACTTTACTTTTCTGTTTTTACTTTCTGTTCTTATATCCAAAATACCAAAAATATCAAACTATCATCTCTATCGGATCTCACTTTCGTAAGTGACCGTTAAGGGATTGACAACCCCTTATCGCGTTGGCTGCGAAGGTCTTATTTTTGTGTGTAGGTGCGAGAGACTGGCGCGTGGTCTCCTACTGGATTGATACCTTGGTTCTCAAAAACCGAGGGAAATACTTACGCTACTATGCTGCATCACCCTTTCCTCTTCGAAGGAATACAACGCAAGCTCGAGAAGTAGCAAGAAGAATTTCTGGCGCCGTTGCCAGGGAGGCTTACGCATAAGTCATATACCAAGTACCTATCACAAACCCTTATCCTTCGCATTACATTTATTTGCCTCTCGTTTTCCTCTCCCCCACTTCACCCTTGCCGTTTTATTTTCCCTTCTTTTTGCCGTGTGTTTATCGTTCGCTTGCTTCTTATTTGCTTGTGTGTTGGATTGCTTGCTTGTCATCATGTCTAGCACACCCATCATTATCAATACTCCCGAGAGTGAGGTTCTTAATTTTAAACAAAGGGAGGAAGAAAACTTAAAAGATGTCTGGTATAGAATTTGCAATGCTCAAAATAGATCTACTTGGAAGCTTTCCACTTCCGTGCTTCTTCGCAATTTTTATGTTGTCATAACTCCGTGGAAAAGATATATTTTAGATACCATTACTGGACGGAATTTCTTGGGTAGCCATACTTTCGATTCTTATAATGCTATGACCGAATTATTTGTCTCACCACCTCTTATGGTTAATGGGACCGTTTTAACTCTGGAACATGTTATGCAAATACTTGAAATCATTGAAAACAAAGCTACTATGGTAGAGTTGGTAGAGAATTTGGATAGAAAGATCCACAATGAAATTACCCAATATGGTTCCAAGGTAGGAGTTATTCTGAGTTTTTTTAAGAAAAGGAACCCATAGTTAAAGAAAATTTAGATCAAGATTCTACTAGAATCGATAAACTTGAGGATATTATTACTACTATGGGTTATGCTCTTTCTGCTATGAAAACTACTTCAAATCCTTCTAGCACTAAATTGTCTAAGTTCATGTATGTTCCTAAAAACAAGGGTGAACCATCTAGTAAGGGAATCGCGGATCTTAAATCTATAAGTGTTCATCCTAATTTTCTTACTTTTGCAAGAGAACCTTTTGACACGAATGAATTTCTTGATTTTTTGCCCAAAAGTTTGATTATCAGTAGGAATAAAGAAGTTCCTAAGAATCACAAGTGCTTAATTAAAGAATTGCCTTCCAACGATGGCAATACGTAGATATATCCTTGTATCGTGCCTAGCTAGGGGCGTAAAACGATAGCGCTTGTTGGGAGGCAACCCAATTTTATATTTTTTGTGTTTTCTTCTGTTTAGGAATAAATATTGCATCTAGCTTCCATTTAGATGTGGTTTTGTGTTTTTTTTAGTGTTTGTGCCCAGTAGAACCTTTGGGAAGACTTGTGTGAAGTTTATGTGATCTTGCTGTGAAGAACAGAATTGTTAGCGCTCGCTAGAATGGTCACTAGATTTTACTGGAGCGTGCTATTTAGTTGATTCTTTTTGCAGATGATTAATAGACAAATTCCTCACGTTTACCAATTTAGTTTGAATTTTTGGAGTTACAGAAGTATGCGAAAACTGCAGATTACTACAGACTGTTCTGTTTTTGCCAGATTCTGTTTTTCGTGTGTTGTTTGCTTATTTCAATGCATCTATGAGTAGTATTGGGAAGTATGAATATAGAGAAGTTGGAATACAGTAGGTTTAACACCAATATAAACATATAATGAATTCATTGCAGTACCTTTGAGTGGTGGTTTGCTTTCTTATACTAACGGAGCTCACGAGATTTTTGTCTAAGTTTTGTGTTGTGAAGTTTTCAAGTTTCGAGTATTGCTTTGATGGACTACGGAACAAAGAGTGGCAAGAGCCTAAGCTTGGGGATGCCCATGGCACCCCAAGGTAAAATTCAAGGACAACCAAAAGCCTAAGCTTGGGGATGCCCCGAGAAGGCATCCCCTCTTTCGTCTTCATCCATCGGTAACTATACTCGGAGCTATATTTTTATTCACCACATGAGATGTGTTTTACTTGGAGCGTCTTGTATAATTTGAGTCTTTGCTTGTTAGTTTGCCACAATCATCCTTGCTGGACACACCTATTTGAGAGAGTTAAATATGGCCTAGGAATTGATAGAACACTCTATGTGCTTCACTTATATCTTCTGAGTTGAATAGTTTTTGCTCTAGTGCTTCACTTATATCTTTTGGAGCACGGTGGTAATTTTATTTTGAAGAAATTGTTGATCTCTCATGCTTCACTTATATCCTTTTGTGAGTATATTAAAACAACATGGTAATGTGCTTAGGCTATAAAACTAGTCTTCACATGATAGACATCCAATATCAATGTAGTAAAAACTTTCACACTAAGTGCATTGAATATGATGAGAAGTAGGATGCTTGATAATTGTTTTGAGATATGAGGATAGTGATATTAGAGTCATGCTAGTGGAGTTATTATGAAATTGATAAATGCTTGTGTTATGGTTAGTGATTCCCGTAGCATGCACGTATGGTGAACCGCTATGTGACGAAGTTAGAGCATGAGGTATTTGTAAAGTGTCAACCTTTGTGTGGAGGTCGGGGGCGTGCGATGGTTAACTCCTACCAACCTCCCCCCTAGGAGCATGCGTTGATTGCTTTGTTTTGATGACTCGTAGATTTTTGCAATAAGTATATGAGTTCTTTATGACTAATGTTGAGTCCATGGATTATACACACTCTCACCCTTCCACCATTACTAGCCTCTCTTGTAGCGCGCAACTTTCGCCGGTACCATACACCCACTATATATCCTTCCTCAAAACAGCCACCATATATATTCCTCAAAACATCCACCATTCCTACCTATCATGGCATTTCCATAGCCATTCCGAGATATATTGCCATGCAACTTTCCACCGTTCCGTTCATATGACATGCTTCATATTGTCATATTGCCATGCATGATCATGTAGTTGACATCGTATTTGTGGCAAAGCCACCATGCATAATTTTTCATACATGTCACTCTTGATTCATTGCACATCCCAGTACACCGCCAGAGGCATTCATATAGAGTCATACTTTGTTCTAGTATCGAGTTGTAATGAAAGTGTGATGATCATCATTATTAGAGCATTGTCCCATGTGAGGAAAGGCTAAATCAATAAAGCCCCTCCAAAAAAAAGAAAAAAGAAAAAAGAAAAAGAAAGGCCAAAAAAGGCCCAAAAAAAGGAAAAAAGGGACAATTGCTACTATCTTTTTCCACACTTGTGCTTCAAAGTAGCACCATGTTCTTCATGATAGAGAGTCTCATGTTTAGTCACTTTCATATACTAGTGGGAATTTTCATTATAGAACTTGGCTTGTATATTCCAACGATGGGCTTCCTCAAATGCCCTTGGTCTTCATGAGCAAGCAAGTAAGTTGGATGCACACCCACTAGTTTCTTTTGTTGAGCTTTCATACATTTTTAGCTCTAGTGCATCCGTTGCATGGCAATCCCTACTCACTCACATTGATATCTACTGATGGGCATCTCCATAGCCCGTTGATACACCGAGTCGACATGAGACTATCTCCCTCCTTTTTGTATTCTCCACAACCACCTCTCTATTCCACCCATAGTGCTATGTCCATGGCTCACGCTCATGTATTGCATGAAAGTTGAAAGGTTTGAAAGAATAGAGTATGAAAACAAGTGCTTGGCTGAAATCGGGGTTGTGCATGATATGAATATTTTGTGTGATGAAGAGGGAGCATAGCCAGACTATGTGATTTTGTAGGGATAACTTTCTTTAGCCATAGTATTTTGAGAAGACATGAATTCTTTGTTAGTATGCTTGAAGTATTATTATTTCTTATGTCAATATAGACTTTTGTCTTGAATCTTTCAGATCTGAACATTCATGCCACAGTTAATAGTATTACATTGAAAAAACTATGTTGGTTAGCATTCCACATCAAAAATTCTGTTTTTATCATTTACCTACTCGAGGACGAGCAGGAATTAAGCTTGGGGATGCTTGATACATCTCCAACATATCTATAATTTTTTATTGTTCCATGCTATTATTTATGATGTTTTGGGTGTTTAATGGGCTTTGTCATACACTTTTATATTATTTTTGGGACTAACCTACTAACCCAAAGGCCCAGTCCAGATTGCTGTTTTTTGCCTGTTTTAGGGTTTTACAGAAAAGGAATATCAAATGGAGTCCAAACGGAATGAAACCTTCGGGAGAGATATTTTTGGAGAAAATCACGCACGGGAGACTTGAGAACTAGGGAGTAGGGCACACGTGGCACCCACGAGGGTGGGGGCCCCCTATAGGGCGCGCCCCTGCCTCGTGGGCCCCATGTTTGGCCTCCGGTGCCCTCCTTCCTCCTATATATACCTACGTACCCCGAAACCATCAGAAGAGGAGAGAAAACCCTAGTTCCACCGCCGTAACCTTCTGTTCCTGTGAGATCCCATCTTGGGGCCTGTTCCGGAGCTCCGCCGAAGGGGGGGGGGATCTACCACGGAGTGCTTCTACATCATCATCATCGCCTCACCATGAGTTGTGAGTAGTTTACCATAGACCTTTGGGTCCATAGCTAGTATCTAGATGGCTTCTTCTCTCTCTTTGTATCTCAATACAAAGTTCTCCTCGGTCTTCGAGGAGATCTATTTGATGTAATCTCTTTTTGCGGTGTGTTTGTCGAGATCTGATGAATTGTGTGTTTATGATCAAGATTATCTATGAGAAATATTTGGTTCCTTTCTGAACTCTTTATGTATGATTATAATATCCTTGCAAGTCTCTTCGAATTATTGGTTTGGTTTGACCTACTAGATCTATATTTCTTGCAATGGGACAAGTGCTTGGCTTTGGGTTCAATCTTACAGTGTCCTTTCCCAGTGACAGTAGGGGCAGCAAGGCACGTATTGTATTGTTGCCATCGAGGAAAAAAGATGGGGTTTATATCACTAAGTTTGAGTTTATCCCTCTACATCATGCCATCTTGCTTAAGGCGTTACTCTGTTCTTATGAACTCAATACACTAGATGCATGTTGGATAGCGGTCGATGTGTGGAGTAATAGTAGTAGATGCAGAATCGTTTTGGTCTACTTGTCTCGGACGTGATGCCTATATATAATGATCATGCCTAGATAGTCTCATACTTATTCTATTTTCTATCAATTGCTCCACAGTAATTTGTTTACCCACCGTAGAATATCGCTATCATGAGAGAAGCCACTAGAGAACACTATGGCCCCCGGGTCTATTCTCAACATATCAATCTACAATCTACTTTACTTTTACGCTTTTACTTTTTGTTCTTATAATAAAAAATACCAAAAATATCAAACTATCATCTCTATCAGATCTCAATTTCGTAAGTGACCGTAAAGGGATTGACAACCCCTTATCGCGTTGGCTACGAAGTTCTTATTTGTTTGTGCAGGTGCGAGGGGCTCGCGCGTGGTCTCCTACTGGATTGATACCTTGGTTCTCAAAAAATGAGGGAAATTGTAATGCCCAGGATGGAGCTAAATCTCCTACGTGTCGAGGCACGACTTAGAGACTTAACCCCATGCTGGAATGATCGCAAGTCTGGTATCTTTACACAACTCATGTAAAAGAGGGGATTGTAAACATAAATAGTTGGCTTACACTCGCCACGTCACACAATTACAATACATGTCTCAAACATCATACATTAAGAATATCACAACCCTCTAAGGGCAAAATCCAAATGTCAAGATACCAAACTTAAATAACATCCACAGGTCGGATCGAATCCTAGTAGAAGTCTCCACTACTGATCATCCGGATAACGTACATAGTATCGACTACGCTCCTCGTCGTACTCCCAGTCTAGCTCGGTGCCATCACCTAGATAGCTCACAACTGGACCTGCATCTGGTGTGGTGAAGTAACTGTGAGCCACAGAGGACTCAGCAATCCCGTTCCCGGGTAACAAGACTATTTAAGCCTTGGGAGAGGATAAGGCTGAAGAAAAGAATAAGTGTCTGCAGCAGCAACTAGCAACTAGCTTACGTGAGTGAGAGCGAGAAGAGAAAGCCTCGGACGAGAAGTGATCACGAAGTGATCCTAACTACAAGCTCCACAAACATAACCCCTCCGTGTTCAACTCCCGAATCCCTATTCGGAAATTGACGGTCACGGAACACACGCTGGTAGTGTATTAGTAACATTGTGTCAAGTTATCTACAACCGGATATTAACAAGCTCCCATCTGCCACATAACCGTGGGCACGGCTTTCGAAAGTTCATAACCCTGCAGGGGTGTTCCAACTTGACCCATTACAAGCCCACGATCCGCGGAGTCGCAACTCCAAAGTGGGAAGACCCGAGTATTCTCGGAATCCCGTGCTCAAGATATACCGAACTAAGGTAAGGCTAATCCAGCAAATCCTCCCGGCGTGTCGACACCCTGATAGTAGCCGCGCGTATCTAAGTCTCAGGACACGACCGGATGAGTCATCCTACAGGTGTATGCCAGATACCTCGGGTTGCCCCAAGGCGGCCCCGCAGTCTGCTCGTTTCGGACCAACACTCATGTGGAGCACTGGCCCGGGGTTGTTGATTAAGAAAGAGGATTAATTACTCCCTATGCAAGTTTAGTTTGTTATTAGGCGAATAGTACCAATGTTGGGACTTGCTGGAAAAGACTTAGCACTTAGCGGTTTATCGAGGGGGTCCCATACACCCCAACCGTGTTAGGAACGCATAATCAAGGAACATAACACCGGTTTATACGGTTCCTAACGGCATGAGTGGAACAAATCACCAAGCAAAAGGCTTAGCCTTCCACCCTTGCCAATATATAGATGATTTCATTTAAGCAATTATATAGTGTGATATAACCCAACAAAACTTCAACATGAAGCAAGCATCTTCGATCTTCACCTGCAACTAGCAATGCTATAAGAAGGGCTGAGCGAAGCGTACTTAGCCAAGCAATGGTTTGCGTAGGTAGGGTGGTTAAACATGGCAATGGTTACAAGTAGGAGGCTGATAGGAAGAGCATGGGCATCGAGGCAAAACTATAGATCGTGACTTCTAGCAATAGGCAAAAAATAGTAGTGGTATCCGGGTTCGGTCATCTTGCCTGAAGTGTAGTCGTTCGGATCGTAAGAAGGGTCCTCGTGCTCAACCTCGTTGGTAACCTCGTGCTCGCACTCGTACTCGGTCTCAGCTTCCGGCTCTAAACAATACAATCACACAAGGCACAAATCAACAAGATGCAATGCGCACTCGAAAATGATGGATGCATGATGGATGCACTAAGGATGCACATGGAGCACGGAAAATAGCACTCAAGCAAAACACCTCAAAACATGATAACGATAAGATATTATTAATCTACACAGAAAAACAATCAAGTTTCATATAAGACTCGCTGAAATCGGAGCTACGGGCTAAAAGTTATGCCCGAAACAAGAAATGAGCGAAAGCTGAAAATTACAGCAACATAGCAACTTCGGAGCTCAAAATAATTAAGCTACAACACTCAAACAACATGGCAAAGAGCATGAACATAAACTAGACATATACTACAGCAAATAAGTCCAAAGGTGCACCCCCAAAGGAGTCACGGATCAATAGCAATAAGCTTGGACATATTGAACTTGACAATAAAATTCTGGCAGCAGAATTTTATTGAAACTTTGGAGCAAAAGATAAACATGCTACAGCCACTTAAATAAGCATGTGAGAACATGGATGGAAAGCCAACAATATCTACTACAAGGAACAATCAAGATCCACCACAAAACTATCATGGTTTGTCCTAGAGCAGCAAGCAAACATGGCATCGGAACGTTACAGATTTCAGACTTAGTGAAAAACCACTAAGTCCTAAAACAGCAATTTCCTCATGGCATCTAAACGAGCAAGTTTAAGTCACCTCGAAACTAAACATGGCAAGTGGTAAGCACCTCATCAAAGTACACATGATGGTGATTCCGAAACACACAAGCATGCTTCATGGAGATGAACACAACGATAGCAACGAGCTCAACAAGATGTCATTTCATAACAAGTGAAACAACATCACAGCCACATGGCACTTTGCAACGAAGATAACCATGGCAAGAATAAATCTATCATGCAACCTATCACCAACAACACGTAGAGCATGTCAAGACGAACACGTGGACATGTCATTTGCATCATTCGGACAAACGAGCTAAAAGTTATCACATGGCAAAGATGGCATAAAAACATCACATAGCAGCAGTTTTATCACGATGCACTATTGCAACAGAAAAACAAGCACCTAGATGATCTCTAACATGCATGACACAAAAAGATAAAACGTAGTGCTATTCACCACGAACGTCTGGACATGCTATTTGCGCGAATCGGACAAACACACTAAAAGTTATCAGCAGTTGAAATATGCATCAGAAAATAATTCACAGGGACTTAGAGGTTTTTAGGGGTCAACCTCTCACACAGATCTGAAAAAAAAGGAGCACGGGCCCGGTCTGGATCCGGCCCGGCTGGACGAAGAGCGAACGGGCCGCGGCGCGGCGGCTTCGGGCCCAGGGCGGCGGATCTGACCCGCGGCCTGGAGGCGGCGGCGGCCCGCGAACTGGCGGCTGGCGCGGGGTGGCCTGGCTGCCCCTTGAGGCGGCCTGAGGTGGAGAGGCGCGGCCTGGCCCGAGGCTTCGGCGGCCTGGCGGAGGAGCGGGAAGGTGGCCCAGGGCGAGGCCTGCCTGGAGGGGCCTGAGGGCGGAGTCGGTCGGCCGGGGCGCGGGCCTGGTGGCGCGCGGACGGAGGGAGGCCTGGCGCGCTGGCCCACGCGGTGGCGAAGGGAGGCCTGGTGGAGCGGGAGAGCGGAGAGGCTGAGGCGATGTGGTCCTGGCCTTCGGGCCCCCAGATGGATCGGCGGGGAGGCGATGGAGGGACGTGCTGGAGGCGATGTGGTCCAGGAGAGGAGGGATCGATCCAGTCGGCTCGGGGCGGTCGGGCGGAGTGGTCGAGGGAGGCGCGATCGAAGGAGGCGGAGCGATCGGCCCAGGCACGTCGTGGAAGTGGTCCCGCGGGCCCTTGCGCCAGTCGAACGGGAGGGAGGCCCCTCGGCTGCGGCGAGCGAAGGCCGAGCCTCGAGGCCGTTGACCTCGGGCGCCTGCCTGGTCGGCGGCTGAGGGATCGAAGGGGAGCTGAGGATCTGCCAAGTGGAGAGGAGGGGATGGCTAGATCCAGATTTTTAGGGGAAGGAGGAGGAAGAGGCTAGAGATGCCAAAAATAGACATAGGGGTATATTATATAGCAGTTTTTTTTAGGGTTTGAGGGATTTGGAGGTTTAGGAGCCCTCCGATCCGCGATCCGACGGATCCGATCGCGGGGAAAGTTTAGATGGGCCTAGGAGAGGGTAGTGGACTGCATGTAGGGGTGTTTATGGGACACAAAGTGAAGGCACTTTGGACCCACACGAACAACTGATGGGATAACAAACGGAGTCCAAACGCGACGAGATTTGAGAGGCGGGTTGCACACAACAAAACAACAACACACACGACAACCTCGCGGCACACCGGTAACGTTACACGCCCAAACACCAAAGTAGGCCTACGGGACGTCACGGACACGTGAGGGAGCTCCGGAACGCGAAACAGACAACGGGAAGGAACGCGTGGAACCGGATGCAACCGACAACACAAATGCAATGCGATGCACATGTCTACATGATATGAATGAATGCCACACACTCACACAACAAAACGATGAAAACCCGAAAGACAAAGAACCCGGAATGGAAATAGATGAAGCCGGAGATATATTATATGCCCAAAAGGGAAAGTATTACATCCGGGGCATTACAAACTCTCCTCTACTACAAAAAGATCTCGTCCCGAGATCTAGGACTGGAAAAAGGAAGGGTACTCGGAACGAAGATGATCTTCTCGTTCCCAGGTAGCTTCTCGGTTGGTGTGATGTGACCACTTGACTTTCAAGAATTTGATGGACTTGTTGCGGGTCTTGCGTTCGGTTTCTTCGAGAATAGCAACGGGATGCTCTCGGTAGGACAAGTCTTGTTGAAGATCAATCTCTTCAAACGGAATCATGCACTCAGGTGCCTTGAAGCATTTGTGAAGTTGAGACACATGGAACACATCATGAACATTGGCGAAGTTTGAAGGGAGCTCAAGTTGATAGGCTAGGTCGCCTCTTTTGCCAAGAATCTTGAAAGGCCCGACGTATCCAGGAGCAAGTTTTCCTTTGATACCAAATCTTTGGGTGCCTTTCATCGGAGACACACGGAGATAAACATGATCATCAATGTTGAATGCCAAATCACGATGTTTGCTGTCATAGTAGCTCTTCTGATGCGACTGAGCGGCCTTGAGATTCTCACGTATGACTTTGCACATTTCTTCGGCTTCTGAGATCAAGTCATTGCCAAGAAGTTGACGTTCGCCTGTTTCAGACCAGTTGAGAGGGGTACGGCACTTTCTGCCATAGAGGATTTCAAACGGAGCTTTTCCGGCACTTGCTTGAAAGCTGTTGTTGTAAGAGAACTCGGCAAATGGAAGGCAGTCTTCCCATTTCATGCCAAAGGAGATGACACAAGCTCTGAGCATGTCTTCTAAAATCTGATTCACGCGCTCGACTTGACCACTAGTCTGAGGGTGAAATGCAGTGCTGAACCTGATCTTAGTGCCCATGGCGGACTGAAAGGAGTCCCAGAACCTGGATGTGAACAAACTTCCATGGTCTGAGGATATAACTTGAGGAATGCCATGTAGGGACACAATTCTGGAAGTGTACAGCTCTGCCAATTGAGCTGCATTGATGGATTCTTTGACTGGCAGGAAGTGAGCGACTTTGGTAAGCTTGTAAATCACCACGAAGATAGAATCATTTCCTCGCTTGGATTTAGGAAAGCCAGTGACGAAGTCCATTTCAATGTGGTCGAACTTCCACTCGGGAATAGGAAGAGGTTGGAGAAGACCGGCTGGACGTTGATGTTCTGCTTTCACTCTTCTGCAAACATCGCATTCATTCACGAATTGGGCAATTTCCCTTTTCATGCGTGTCCACCAGTAAGACTGCTTGAGATCTTGGTACATCTTGGAACTGCCAGGATGAATGGAAAGGAGAGAATCATGAGCTTCTTCCATTATGAGCTTCCTGAGATCACCTTTGGGAACAACGAGTCTGTCCTCGAAGAACAAGGTATCTCTCTCATCAACACGGAAGCACTTGTATTTCGGAATGCCCTTAGCAATAGCATGTTTCACCTTCTTCACCATGGTATCACTGAGTTGGGCCTCACGGACCTGATCTTCCAAGGTAGGAGCAATTTGAAGATTTGCAAGAAAACCCTATGGAACAACTTGGAGGTTGAGCTTCCTGAAGGCTTCACAAAGCTCAGGCTGGCACGGCTTGATAAGAAGGCTGTTGCAATATGCATTTCTGCTCAAAGCATCTGCAATCACATTCACCTTGCCAGGAGTGTATTCAATGCTAGGATTATACTCTTGGATCATTTCAACCCAACGAGTCTGACGGAGGTTCAAATGCGGCTGTGTGAAGATGTACTTCAAGCTCTTGTGATCAGTGAAGATGTCGACCTTTCTGCCCAACAACAGATGTCTCCACGTAATCAAAGCATGTACCACAACTGCTAGCTCGAGATCATGTGTGGGATAGTTCTTCTCACTTGGCTTTAGCTGACGAGAAGTATATGCCACAATTCTCTTATCTTGCATAAGCACACCACCAAGACCTTGAAGAGAAGCGTCACAGAAAACTTCATAGGGCTTGGACTCATCTGGAGGAGTCAGAACTGGAGCAGAGCCGAGCTTTTCTTTGAGAGTTTTGAATGCCACTTCACACTCTGGAGACCAAAAGTATTTGACATTCTTCTGAAGCAAGTTGGAAAGAGGCTTGGCAATCTTGGAGAAGTTCTCAACGAACCTTCTGCAATAGCTGGCAAGACCCAGAAAACTGCGGAGCTGCTTGACGTTCTGAGGAGCTTCCCAGTTGACAATTGCTTCAACTTTCTCGGGATTAACCGCAATACCGTCAGCTGAGATGATGTGGCCCAGGTACAAAACCTTATCGAGCCAAAACTCGCACTTGGAGAACTTGGCATAGAATTTATACTCTCGGAGTCGATCAAGAACCAGACGTAAGTGCTTTTCGTGATCTTCTTCATTCTTGGAAAACACCAGAATATCATCCAGATACACAAGCACAAACTCGCCTTTATAGGGGTTGAAGATGTAATGCATCATCCTCGAAAAGGTAGGAGGAGCATTGGCGAGACCGAAGGACATGATAGTATACTCGTATGAGCCGTAGCTTGTTCTGAAGGCCGTCTTGGGAATGTCCTCCTCGCGAATGCGAATTTGATGATAGCCCATTCGGAGGTCGAGCTTAGAGAACACTTTAGCTCCCTTGAGCTGCTCGAAGAGGTCGTTGATGTTGGGGAGCGGATACTTGTTCTTTATTGTCTTCTTGTTCAATGGCCGGTAATCAACACAGAGACGCTCCGTGCCATCTTTCTTCTTGACAAATAAGACACCATAGCCCCATGGAGACGTACTAGGCCTGATGAGACCCATACTCTCCTGTTTATCAAGCTGCTTCTTCAATTCCTTCAATTCATCCGGAGAGAGCTTGTACGGACGCCGGCATGCTGGCTCAGTACCCGGCTCGAGTTCAATAACGAATTCCACCTGACGGTGTGGAGGCATGCCTGGAAGTTCTTCAGGAAAGACGTCTTGATATTCGTTCACCACCGGAATTTGAGATATGGCATTAATTTCGCCCTTATCATTGAGAGAGAAAAGCCTGATAGTGTTATCCTTGGAGGCGAAGATAATCACATCTTCGTCAGGATGAGTCATCTTGACTTCCTTTTGAGCACAATCAATGTGAGCATCATGCTGAGAAAGCCAATCCATTCCGAGGATGAGGTCGATGTCAGAATTACCAAGAACCACCGGTTTAGCCAGAAAACGATAATCTCCCATGCGAATAGAAACATTCGGAGCAAATATGTTGGAAGTCATGCACTTGCCCGGAGAAATTACTTGCAACCTCTGAGGCAGACTTTGGACATCAACATTATACTTGGATGCAAATGGTTGAGACATGAAAGAACATGACGCACCCGAATCAAATAACACTTTAGCTGGAAAAGAATTCACTGGAAGGTTACCCAAAATGACATCAGAAGAATTCTCCGCTTGTGCTGCATTCATCAGATTGACCCTTGCTGCCTTTGGATCATGCCTGACAATAGCTGAACTCACAGGTGGAGGAGGTGGAAGACGCTTCGGATTCGGACATCTGTTGGCATAGTGACCTTTCTGGCCACACTTGTTGCACACCACTTCTGAGAGAGGACGGAAATGAGAACCACTTGACTTGGAGCCTTGAGACTGAAACTGCTTCTTCGACTGGTTGCTCGGGTTGGGTGGGTGGGAGAAACCACGTCCACTAGAGTTCTTGTAGTTGTTGGAGTTGTTGGAGTTGTTGTAAGGAGCTCGAATAACTGGAGGAGGAGGAAGCCAAAATTTCTGATGCTTCGAGACCAACTGAGACGATGAGGAAGAGTGAACGGCATCTCAAATTCTCTTTTTAGAAGCCTCCATCTTAAGCTAGGCTGCTTCTTGTTTCAAAGCCATGTTATAGAACTTGTCAAATTCATCGGGCTCGAACAGAGTGAGAGCAAGCTGAAGTTCATCTTTGAGACCTCCACGGAATTGGTAGATTTTGCTCTTAGCATCAGGAATGTCTTGCTTAGCATAGCGGGCGAGGTTTTGGAACTTGACATTATACTGATAGACTGTCATAGAGCCCTGCTTCAGGTTGCAGAATTGCTCACGCATACCCTCGATGACACTTGTAGGAATGTGGTGCGAGCGAAAATCCTTGCAGAAATTCTCCCAAGAGATCACTTGACCTGGCCTGGAGTCTTTGTACTGCTGCCACCAATCAGCTGCTTGATCTTTGAGTTGGAAGGCTGCAAACTTCACATAATCATCTTCCTTCACGTTACTGCACTCAAAATGCTTTTTATGTCGGTTAACCAATCTTCAGCATCAAGAGGGTCGACACAGTAACTGAAAGCTTTTGGATTATTGGCCAAGAACTGGTTGAGAGTAGCATGGTGCTGCTGGTTGAAGAAGTTGCCTTGATTCCCTGGAACACCCTGATTAGCTTGATTAGCTTGCATCTGCTGCATCATCTGCATCAACATCTGGGTGTTCTGAGCTGTAGTCTGCATAATCGCTCTCCAAGCCTCAGACGGAGGAGGAGGGGAAGGAGGACGTTCTGGGACCTCTTCCGCCTCTGGGTTAGCGTTGGGAACCCTTTTCGGAGCCATCCTGAAAGAGATGACCACGAATCAGCAATTGATTGACAGAAGGTATAAGCTGAATCAATGGAATGAATTGCAACAAGTCTTCACAATAATCATTCGAACAATAGGAACGAATGAAATCATTCGAACAAGAGGAACGAATGAAATTCTCAGTTAAATGATAACATCAATCTTCACGAGAAGCCACATAGGGGACAAAAGGTAAAATAAGAAAAACAACAAGGTACAAACGGGAACAAACACAAGATAGGAGTTTTGTTCTAACATGTTTGTGCTGAAAGCATATGAACGCGTTACGAAAAGGTTTTGCAATCCCCGGATCAGCATAGCCAAGGACCCTTTAAGATGCAACTCCTGATAGTAACATCGGTCATAAACCACTTCACTCAATGTAGAACCCCGAACTCGCTAACCTGCATTCGTTGGAAGAATGCCTACGATCTACTGGATAAAACCCACCTATTAATTTCCGAAAGGTTCCAGTTATGCAATCAGGTGTTGGGGATACACGGGAAGCACCGCGCAATCAACTCTAAACCTACATCCAGGTGTATCCATCCTTCAACACATAACCAGTCTTTCTCGGAAACTGTGTACCTCGGACCTTCGAAAAGCATCCACTATAACAAGCTATGGCAATACTCCCGAACTACCTCCCCAGTACTGGGTGATGTCGGGGTTATCTTGCCACTGGCCGTATAGGAGAGATTTTCGATGTCGGCCGTCTTAAGTATTTAGTACTGCCGCGATATGCTTGTGACGACAATACCCCGAAGCTCAACTCCCCGGGACACTGCCACAACCCCTAATGTCAGGAGGCATCGAGAACAATATCCTCGTCACAAGAACATCGAAACAATCCCAGAATACTCGCGGGATTCCTAAAAAAAAATTTGGTGCAATTTTGAAAGTAGGAGAGACAAGAGTAGTCGTCAGGAGTCCTCACCAGAGAGAAAGGGGATGAGAAGCAAAGAAATCCTACTCTCCGATATAATATAGGACTCAAAATATTTTCAGTGTGTGCCTAGACTCGACCGTCAACGATTCGATCAATCAGTGGGGGCTCCTAGGTCGGAGAAGGCTCTGAATACCAACTTGTAATGCCCAGGATGGAGCTAAATCTCCTACGTGTCGAGGCACGACTTAGAGACTTAACCCCATGCTGGAATGATCGCAAGTCTGGTATCTTTGCACAACTCATGTAAAAGAGGGGATTGTAAACATAAATAGTTGGCTTACACTCACCACATCACACAATTACAATACATGTCTCAAACATCATACATTAAGAATATCACAACCCTCTAAGGGCAAAATCCAAATGTCAAGATACCAAACTTAAATAACATCCACAGGTCGGATCGAATCCTAGTAGAAGTCTCCACTACTGGTCATCCGGATAGCGTACATAGTATCGACTACGCTCCTCGTCGTACTCCCAGTCTAGCTCGGTGCCATCACCTGGATAGCTCACAACTGGACCTGCATCTGGTGTGGTGAAGTAACTGTGAGCCACAGAGGACTCAGCAATCCCGTTCCTGGGTAACAAGACTATTTAAGCCTTGGGAGAGGATAAGGCTGAAGAAAAGAATAAGTGTCTGCAGCAGCAACTAGCAACTAGCTTACGTGAGTGAGAGCGAGAAGAGAAAGCCTCGGACGAGAAGTGATCACGAAGTGATCCTAACTACAAGCTCCACAAACATAACCCCTCCGTGTTCAACTCCCGAATCCCTATTCGGAAATTGACGGTCACGGAACACACGCTGGTAGTGTATTAGTAACATTGTGTCAAGTTATCTACAACCGGATATTAACAAGCTCCCATCTGCCACATAACCGCGGGCACGGCTTTCGAAAGTTCATAACCCTGCAGGGGTGTTCCAACTTGACCCATTACAAGCCCACGATCCGCGGAGTCGCAACTCCAAAGTGGGAAGACCCGAGTATTCTCGGAATCCCGTGCTCAAGATATACGAACTAAGGTAAGGCTAATCCAGCAAATCTTCCCGGCGTGTCGACACCCTGATAGTAGCCGCGCGTATCTAAGTCTCAGGACACGACCGGATGAGTCATCCTACAGGTGTATGCCAGATACCTCGGGTTGCCCCAAGGCGGCCCCGCAGTCTGCTCGTTTCGGACCAACACTCATGTGGAGCACTGGCCCGGGGTTGTTGATTAAGAAAGAGGGTTAATTACTCCCTATGCAAGTTTAGTTTGTTATTAGGTGAATAGTACCAATGTTGGGACTTGCTGGAAAAGACTTAGCACTTAGCGGTTTATCGAGGGGGTCCCATACACCCCAACCGTGTTAGGAACGCATAATCAAGGAACATAACACCGGTTTATACGGTTCCTAACGGCATGAGTGGAACAAATCACCAAGCAAAAGGCTTAGCCTTCCACCCTTGCCAATATATAGATGATTTCATTTAAGCAATTATATAGTGTGATATAACCCAACAAAACTTCAACATGAAGCAAGTATCTTCGATCTTCACCTGCAACTAGCAATGCTATAAGAAGGGCTGAGCGAAGCGTACTTAGCCAAGCAATGGTTTGCGTAGGTAGGGTGGTTAAACATGGCAATGGTTACAAGTAGGAGGCTGACAGGAAGAACATGGGCATCGAGGCAAAACTATAGATCGTGACTTCTAGCAATAGGCAAAAAATAGTAGTGGTATCCGGGTTCGGTCATCTTGCCTGAAGTGTAGTCGTTCGGATCGTAAGAAGGGTCCTCATGCTCAACCTCGTTGGTAACCTCGTGCTCGCACTCGTACTCGGTCTCAGCTTCCGGCTCTAAACAAAACAATCACATAAGGCACAAATTAACAAGATGCAATGCGCACTCGAAAATGATGGATGCACTAAGGATGCACACGGAGCACGGAAAATAGCACTCAAGCAAAACACCTCAAAACATGATAACGATAAGATATTATTAATCTACACAGAAAAACAATCAAGTTTCATATAAGACTCGCTGAAATCGGAGCTACGGGCTAAAAGTTATGCCCGAAACAAGAAATGAGCGAAAGCTGAAAATTACAGCAACATAGCAACTTCGGAGCTCAAAATAATTAAGCTACATCACTCAAACAACACGGCAAAGAGCATTAACATAAACTAGACATATACTACAGCAAATAAGTCCAAAGGTGCACCCCCAAAGGAGTCACGGATCAATAGCAATAAGCTTGGACATATTGAACTTGACAATAAAATTCTGGCAGCAGAATTTTATTGAAACTTTGGAGCAAAAGATAAACATGCTACAGTCACTTAAATAAGCATGTGAGAACATGGATGGAAAGCCAACAATATCTACTACAAGGAACAATCAAGATCCACCCCAAAACTATCATGGTTTGTCCTAGAGCAGCAAGCAAACATGGCATCGGAATGTTACAGATTTCAGACTAAGTGAAAAACCACTAAGTCCTAAAACATCAATTTCCTCATGGCATCTAAACGAGCAAGTTTAAGTCACCTCGAAACTAAACATGGCAAGTGGTAAGCACCTCATCAAAGTACACATGATGGTGATTCCGAAACACACAAGCATGCTTCATGGAGATGAACACAACGATAGCAACGAGCTCAACAAGATGTCATTTCATAACAAGTGAAACAACATCACAGCCACATGGCACTTTGCAACGAAGATAACCATGGCAAGAATAAATCTATCATGCAACCTATCACCAACAACATGTAGAGCATGGCAAGACGAACACGTGGACATGTCATTTGCATCATTCGGACAAACGAGCTAAAAGTTATCACATGGCAAAGATGGCATAAAAGCATCACATAGCAGCAGTTTTATCACGATGCACTATTGCAATAGAAAAACAAGCACCTAGATGATCTCTAAGATGCATGACACAAAAAGATAAAACGTAGTGCTATTCACCACGAACGTCTGGACATGCTATTTGCGCGAATCGGACAAACACACTAAAAGTTATCGGCAGTTGAAATATGCATCGGAAAATAATTCACAGGGACTTAGAGGTTTTTAGGGGTCAACCTCTCACACAGATCTGGAAAAAAAAGGAGCACGGGCCCGGTCTGGATCCGGCCCGGCTGGACGAAGAGCGAACGGGCCGCGGCGCGGCGGCTTCGGGCCCAGGGCGGCGGATCTGACCCGCGGCCTGGAGGCGGCGGCGGCCCGCGAACTGGCGGCTGGCGCGGGGTGGCCTGGCTGCCCCTTGAGGCGGCCTGAGGTGGAGAGGCGCGGCCTGGCCCGGGGCTTCGGCGGCCTGGCGGAGGAGTGGGAAGGAGGCCCAGGGCGAGGCCTGCCTGGAGGGGCCTGAGGGCGGAGTCAGTCGGCCGAGGCGCGGGCCTGGTGTCGCGCGGACGGAGGGAGGCCTGGCGCGCTGGCCCACGCGGTGGCGAAGGGAGGCCTGGTGGAGCGGGAGAGCGGAGAGGCTGAGGCGATGTGGTCCTGGCCTTTGGGCCCCCAGATGGATCGACAGGGAGTCGATGGAGGGACGGGCCGGAGGCGATGTGGTCCAGGAGAGGAGGGATCGATCTAGTCGGCTCGGGGCGGTCGGGCGGAGTGGCCGAGGGAGGCGCGATCGAAGGAGGCGGAGCGATCGGCCCAGGCGCGTCGGGGAAGTGGTCCCGCGGGCCCTTGCGCCAGTCGAACGGGAGGGAGGCCCCTCGGCTGCGGCGAGCGAAGGCCGAGCCTCGAGGCCGTTGACCTCGGGCGCCTGCCTGGTCGGCGGCTGAGGGATCGAAGGGGAGCTGAGGATCTGCCAAGTGGAGAGGAGGGGATGGCTAGATCCAGATTTTTAGGGGAAGGAGGAGGAAGAGTCTAGAGATGCCAAAAATAGACATAGGGGTCTATTATATAGCAGTTTTTCTAGGGTTTGAGGGATTTGGAGGTTTAGGAGCCCTCCGATCCGCGATCCGACGGATCCGATCGCGGGGAAAGTTTAGATGGGCCTAGGAGAGGGTAGTGGACTGCATGTAGGGGTGTTTCTGGGACACAAAGTGAAGGCACTTTGGACCCACACGAACAACTGATGGGATAGCAAACGGAGTCCAAACGTGACGAGATTTGAGAGGCGGGTTGCACACAACAAAACAACAACACACACTACAACCTCGCGGCACACCGGTAACGTTACACGCCCAAACACCAAAGTAGGCCTACGGGACGTCACGGACACGTGAGGGAGCTCCGGAACACGAAACGGACAACGGGAAGGAACGCGTGGAACCGGATGCAACCGACAACACAAATGCAATGCGATGCACATGTCTACATGATATGAATGAATGCCACACACTCACACAACAAAACGACGAAAACCCGAAAGACAAAGAACCCGGAATGGAAATAGATGAAGCCGGAGATATATTATATGCCCAAAAGGGAAAGTATTACATCCGGGGCATTACAGAAATACTTACGCTACTGTGCTGCATCACCCTTTTCTCTTCGACGGAATACAACGCAAGCTCGAGAAGTAGCAGGAAGCAGAGATTGTCATGTGCTTTTATGGCTCGATGCACAAAGTCTTAGCGCAAAAGAACGTCACTTTATATTGCCTCTTGTGATAAGGACCTTTAATATGCAGTGTGTCGCTTTTATTACTTCCATATCACAAGATCGTATAAAGCTTATTTCCTCCACACTAATAAGTCATACATATTTTAGCGAGTTTGAAACATGACAACTTACTTGAAGGATCTTACTCAATCCATAGGTAGGTATGGTGGAATCTCATGGCAAAACTGGGTTTAAGGATGCATGGAAGCACAAGTAGTATCTCTACTTGGTGCAAGGAGTTTTGGCTAGCATGAGGGGGAAAGGCAAGCTCAACATGTTGGATGATCCATGACAATATACTTTATTTCGAATATAAGAAAACATAACCCATTATGTTGTCTTCCTTGTCCAACATCAACTCTTTAGCATGTCATATTTTAATGAGTGCTCACAATCATAAAAGATGTCCAAGATAGTATATTTGTATGTGAAACCTCTCTTTCTTTATTACTTCCTTTTAATTGCAACGATGACCAAAACTATGTTTGTCAACTCTCAACAACTTTTATTCATCATACTCTTTATATGTGAAGTCATTACTTCCCATAAGATCAACATGATCTCTTTGATACTTTTTATATTTTATTTTATTCTATCATGACCAAGGTGAGGAAATCAAGCCCTTGACTCAACACTATCTTTATTATATAGCTCACGGACTCGATTACAAAGGGTAAAGATCATAAAGCAAAAGCTCACAACTAGATCATGCTAACTTTATTCTACTAGATCAAGATACTACCAAAAGGATCGAACTAAGAAAAACGGTAAAGATAGGAGTGTGATGGTGATACGATACCGGGGCAACTCCCCCAAGCTTGGCAGTTGCCAAGGGGAGTGCCCATACCCATATGATCATGTCTCCTTCTTCGGGGGTGGTGATGATGGGGTTGGCTTGTTCCTTAACTTGCGCTTGAGAATATAATTTTGCTCCTTCAGGTCATTAATTTCCTGCTCAAGGTTTACTATCTTCTTACACAATTCCTGCCCATTTTCCCGCAAGAGGCGAAAAGGGATAAACTCGATCTTAGGTTTCTTTGCTCTGTTGGGGAGGCTTGACTTTTTGAACTCCACATGCATGTCCCCGGGTTGAGGTAGTGGGACTTCGTCTTCATATGAGCTGGTCCGATCCTTTCCCTTGAGATCATGGTCTTCTTCTTCCTCCATGGTCCAACCATAATGCTCCCAGTCCCCATAGACCTTATGGTCAGCAAGGAGATCAACCACATAGCTTTCTCCCTCTTAATCCTGGGACGACATATTTGTTGGGGAACGTAGTAGAATTCAAAAAATTCCTACGCTTCACCAAGATCAATCTAAGGAGTCATCTAGCAACGAGCATAAAGGAGTGCATCTACATACCCTTTGTAGATCACAAGCGGAAGCGTTCGAAGGAACGTGGATGATGGAGTCGTACTCGTCGTGATCCTCGTCACCGATGATCCCAGCACCGAACGGACGGCACCTCCGCGTTCAACACACGCACGGTACAACGACGTCTCCTCCTTCTTGATCCATCAAGGGTGAAGGAGAGGTTGATGGAGATCCATCAGCACGACGGCGTGGTGGTGGATGCAACGGGAAAAGCTGCAGGGCTTCGCCGAGACCCTGCGGGAGGAGGAAGAGGTGTAACGGGTGGGGGGGGGGAGGCGCCAGGGGCTGAGGTGCGGCTGCCCTCTCTCCCCCCCACTATATATAGGGGGCCAGGGGGGCGCCGGCCCTAGGAGATTGGATCTCCTAGGGGGCGGTGGCCAAGGGGGTGGCTTGCCCCCTGTAAGGGCATTTTTCTCCCTAATGGTTTTGGTGATTGATGACAATACTCTTGCGGACTAATCGTGTGCTGTAAGCTCATACAGGTATATCTCCCTTATGGCACAAGACGATTGATTGCCCCTCGGATTCCATGAAGGACGGTGTTTTCTTTTTGCTCCCTGTAGGTGGCATTGAGTAATAGGAAAGCCGTACTATTAAGAGGGGGTCCGCGTCGGAAAGGTTTGGGTAGAATCAACACGTACACATCTTTCTCCCACACTTCCTTTCCTTGCTTCTCTGGAGGTACAACCGGTTTTTCTTTCGTTAAGGCAATTCTGTGGCTTCCTTGCTTCTGTACTGAACACTATCGGTGACCCCTGGAACTCTCCCGATGGCCGAAACTGGACTTCCTATATATCATTCTTTACCTACGGACCATTACAGAACTCCTCGTGATGTCCGGGATCTCATCCGGGACTCCGAACAACATTCGGGTTACCGTGTGCATATATCTCTACAACCCTAGCGTCACCGAACCTTAAGTGTGTAGACACTACGGGTTCGGGACACACGTAGACATGACCGAGACGACTCTCCGGTCAATAACCAATAGTGGGATCTGGATACCCATGTTGGTTCCCACGTGTTCCTCTATGATCTCATCGGATGAACCATGATGTCAAGGATTCACTTAATCCCTTGAAAATCTCTGTGTCTCCCTCCTTGACTTGATCGCAGATAGAGTTGAAGCGTCTCTTGATGTGCTTAGTTCTCTTGTGAAACCTGGATTCCTTCGCCAAGGCAATTGCTCCAGTGTTGTCACAAAAGATTTTCATTGGACCCGATACACTAGGTATTACACCTAGATCGGATATGAACTCCTTCATCCAGACTCCTTCATTTGCTGCTTCTGAAGCAGCTATGTACTCCGCTTCACACGTAGATCCCGCCACGACGCTCTGCTTGGAACTGCACGAACTGACAACTCCACCGTTCAATAAAAACATGTATATGGTTTGTAAGTTAGAGTCATCCAGATCAGTGTCAAAGCTAGCATCGACGTAACCGTTTACGATGAGCACTTTGTCACCTATATAAACGAGAAACATATCCTTAGTCCTTTTCAGGTACTTCAGGATGTTCTTGACCGCTGTCTAGTGATCCACTCCTAGATTACTTTGGTACCTCACTGCTAGAATTTCATTTTCTCTTTATCTTCTGCAGTGGTCGGGCATTGAGTCTGGATCAACTTCACACCTTGTAACTCAGGAAAGAACCCTTTCTTTGACTAATCCATTTTGAACTTCTTCAAAACTTTATCAAGCAGTATATGCTTTGTGAAAGTCCAATTAAGCGTCTTGATCTATCTCTATAGATCTTAATGCCCAATATATAAGCAGCTTCACCGTGGTCTTTCATTGAAAAAAAATCTTATTCAAGTATCCTTTTATGCTATCCAGAAATTCTACATCATTTCCAATCAACAATATGTCATCCACATATAATATCAGAAATGCTACAAAGCTCCCACTCACTTTCTTGTAAATACAGTCTTCTCCAAAAGTCTATATAAAACCATATGCTTTGATCACCTCATCAAAGCGTATATTCCAACTCCGAGATGTTGCACTAGTCCATAGATGGATAGTTGGAGCTTGCACACTTTGTTAGCACCTTTAGGATCGACAAAACCTTCTGGTTGCATCATATACAACTCTTCTTTGAGAAATCCATTAAGGAATGCAGTTTTGACATCCATTTGCCGGATTTCATAATCATAAAATGCGGCAATTGCTAACATGATTCGAACAGACTTAAGCATCGCTATGGGCGAGAAGGTCTCATCGTAGTCAAGTCCTTGAACTTGTCGAAAACCTTTCGCAACAAGTCGAGCTTTGTAGATGGTAACATTACCATCGACGTCAGTCTTCTTCTTAAAAATCCACTTATTTTCTATGGCTTGCCGATCATCGGGCAAGTCAACCAAAGTCCATACTTTGTTCTCATACATGGATCACATCTTAGATTTCATGGCCTCAAGCCATTTTGCGGAATATGGGCTCATCATCGCTTCCTCATAGTTCGTAGGTTCGTCATGGTCTAGTAACATGACTTCCAGAACAGGATTTGTTGGGGAACGTAGTATTTTAAAATTTTCCTACGATCACGCAAGATCTATCTACCAGATGCATAGCAACGAGAGGGAAGAGTTTGTCTACGTACCCTCGTAGACCGGAAGCGGAAGTGTCAAGTGATGCGGTTGATGTAGTCGAACTTCTTTGCGATCCAACCGATCAAGCACCGAACGTATGGCACCTCCGCGTTCAACACACGTTCAGCTTGATGACGTCCCACGAGCTCTTGATCCAGTTGAGCTTCACGGGAGAGTTTCGTCAGCACGACGGCGTGGTGACGGATATGATATATCTACCGGCGCAGGGCTTCGCCTAAGCACTGCGACGGTATGGCCGAGGTGTGTTTCTGTGGAGGGGGGCACCGCACACGGCTAGAACAATTCAACTTGTGTGTCTTTGGGTGCCCCCCTGCCCCCGTATGTAAAGGAGCAAGGGAGAGGCCGGCCCTAGAGGGGGCGCGCCAAGTGTGGGGAGTCCTACTAGGACTCCCAAGTCCTAGTAGGATTCCCCTTTCCTTTCCGGAGTAGGAGAGAAGGAAATAGGTGGAGAGGGAGAAGGAAAAGGGGGCTGCACCCCTTGTCCAATTCGGACCAGAGGGAAGGCACGCGCCTCCTTCCTTTTAGCGTTTCTCCTCTATTCCCGTATGGCCCAATAAGGCCCATATACTCCGAAAAATACCCGAATCACTCGGAACCTTTCCGATGTCCGAATATAGTCGTCCAATATATCGATCTTTACGTCTCGACCATTTCGAGACTCCTCATCATGTCCCCGGTCTCATCCGGGACTCCGAACTCCTTCGGTACATCAAAACTCATAAACTCATAATACCGATCGTCATCAAACGTTAAGCGTGCGGACCCTACGGGTTCGAGAACTATGTAGACATGACCGAGACTCATCTCCGGTCAATAACCAATAGCGGAACCTGGATGCTCATATTGGCTCCTACATATTCTACGAAGATCTTTATCGGTCAAACCGCATAACAACATACGCTGTTCCTTTTGTCATCGGTATGTTACTTGCCCGAGATTCGATCGTCGGTATCTCTATACCTAGTTCAATCTCGTTACCGGCAAGTCTCTTTACTCGTTCCGTAATACATCATCTCGTGACTAACTCATTAGTCATTTGCTTGCAAGGCTTATTATGATGTGCATTACCGAGAGGGCCCAGAGATACCTCTCCGACACTCGGAGTGACAAATCCTAGTCTTGATCTATGCCAACACCACGAACACTTTCGGAGACACCTGTAGAGCATCTTTATGATCACCCAGTTACGTTGTGACGTTTGATAGCACACAAGGTGTTCCTGCGGTATTCGGGAGTTGCATAATCTCATAGTCATAGGAACATGTATAAGTCATGAAGAAAGCAATAGCAGTAAAACTAAACGATCAAAGTGCTATGCTAACGGATGGGTCTTGTCCATCACATCATTCTCCTAATGATGTGATCTCGTTGATCAAATGACAACTCATGTCTATGGTTAGGAAACATAACCATCTTTGATCAATGAGCTAGTCTAGTAGAGGCATACTAGGGACACTCTGTTTTGTCTATGTATTCACACATGTACTAAGTTTCCGGTTAATACAATTCTAGCATGAATAATAAACATTTATCATGATATAAGGAAATATAAATAACAACTTTATTATTGCCTCTAGGGCATATTTCCTTCAGTCTCCCACTTGCACTAGAGTCAATAATCTAGCTCACATCGCCATGTGATTTAATACTGATAGTTCACTTCGTTATGTGAATAACACCCATAGTTCACATCGCCATGTGACCAACACCCAAAGGGTTTACTAGAGTCAATAATCTAGTTCACATCGCTATGTGATTAATACCCAAGAGTAATAAGGTGCGATCATGTTTTGCTTGTGAGAGAAGTTTAGTCAACGGGTCTGTCACATTCAGATCCGTATGTATTTCGCAAATTTCTATGTCTACAATGCTCTGCATGGAGCTACTCTAGCTAATTGCTCCCACTTTCAATACGCATCCAGATTGATACTTAGAGTCATCTGGATTTAGTGTTAAAGCTTGCATCGGCGTAACCTTTTACGACGAACTCTTTATCACCTCCATAATTGAGAAACATTTCCTTAGTCATCCAGTTACTAAGGATAATTTTGACCGCTGTACTGTGATCTACTCCTGGATCACTATTGTACCCCCTTGACAAACTCATGGCAAGGTACACAACATATTTGGTACACAGCATGGCATACTTTATAGAACCTATGGCTGAGGCATAGGGAATGACTTTCATTCTCTCTATATTTTTCTGCCGTGGTCTGGCTTTGAGTCTTACTCAACTTCACACCTTACAAGTCAGGCAAGAAGTCCTTCTTTGACTGATCCATTTTGAACTACTTCAAAATCTTATCAAGGTATGTACTCATCGAAAGTCTTATCAAGCGTCTTGATCTATCTCTATAGATCTTGATGCCCAATATGTAAGCAGCATCACCAAGGTCTTTCTTTGAAAAACTCTTTTCAAACACTCCTTTATGCTTTCCAGAAAATTCTACATCATTTCCGATCGACAATATGTCATTCACATATACTTATCAGAAAGGTTGTAGTGCTCCCACTCACTTTCTTGTAAATACAAGCTTCACCGCAAGTCTGTATAAATCTATATGCTTTGATCAACTTATCAAAGCATATATTCCAACTCCGAGATGCTTGCACCAGTCCATAGATGGATCGCTGGAGCTTGCACATTTTGTTAGCACCTTTAGGATTGACAAAACCTTCTGGTTGCATCATATACATTCTTCTTTAATAAATCCATTAAAGAATGCAGTTTTGTTATCCATTTGCCAGATTTCATAAAATGCGGCAATTGCTAACATGATTCGGACCGAATTAAGCATCGCTACGGTTGAGAAAGTCTCATCGTAGTCAACTCCTTGAACTTGTCGAAAACCTTTCGCAACAAGTCGAGCTTTGTAAACAGTAACATTACCGTCAACGTCAGTCTTCCTCTTGAAGATCCATTTATTTTTGATGGCTTGTCGATCATCGGGCAAGTCAACCAAAGTCCACACTTTGTTCTCATACATGGATTCCATCTCAGATTTTATGGCCTTAAGCCATTTTGCGGAATCGGGGCTCATCATCGCTTCCTCATAGTTCGCAGGTTCATCATGGTCTAGTAACATGACTTCCAGAACCGGGTTGCCGTACCACTCTGATGCGGAACGAACTCTGGTTGATACGAAGTTCAGCAGAAACTTGATCTGAAGTTTCATGATCATCATCATTAGCTTCCTCACTAATTGGTGTAGGAATCATTGGAACTAGTTTCTGTGACGTTCCACTTTCCAATTCGGGAGAAGGTACAATTACCTCATCAAGTTCTACTTTCCTCCCACTCACTTCTTTCGAGAGAAACTCCTTCTCTAGAAAGGATCCACTCTTAGCAACAAAGACCTTGTCTTCGGATCTGTGATAGAAGGTGTACCCAACAATTTCTTTTGGGTATCCTATGAAGATTTACTTCTCCGATTTGGGTTCAAGCTTATCATGTTGAAACTTTTTCACATAAGCATCGCAGTCCCAAACTTAAAGAAATGACAGCTTAGGTTTCTCGTCAAACCACAGTTCATACGGTGTCATCTCCACAGATTTAGATGGTGCCCTATTTAACGTGAATGTAGCTGTCTCTAATGCATAACTCCAAAAGTGATAGTGGTAGATCGGTAAGAGACATCATCGATCGCACCATATCTAATAAAGTACGGTTATGACGTTCGGACACACCATTACACTGTGGTGTTCCAGGTGGCGTGAGTAGTGAAACTATTTCACATTGTTTTTACTGAAGGCCAAACTCGCTAACTCAAATATTTTACCTCTACGATCATATCGTAGAAACTCTTATTTTCTTGTTACGATGATTCTCCACTTCACTCTGAAATTCTTTGAACTTTTCAAATGTTTCAGACTTGTGCTTCATTAAGTAGATATACCCATATCTGCTCAAATCATCAGTGAAGGTCAGAAAATAACGATACCCGCCGCGAGCTTCAACACTCATTGGTCCACATACATCTGTATGTATGATCTCCAACAAATCTGTTGCTCGCTCCATTGTTCCGGAGAACGGAGTTTTAGTCATCTTTCCCATGAGGCATGGTTCGCAAGCACCAAGTGATTCATAATCAAGTGATTCCAAAAGTCCATCACTATGGAGTTTCTTCATGCGCTTTACACCATTAAGACCTAAACGGCAGTGCCACAAATAAGTTGCACTATCATTATTAACCTTGCATCTTTTGGCTTCAATATTATGAATATGTGTATCACCACGATCGAGATCCAACAAACTATTTTCATTGGTTGTATGACCATCGAAGGTTTTATTCATGTAAACAGAATAACAATTATTCTATGACTTTAAATGAATAACCGTATTGCAACAAATATGATCAAATCATATTCATGCTCAACGCAAATGCCAAATAAAATTTATTTAGATTTTACACTAATCCCGAAAGTATAGGGAGTGTGCGATGATGATCATATCAATCTTGGAACCACTTCCAACACACATCGTCACTTCACCTTTAACTAGTCTCTGTTCATTCTGCAATTCTCGTTTCGAGTTACTAATTTTAGCAACTGAACCGGTATCAAATACCCAGGGGTTGCTATGAACACTAGTAAAGTACACATCAATAATCTGTATATCAAAATATACCTTTGTTCACTTTGCCATCCTTCTTATCCGCCAAGTATCTAGGGCAGTTCCACTTCCAGTGACCATTTCCTTTGCAGTAGAAGCACTTAGTTTCAGGCTTGATTTTAGCTTTGGGTTTCTTCATGGGAGTGACAACTTGCTTGTCATTCTTCTTGAAGTTCCCCTTCTATCCCTTTGCCCTTTACTTGAAACAAGTGGTCTTGTTAACCATCAACACTTGATGCTCTTTCTTGATTTCTACCTTCGCCGATTTCAGCATCACGAAGAGCTCGGGAATTACTTTCGTCATCCCTTGCATATTATAGTTCATCACGAAGTTCTACTAACTTGGTGATAGTGACTAGAGAACTTTGTCAATTACTATCTTATCTGGAAGATTAACTCCCACTTGATTCAAGCAATTGCAGTACCCAGACAATCTGAGCACATGCTCACTGGTTGAGCTATTCTCCTCCATCTTGTAGGCAAAGTACTGTCAGAGGTCTCATACCTCTCGACACGAGCATGAGTATAAAATACTAATTTCAACTCTTGGAACATCTTATATGCTCCGTGGCTTTCAAAACGTTTTTGAAGTCCCGGTTCTAAGCCGTAAAGCATGGTGCACTTAAACTATCAAGTAGTCATCATACCGAGCTTTTGTCAAAAACGTTCATAACCTCTACATCTGCTCATGCACTAGGTATGTCACCTAGCGGTGCATCAAGGACATAATTCTTCTGTGCAGCAATGAGGATAATCCTCAGATCATGGAACAATTCCGCATCATTGCTACTAACATCTTTCAACTTAGTTTTCTCTAGGAACATATCAAAAAATAAACGGGGAGCAACATCGCGAGCTATTGATCTACAACATAGATATGCTAATACTACCAGGACTAAGTTCATGATAAATTAAAGTTCAATTTAATCATATTACTTAAGAACTCCCACTTAGATAGATATCCCTCTAGTCATCTAAATGATCACGCGATCCAAATCAACTAAACCATGTCCGATCATCACGTGAGATGGATTAGTTTCAATGGTGAACATCTTATGTTGATCATATCTACTATATGATTCACGCTCGACCTTTCGGTCTCCAGTGTTCCGAGGCCATATCTGCATATGCTAGGCTCGTCAAGTTTAACCCGAGTATTCTGCGTGTGCAAAACTGGCTTACACCCGTTGTATTTGAACGTAGAGCTTATCACACCCGATCATCACGTGGTGTCTCGGCACGACGAACTTTCGCAACGGTGCATACTCAGGGAGAACACTTATACCTTGAAATTTAGTAAGGGATCATCTTATAATGCTACCGTCGTTCTAAGCAAAATAAGAAGCATAACAAGATAAACATCATATGCAATAAAAATATGTGACATGATATGGCCATCATCATCTTGTGCTTTTGATCTCCATCTCCAAAGCACTGTCATGATCACCTTCGTCACCGGCGCGACACCTTGATCTCCATCGTAGCATCGTTGTCGTCTCGCCAACTATTGCTTCTACGACTATCGCTACCGATTAGTGATAAAATAAAGCAATTACATGGCGATTGCATTTCATACAATAAAGCGACAACCATATGGCTCCTGCCAGTTGCCGATAACATTACAAAACATGATCATCTCATACAAAACCGTATAACTCATCATGTCTTGACCATATCACATCACAACATGCCCTGCAAAAACAAGTTAGACGTCCTCTACTTTGTTGTTGCAAGTTTTACGTGGCTGCTGTGGGCTTAGCAAGAACCGTTCTTACATACGCATACAAAACCACAACGATGTTTCGTCAAGTATGTGCTGTTTTAACCTTCACAAGGACCGGGCGTAGCCACACTTGATTCAGCTAAAGTGAGAGAGACAGACACCCGCCAGTCACCTTTAAGCAACGAGTGCTCATAACGGTGAAACCAGTCTCGCGTAAGCGTACGCGTAATGTCGGTCCGGGCCGCTTCATCTCACAATACCGCCGAAGCAAAGTATGACATGCTGGTAAGCAGTATGACTAGTATCGCCCACAACTCATTGTGTTCTACTCGTGCATATCATCTACGCATAGACCTGGCTCTGATACCACTGTTGGGGAACGTAGTATTTTAAAATTTTCCTACGATCACGCAAGATCTATCTACCAGATGCATAGCAACGAGAGGGAAGAGTTTGTCTACGTACCCTCGTAGACCGGAAGCGGAAGCGTCAAGTGACGCGGTTGATGTAGTCGAACTTCTTTGCGATCCAACCGATCAAGCACCGAACGTACGACACCTCCGCGTTCAGCACACGTTCAGCTTGATGACGTCCCACGAGCTCTTGATCCAGTTGAGCTTCACGGGAGAGTTTCGTCAGCACGACGGCGTGGTGACGGATATGATATATCTACCGGCGCAGGGCTTCGCCTAAGCACTGCGACGCTATGACCGAGGTGTGTTTCTGTGGAGGGGGGCACCGCACACGGCTAGAACAATTCAACTTGTGTGTCTTTGGGTGCCCCCCTGCCCCCGTATATAAAGGAGCAAGGGAGAGGCCGGCCCTAGAGGGGGCGCGCCAAGTGTGGGGAGTCCTACTAGGACTCCCAAGTCCTAGTAGGATTCCCCTTTCCTTTTCGGAGTTGGAGAGAAGGAAAGAGGTGGAGAGGGAGAAGGAAAAGGGGGCTGCACCCCTTGTCCAATTCGGACCAGAGGGAAGGCACGCGCCTCCTTCCTTTTAGCGTTTCTCCTCTATTCCCGTATGGCCCAATAAGGCCCATATACTCCGAAAAATACCCGAATCACTCGGAACCTTTCCGATGTCCGAATTGTTGGGGAACGTAGTATTTTAAAATTTTCCTACGATCACGCAAGATCTATCTACCAGATGCATAGCAACGAGAGGGGAGAGTGTGTCTACGTACCCTCGTAGACCGGGAGCGGAAGCGTCAAGTGACGCGGTTGATGTTGTCGAACTTCTTCGCGATCCAACCGATCAAGCACCGAACGTACGGCACCTCCGCGTTCAGCACACGTTCAGCTTGATGACGTTCCACGAGCTCTTGATCCAGTTGAGCTTCACGGGAGAGTTTCATCAGCACGACGGCGTGGTGATGGATATGATGTGTTCACCGGCGCAGGGCTTCGCCTAAGCTCCGCGACGGTACGACCGAGGTGTGATTCTGTGGAGGGGGGCACCGCACACGGCTAAAACAATTCAACTTGTGTGTCTTTGGGTGCCCCCCTGCCCCCGTATATAAAGGAGCAAGGGGAGGAGGCCGGCCAACCTCTTCTGGTGCGGCTAGGGAAGGATTCCTACTAGGAATAGGATTGCAATCCTATTCCTAGTAGGATTCACCAAAAGAAGGAAGAGGGAAAGGATTAGGAGAGGTGGCGCCCCCCCCAATCCTAGTCCAACTAGGAACCCTAGGTGGGGGCGCCGGCCAGCCCTATGGGCTGCCTCTCTCTTTCCCTTTAGGCCCACTATGGACCATCCCCTCTCGTAGGGGGTTCCGGTAACCCCCTCCGGCAATCCCGATAAATCCGAAACTTTTCCGGAATACTTCCGGTGTCCGAATATAGCCGTCCAATATATCAATCTTTATGTCTCGGACATTCCGAGACTCCTCGTCATGTCCGTGATCTCATCCGGGACTCCGAACTACCTTCGGTACATCAATACTCAAAAACTCATAATACCGATCGTCATCAAACGTTAAGCGTGCGGACCCTACGGGTTCGAGAACTATGTAGACATGACTGAGACTCATCTCCGGTCAATAACCAATAGCGGAACCTGGATGTTCATATTGGCTCCTACATATTCTACGAAGATCTTTTATCGGTCAGAACCGCATAACAACATACGTTGTTCCTTTTGTCAAACGGTATGTTTCTTGCCCGAGATTCGATCGTCGGTATCTTTATACCTAGTTCAATCTCGTTACCGGCAAGTCTCTTTACTCGTTTCCGTAACACATCATCTCGTGACTAACTCATTAGTCTTTTGCTTGCAAGTCTTATTATGATGTGTGTTATCGAGAGGGCCCAGAGATACCTCTCCGACACTCGGAGTGACAAATCCTAATCTTGATCTATGCCAACACCATGAATACTTTCGGAGACACCTGTAGAGCATCTTTATGATCACCCAGTTACGTTGTGACGTTTGATAGCACACAAGGTGTTCATACGGTATTCGGGAGTTGCATAATCTCATAGTCATAGGAACATGTATAAGTCATGAAGAAAGCAATAGCAGTTAAACTAAACGATCATAGTGCTATGCTAACGGATGGGTCTTGTCCATCACATCATTCTCCTAATGATGTGATCCCGTTGATCAAATGACAACTCATGTCTATGGCTAGGAAACATAACCATCTTTGATCAATGAGCTAGTCTAGTAGAGGCATACTAGGGACATACTGTTTTGTCTATGTATTCACACATGTATTAAGTTTCCGGTTAATACAATTCTAGCATGAATAATAAACATTTATCATGATATAAGGAAATAAATAATAACTTTATTATTGCCTCTAGGGCATATTTCCTTCACGAATATAGTCGTCCAATATATCGATCTTTACGTCTCGACCATTTCGAGACTCCTCGTCATGTCCCCGGTCTCATCCGGGACTCCGAACTCCTTCGGTACATCAAAACTCATAAACTCATAATACCGATCGTCATCAAACGTTAAGCGTGCGGACCCTACGGGTTCGAGAACTATGTAGACATGACCGAGACTCATCTCCGGTCAATAACCAATAGCGGAACCTGGATGCTCATATTGGCTCCTACATATTCTACGAAGATCTTTATCGGTCAAACCGCATAACAACATACGTTGTTCCTTTTGTCATCGGTATGTTACTTGCCCGAGATTCGATCGTCGGTATCTCTATACCTAGTTCAGTCTCGTTACCGGCAAGTCTCTTTACTCGTTCCGTAATACATCATCTCGTGACTAACTCATTAGTCATTTGCTTGCAAGGCTTATTATGATGTGCATTACCGAGAGGGCCCAGAGATACCTCTCCGACACTCGGAGTGACAAATCCTAGTCTTGATCTATGCCAACACCACGAACACTTTCGGAGACACCTGTAGAGCATATTTATGATCACCCAGTTACGTTGTGACGTTTGATAGCACACAAGGTGTTCCTACGGTATTCGGGAGTTGCATAATCTCATAGTCATAGAAACATGTATAAGTCATGAAGAAAGCAATAGCAGTAAAACTAAACGATCAAAGTGCTATGCTAACGGATGGGTCTTGTCCATCACATCATTCTCCTAATGATGTGATCTCGTTGATCAAATGACAACTCATGTCTATGGTTAGGAAACATAACCATCTTTGATCAATGAGCTAGTCTAGTAGAGGCATACTAGGGACACTCTGTTTTGTCTATGTATTCACACATGTACTAAGTTTCCGGTTAATACAATTCTAGCATGAATAATAAACATTTATCATGATATAAGGAAATATAAATAACAACTTTATTATTGCCTCTAGGGCATATTTCCTTCAGGATTACCGTACCACTCTGGTGCGGCACGTACTCTGGTTGACCTACGAGGTTCGGTAGTAACTTGATCTGAAGTTTCATGATCATCATCATTAGCTTCCTCATTAATTGGTGTAGGCATCACGGGAACAATTTTTTGTGATGTGCCACTCTCCAATTCGAGAGAAGGTACAATCACCTCATCAAGTTCTACTTTCCTCCCACTCACTTCTTTCGAGAGAAACTCCTTCTCTAGAAAGGATCCATTCTTAGCAACAAAAGTCTTGCCTTCGAATCTGTGATAGAAGGTGTACCCAACAATTTATTTTGGGTATCTTATGAATACACACTTCTCCGATTTGGGTTCGAGCTTATCAGGTTGAAGTTTTTTCACATCAACATCACAACCCTAAACTTTAAGAAACGACAACTTATGTTTCTTGCCAAACCACAATTCATACGGAGGCGTCTCAACGGATTTAGATGGTGCCCTATTTAACGTGAATGCAGTTGTCTCTAATGCATAACCCCAAAACGATAGTGGCAAATCGGTAATCATAGATCACACCATATCTAATAAAGTACGGTTACGATGTTCGGACACACCATTACGCCGTGGTGTTCCAGGTGGCGTGAGCTGTGAAACTATTCCACATTGTTTCAAATGAAGACCAAACTCGTAACTCAAATATTCGCCCGCGCGATCAGATCGTAGAAACCTTATTTTCTTGTTACGATGATTCTCTACTTCACTATAAAATTCTTTTAACCTTGCAAATGTTTCAGACTTATGTTTCATTAGGTAGATATACCCATATCTGCTCAAATCATCTGTGAAGGTCAGAAAATAACGATACCCGCCGCGAGCCTCAACACTCATCGAACCGCATACATCGGTATGTATTATTTCCAATAAGTCTGTTGCTCGCTACATTGTTCCGTAGAATGACGTTTTAGTCATCTTGCCCATGGGGCATGGTTCGCAAGTATCAAATGATCCATAATCAAGTAATTCCAAAAGTCCATGTGCATGGAGTTTCTTCATGCGCTTTACACTAATATGACCTAAATGGTAGTGCCACAAATATGTTGCACTATCATTATCAACTTTGCATCTTTTGGCATCAATATTATTTATATGTGTATCACTACGATCAAGATTCCACAAAAATAGACCACTCGTCAAGGGTGCATGACCATAAAAGATATTACTCATATAAATAGAACAACCGTTATTCTCTGATTTAAATGAATAACCGCCTCGCAACAAACAAGATCTAGATATAATGTTCATGCTCAACGCTGGCACTGCTACCTCTTGAGCTTGCGTTGTATTCCGTCAAAGAGGAAAGGGAGATGCATCACGGTAGCGTAAGTATTTCCCTCAGTTTTTGAGAACCAAGGTATCAATCCAGTAGGAGACCACGCGCCAGTCCCTCGTACCTGCACAAACAAATAAGAACTTCGTAGCCAAATATGATAGAGGTAGACCCGGCGGCCATAGTTTTCTCTAGTGGCTTCTCTCATGATAGCGATATTTTACGGCGGGTAAACAAATTACTGTCGAGCAATTGATAGAAAAGCGAATAATTATGAGACTATCTAGGCATGATCATTGTATATAGGCATCATGTCCGAGACAAGTAGACCAAAACGATTCTGCATCTACTATTATTACTCCACACATCGACCGCTATCCAACATGCATCGAGTGTATTGAGTTCATACGAACAGAGTAACGCCTTAAGCAAGATGACATGATGTAGAGGGATAAACTCAAGCAATATGATGAAAACCCCATCTTTTTATCCTTGATGGCAACAATACAATACGTGCCTTGCTGCCCCTACTGTCACTGGGAAAGGACACCGCAAGATTGAACCCAAAGCCAAGCACTTCTCCCATTGCAAGAACTATAGATCTAGTAGGCCAAACCAAACCAATAATTCGAAGAGACTTGCAAGGATATTATGAGCACACATAAAAAGTTCAGAGAAGAACCAAATATCTTTCATAGATAACCTTGATCATAAACTCACAATTCATCGGATCTCGACAAACACACCGCAAAAAGAGATTACATCGAATAGATCTCCTCGAAGACCGAGGAGAACTTTGTATTGAGATCCAGAGAGAGAAGAAGCCATCTAGATACTAGCTATGGACCCGAAGGTCTGAGGTAAACTACTCACAACTCATGGTGAGGGCGATGATGATGAAGATGAAGGCCTCCGTGATGGATCCCCCTCCCGGAACAGGCTCCAAGATGGGATTTCCACGGGAACAGCAGCTACGGCAGTGGAATTAGGGTTTTCTCTCTGCGCATGGAGTTTCTGGGGTACGTAGGTATATATAGGAATAAGGGGCACCGGGGGCCACACAGGCAGCCCTCGAGGCAGGGGGGCGCGCCCTGGGAAGGGGGCGCGCCCCCCCACCCTCGAGGGTGGCCCCTCTGTCCCCTGGCTTGGCCCCGAAGTCTTTCGTGCGTGATTTGCTCCAAAAATATCTCTTGCGAAGGTTTCATTCCGTTTGGACTCCGTTTGATATTCCTTTTTTGCAAAACCCTGAAATAGGCAAAAAACAGCAATCTGGACTGGGCCTTTGGGTTAGTAGGTTAGTCCCAAAAATGATATAATAGTGAATGATAAAGGCCATTAAACATCCAAGACTTCATAAATAATAGCATGTAACAATAAAAAATTATAGATACGTTGGAGACGTATCAAGCATCCCCAAGCTTAATTCCTGCTCGTCCTCGAGTGGGTAAATGATAAATAAAGAATTTTTGATGTGGAATGCTAACCAATATAGTTTTTCAATGTAATTCTCTTAATTGTGGCATGAATGTTCAGATCTGAAAGATTCTAGACAAAAGTCTATATTGACATAAGAAATAACAATACTTCAAGCAATACTAACAAAGCAATCATGTCTTCTCAAAATACTATGGCTAAAGAAAGTTATCCCTACAAAATCATATAGTGTTGGATATGCTCCCTTATTATCACACTAAATATTCGTATCATGCACGACCCCGATTTCAGCCAAGCATTTGTTTTCACGCTCTATCTTTTCAAACCTTTCAACTTTCACGCAATACATGAGCGTGAGCCATGGACATAGCACTATGGGTGGAATAGAGGTGGTTGTGGAGAAGACAAATAGAGGGAGATAGTCTCACATCAACTAGGCGTATCAATGGGCTATGGAGATGCCCATCAATAGATATCAATGTGAGTGAGTAGGGATTGCCATGCAATGGATGCACTAGAGCTAAATATGAATGAAAGCTCAACAAAAGAAACTAGTGGGTGTGCATCCAACTTGCTTGCTCACGAAGACCTAGGGCATTTGAGGAAGCACATCGTTGGAATATACAAGCCAAGTTCTATAATGAAAATTCCCACTAGTATATGAAAGTGACTAAACATGAGACTCTTTACAATGAAGAACATGGTGCTACTTTGAAGCACAAGTGTGGAAAAAGATAGTAGCAATTGTCCCTTTTTTTGGGTCTTTTTTTTCTTTGTTTGGCCTTCCCCCCCTTTTTTTTTATTTTTTTTTCGTCGGGGCTTTATAGATTCAGCCTTTCCTCCCATGGGACAATGCTCTAAAAATGATGATCATCACACTTTCATTACATCACAAAATTACAACTCGATACTACAACAACAAAGTATGACTCTATATGAATGCCTCCGGCGGTGTACTGGTATGTGCGATGAAACAAGAGTGACATGTATGAAAAGATTATGCATGGTGGCCTTGCCACAAATACGATGTCAACTTCATGATCATGCATGGCAATATGACAATATGATGCGTGTCATATAAACGGAACGGTGGAAAGTTCCATGGTAATATATCTCGGAATGGTTATGGAAATGCCATGATAGGTAGGTATGGTGGATGTTTTGAGGAACAATATGGTGGCTGTTTTGGGGAAGGATATATAGTGGGTTTATGGTACCAGCGTAAGTTGCGCGGTACAAGAGAGGCTAGCAATGGTGGAAGGGTGAGAGTGCGTATAATCCATGGACTCAACATTAGTCATAAGAACTCATATACTTATTGCCAAAATCTACGAGTCATCAAAACAAAGCAATCAACGCATGCTCCTAGGGGGGAGGTTGGTAGGAGTTAGCCATCACGCGCCCCCGACCTCCACACAAAGGTTGACACTCTACAAATACCTCATGCTTTAACTTAGTCACATAACGGTTCACCATACGTGCATGCTACGGGAATCACTAACCTTAACACAAGTATTTCTCAATTTCATAATAACTCCACTAGCATGACTCTAATATCACTATCCTCATGTCTCAAAACAATTATCAAGCATCCAACATCTCTTTCTATTCAATGCACTTGGTGTGATTTTTTTTACTACATTGACATTGGATGTCTATCATGTGCAGACTAGTTTCTTTAGCCTAAACACTTTACCATGCTGTTTTAATACACTCTCAAATAGATCTAAGTGAAGCATGAGAGTTCAACAATTTCTACAAAATATTACCACCACCATGCTCTAAAAGATATAAGTGAAACACTAGAGCAAAAACTATTCAACTCAAAAGATATAAGTGAAGCACATAGAGTGTTCTAACAATTTCTAGGCCATATTTAACTCTCTCAAACAGGTGTGTCCAGCAAGGATTATTGTGGCAAACTAACAAGCAAAGACTCAAATTATACAAGACGCTCCAAGCAAAACACATAGCATGTTGCGAATAAAAATATAGCTCCAAGTATAGTTACCAATGGACGAAGTCGAAAGAGGGGATGCCTTCCCGGGGCATCCCAAGCTTAGGCTTTTGATTATATTGAATTTACTTGAAGTTCCATGGGCATCCCCAAGCTCAGGTCTTTGCTACTCCTTGTTCCATAGTCCATCAAAGCAATACTCAAAACTTGAAAACTTCACAACACAAAATTTAGACAAAAATTCTCGTGATCTCCGTTAGTAAGAGAAAGCAAACCACCACTCAAAGGTACAGCAAGGAATTCGTTATTTGTTTATATTGGTGTTAAAACTACTGTACTCCAAGTTCTCTATGGTTCATATCCTCCAATATTACTCATAGATGCATCGGAATAAGCAAACAACACACGCAAAACAGAATCTGTCAAAAACAGAACAGTCTGTAGTAATCTACTGGTTTCGCCTACTTCTGGAACTCCAAAAAAATCAAACTAAATTTGTAAATTTGCGAATTTTTTCTACCAATCAGCAGCAAAAAGAATCAACTAAAAAGCACGCTCCAGTAAAATCTGAAGTCTACTTTAGCGAGCGCTAACGATTCTGTTTTTCACAGCAAGATCATATAAACTTCACACAAGTCTTACCAAAGGTTCTACTTGGCACAAACACTAAACAAAACAAGAAACCACATCTAATCATAGGATAGATGCAATATTTATTCCCTAACATCAACTAAAGCAAAAAACATAAAATTGGGTTGCCTCCCAACAAGCGCTATCGTTTTACGCCCCTAGCTAGGCACGATACAAGATAAATCTAGGCATTGCCATCTTTGGAAGGCAATCCATAAGTGGATCTCATGATAGATTCATATGGTAATTTGATCTTCTTTCTAGGAAAGTGTTCCATACCTTTCCTTAACGGAAATTGGAATCTAATATTTCCTTCCTTCATATCAATGATTGCACCAATCGTTCTAAGGAAAGGTCTACCAAGAATAATAGGACATGAAGGATTGCAATCTATATCAAGAACAATGAAATCTACGGGCACATAATTGCTATTGGCAACAATAAGAACATCATTAATTCTTCCCATAGGTTTCTTAATAGTGGAATCCACAAGATGTAAATTTAAAGAACAATCATCAAGCTCATGGAACCCTAGCAAATCACACAAAGTTTTTGTGATCACACAAAGCATAGCATTCATGATATTTTATTTTAATTTTGATAGTAGGTTCCCATTCATCATAAAGCTTTCTAGGTATAGAAACTTCCAACTCAAGTTTTTCTTCATAAGATTGCATCAAAGCATCAACTATATGTTTAGTGAAAGCTTTATTTTGACTATAAGCATGCGAAGAATTTAGCATGGATTGCAACAAAGAAATATAATCAATCAAAGAGCAATTATCATAATTGAATCCCTTGAAATCCAAAGTAGTGGGTTCATCACTATGCGAAGATTTTATCTCTTCAATCCCACATTTAGCAGTTTTAGCATCAAGATCTAAAAACTCCGAATTATTGGGACACCTTAAAGCAGAATCATCTCCAATCCTATTCTCATCAAGATTAATACTAGAAAACAAGGATCTAATAGGAGACACATCAATAACTTTCAGATCTTCATCTTTATTTTCATGCTCTTCCGGTTTCGCAGCCATCTTATTGATTAAGGTGGACTGTTTATCAGAAATTTGGGCAATTAAGTTCTCAAGATGAGCAAACTGAGATTTCAAACCATAAAATTCCTTAGACATATCATCAAGGTCTTTATTCATATATTCCATAAACTTTTTCTGTTCTTTAAGCTCACTTCTGAAAAAGTCATTATGCTCAAATTGTATAGTCATAAAATGTCTAACATTGTTTTCAAGCTCCTCCAGCCTCTTGAGGTGAGGGTCAACACTAACAGGGAGAGCCATAATGACAAGCAAGCAATCCAACACACACAAGCGAACAAGAAGCAAGCGAACGAAAAACACACGACGGAAGAAGGGCGAATAAAACGGCAAAGGTGAAGTGGGGGAGAGGAAAACGAGAGGCAAATAAATGTAATGCGAAGGATAAGGGTTTGTGATAGGTACTTGGTATATGAATTTTGCGTAAGCCTCCACGACAACGGCGCCAGAAATTCTTCTTGCTACCTCTTGAGCTTGCGTTGTATTCCCTCGAAGAGGAAAGGGAGATGCAGCATAGTAGCGTAAGTATTTCCCTCACTTTTTGAGAACCAAGGTATCAATCCAGTAGGAGACCACGCGGCAGTCCCTCGTACCTGCACAAACAAATAAGAACTTCGCAGCCAACGCGATAAGGGGTTGTCAATCCCTTTACGGTCAGTTACGATAGTGAGATCTGATAGAGATGATAATTATATTTTTGGTATTTTTGGTATAGAAACATAAAGTAAAGAAAATAAACAACGGCGATAGAAATTGGCTAGGGAAAGTAATATGATAAAGGTAGACCCCGGGGCCATAGTTTTCTCTAGTGGTTTCTCTCATGATAGCGATATTCTACGACGGGTAAACAAATTACTGTCGAGCAATTGATAGAAAAGCGAATAATTATGAGACTATCTAGGCATGATCATTGTATATAGGCATCATGTCCGAGACAAGTAGACCGAAACGATTCTGCATCTACTATTATTACTCCACACATCGACCGCTATCCAGCATGCATCTAGTGTATTGAGTTCATACGAACAGAGTAACGCCTTAAGCAAGATGACATGATGTAGAGGGATAAAATCAAGCAATATGATGAAAACCCCATCTTTTTATCCTCGATGGCAACAATACAATACGTGCCTTGCTTCCCCTACTGTCACTGGGAAAGGACACCGCAAGATTGAACCCATAGCCAAGCACTTGTCCCATTGCAAGAACTATAGATCTAGTAGGCCAAACCAAACCAATAATTCAAAGAGACTTGCAAGGTTATTATGAGCACACATAAAAAGTTCAGAAAAGAACCAAATATCTTTCATAGATAACGTTGATCATAAACTCACAATTCATCGGATCTCGACAAACACACCGCAAAAAGAGATTACATCGAATAGATCTCCTCGAAGACCAAGGAGAACTTTGTATTGAGATCCAGAGAGAGAGGAGAAGCCATCTAGATACTAGCTATGGACCCGAAGGTCTGAGGTAAACTACTCACAACTCGTGGTGAGGGCAATGATGATGATGATGATGAAGGCCTCTGTGATGGATCCCCCTCCCGGAACAGGCTCCAAGGTGGGATCTCCACGGGAATAGCAGCTACGGCGGTGGAATTAGGGTTTTCTCTCTGCGCATGGAGTTTCTGGGGTACGTAGGTATGTATAGGAATAAGGGGGCACCGGGGGCCACACAGGCAGCTCTCGAGGCAGGGGGCGCGCCCTGGGAAGGGGGGCGCGCCCCCACCCTCAAGGGTGGCCCCTCTGTCCCCTGGCTTGGCCCCGAAGTCTTTCGTGCGTGATTTCCTCCAAAAATATCTCTCGCGAAGGTTTCATTCCATTTGGACTCCGCTTGATATTCCTTTTCTGCAAAACCCTGAAATAGGCAAAAAACAACAATCTGGACTGGGCCTTTGGGTTAGTAGTTTAGTCCCAAAAATGATATACTAGTGAATGATAAAGCCCATTAAACATCCAAGACTTCAGAAATAATAGCATGGAACAATAAAAAATTATAGATACATTGGAGTCATATGAGGCACCAAATAAAAATTATTTAGGTCTAAAACTAATACCGAAGGTAGATGTAGAGGTAGCATGTCGACAGCGATCACATCGACTTTGGAACCATTTCCCACGCGCATCGTCACCTCGTCCTTAGCCAATCATCTTTTAATCAGTAGCCCCTATTTCAAGTTACAAACATGAGCAACCGAACCAGTATCAAATACCCAGGCACTACCATGAGCATTAGTAAGGTACACATCAATAACATGTATATCAAATATACCTTTGTTCACTTTGCTATCTTTCTTATCCGCCAAATACTTGGGGCAGTTCCGCTTCCAGTGACCAGTACCTTTGCAGTAGAAGCACTCAGTTTCAGGCTTGGCTCCAGACTTGGGTTTCTTCCCGGGAGTAGCAACTGGCTTCCTATTCTTCTTGAAGTTCCTCTTCTTTCCCTTGCCCTTTTTCTTGAAACCATCAACACTTGATGCTCCTTTTTGATTTCTACCTCCGCAGTTTTGAGCATTGCGAAGAGCTCGGGAATTGTCTTCTTCACCCCTTGCATATTATAGCTCATCACGAAGCCTTTGTAGCTTGGTGGCAGTGATTGAATAACTCTGTCAATAACACTATCATCTAGAATATTAACTCCTAGCTGAGTCATGTGGTTATGGTACCCAAACATTCTGAGTATGTGTTCACTGACAAAACTGTTCTCCTCCATCTTGCAACTATAGAACTTGTTGGAGACTTCATATCTCTCAACTCGGGCATTTGCTTGAAATATTAACCTAAAATCTTGGAACATCTCATATGCTCCATGATGTTCAAAACGTCTTTGAAGTCCCGATTCTAAGCCGTAAGGCATGGCACACCATCAGATCGAGCTTGCCAGACGTTCATAACATCAGCAGTTGCTCCTCCAGCATGCCTTTCACCTAGCGGTGCTTCAAGGACATAATTCTTTTGTGCAACAATGAGGATAATCCTCAAGTTACAGACCCAGTCCGTGTAGTTGCTACCATCATCTTTCAACTTAGCTTTCTCTAGGAACACATTAAAATTTAAGGGAACGGTAGCACGGGCCATTGATCTACAACATAGATATACAAAAACTATCAAGACTAAGTTCATGATAAATTGAGTTCAATTAATCATATTACTACAAAACACTTAGATAGACATCCCTCAAGTCATCTAAATGATCACGTGATCCAAATCAACTAAACCATGTTCGGTCATCACGTGAGATGGAGTAGCCTTCAATGGTGAACATCTTACGTTGATCATATCTACTATATGATTCACGTTCGATCTTTCGGTCTCCAGTGTTCCGAGGCCATGTCTGTACATGCTAGGCTCGTCAAGTTTAACCCAAGTATTCTGCACGTGCAAAACTATCTTACACCCGTTGTATGTGAACGTAGAGCTTATCACACCCGATTATCGCGTGGTGTCTCGGCACGACGAACTGTCGCAACGATGCATACTTAGGGAGAACACTTGTATCTTGAAATTTTTAGTAAGGGATTATCTTATAATGCTACCGTCGTTCTAAGCAAAGTAAGATGCATAAAAAGATAAAACATCACATGCAATCAAAATATGTGACATGATATGGCCATCGTCATCTTGTGCTTTTGATCTCCATCTCCAAAGCATCGTCATGATCTCCGTCGTCACTCGCTCGACACCATGATCTTCATCGCAATGTCGTGGTCATCTCGCCAACTATTGCTTCTACTACTATCGCTAACTCATAGTGATAAAGTAAATCAATTATATGGCGATTGCAATTCATACAATAAAGAGACAACCATAAGGCTCCTTCTGGTTGCTGATAATTTACAAAACATGATCATCTCATACAATAATGTATAACTCATCATGTCTTGACCATAGCATTGTTGGGGACGCAGCATACAATTTCATAAATTCTCCTACGCTCACATAAGATCTATCTAGGAGATGCATAACAATGAGAGGGGGAGAGTGTGTCTACATACCCTTGTAGACCGAAAGCGGAAGCATTTGACAACGCGGTTGATGTAGTCGTACACCTTCACAATCCATCCCGATCTAGCACCGAATGTACGCCACCTCCGCGTTCAGCACACGTTTAACTCGAGGATGTCCTTGCCTTCTTGATCCAGCAAGATGGGCGAAGTAGTAGATGAGTTCCGGCAACACGATGGCGTGGTGACAGTTGATGGTGAAGAACAATATCTGCAGGGCTTCGCCAAGCACTAAAGAAACTAGACGGAGGATAAATTAGAGGGATGGGCTTGCCGACACACAACTTGGTGAATCCTGATGTGTCTTGGGTGCTAGCACTGCCCCTCTATTTATATGTTGAGCTCTGGCGTCGAAGCTTGGAGCAAAAGCCTCCTCAAAGTCGGTTTTGCCCGGAAGGCAAGAGTCCCACTCGGACTCCAGGACCAAAGGCCACAAACGTTGGCGTCTGGCCCAGACGCCATGGGCCTCGGCGTCTGGCCCAGGTCCAGACGCCAGGGTCTTCGGCGTTTCGCCCCCTGGCCTCCGCAAAACTCCTTTTGCACCGACTTACTGCCCCGTGGGCCTGACCCCTTTGCCTAACCATATCATCCTATATAGCAATCTTTACCTCCGGACCATTCCAGAGCTCCTCGTCATGTCCGTGATGTCATCCGGGACTCCGAACAACATTCGGTCACCATCATACATAACTCATATAATACTATATCGTCAACAAACGTTAAGCGCGCGGACCCTACGGGTTCGAGAACTATGTAGACCTGACCGAGACACCTCTCCGGTCAATAACCAATAGCGGAACCTGGATGCCCATATTGGCTCCTACATATTCTACGAAGATCTTTATCGATCGAACCGTTATGACAACATACACAATTCCCTTTGTCATCGGTATGTTACTTGCCCAAGATTCGATCGTCGGTACCTTCATACCTAGTTCAATCTCGTTACCGGCAAGTCTCTTTACTCGTTCCGTAATACATTATCCCTTGACTAACTCATTAGTCATTTGCTTGCAAGGCTTATTATGATGTGTATTACCAAGAGGGCCAGAGATACCTCTCCGATATTCGGAGTGACAAATCCTAATCTCGATTCACGCCAACCCAACAGGACACCTTCGGAGATACCTGTAGAGAATCTTTATAATCACCTGGTTACGTTGTAACGTTTGATAGCACACAAGGCATTCCTCCGGTATCCGGGAGTTGCATGATCTCATAGTCAAAGGAATATGTATTTGACATACATGAAAGCAATAGCAATATAACTGAACGATCAACATGCTAAGCTAACGGATGGGTCTTGTCCATCACATCATTCTCCTAATGATGTGATCTCGTTATCAAATGACAACTCATGTCTATGGTTAGGAAACCTTAACCATCTTTGATCAACGAGCTAGTCAAGTAGAGGCTCACTAGGGACTCAGTGATTTGTCTATGTATTCACACATGTATTAAGGTTTCCGGTCAATACAATTCTAGCATGAATAATAAACATTTATCATGACATAAGGAAATGTAAAACAACAACTTTATTATTGCCTCTAGGGCATATTTCCTTCAATCTCCCACTTGCATTAGAGCCAATAATCTAGTTCGCATCGCCATGTGATTTATCACCGATAGTTCACATCATCATGTGATTAACACCCATGGTTCACATCACCATGTGACCAACATCCAAAGGGTTTACTAGAGTCCATAATCTAGTTCACATCGCCATGTGATTAACACCCAAAGAGTACTAAGGAGTGATCATGTTTTGCTTCGTGAGAGAAGTTTAGTCAACGGGTCTGTCACATTCAGATTCACATGTATTTCACAAATATCTATGTCTACAATGCTCTGCATGGAGCTACTCTAACTAATTGCTCACACTTTCAATACGCATCCAGCTTTATATTTAGAGTCATGTGGATTAGTGTCAAAGCTTGCATCGACGTAACTCTTTACGACGAACTCTTTATCACCTCCATAATCGAGAAATATTTCCTTAGTCCTCCAGTTACTAAGGATAATTTTGACCACTATCCGGTGATCTACTCCAGGATCACTATTGTACCTCCGTGCCAAACTCATGGCATGGTACACAACAGGTTTGGTACACAACATGGCATACTTTATAGAACCTATGGCTGAGGCATTTGGAATGACTTTCATTCTCTCTATATTTTTCTGCCACGGTCGGGCTTTGAGTCTTACTCAACTTCACACCTTACAAATCAGGCAAGAACTCCTTCTTTGACTGATCCATCTTGAACTACTTCAAAATCTTATCAAGGTATTTACTAATTGAAAATCTTGTCGAGCGTCTTGATCTATCTCTATAGATCTTGGTGCTCAATATGTAAGCAACTTCACCGAGGTCTTTTATTGAAACCCCCTTTTTAAACAATCCTTTATGCTTTCCGGAAAATTCTACATCATTTCCGATCAACAATATGACATTCACATATACTTATCAGAAATGTTGTAGTGCTCCCACTCACTTTCTTGTAAATACAGGCTTCACCATAAGTCTGCATAAAACCATATGCTTTGATCAACTCATCAAAGCATATATTCCAACTTTGATATGCTTGCACCAGTCCATAGATGGATAGCTGGAGCTTGCACACTTTGTTAGTACCTTTAGGATCGACAAAACCTTCTCGTTGCATCATATACAACTCTTCTTTGAGATATCCATTAAGGAATGCAGTTTTGACATCCATTTGCCATATTTCATAATCATAAAATGCGGCAATTGCTAACATGATTCGGACAAACTTAACCATCGCTACGGGTGAGAGAGTCTCATCGTAGTCAACTCCTTGAACTTGTCGAAAACCTTTCACAACAACTCGAGCTTTGTAGACAGTAACATTACTATCGACGTCAGTCTTCCTCTTAGAAATCCATTTATTTTCAATGGCTTGCCGATCATCGGGCAAGTCAGCCAAAGTCCACACTTTGTTCTCATACATGGATGCCATCTCAGATTTCATGGCCTCAAGCCATTTTGTGGAATCTGGGTTCATCATCGCTTCCTCATAGTTCGTAGGTTCATCATGGTCTAGTAACATGACTTCCAGAACAGGGTTACCGTACCACTCTGGTGCAGAACGTACTCTGGTTGATCTACGAGGTTCAGTAGTAACTTGATATGAAGTTTCATGATCATCATCATTAGCTTCCTCACTAATTGGTGTAGGCATCACTGGAACTAATTTCTGTGATGAACTACTTTCCAATTCAGGAGAAGGTACAATTGCCTCATCAAGTTCCACTTTACTCCCACTCACTTCTTTCGAGATAAACTCCTTCTCTAGAAAGGATCCATTCTTAGCAATGAATATCTTGCCTTCGGATATATGATGGAAGGTGTACCTAACAGTTTCATTTGGGTATCCTATGAAGACACATTTCACCGATTTGGGTTCGAGCTTATTAGGTTGAAGCTTTTTCACATAAGCATCGCAACCCCAAACTTTAAGAAACGACAACTTAGGTTTCTTGCCAAACCATAGTTCATAAGGTGTCGTCTCAATGGGTTTAGATGGTGCCCTATTTAACGTGAATGCATTTGTCTCTAATGCATAACCCCAAAATGATAGTGGTAAATTGGTAAGAGACATCATAGATCGCACCATATCTAATAAAGTACGGTTACGACGTTCGGAGACACCATTACGCTGTGGTGTTCCAGGTGGCGTGAGTTGTGAAACTATTCCACATTGTTTCAAGACCAAACTCATAACTCAAATGTTCGCCTCCACGATTAGATCGTAGAAACTTTATTTTCTTGTTACAATGATTCTCTACTTCACTGTGAAATTCTTTGAACTTTTCAAATGTTTCAGACTTGTGTTTCATCAAGTAGATATACCCATATCTTCTCAAATCATTTGCGAAGGTCAGAAAATAATGATACCCGCCGCGAGCCTCAACACTCATCGGACCGCATACATCCGTATGTATTATTTCCAATAAGTCAATAGCTCTCTCCATTATTCCGGAGAACAGAGTTTTAGTCATCTTGCGCATGAGGCATGGTTCGCCAGCACCAAGTGATTCATAATCAAGTGATTCCAAAAGTCCATCAACATGGAGTTTCTTCATGCGCTTTACACCAATATGACCTAAACGGCAGTGCCACAAATAAGTTGCACTATCATTATCAACTTTGCATCTTTTGGCTTCAATATTATGAATATGTGTATTACTATGATCAAGATTCAGTAAACCATTCACCTTGGGTGTATGGCCATAGACGGTTTTATTCATGTAAACAGAATAACAATTATTCTTTGACTTAAATGAATAATCGTATTGCAATAAACACGATCCAATCTTGTTCATGCTCAACGTAAACACCAAATAACATTTATTTAGGTCTAACACTAATCCTGAAAGTGCAGGGAGTGTGCGATGATGATCATATCAATATTGGAACTACTTCCAACACACATCGCCACCTCACCCTCAACTAGTCTCCGTTTATTCGACAACTCATGTTTCGAGTTACTAATCTTAGCAACCGAACAGGTATCAAATACCCAGGGGCTACCACGAGCACTAGTTAGGTACACATCAATAACATGTATATCAAATATACCTTTGTTCACTTCGCCATCCTTCTTATCCGCCAAATATTTGGGGTAGTTCCGCTTCGAGTGACCATTTCCTTTGGAGTAGAAGCACTTCGTTTCAGGCTTGGGTCTAGCTTTGGGCTTCTTCTCGGGAGTGGCAACTTGCTTGCCGTTCTTCTTGAAGTTCCCTTTCTTTCCCTTGCCCTTTTTCTTGAAACTAGTGGTCTTGTTTAACCATCAACACTTGATGCTCTTCATTGATTTCTACCTTCGCTGATTTCAGCATCGCGAAGAGCTCGGGAATCGTTTTCGTCATCCCTTGCATATTATAGTTCATCACGAAGTTCTAGTAGCTTGGTGATAGTGACTAGAGAACTTTGTCAAACACTATGTTATCTGGAAGATTAACTCCCACTTGATTCAAGTGATTGTAATACCCAGACATTCTGAGCACATGCTCACTAGCTGAGCTATTCTCCTCCATCTTGTAGGCAAAGTATTTTTCATAGGTCTCATACCTCTCGACATGGGCATGAGTCCAAAATACCAATTTCTGCTCTTGGAACATCTCATATGCTCCGTGGAGTTCAAAACATTTTTGAAGTCCCAGTTCTAAGCTGTAAAGCATGGTGCTCTAAACTATTAAGTAGACATCATACTGAGCTTTGCCAGACATTCATAACGTTTGCATATGCTCCTGCAATAGGTCTGTCACCTAGCGGTGCATCAAGGACATAATACTTATGTGCAACAATGAGGATAATCCTCAGATCACGGACCTAGTCCACATAATTGCTACTAGCATCTTTCAACTTAGTTTTCTCTAGGAACATATAGAAAACATAGGGGAGCTATAACGCGAGTTATTGATCTACAACATAATTTGCAAATACTACCAGGACTAAGTTTATGATAAATTAAAGTACAATTAATCATATTACTAAAGAACTCCCACTTAGATAGACATCCCTCAAGTCATCTAAATGATCACGTGATTAAAATCAACTAAACCATGTCCGATCATCACGTGAGATGGAGTAGTTTTCAATGGTGAACATCTTATGTTGATCATACCTACTATATGATTCACGCTCGACCTTTCGGTCTCCAGTGTTCCGAGGACATGTCTGTACATGCTAGGCTCATCCAGTTTAACTAGAGTATTCTGCATGTGCAAAACTATCTTACATCCGTTGTATTTGAACGTAGAGCTTATCACACCCGATCATCACGTGGTGTCTCAGCATGATGAACTGTCGCAACGGTGCATACTCAGGGAGAACACCGGTACCTTGTGAAAGAACATGCGGTGCCCCCATGTTTGGTTTTGGTTATTGATGACAATCTCTATGGACTAATGGTTGCCTTGAGTTATATTTGAAGGGTTTGTCCATAGGCTTTTCTTGGAGTTCATTTGTTGGTTTCAAGGAGAGTTTGTGATGACCAAGGTGCTATTAAGGAATTATCCAAAGATTGGTCTTGTGGGTGTTGAGCTTATTGCAAGCATGTCTTGAAGAAGAAGAGTTTGTGACCATTTATGTTTACCTTCAAGACATCATCCAAATGAAGAGAGTTGGAAAGATTCAAGGTTGATCAAAACTAAGTCAAAGAATGAATCAAGTTGATGAACACACAAAGTGTAGAAGATGTACCGAGAGGGATCACGCAATCCTATGGTATGGTAAGCATTGTCAATCACGCTTTGTGTACTAACCCATGGTCTTCGTGAGAGTTCTTTGTGGGGTTAGGTTGCCGTGTGCAAGTTCAAGTGGAGCATCACGAAGAGATCAAGTTCTTGAAGCTTTGCCGTCCATTGTGGTGACAATGGACTTGTGAAGATATGCCGAAGAGTGGCTCACCCATAGTGGAGTATGGGGGAGTGCTTGGTGGCTTCTCGCCCCCTCGTTGGTTACCCCAAGTGGAAGGTTAGAGATGCAGTGTAGCAGAAGTTTTCCCTTGGCAATACCAAGGATCGATTTCCCTGAGACTCCCAGTTTCAACAAGAAGGTGTCAACTGCTAACGGCGCCAGATATTAGCAATCAACGTGGACCTGCACACAGATACAAATAACTTTGCTCCCAACGAGTACAGAGAGGTTGTCAATCCCTCTGGCCTTGTAGTTTACAAAGGATCAAACGCAAGTGATAATAGTGATAGGTATAATTGCAATAGTAAGTAAAAAGCGGAAAGTAAATAGCGGATGTGATCAATGATGATAATATGGACCGAAGTCTCATGATGTTCACTAGTGATGTCTCTCTCCCAAAAGACGATAAAACTGCTATGTGAGGTAAACGAATTACAACTGGGCAATTGACAGGACCATGTGCGCAAACCAATGCTGACTAAGTTGCAAGAAAGGTAGAGGTTCAAAGCATGGGCGGTACGCCGAGGTAAGTAGACCGAAATCCATCTGCATCTACTACTAATCATCCACCTTGAGATATCTATCCAGAACATCTCGCTGGTATTAAGTTGCGAGTCCCACCCATAGTGTAAACTCGAAGCAACAGACAACTGCATTAAAAGAACTTTGCGTAAAGTAAACAATCCTTGCACCCGCGGGCACAAGCACCGTTGTTTTCCCCCTTGTGGCAACAACACATCCCCTAGACTCATGTTTCTATCACTCAAGCTAGTCATCGAGGGGCATGAACCAACAATCAAGCGCAACGTTCCCTCTTGGAGTCACTACCTACTACTTGGCCAAAGCAATAAATAACAACGGAGAACATGCAAGAATTACTTACGAACATAAATATAAAAGAGGTGAATCAAATATATTACTCAAACACAATCTGAACATAATCTCATAATCCATCGGATCGCAGCAAACTCATCATAGCAACAGCATAAGGGTTACATATGTGCCTCGATCATGTAGGGCAGCTCACGAGGACTAATTAGTGAAGCACAAGAACGGGAGGAGAACATCACATAGCTACTGGTCATGGACCCATGGTCCAAGGGAGACTACTCACAACTCATCCGGGAGGCGTCCATGGTGGTGGAGAAGCTCCCGATGGTGATCCTCCCCTCCGGCAGGGTGTCGGGAAGAGTTCTCCTGGTGCTCCCGATCTTGGAAGCGGCGGTGGTGGCGGAACAGAGATGAGATCGCGAAAAAGAGTTCCCGTCTCGAGGGTTTCGGGAGATGCTTTAAATATATGCCAAAGGGGGGCATCAGACGAGGCTCGGGGGGCCCAGGCGCCCCCCGGCGCGGCCCAGGGGGGGGGGCGCCGCCAGGGCGCCTGGGGCCCTGGTGGCCCCCCTCCGGCTGTGCTTCAGGTGCCTCGTAGCTTCTGGAACGCTGATTTTTTATATAATTTTTCTGGATTTTTTCTGGCAGTTCTCGTAATGTGAAAACCTGAAATACAAAAACAGCCGAAAACAGAAACTGGCACTGGGGTGCACTGAGTTAATAGGTTAGTCCAAATATGATCAAAAGTGTATGGAAGTGTATAAATAACATAGCAATATCACCCAAAAGAGGCATGGAGCAAGCAGAAATTATAGATACGTTTTGGACGTATCAACATCCCCAAGCTTAATTCCTGCTCGTCCTCGAGTAGGTAAATGATAACAAGAATAATTTCTGTGGTGACATGCTATTAACCATATATGACTTTTTCATAGTCACATGACAAAAGCTTACTGAGACAATGAATCTATAGTAATTAAGTTGCCTCATGAGAAAATCACAAAGGACTGAAAGTTTTACAATATGATATTGAAACATCAAATAGATTTGTAATGAACATGATGTGCAAATATGATAAAGTGATATCTAGCTTGCCCCCTTTAGTGAAGCAAAACATAAATGCAGGGGCACCTCCAAGGTTTAAGTGATGACTAGATACAATGATTTCAGAATAAACGATATCACAATCATGCAAAAGACAATGCTACTTTGGGACAATGCACATTACACTCAGAATGACAATCATGCTCTCAGTAGTTGGTGCTTTTAAAAGAAGGTGGATACTCTCGAACCGTGGCTTTTGTTGGCAAGGTTGAAAACCCGTAGTCGGAAACAAAGACAAAACATGTACCAGACCTCTTGGTTTTAAAAACAGAGGTAACAATTATTATTTTTTGATTATGCATGTTTCGTCAACGAATGCTAGCACACAACTCAATCACTTCTTGAGATGGACAAGTTTCGAGGAACGGCTCCCGAATGAGGACGATCACATCCTCTTAATCTCCTTTGTTTATCACTGCCAAAGTTTTCTGATTTCTCATGCACAAAGCGTGAAGGAGGGTTTGTTTGTTATATTAATTTTGAGCAGGGCGCACTCAATGCCAGTTCCTTCTCGTATTATGGGTTTGCACATTATACATGCAATCCCGGGGTGAAGCTTGTCCAACTTAAAAAGATCATGAATTAACTACTACTTCCTCATGAACTTACAACAGAGGCACAAAATAGGAATGCTTTTTTTCTTTGAATAATTTCGAGATGGTACATGCAAGTCTCCGTTAGGAATGGCAGGTAAATACCATGTAGGAAGGTATGGTGGACTCATATGGCATAACTGGATTAAAAGGATGTGGATGCACAAGCAGTCAGTCCGCTTAGTACAGGTGGAGGTTAGCAAAAGACTGGGAGCGACCAACTAAGAGAGCAATGACGGTCATAATCATGCAGAGCGACAAAGCAACATTGAATCAGGCATGGAAGTTATATCGCTACTCAGAAACAAAAGATCATCAAGGCTTGACAGACTTTCTTTACAGTCTTAAATATACGTGAGCATACGCCAAGTCAATCAAAATAAATTCTTTGAAGGAAGATATTACTAAACCATACCACATCATAGGCAAACAAATCATGTTGGTACTCCAATAACACATTGGGAACCCCCCAGCTATTTGGGACTAACCATAAGAAAACCTGAACTACTAAGCGCCATTATGCACGTAGCATCTTTATCATAGACATATCAACCAATGCAACGGAAGCAAACTCTCTTAATAAGATAAACATGATAAATAAAGAGAGTTCAAGCAACCAACTAAACGAAAGCTCTTTAAAAAGATAAGCATGAAAGTTAAGAGCTAAGCATGATAGTAGCTATTAAAAGACAAAGAACACACACAGCAAGGATAGACATGAAAGTTCTATGTTATGTTCTAGGTAGAAGTGGAGCGTGTTTCTCTCCCACATAAAGAAAGCTGAGTTCCGACTCGTTATGAAAAGCTAAAGAAAATTAAAAGGAAACTAAAAACAAGACGCTCCAAGCATAGCACATAACACATGAAGTGATTAAAATATAGTGGAACGAAAGACGAACTGATAATGTTGATGGAGAAGGGGATGCACGGGGGCATCCCCAATCTTAGACGCTTGAGTCTCCTTGAATATTTCTTGGGGGTGCACGGGGGCATCCCCAAGCTTGAGCGTTTGACACTCCTGAATCTTTTTATCATCTTCCCTCGCACACTTGAAAACTCCCTTCATACATAACTCATCATAATCTGATTAGCGAGGTTAGTACCCATAATAAAATAATTGTTCCTTGCTGGAAATAAAGATATTCTTGAAGTTCTACTGTTTCTCAAGATTGCCAAAAGGTTTTTGCAAAGAAAAAGCAAGCTCTAGGTTTGCAAAATGAAGGAAAGGAAAAACAGGACAGAATCTGTGAAAAACAGAACATCAGGTAGTAAATGATTTTTCCGGGGCACTTCTGCAACTCTAATAAAAAACTCAAAACAGAAGCACGAAAGACAATTATATAGAGCACGCTGTCGAAAAAATTCAGACCAAAACGATGATCTGGTGATTTTATACGAATTTTTCTATCCAAGGACAGAATCTGTTTCCTGGACAGCACGTCACAACTTTTGAACTTTCTTGCAATCAGAGGCTATACTTGGCACAAAATTGAAAAGCAAAGATACAATGATGATGCTACAGTAGTAACAACATCAAGACACAACAAAAACAAAATAAATTTATTCATGTGGGCTGCCTCCCAAAAGCGCTTTCTTTTATGCCTTTAAGCTAGGCATAATGCATAGAGATCAAGTTTTATCAAGAGTAAAAGAATAGCTAGCCCGTATAACGGACTCAAAAGGTAACTTAATCTTCTTTCGAGGGAAGTGTTCCATCCCTTTCTTGAGAGGAAACTGGAATTTTATATTACCCTCTTTCATGTCAATGATAGCACCAACGATGCGTAAAAAGGGACGTCCCAAAATAATTGGACACGAAGGTTCACATTCAATATCCATAATAGTAAAATCAACGGGAACATAATTGTCATTGACAATGATAAGAACATCGTCGATCCTCCCCAAAGATTTCTTTATGGAAGAATCAACGAGACGAACACCAAAGGAACAAGAATCAAAAGGTTTCAATTTAAGCATATCATATATTCTTTTGGGCATAACAGAGGTACTAGCACCAACATCACATAAAGCATAGCAAGAGAAGTTATTCAACTTAATTTTAATCATAGGATCCCAACCATCTTCTAGCTTTCTAGGTATGGAGGCTTCTACTCTAAGTTTCTCCTCCCTAGCTTTGATAAGAGCATTAGTGATATGCTCTGTGAAGGCAAGGTTAATCGTGCTAGTGCGGGGATCTCTAGACATCTTGTGAAGGAAATCAATAACTTCGGTAAGAGTGCAATTGTCAAAATCAAGGTCACTACCATCAAGTAAGGTGGTAGTGGTGTCCTTTAGGTTCACTTGTTTGGTAGTTTCTACAGTCATAGCATCACCATTAATAGGTCCATCGGGACCAGGAGTGCATTGGGTGCTAAGAGTTTGGATATCCTCAACAACTTGGATAGTAGCAACAGTGTGGTGGGTAGGAAGGCTCTTAATTCTATCTTCTTCCTCCCTTTCTCTAGCCCATCTCTCTTTAAGTTTAGCCATCATCCTAATATTTTCATTAATTTGCACCTGAATAGCATTAATAGGAGTGACCTTCCTCTCCTCAAGAGGAGAAGTTCTAATTTTAAGCAATTCTACCTCATTGGCTAAATTGTCTACCTTCAAAGAGAGATCACCTAGTTTGTTTAGTTTTTCTTCTACACTATTATTAAAAGCTTTTTGGGTAGTGATGAAATCTTTAAGCATAATCTCTAGTTCAGTAGTGGAGTTCTTGGTGCTAGGATAAGCATTGTTGTTCCCATAAGAATTAGAGGGGAACGGTTTAGGATTGCTACCACAATTGCTCCTATAAGCATTGTTATTAAAATTGTTTCTAGAGATAAAGTTCACATCTACTTGTTCTTGAGCAATCAAAGAATTTAAAGGAACATCACAAGGATCAATAGAAGATTGCTTCGAAAGTAGAGACATCATCAAGTCAACCTTTTCATTTAGGGAGGAAATCTCCTCGACAGAGTTTACCTTCCTACCTGTTGGAGCGCGTTCGGTGTGCCATTGGGAATAGTTGGTCATCATCTCATCGAGAAGCTTTGTGGCAGCACCAAGTGTAGCTGACATAAAGGTTCCTCCCGCGGCCGAATCTAACAAGTTCCGCGAGGTAAAGTTCAAGCCTGCATAAAAAGTTTGGATAACCATCCAAGTAGTCAAACCATGAGTAGCGCAGTTCTTGATAAGAGATTTCATACGTTCCCAAGCTTGGGCAACGTGTTCATTATCCAATTGTTTAAAATTCATTATGTTACTTCTTAGTTGGATAATTTTAGCAGGTGGATAGTATTTTCCAATAAAAGCATCTTTGCACTTGTCCCATGAATCTATGCTATTTTTAGGCAAAGTCTGAAACCAAATTTTAGCTCCTCCTCTCAAAGAGAAAGGAAAAAGCTTAAGCTTAACAATATCACCATCTATTTTCTTGGTACTTTTGCATATCACAAAGTTCAACAAAGTTGTTCAAGTGTAAAGCAGCATCATCTCCAGCACCGGAGAATTGATCTTTCATGACTAAATTCAGTAAAGCAGGTTTAATTTCATATGAAGGTGCTGAAGTGGCAGGTGTAGTGATAGGTGTGCAGATAAAGTCATCGTTGTTGTGACTAGTGAAGTCACACAACTTGGTGTTCTCGGTGGAACCCATAGTAGCAAGCAAGCACGATAACTATTTTTGTGATTTTCGATAAAAGATACTAAAGCAAAACTGAAAGGTAAACTAACAAGACTAAAAGCAAAGGTAAAAGATAGCGTGCAACTCCCCTATCCTGAAGAGTGGAGTCCCCGGCAACGGCGCCAGAAATTGCTTTGCTTGGTGGCTTCTCGCCCCCTCGTTTGTTACCCCAAGTGGAAGGTTAGAGATGCAGTGTAGCAGAAGTTTTCCCTTGGCAATACCAAGGATCGATTTCCCTGAGACTCCCAGTTTCAACAAGAAGGTGTCAACTGCTAACGGCGCCAGATATTAGCAATCAACGTGGACCTGCACACAGATACAAATAACTTTGCTCCCAACGAGTACAAAGAGGTTGTCAATCCCTCCGGCCTTGTAGTTTACAAAGGATCAAACGCAAGTGATAATAGTGATAGGTATAATTGCAATAGTAAGTAAAAAGCGGAAAGTAAATAGCGGATGTGATCAATGATGATAATATGGACCGGATTCTCATGATGTTCACTAGTGATGTGTCTCTCCCAAAAGACGATAAAACTGCTATGTGAGGTAAACGAATTACAACTGGGCAATTGACAGGACCATGTGCGCAAACCAATGTTGACTAAGTTGCAAGAAAGGTAGAGGTTCAAAGCATGGGCGGTACGCCGAGGTAAGTAGACCAAAATCCATCTGCATCTACTACTAATCATCCACCTTGAGATATCTATCCAGAACATCTCGCTGGTATTAAGTTGCGAGTCCCACCCATAGTGTAAACTCAAAGCAACAGACAACTGCATTAAAAGAACTTTGCGTAAAGTAAACAATCCTTGCACCCGCGGGCACAAGCACCGTTGTTTTCCCCCTTGTGGCAACAACACATCCCCTAGACTCATGTTTCTGTCACTCAAGCTAGTCATCGAGGGGCATGAACCCACAATCAAGCATAACGTTCCCTCTTGGAGTCACTACCTACTACTTGGCCAAAGCAATAAATAACAACGGAGAACATGCAAGAATTACTTATGAACATAAATATAAAAGAGGTGAATCAAATATATTACTCAAACACAATCTGAACATAATCTCATAATCCATCGGATCGCAGCAAACTCATCATAGCAACAGCATAAGGGTTACGTATGTGCCTCGATCATGTAGGGCAGCTCACGAGGACTAATTAGTGAAGCACAAGAACGGGAGGAGAACATCACATAGCTACTTGTGACGCCCGAGACCGACGTCCCAGAAGATTCCAGAAGATTCCCGAAGATTCCAGATGTTCCGGGTTGCCCGTGTGTTTCTTTCGAGCTTGTGTTATTTATTTTTCGCATTGCATCATGTCATCATGCCATCATGTCATTTTAATTTTTGCATCTCAACCTAAATAATCCGTGTGGGCCTTCGGTCCATTTAAATCGAGGGAAGGTGACTTCTCTTTATAACATATAAAAGTCTCTCAATATTTATGGAGCTATATTAATAAATATTCCATGGCTTCGGAATCACCGTAACACACTTGCATAATTTCCCCATGTCTTTTCACTTCGAGTTTCACCTTCAAACCTTGCCTATAATCCTTTCCGTTGTTTCGAGGTTCCTCCGAAATTTCGAACATTTTTGGACACTTCAATAATCTCGTCTTAGTTCAACCCTATTTGAATTATATTCAAATATGTTTGAATTAATTTTTCCGTTCATGCCTTTCTTATTTTTCTCCGGTCGTGCTTATTTTTACGAGCCCGGGAAAAATACTCCTTTGTCCTAATTCTTGCCCTAACCACCTTCTCCTTTTCTCTCTTTTGTTTTATCTGCTAAAAATCTTTTAAAAGATAGGAGACCAGCCCTTCTGGCCATTCCCAGCAGCCCAGCAGCCTTCTCCTTCCCTCTAGGCCCATTCTCTTCTCCTCCCTTCTAGACCCTCCTCCCAGCAGGCCTGAGGCCCAGCTGATTGGCTAGGCCGTGGCCCATCTGTCCCTGCTCCCGAACCCTAGCCCTACTCGTCGCTCTTCCTCTGTTCCCTCAGTGCGCCGCCACCCGTTCCCTCGTCTGTTTCCTCCCCTCGACCCCGCTCCTCTCTTCCAGCCTCGCTCGACCGCACTCCGAGAGCTCGCTCCCCTCGAGCCCTCGATCTAAACCGTCGTTCCCTCCTACGCCCGTCCAAACTAGGCCCCGAGCGGCGAGCCGGCCCGGACCAGCCAGAGCGCCGACGGACCTGCGCGTCTCCCTTCGGCCCCTGCCTCCCTTCTCCGCGCGGCGCCCCCTTCGTCCTCCAGCAGCTGCAGCGCGCCGCGCCCCGCGAGCGGGCTGCCGGAGCCGCTGCTCCTCCCCACGCCGTCCCTCGTCCGCGCCTCCCCGTGCCTCCTCTCGTCCAGCAGGCGCAGCAGCTCCCCAGCCGCGCCGCGAAGCCCGCGACCGGAGCGCCCTCGTCGGCCCTCCTCCAGCGACGCGGTGCTGCACCTCCCGTCGCCCGGCCACCGCTGGCCGCCGCGGGGATCTTCCTCCGGGCTCCTCGTCCGTCTTCCGCGCCATCTTCCAGCCAGGACGAAGCAGCGCCTCACCTCTGCGCCCGTTCCAGGCCGCAGCGGCCCTGCCGCGTCGTCCTCTCCAGCAGCAGCAGGCCGGCGCCCCTTCCTTCGGGCCTCCATCTCCGACGACCAGCAGCGGCCGCAGCGCCGTGCTGCCCCTTTTGTTTAGCTCCTGTAGTTTTGTTTTGTTTGTGTGGTGTTTTGTTTTTTTTGTTGTGTGTGCCTATGCTGTAATGTTTGGACAGATGACCCGTGTACGAGACCGAGACGACCAAGTACCCCTCCAGCAAGTACATCTACGGCCGAGTACACCACGACACGATGACGTGAACAACTACATGACCCGACGAGTACCACTACATGTACAAGTACCTCGACGCCCGGAGCACTCGAGAACGACAAGTACCCCGACAACATGTGTACCACTACCGTCGCCCCGTGTACGACTACGAACGTGTTCCTCGACTCACGAGAACGTCTACTTCCACTACTTCCTCTCCGACCGCGAGTACCACTACTTCATCTACGATCTCGAACCGTCCCGAAACGAGTGTTTCGAAGGTATAACCCGAGACGTGACCCGTGAGATGCATGCTTGTTGTGTTGTATGAAATGTCTCCCGTGTGTGCTTCGTGCCCGTTCCACCTTTTGTCATGTTCCTCGGTTGCCTCGCCACCGACTCGTGGGAACCCGGCAACGGGATCGCCCACCTTTCATCTCGTTTGACTCACCCACGCCATCTATCTTTTGCACCGGACTCCCAACGAGTTACCGGAACCGATATGTTGCCGTGGCATCATTTTCGGAATCGTTGCCGTGGCACTCTTTTCTTTCCACCACGGTGACAAATGCTTCATGTCTCTTTTAAGTCAACCTTTTAATAAAACTTGCATACTTGTTCATGTCATCCGCATCATGTTAACAACATTAATATGTGTTAATTGTTGTTTGCTTATAATTATTAAACATGCTCATGAGGATTTTCCGGAGTATGTTGTTGTTATTTCCGGCCTCATTTAAAATGTCTTAATAGTGTAGTTTCTTTATGTTTCACCTCTTGCCATGCTAAAAACATTTAATCTTGTCTTGTTAATAACGAGAGTCAACTAAATAATTAAATGTGGTGTTTTGTCAATATGCAACTCGTTGCATATTGAGCTCCACTTAACTTGTAGTATTTGTTTGTGCACTTGCCATGCCATGCATAATTAAACCAGACATGCATCATGCTTGCTTGTGCATCGTATGCCATGTTTATGCTTGTGTGTTTACCGTGTTGTTTGTTTCTTTCCGGTTGCTTCTCTTGTTAGCTTCGGTTTCGTTCCGGAGTTGTGAGGTTTCGCTCGTCTGTTGCTTCGTCTTCTTCGTGGATCTGTTCTTCTCCCTTGTGGAATCCCAGGCAAGATGACCGAACCCGGATACCATTACTATTTTTGCCTCTTGCTAGAAGTCACGATCTATAGTTTTGCCTCGATGCCCATGTCTTTCTTGTCAGCCTCCTACTTGTAACCAATTGCCATGTTTAACCACCCTACCTACGCAAACCGTTGCTTGGCTAAGTACGCTTCGCTCAGCCCTTCTTATAGCATTGTTAGTTGCAGGTGAAGATTGAAGATGCTTGCTTCATGTTGAAGTTTTTGGTTGGGTTATATCACACTATATAAATGCTTAAAAATGAAATCATCTATATATTGGCAGGGTGGAAGGCTAAGCCTTTTGCTTGGTGTTTTGTTCCACTCATGCCGTTAGGAACCGTATAAGCCGGTGTTATGTTCCTTGATTATGCGTTCCTAACACGGTTGGGGTGTATGGGACCCCCTTGATAAACCGCTAAGTGCTAAGTCTTTTCCAGCAAGTCCCAACATTTGGTACTATTTGCCCATAATAACAACTTAATTAATTAATTAAATTTGCATAGGGGGTCGCTCCCTCGAGGATCCTTTTCTACATAGCAGGGGGGGCCAGTGCCGATGGTGTTGGTCCCAAACGGGGAGCCTGCGGGAACCACCACGGGGAAACTCGAGGTTTGGGTCCTGTAGCTTCGCCCATCCGGTCGTGTCCTGAGACCTAGATACGCGCGGCTACTATCAGGGTGTCGACACGCCGGGAGGATTTGCTGGATTAGCCTTACCTTAGTTCGGTTTAACTTGAGCACGGGATTCCGAGAATACTCGGGTCTTCCCACCTATGGAGTTGCGACTCCGCGGATCGTGGGCTTGTAATGGGTCAAGTTGGAACACCCCTGCAGGGTTTGAACTTTCGAAAGCCGTGCCCGCGGTTATGTGGCAGATGGGAGCTTGTTAATTCCGGTTGTAGATAACTTGACACAATGTTTCAATACACTACCAGCGTGTGTACCGTGACTGTCAATTTCCGAATAGGGATTCGGGAGTTGAACACGGTGGGGTTATGTTTGACCGGCTTTAGTTAGGATCACTTCGTGATCATCTTTCGACCGATGCTCTTCTCTTCTCGCTCTCTATTACGTAAGTTAGTGCTAGTTGCTGCTGCAGACTCTTGTTTGTTCCTTCACCTCTTATTCTTTTCTTCAGCCTTGTCCACACCCAAGGCTTAAATAGTCTTGTTACCCGGGAACGGGATTGCTGAGTCCTCTGTGGCTCACAGTTACTTCACCACACCAGATGCAGGTTCAGCCGTGTACGATGCAGGAGCTGGTTCAGTGCTTCACCAGGAGCTCATTGAAGAGTGCGGCCGTTTGCTTGTGACGTTTCGATAGTCAGTAGTGGTTTCTACTAGGATTTGATCCTGACCTGTGGCTTTTGTTGTTTTGGTATCTTTCTTTTGGATCTTACCCGTAGTCGGGCTGTGATGTTCTGAATGATGATTGTTTATGTATTGTATTGTGTGAAGTGGCTAGTGTAAGCCAACTATCCTCTTTTGCAGTTTAATCCCTCTTTTACATGAGTCGTGCAAAGATACCAAACTTGAGATCATTCTAGGATGGATTTATGCCTTTAAGTCGTGCCTCGACACGTAGGAGGTATAACTCCATCCTGGGCATTACAAGTTGGTATTCAGAGCCTTCTCCGACCTAGAAGCCCCCACTGATTGATCGAATCGTTGACGGTTGAGTCTAGGCACACACTGAAAACTTTTTGAGTCCTATATTATATCGGAGAGTAGGATTTCTTTGCTTCTCATCCCCTTTCTTTCTGGTGAGGACTCCTGACGATTACTCTTTTCTCTTCTACTTTCAAAAATTGCACCAATTTTTTTTTAGGATCCCGCGAGTATTCTGGGATTGTTCCGATGTTCTTGTGACAAGGATATTGTTCTCGATGCCTCCTGTTACCGAGGAGTTGAGCTTCGGGGTATCATTGACACAAGCATATCGCGGCAGTACTAAATACTTAAGACGGCCGACATCGAAAATCTCTCCTATGCGGCCAGTGGCAAGATAACCCCGACATCACCCAGTACTGGGGAGGTAGTTCGAGAGTATTGCCATAGCTTGTTATAGTGGATGCTTTTCGAAGGTCCGAGGTAAACAGTTTCCGAGAAAGACTGGTTATGTGTTGAAGGATGGATACACCTGGATGTAGGTTTAGAGTTGATTGCGCGGTGCTTCCCGTGTATCCCCAACACTTGATTGCATAACTGGAAACTTTCGGAAATCTATAGGTGGGTTCATCTAGTAGTTCTAGGCATTCTTCCAACGGATGCATGATATGAAGTTCGGGGTTCTACATTGAGTGAAGTGGTTTTATGGACTTGTTCTGATCGGGAGTTGCATCTTAAAGGATCCTTGGCTATGCTGATCCGGGGATGACAAAACCCTTTTGTAACATGTTCCATGAGCTTTCAGCACGAAGATGTCGAATGAAACTTCTATCTTGTATTTGTTCTTCTGCACCTTGTTCCTTTTTATTTACTTTTGTTCTCCAAGTGGCTTCTCGTCAAGTGATGTATCTACGGAATTCATCCGTTCAATTCTCTGTTCGGATGATATTGTGAAGATCATGCTGCATATCTACCCTTTGTTTTTGTCTTGATTCTGGTATTCGAGTTGCTTCGATGTCAAATGTTGATTCCATACCTTTCCTAATCGGTGTTCTCATATTTCTATGAGAGTGCTAGTCCTTCTTGACCATCAAGATCTTCATGTTAATTCCTTTTCAACCGGTGTGCCTTCTCTTCAAGTTATTCCATACAGACGCCGTTGAGAAATCTGATGATTTGTCTGTTTCTTTCATCCCAAGTTGTTTTTGTTTTCCCCACCCTCCCACCCTTTTCTTCTTGGAGCTAGAAATTCTCAGATGAAGTATCCATCTTATTCATGTGATGTTTCTTCATTCTTTTGCTTCAATGTTCTTATCCGGTGATTTCTCAGGAAGATGCTCAAGAGCTTCAAGTTCATCATTCTTTTGTTCTCTAATTCTGCAGGTGGATGTAATTCAAGAATTCGGTGTTGATCTTATCCTTTTTCCTCATTTCATAATGCTTTCTTATTCCGGTGCACCAATTAATCATTCTCCTCTTGCTATTCATATCCGGAGTGCTGAAGATTCATAATTCCATTCTTAATCCGTTCAAATTATTTTGAGGATTGTCATCTTATTCAAGCCATTTAATTCAACCGGTGCAATATCTCTTAAGCAATCTTTCCCAACGGTGATTTCTTTTGAGTGGGCCCTAACCCACAGGTCTTTTCCAGGATCTTACCTGACTCTTCTTTCTCCGGAGATTTCTTTTCAAAGTGTGACGTAAGTATGATTTCCATCAGTCACATGCCTTCTCCAAGATCGCTTTCAAATTCTTTCCATCGTTGGTTCAACCTTTTTAATTATTCATTCCGGAGTATCTCGCAATTCCTCATGGCATTTCTCGTCTTCATTCTCAACATTTGAAGACCGGAGAAGAGTTTCTCTTAATTCTTGGCCCTTCTCTTGAAGATTCATGGTTCTAGCTTCATGCCATCCTCATTATTGTTTTGATTGTGAGGAATTCTTTTATACCCATCCGAAGCATTTCATGAATTCTTTTCCTTTGTGTTCCTCCGAAGGCCATCATTTCATAAGATTCTTCGTTCTCAGTTTTCAACTTCGTCCTCCAAATATTCTTCTTGATGTCTCTTCGTTCGTCTCCATATTATTACGGTGGTTCTTTCAAGTTTACCCTTCCGTTGTTATCGTGTTAATGCACTTGTTCTTTTCTTAATTCTACCGATGGTTCGTTGAAGATTTATCCAAGCTTGTGTGAGATCCCTCTTTAATTCTTTGCAACGAGAATAAGTAGTATGCCAAATCCTTGGTTGTCATCAATTTAATTTATGAAGGAGATGCATAACATAATTCTTATTCTTGTTCCTTCAAGGTGATTGAATTCTTTTGTCTGGAGCTTGTTCATCATATCATATTCTCGGTTCTAAGTTTTTCATCTTGTTTTCCGGAGCTTCAAGTTATTTCAATTATCATTTCAAACCTTCATCTAATTCATCGCAGGCCATGAATCTTATTCTTTCCATCTTTCACTTCTCTTGCTTTCATTACCGGAGTTCTCATGGTGGTCCATCATCATTTAATTCATCCTCGAAGTCTTCATCAAGATTCTTGTTGAAGCTCAAGCATTCTTCTTCATGCTTTCCAATTGCAATTCTTTCTACCTTGTCTTTTCAGGTGGTGTTATGTCATTCTTGATATTTTTCCTCCATGTTTCATGATTCACAAGTTGTCAGGAATGAGATAATTAAAACCATCATTTCTTTCTCTTTAGGAGATCCTTCAACCCCTCATTGTATCTCTTGGAGATATCTTGGGTTGTATTCACCTAAAAGCTTTCTTTGAGAATTGTTGCTAATTATGGTGCTTATAAATGACCCAAGTTCTTCATTTATCATTCCGGTGAAATAAGTTTCATCTCCTTGTTGATCTCAATCCAATCAAATGTTCTCCTCAGTGGCTGGTTGTCACCTCATAATTTTGAGATGTTTTCCATAAGCCCACATCAAGCTTATTCTTTCGTTGTTGAATTCCAACAACTCTGTTCAACCCTTCTTCGTAAGGATGCTCTTTCAAATTCATTTTGAGAGAAGTTGTCATTTTCTTCTCCGTTCAATTCTTTCATTGAATTATATGCTATTCTTTCATTCCGGAGGCATTGTGATGTTGCTCTCTTTAACCATCATATCGTTTTATCTTGATCATGTTCTTTCCCTTGCTTATCATTTAACCGGAGTGTTGTATTCTCCATTCTAGTTCCCTCATCTTATCTAGTTTTGCATATCTTTTTAACCGGAGTGCTGTCTGAAGCCTTTCTTACCCCTTGTGCCATTCTTTTAATTGTTCCGGAGGCTATGTGTTGTTGTTTTCATCAAGTATCTTCCCAACTTGGCTAGTTCTTGTTAATTCCTTCCATTTTCAGACGGAGTGCTGCCCAAATTCTGTCATTCTTATTCCTTGGCCATACCGTTGCAGTTTCATAATCTTTTGGTCCGTGAGCTCTTGTTTCATGTCTTTCAACCTTCAAGGTTCTCATAATGTTCCATGTTCCTCCTTTTACCGGAGTGCTCTTAACTTCGTTCATCTCTGTTCTATTCTTTCTTCCAAGATTGTTCAACCTCTCAAGGTTCTTTGGTTTCACTCGTCTGTCAAAGAAGCAACTTTGTTTTACCTCTTCCTTTTCCGTTTTTACCCGGTGATATCTCTAGGATCTCGGGTCGAGATCCTCTGTTAGTGTGGGAGAGTTGTGACGCCCGAGACCGACGTCCCAGAAGATTCCAGAAGATTCCCGAAGATTCCAGATGTTCCGGGTTGCCCGTGTGTTTCTTTCGAGCTTGTGTTATTTATTTTTCGCATTGCATCATGTCATCATGCCATCATGTCATTTTAATTTTTGCATCTCAACCTAAATAATCCGTGTGGGCCTTCGGTCCATTTAAATCGAGGGAAGGTGACTTCTCTTTATAACATATAAAAGTCTCTCAATATTTATGGAGCTATATTAATAAATATTCCATGGCTTCGGAATCACCGTAACACACTTGCATAATTTCCCCATGTCTTTTCACTTCGAGTTTCACCTTCAAACCTTGCCTATAATCCTTTCCGTTGTTTCGAGGTTCCTCCGAAATTTCGAACATTTTTGGACACTTCAATAATCTCGTCTTAGTTCAACCCTATTTGAATTATATTCAAATATGTTTGAATTAATTTTTCCGTTCATGCCTTTCTTATTTTTCTCCGGTCGTGCTTATTTTTACGAGCCCGGGAAAAATACTCCTTTGTCCTAATTCTTGCCCTAACCACCTTCTCCTTTTCTCTCTTTTGTTTTATCTGCTAAAAATCTTTTAAAAGATAGGAGACCAGCCCTTCTGGCCATTCCCAGCAGCCTAGCAGCCTTCTCCTTCCCTCTAGGCCCATTCTCTTCTCCTCCCTTCTAGACCCTCCTCCCAGCAGGCCTGAGGCCCAGCTGATTGGCTAGGCCGTGGCCCATCTGTCCCTGCTCCCGAACCCTAGCCCTACTCGTCGCTCTTCCTCTGTTCCCTCAGTGCGCCGCCACCCGTTCCCTCGTCTGTTTCCTCCCCTCGACCCCGCTCCTCTCTTCCAGCCTCGCTCGACCGCACTCCGAGAGCTCGCTCCCCTCGAGCCCTCGATCTAAACCGTCGTTCCCTCCTACGCCCGTCCAAACTAGGCCCCGAGCGGCGAGCCGGCCCGGACCAGCCAGAGCGCCGACGGACCTGCGCGTCTCCCTTCGGCCCCTGCCTCCCTTCTCCGTGCGGCGCCCCCTTCGTCCTCCAGCAGCTGCAGCGCGCCGCGCCCCGCGAGCGGGCTGCCGGAGCCGCTGCTCCTCCCCACGCCGTCCCTCGTCCGCGCCTCCCCGTGCCTCCTCTCGTCCAGCAGGCGCAGCAGCTCCCCAGCCGCGCCGCGAAGCCCGCGACCGGAGCGCCCTCGTCGGCCCTCCTCCAGCGACGCGGTGCTGCACCTCCCGTCGCCCGGCCACCGCTGGCCGCCGCGGGGATCTTCCTCCGGGCTCCTCGTCCGTCTTCCGCGCCATCTTCCAGCCAGGACGAAGCAGCGCCTCACCTCTGCGCCCGTTCCAGGCCGCAGCGGCCCTGCCGCGTCGTCCTCTCCAGCAGCAGCAGGCCGGCGCCCCTTCCTTCGGGCCTCCATCTCCGACGACCAGCAGCGGCCGCAGCGCCGTGCTGCCCCTTTTGTTTAGCTCCTGTAGTTTTGTTTTGTTTGTGTGGTGTTTTGTTTTTTTTGTTGTGTGTGCCTATGCTGTAATGTTTGGACAGATGACCCGTGTACGAGACCGAGACGACCAAGTACCCCTCCGGCAAGTACATCTACGGCCGAGTACACCACGACACGATGACGTGAACAACTACATGACCCGACGAGTACCACTACATGTACAAGTACCTCGACGCCCGGAGCACTCGAGAACGACAAGTACCCCGACAACATGTGTACCACTACCGTCGCCCCGTGTACGACTACGAACGTGTTCCTCGACTCACGAGAACGTCTACTTCCACTACTTCCTCTCCGACCGCGAGTACCACTACTTCATCTACGATCTCGAACCGTCCCGAAATGAGTGTTTCGAAGGTATAACCCGAGACGTGACCCGTGAGATGCATGCTTCTTGTGTTGTATGAAATGTCTCCCGTGTGTGCTTCGTGCCCGTTCCACCTTTTGTCATGTTCCTCGGTTGCCTCGCCACCGACTCGTGGGAACCCGGCAACGGGATCGCCCACCTTTCATCTCGTTTGACTCACCCACGCCATCTATCTTTTGCACCGGACTCCCAACGAGTTACCGGAACCGATATGTTGCCGTGGCATCATTTTCGGAATCGTTGCCGTGGCACTCTTTTCTTTCCACCACGGTGACAAATGCTTCATGTCTCTTTTAAGTCAACCTTTTAATAAAACTTGCATACTTGTTCATGTCATCCGCATCATGTTAACAACATTAATATGTGTTAATTGTTGTTTGCTTATAATTATTAAACATGCTCATGAGGATTTTCCGGAGTATGTTGTTGTTATTTCCGGCCTCATTTAAAATGTCTTAATAGTGTAGTTTCTTTATGTTTCACCTCTTGCCATGCTAAAAACATTTAATCTTGTCTTGTTAATAACGAGAGTCAACTAAATAATTAAATGTGGTGTTTTGTCAATATGCAACTCGTTGCATATTGAGCTCCACTTAACTTGTAGTATTTGTTTGTGCACTTGCCATGCCATGCATAATTAAACCGGACATGCATCATGCTTGCTTGTGCATCGTATGCCATGTTTATGCTTGTGTGTTTACCGTGTTGTTTGTTTCTTTCCGGTTGCTTCTCTTGTTAGCTTCGGTTTCGTTCCGGAGTTGTGAGGTTTCGCTCGTCTGTTGCTTCGTCTTCTTCGTGGATCTGTTCTTCTCCCTTGTGGAATCCCAGGCAAGATGACCGAACCCGGATACCATTACTATTTTTGCCTCTTGCTAGAAGTCACGATCTATAGTTTTGCCTCGATGCCCATGTCTTTCTTGTCAGCCTCCTACTTGTAACCAATTGCCATGTTTAACCACCCTACCTACGCAAACCGTTGCTTGGCTAAGTACGCTTCGCTCAGCCCTTCTTATAGCATTGTTAGTTGCAGGTGAAGATTGAAGATGCTTGCTTCATGTTGAAGTTTTTGGTTGGGTTATATCACACTATATAAATGCTTAAAAATGAAATCATCTATATATTGGCAGGGTGGAAGGCTAAGCCTTTTGCTTGGTGTTTTGTTCCACTCATGCCGTTAGGAACCGTATAAGCCGGTGTTATGTTCCTTGATTATGCGTTCCTAACACGGTTGGGGTGTATGGGACCCCCTTGATAAACCGCTAAGTGCTAAGTATTTTCCAGCAAGTCCCAACATTTGGTACTATTTGCCCATAATAAAAACTTAATTAATTAATTAAATTTGCATAGGGGGTCGCTCCCTCGAGGATCCTTTTCTACATAGCAGGGGGGGCCAGTGCCGATGGTGTTGGTCCCAAACGGGGAGCCTGCGGGAACCACCACGGGGAAACTCGAGGTTTGGGTCCTGTAGCTTCGCCCATCCGGTCGTGTCCTGAGACCTAGATACGCGCGGCTACTATCAGGGTGTCGACACGCCGGGAGGATTTGCTGGATTAGCCTTACCTTAGTTCGGTTTAACTTGAGCACGGGATTCCGAGAATACTCGGGTCTTCCCACCTATGGAGTTGCGACTCCGCGGATCGTGGGCTTGTAATGGGTCAAGTTGGAACACCCCTGCAGGGTTTGAACTTTCGAAAGCCGTGCCCGCGGTTATGTGGCAGATGGGAGCTTGTTAATTCCGGTTGTAGATAACTTGACACAATGTTTCAATACACTACCAGCGTGTGTACCGTGACTGTCAATTTCCGAATAGGGATTCGGGAGTTGAACACGGTGGGGTTATGTTTGACCGGCTTTAGTTAGGATCACTTCGTGATCATCTTTCGACCGATGCTCTTCTCTTCTCGCTCTCTATTACGTAAGTTAGTGCTAGTTGCTGCTGCAGACTCTTGTTTGTTCCTTCACCTCTTATTCTTTTCTTCAGCCTTGTCCACACCCAAGGCTTAAATAGTCTTGTTACCCGGGAACGGGATTGCTGAGTCCTCTGTGGCTCACAGTTACTTCACCACACCAGATGCAGGTTCAGCCGTGTACGATGCAGGAGCTGGTTCAGTGCTTCACCAGGAGCTCGTTGAAGAGTGCGGCCGTTTGCTTGTGACGTTTCGATAGTCAGTAGTGGTTTCTACTAGGATTTGATCCTGACCTGTGGCTTTTGTTGTTTTGGTATCTTTCTTTTGGATCTTACCCGTAGTCGGGCTGTGATGTTCTGAATGATGATTGTTTATGTATTGTATTGTGTGAAGTGGCTAGTGTAAGCCAACTATCCTCTTTTGCAGTTTAATCCCTCTTTTACATGAGTCGTGCAAAGATACCAAACTTGAGATCATTCTAGGATGGATTTATGCCTTTAAGTCGTGCCTCGACACGTAGGAGGTATAACTCCATCCTGGGCATTACACTACTGGTCATGGACCCATGGTCCAAGGGAGACTACTCACAACTCATCCGGGAGGTGTCCATGGTGGTGGAGAAGCTCCCGGTGGTGATCCTCCCCTCCGGCAGGGTGCCGGGAAGAGTTCTCCTGGTGCTCCCGATCTTGGAAGCGGTGGCGGCGGCGGAACAGAGATGAGATCGCGAAAAAGAGTTCCCGTCTCGAGGGTTTCGAGAGACGCTTTAAATATATGCCAAAGGGGGGCATCAGACGAGGCTCGGGGGGCCCAGGCGCCCCCCGGCGCGGCCCAGGGGGGGGGGGGCGCCGCCAGGGCGCCTGGGGCCCTGGTGGCCCCCCCTCTGGCTGTGCTTCGGGTGCCTGGTAGCTTCTGGAACGCTGATTTTTTATATAATTTTTCTGGATTTTTTCTGGCAGTTCTCGTAATGTGAAAACCTGAAATACAAAAACAGCCGAAAACAGAAACTGGCACTGGGGTGCACTGAGTTAATAGGTTAGTCCAAATATGATCAAAAGTGTATGGAAGTGTATAAATAACATATCAATATCACCCAAAAGAGGCATGGAGCAAGCAGAAATTATAGATACATTTTGGACGTATCAGGGAGCAATCTACTAGTCTTCACCGAGACAACGCAATCAAGAAAGGTGGTCCAACTTGAGGAAGTCAAGATCATCTACATCTAGCTCAAGTGGACTTTGTGCAAAGCAAATGTTTGCCCTTGATAGGTTTTCTATTTTACCGGTCTCGTGGTGGTAGTTGGGAGACCGGGTTATAGGATCGTTTGCCGTACTATCAAGGGGGGCTCTCAAGTTGGTAGCTGGATCGTATCGTTAGTAGAGAGCTCAAACCATTGCATCCTTGCATCATGTTTCTTGGTTCTTGTTTGGTTCTCTTTGTGAGTCTTGGAGCTTATGGTCATCTTGATGACAAGCTTGAGTTCATCGAAAACGGAGTTCACATGCGTCTTCTATGATGTTTTCGGTGTTGGAGTTTTTACTAGTCTTAATTGAGAAAGGGTTCTCACCATTTTATTATGGATATTTTCTCAATTGATTTTTCTTGTTATTTCTATCAAGATTGTGTTTGCTCTTGTCCTTAGCTTTCCAACAAACTTGATTTCGTCGAATTCAGAGTTCGTATGCGAAAGTTGTGGCTGTTTTGATCTTACCTATTTTTCATAGAGAGGTTGTACCGCCCCATAGTGAGGTTGTACCGGTTGACCGGTACTACTGGTGTTTGGAGCGGTAGTACCGGTCCAAAATTGGCTTGAAGGTTGTACCGGCCATGTACCGCTCTACCACCGGAATAGTTTCTTTTTTGGAGCGGTTCTTGGGCGGTTGTTGACCGGTTGTACCGGTTAGTTTAGTTTAATCGGTACTACCGATTCCCTGGGCTGTTGTACCGCTTAGTGCTTTTTCCTACAGGTTGGTTTTTCCTCTGCCTTGACCGGTTGTACCGGTTCGTGCACCGGTTGTACCGGTCCTACAGTTTTCTGCACATAACGGGCAGATTCGTGGGGACCTATAAAAGGGGATCTTCTTCCCCATTGGACCTTATCTCTTGAGCTCGTGTTCTTCCCCCATTGTTGACCTTCTTCGAGCTTGCTATCTCTCAATCCCTCCATGGATTCTTGCTAGTTTTGGGGGGAAAAGAGAGAGGAGATCTAGATCCACATTTCCACCAATCACTTTCTCCTCTTTGTGAGGGGAACCCTTTGGATCTAGTTCTTGGAGTTCTTCGTGTTCTCTTCTCCGTTCTTCCTCTCATTTTCCTCCCTAGCATTAGTTGCTTTGGTGGGATTTGGGAGAGAAGGACTTGGGCACTCCGTGTGCCCTTGCCATTTCATTTGGAGCATTGGTTTGAGTTCTCCACAGTGATACATGGAAGTGAAGTTTGAGAAGCTTATTACTCTTGGGTGTTTGGGCACCCTAGAGCTTGTTCCTCTTGCGTGCCTTGGCGCCCTAGACGGTTGGTGTTGTTCGGAGCTCAATCATTGTGGTGTAAAGCTCCGGGCAAGCGTCAGGGTCTCCAATTAGGTTGTGGAGATTGCCCCGAGCAATTTGACGGGTATCGGTGACCGTCCCCAAAGGTTGCCAAAGTGTACGGGTTCGGTGACCGCCCCCAAGGGTTGCCATTTGTACGGGTTCGGTGACCGCCCTCAAGGGTCCCTTAGTGGAATCACGACATCTTGCATTGTGCGAGGGCGTGAGGAGATTACGGTGGCCCTAGTGGCTTCTTGGGGAGCATTGTGCCTCCACCGCTCCAAACGGAGATTAGCATCCGCAAGGGTGTGAACTTCGGGATACATCGTCGTCTCCGCGTGCCTCGGTTATCTCTTACCCGAGCCCTTTACTTATGCACTATACTTTGTGATAGCCATATTGTTTCTAGTCATATATCTTGCTATCACCTAGTTGTTTATCTTGCTTAGAATAAGTTGTTGGTGCACATAGGTGAGCCTAGTTGTTGTAGGTTTTGTGCTTGACAAATTAACCGCTAGGTTTATTCCGCATTTGTTCAAGCCTAAACCGTAAATATTTTAAAGCGCCTATTCACCCCCCCTCTAGGCGACATCCACGATCTTTCAATTGGTATTAGAGCCTCGTCTCTCTTTATAGGGCTTAACCGCCTAGAGAGTAAGGATGTCGACTAGGGGTTTAGTATTCTCTGACACTCTTAGTTTCGATGGCACAAATTTTGATGTTTGGGTAATTCGCATGCTTAATCTCTTTAGGGTCATGGACCCAAATTTAGATCAAATTGTAGATATGAGTTTTTCTCCTCCAAAGGATCCCCAAAGATTATCTTTAGAGGATGAGAAAAACTCTTATCTCAATGCTCAAGCTTCTAATGTGCTTTTCGATGCTTTGAGCAATGTAGTTATATTTCAACTCATGCCGTTCCGGGATGCTCATGAGTTGTGGACAAAGCTTCAAGATAAATATGATGTGTCCAAGAATTGTGGGGATAATAGTTCTCCCTCCACCTCCGGCCGGGTTGCTTTCTCAACTTCTTCTACTTCACCTACATGTGGATTGCCACAAGGTAATGATATGGTGAGTAGTGGTGTTCATTGCAATGATGATAGTGGGATTATTGTGATGATGCTTCATCACTTTCTTATTGCAATGCTTCATCTTTGGACTTTAGCACTTTGAGCACTCCAAATGTTTCACATGCTTGTGTTGATAGTCCTTGCATATCATGTAGAAATTGCTTGACTAAATCTCATGATGATATGCTTGCTATGTCTCGTTGCCATGATAAAAATGCATATATTTCCTCGAATTGTTGTGCTAACAATGTAGAGGAAATCCAAAGCCCCATGGAACAAGATGTGGCCTTGAATTGTGCTTCGAGGGATCCAACATCATCATCTATTGTATATTGTCTTATGGCTAAGGCTTCAAAGGTATCTCCCACTTTTAATCCCAATATATCTTGTGATGATAGTGATGATGACAATGATGATGATGTTGATAATGATGAAGAGAATGATAATGTTGCCTCCTTAAAAATTAAGGGGGAAATGATTTTTAAAGCTCTTCTTAAGAATAATTAGCTCGTTCCAACTTTATGGAAATCATGTCTATTGCCATTGAGGGCAAGAAATATATTGATGAGTTGGAATCTCATCTAGAGGAGCATGAGGTCACCATTGAGAAAATGGAAGGTCATGAGCGTGATTACGCTAATGAGATCGCCGACCTTCCGCAAGCTCTTGAACTTGAACAAACCACCAAGGAATCTCTTGAGGAGACTTTTGCTCTAGAACTATCTAGAATAAAGGAATCCCGTGATAGAGCTCTCGAGGTGGCTAATGATTTTGAAACTAAAAATGAGAAGCTTGAAGTTGCACATGCTAAACTCCTTGAGGATTTTGAGCACCTCAACAATGGCTCAAGGGTCATTAAGGGTGACCTCATAAAACTCACCGAGTCTCATGCTCAACTTAAAGCTTCATATTCTAAGGAGCTTGCCAAGTTGCCTTCTCCTCTTGCTATTATTGATGATGCTTGTGCTACTAACTCTATTTCTAGTGAAGCATCCATTCGGAAGGAGAATGTTGAGCTAAGGGCTCAACTTGAGTTGCTATCTAGCAATTATGGGAAATTGGAAGAAAGTCATGTAAAGCTCACAAGCTCTCATGATGATCTTCTAGTGTCCCATAATGTGCTAAAGATAGCTCATGCGGCTATGAGTATCAAGGTAACATATAGTGAGCCTCATGTGGATAATATCACTACTTCAAGTCAAAATGCTATCTTGCCATGTGCTAGCCCTCGCAATTCATCTACTCACAATGTTGCTACTCCTTGTGATGAATTACTTTCCTTGCCTTGTTTCTCTAATGATGAAGCGTATACTTCCTCTAGTACTTGTGTTGATACTAACCATGTAGAGGAAATCAAAGAGCTCAAGGCCCAAGTCACTTCTTTGAAGAAAGACTTGGAAAAGTGTCATGAAGGGAAGTCCACACTCAACAATATCTTGAGTGTGCAAAAATCCCCCAATGACAAAGGTGGACTAGGATTCAACTCCAACAAGAAGAAAAAGTCCAAGATCATTAACAAGAAGAAGGGCCAAGAACAAGTCAAGAATTTGGCCAAGATTATTTGCTTCAAGTGCAAAATTGAAGGGCATCATGTTAGATCTTGCCCATTGAAGAATAAGGCCATTAGTGACAAGCAACAAGGGAAGATGCCACAAGTTCGATCTCATGCTATACCGCAAGTTGAAGAAATGCCACTTCCCAAGAAGAATCTTGGTAATGCTTCTCATTTTGAGAAATCAAGTGAGAAGAAAGTGAAGCGTAGATGTTGCTACTTATGCCGTGAGAAGGGTCACCTTGCTTCTTCATGCACTAGTGGTAACTTATCCAACCCACTTATTATTGATGATATCTACTATCTTGGGAAGGATAAGATTGGCAATGTGTTAGCCAAGTTTTTTGGTACTCAAAGTGGTGTCAAGAAAAGAACCATTTGGGTGGCCAAGCCTATTGTGACTAACCTCTTAGGACCCAACTTGATTGGGGACCAACAAGCTAAAACTTGATCAATAGGCGTTGTTGGAGGGCATTGGAGACTTGGCTACATTATGAAGAATTAAGGGGTCTTAATCATTCATATTGTCTCAAGCCAAGTCATTCGGATTATCAAGTTTCTATCTTATATCCAAGTTCCTCCTTGCGGTAACTCGTGCTTAAATTGTTTACATTGAAAGTTACTTGCCCCTTTGCATGTTTTGGTTTTTGTTCCTTGCATGTGTTTGTATATGATGTGCGTCCAATTTGCGTATCTTGAGAAATCAAGTACGTGTATATTGGTTTGCACATCATGTATGTGTGTGTCGTGCGTTAAGCCTTTGTGCTTCTTGCTTTTATCTTAGTTGGCTATTGTGTGAGATTAATGGAACATCCCATTTTGGGGGACTGATGTGCTTTGTGCTCCTCACAATCCTATAAATATGTGTACATGAGGAATACCATCTAGTATTGATATTACAAGATTATCTAGTCTCTATGTGGTATGTCTTCTCATGAGAAAGTCAAATTCTAAATGTTCCATTAATTATCTCTTGTTGGTTCTCTTTTGCATCTTGGTAAGTTTTTCATTGGTATCACATTATGGGGGAGTAATATTCTATGTGCATATTACAAGCCTAGAAAATGTGTAAATTTGAGATATTGTCACCTAGAGTTGATAGTAGAAATTATGTTGTTCCTAGGTGGCATGTTATCTCTACAAGTTGCATTTTGCTTGTGTTTGGTGTGTAGATGATGTTGGATATCATTGCTATCTATCACCGGGAATTATTTCCAATTACCTCTTGTCTTTGACAATTGGTAATCATTTATGTGGTGGAAATTATTGATCATCTTTACATTGTCTTTTGGTTTTATTTGTCTTATCTCTTGCCAAGTTTGTGTCAACTCCCATTTCCTTCCATGCCACTTGTGGATCTCGTGTTTTATTGTTTTTGTCGAGTGTTTTCTAGATATAGTGAAAGTGGTGATCCCACCTTGTGCATTTTGTACTCGAATGCAAATTCTCTTTAAATGCATAATTCGTGGGGGAGCTATCCTATTTTCGATAGAACACTCATCTTGTGATCCATATCAAGTGTGTGTTGATGGAAGGCAAGCCGTTTCTTTTTGGTACTTGTGCCATCATGAAACTTTGTAGATGGGTTGGTTTGTTTGGAACCATCCTCTCTTTTGGGAGTCCGATATCTTTCCTTTTGCGTGTATCAATGGATATCTCATTCCTTGATGTGTCTTCTCATAGATATCTTCCAAGTGATGATTTCTCCATTTGGTATCCTATTTTCACTTGGTATTTCTTTTTCATTTCGTTTCGTTTCTTGAAAGTCTTGAGCACGCATATTTACTACATGTATTTTCTTTGGCATGCTTTCTTTCTTTAACCCAATATATAGGGGAAACTCCACCTAGTCTCAATTTGGATGAGATGTGCATGAAATTCATTTTTCATATATAAATGCACATGTGTTTGTGGAGTTTGTCCTATGTATTGGTGTTTCTAACTCTTTGGTCCCAATGAGTTTGGGTACCATTTTGTTTGTGTTGTTGTTCTAGGAACAATTGGAGATGCATTGGATGCTCGGCTCATTCAAAAGGAAGGTGGTGTCACCATGTGCTTATTAGACTCAAGCTAGAATGATCAATGAACTACTATCTACCTTCAATTGGTATCTAATACATCCCTCCAATGGTATCTTCATAACAAGTATCATCATCTACTTCATGCACAAATTTCTTGCATCAACCTTGTGTAGGTTGTATCATCGCATGTAATTCATTCTTTCTTGTGATACTTGTTTCATTTCTCAAAGCATCCCAATAATGATCTCTTGTTGCTAGTTGTGATTGTTGGAAATATGCCCTAGAGGCAATAATAAAAGTATTACTATTATATTTCCTTGTTCATGATAATCGTCTGTTATTCATGCTTGAATTGTATTGTACGGAAACAGCGATACATGTGTGAATATATAGACCACAATGAGTCCCTGGTAGGACTCTAGTTACCAGCTCGTTGATCAGCAGATGGTCACGGTTTCCTGACCATGGACATAGGATGTCAGTGATAACGAGATCACATCATTAGGAGAATGATGTGATGGACAAGACCCAATCCTGAGCATAGCACGAGATCGTATAGTTCGTAATGCATAAGCTTTTCGGTGTCAAGTATTTATTCCTTAGACCATGAGGTTGTACAACTCCCGGATGCCGTAGTAATACTTTGGGTGTGCCAAACGTCACAACGTAACTGGGTGGCTATAAAGGTACGCATCGGGTATCCCCGAAAGTGTCTGTTGAGTTGGTACGAACCGAGACTGGGATGTTGTCACTCCGTGTGACGGAGAGGTACCTCTGGGCCCACTCGGTAAGACATCATCATAATGAGCTCAAGGTGACTAAGGAATTAGTCACGGGATGATGGATTAAGGATCGAGTAAAGAGACTTGCCATGATGAGATTGAACAAGGTATCGGGAATACCGACGATCGAATCTCGGGCAAGTACCGTACCGATGGACAAAGGGAATAACGTACGGGATTAAGTGAATCCTTGACACAGTGGTTCATCCAATGAAGATCATCGAGGAACACGTGGGAACCAACATGGGTATCCAGATCCCGCTGTTGGTTATTGACCGGAGAGTGGTCTCGGTCATGTCTACGTGTCTCCCGAACCCGTAGGGTCTACACACTTAAGGTTCGGTGACGCTAGGGTCGTAGAGATACATGCACGTGGAAACCCGAAAGTTGTTCGGAGTCCCGGATGAGATCCCGGACGTGACGAGGAGTTCCAGAATGGTCTGGAGGTAAAGAATGATATATAGGAAGTCCAGTTTCGGCCATCGGGTGATCTCCGGGGGTCACCGGGAGTGTCCCGGGACCACCGGAGGGGTCTCGAGGGTCCACCGGGTGGGGCCACCCATTCCGGTGGGGCCCCTAGGACGCAAGGGGAAGGGGGCCAGCCCCTGGTGGGCTGGCGCACCCTACTGGGCCCTCCCTCATGCGCCTAGGGTTGGAACCCTAGGGGAGGGAGGCGCCCCCTATGCCTTGGGGGGCAAGTCTCCCCCCAGGCCGCCGCCCCCCTTGCAGATTGGATCTGCAGGGCTGGCGCACCCCCCTGGCCCCCTATATATATATGTGGGGGGG
>LR738709.1:112251824-112343155 GCA_902687465.1 Secale cereale | reverse complement strand
GGGGGGGGGGAGAGGGCAGCCACACCCAATCTTCTGGCGCCTCTCCCCCTCCCGTCACACCTTCCTCCTCCTACGCAGGGCGCCGGCGAAGCCCTGCAGGATTTCCCGCTGCATCCACCAACACGCCGTCATGCTGCTGGATCTCCGACGACCTCTCCTCCCCCCTTGCTGGATCAAGAAGGAGGAGACGTTGCTGTACCGGACGTGTGTTGAACGCGGAGGTGCCGTCCATTCGGCGCTAGATCATCGGTGACGAAGAACGTGAAGAGTACGACTACTTCATCCACGCTTCTTCGAAAGCTTCCGCTCGCGATCTACAAAAGGGTATGTAGATGCACTCTAATATGCTCATTGCTAGATGTCTCCTTAGTTGGATCTTGCTGAAAGCGTATAATTTTTTTGAATTCTGCTACGTTCCCCAACAGTGGTATCAGAGCTAGGTCTTTTGCGTAGCATCTTGCACGAGTAGAACACAAAGTAGTTGTGGGCGTTGAGTTTGCTCAATTTTCTTACCGTTACTAGTCTAATCTTGATTCGGCGGTATTGTGGGATGAAGCGGCCCGGACCGACTTTACACGTACGCTTACATGAGACTGGTTCCACCGACAGACATGCACTAGATGCATAAGGTGGCTGGCGGGTGTCTGTCTCTCCTACTTTAGTCGGATCGGATTCGATGAACAGGGTCATTATGAAGGGTAAATAGAAATTGACAAATCACATTGTGGTTTTGGCGTAGGTAAGAAACGTTCTTGCTAGAAAACCTATAGAAGCCACGTAAAACTTGCAACAACAATTAGAGGTCGTCTAACTTGTTTTTGCAGCATGTGCTATGTGATATGGTATGGCCAAGAAGATGTGATGAATGATATATGTGATGTATGAGATTGATCATGTTCTTGTAATAGGGAATCACGACTTGCATGTCGTTGAATTTGACAACCGGCAGGAGCCATAGGAGTTGTCTTAATTATTGTATGACCTGCGTGTCACTGAATAACGCCATGTAATTACTTTACTTTATTGCTAAACGTTAGCCATAGTAGTAGAAGTAATAGTTGGCGTGACAACTTCAAAAAGACACGATGATGGAGATCATGATGATGGAGATCATGGTGTCGAGCCGGTGACAAAGATGATCATGGTGCCCCGAAGATGGAGATCCAAGGAGCAAGATGATATTGGCCATATCATGTCACTTTGATTGATTGCATGTGATGTTTATCATGTTTATGCATCTTGTTTACTTAGAACGACGGTAGTAAATAAGATGATCTCTCATTAAAATTTCAAGAATTGTGTTCCCCCTAACTGTGCACCGTTGCTAAGGATCGTTGCTCCGAAGCACCACGTGATGATCGGGTGTGATAGGTTCTAACGTTCGCATACAACGGGTGTAAGCCAGATTTACACACGCAATACACTTAGGGTTCACTTGATGATCCTAGCATGTACAGACATGGCCTGAGAACACGGAAGACCGAAAGGTCGAACACGAGTCGTATAGCAGATACGATCAACATGAAGAGGTTCACCGTTGATGACTAGTCCGTCTCACGTGATGATCGGACACGGGCTAGTCAATTCGGATCGTGTATCACTTAGATGACTAAAGAGATGTCAATCTGAGTGGGAGTTCATTAAAATTTGATTAAGATGAACTTAATTATCATGAACTTAGTCTAACGCTCATGTCACCCTCAACTTCAACGCGTTCCTAGAGAAATCCAAGCTGAAAGACGATGGTAGCAACTACACGGACTGGGTCCGTAACCTGAGGATCATCCTCATAGCTGCCAAGAAAACTTATGTCCTAGATGCACCGCTAGGTGACGCTCCCACCCCGGCAAACCAAGATGTTATGAACGCTTGGCAGTCGCGTTGTGATTACTCCCTGGTTCAGTGCGGCATGCTTTACAACTTAGAATCGGGGCTCCAAAAGCGTTTTGAGCACCATGGGGCATTTGAGATGTTCCAAGAGCTAAAAATGGTTTTCCAAGCTCATGCCCGAGTCGAGAGATATGATGTCTCCGACGCATTCTATAGCTGTAAGATGGAGGAAAATAGTTCTGTCAGTGAGCACATCCTCAAGATTTCTGGATTGCACAACCGCTTGTCTCAGTTGGGAATGAATATCCCAGACGAAACGGTCGTAGACAGAATCCTCCAGTCGCTCCCACCAAGCTACAAGAGCTTCGTGTTGAACTTCAATATGCAGGGGATGGAGAAGTCCATTCCCGAGGTGTATTCGATGCTGAAATCAGCGGAGGTGGATATCAAGAAAGAACATCAAGTGTTGATGATCAATAAAACCACTAAGTTCAAGAAGGGCAAGGGTAAGAAGAACTTCAAGAAGGACGGCAAGGGAGTTGCCGCGCCCGGTAAGCCTGTTGCCGGGAAGAAGCCAAAGTATGGACCCAAGTCTGAGACAGAGTGCTTTTATTGCAAGGGAACGGGTCACTGGAAGCGGAACTGCCCCAAATACTTAGCGGACAAGAAGGCCGGCAGCGTCAAAGGTATATGTGATATACATGTTATTGATGTGTACCTTACCAGCGCTCGTAGTAGCTCCTGGGTATTCAATACTGGTGCAGTTGCTCATATTTGTAACTCTAAGCAGGAGTTGCGGAATAAGCGGAGACTGGCGAAGGACGTGGTGACGATGCACGTCGGGAATGGTTCCAAGGTCGATGTGATCGCCGGCACGCTGCCTCTACATCTACCCTCGGGATTAGTTTTAAACCTCAATAATTGTTATTTAGTACCAGCTTTGAGCATGAACATTGTATCTGGATCTCGTCTTATGCGAGATGGCTACTCATTTAAATCTGAGAATAATGGTTGTTCTATTTATTTGAGAGATATGTTTTATGGTCATGCCCCGCTGGTCAATGGTTTATTTTTGATGAATCTCGATCGTGATGATACACATATTCATAGTGTGAATGCCAAAAGATGTAAAGTTGACAATGATAGTCCCACATACTTGTGGCATTGCCGCCTTGGTCATATTGGTGTCAAACGTATGAAGAAGCTTCATGCTGATGGACTTCTGGAGTCTCTTGATTATGAATCATTTGACACGTGCGAACCATGCCTCATGGGCAAGATGACCAAGACCCCGTTCTCCGGAACAATGGAGCGAGCAACCAACTTGTTGGAAATCATACATACCGATGTGTGCGGTCCAATGAGTGTTGAGGCTCGCGGAGGCTATCATTATGTTCTCACCCTCACGGATGACTTGAGTAGATATGGGTATATCTACTTGATGAAGCACAAGTCTGAGACCTTTGAAAAGTTCAAGGAATTTCAGAATGAAGTTGAGAATCAACGAGACAAGAAAATAAAGTTCTTGCGATCAGATCGTGGGGGTGAATATTTGAGTCATGAATTTGGCACACACCTTAGGAAATGTGGAATTGTTTCACAATTGACACCGCCCGGAACACCTCAGCGTAACGGTGTGTTCGAACGTCGAAATCGTACTCTGTTGGACATGGTGCGATCTATGATGTCCCTTACCGATTTACCGCTATCTTTTTGGGGTTATGCTTTAGAGACTACCGCATTCACTTTAAATAGGGCTCCGTCGAAATCCGTTGAGACGACACCATATGAACTTTGGTTTGGCAAGAAACCGAAGCTGTCGTTTCTGAAAGTTTGGGGTTGCGATGCTTATGTCAAGAAACTTCAACCTGAAAAGCTCGAACCCAAATCGGAAAAATGCGTCTTCATAGGATACCCAAAGGAAACGATTGGGTACACCATCTACCACAGATCCGAAGGCAAAGTCTTTGTTGCAAAGAATGGATCCTTTCTGGAGAAAGAGTTTCTCTCGAAAGAAGTGAGTGGGAGGAAAGTAGAACTTGATGAGGTGAGAGTCACCCCTCCTAAACCGAAAAGTAGCGCAGCGCAGGAAATTGTTCCTGAGGTGCCTGCACCGACAAGGGAGGAAGTTGATGATGATGATCATGAAGAAACATATCAAGTTATTACTGAACTTTGAAGGTCCACAAGGGCACGTTCCGCACCAGAGTGGTACGGCAACCCTATTATGGAAATTATGTTGTTAGACAACGGTGAACCTTCGAACTATGAAGAAGCGATGGCGGGCCCGGATTCCAATAAATGGCTTGGAGCCATGAAATACGAGATAGAATCCATGTATGAAAAAAATGTATGGACTTTGGTGGACTTGCCTGATGATAGGCACGCCATAGAAAATAAATGGATATTTAAGAAGAAGACAGACGCGGATGGTAATGTGACCATCTATAAGGCTTGGCTTGTCACTAAGGGTTATCGACAAGTTCAAGGGATTGACTATGACGAGACTTTCTCTCCCGTAGCGATGCTGAAGTCAGTCAGAATCATGTTAGCTATTGCCGCATTCTATGATTATGAGATATGGCAAATGGACGTCAAAACGGCATTCCTTAATGGCTTCCTCAAGGAAGAGTTGTATATGATACAGCCGGAAGGTTTTGTCGATCCAGAGAATGCTGACAAGGTATGCAAGCTCCAACGCTCGATTTACGGGCTGGTGCAAGCATCTTGGAGTTAGAATATTCGCTTTAATGATGTGATCAAAGCGTTTGGCTTTATACAGACTTATGGAGAAGCCTGTATCTATAAGAAAGTGAGTGGGAGCTCTGTAGCATTTCTCATATTATATGTGGATGACATATTGCTGATGGGAAATGATATAGAATTCTTGGAAACTGTAAAGGCCAACTTGAATAAGAGTTTTTCAATGAAGGACCTTGGAGAAGCAGCTTACATATTAGGCATCAAAATCTATAGAGATAGATCAAGACGCCTCATTGGTCTTTCACAAAGTACATACCTTGACAAGATATTGAAGAAGTTCAATATGGATCAGTCGAAGAAGGGGTTCTTGCTTGTTTTGCAAGGTATGAGATTGAGCAAGGCTCAGTCGCCGACCACGACAGAAGATAGAGAAAAGCTGAGTGTCATACCCTATGCCTCGGCCGTAGGTTCTATCATGTATGCCATGCTGTGTACCAGACCTGATGTGAACCTTGCCATAAGTTTGGTAGGGAGGTACCAAAGTGAACCCGGTATGGAACACTGGACAGCGGTCAAGAACATCCTAAAGTACCTGAAGAGGACTAAGGATATGTTTCTCGTTTATGGAGGTGACGAAGAGCTCGTCGTAAAGGGTTACGTCGATGCTAGCTTCGACACATATCTGGATGACTCGAAGTCACAAACCGGATACGTGTATATTTTGAATGGTGGGGCAGTTAGCTGGTGCAGTTGCAAACAGAGCGTGGTGGCGCATTCTACATGTGAAGCGGAGTACATATCTGCTTGTGAAGCAGCGCAGGAAGGAGTCTGGATGAAGGAGTTCATCACCGACCTAGGAGTCATTCCAAGCGCGTCAATCCCAATGACTCTCTTCTGTGACAACACTGGTGCTATTGCCATTACCAAGGAGCCCAGGTTTCACAAGAAGACCAAACACATCAAGCGCCGTTTCAACTCCATCCGGAATTATGTTCAAGATGGAGACATATATATTTGTAAAGTGCATACGGATCTGAATGTTGCAGACCCGTTGACTAAACCTCTTCCACGGGCAAAACATGATCAACACCAGGACTCTATGGGTGTTCGATTCATCACAATGTAACTAGATTATTGACTCTAGTGCAAGTGGGAGACTGTTGGAAATATGCCCTAGAGGCAATAATAAAAGTATTATTATTATATTTCCTTGTTCATGATAATCGTCTGTTATTCATGCTTGAATTGTATTGTACGGAAACAGCGATACATGTGTGAATATATAGACCACAATGAGTCCCTGGTAGGCCTCTAGTTACCAGCTCGTTGATCAGCAGATGGTCATGGTTTCCTGACCATGGACATAGGATGTCAGTGATAACGGGATCACATCATTAGGAGAATGATGTGATGGACAAGACCCAATCCTGAGCATAGCACGAGATCGTATAGTTCGTAATGCATAAGCTTTTCGGTGTCAAGTATTTATTCCTTAGACCATGAGGTTGTACAACTCCCAGATGCCGTAGGAATACTTTGGGTGTGCCAAACGTCACAACGTAACTGGGTGGCTATAAAGGTACGCATCGGGTATCCCCGAAAGTGTCAGTTGAGTTGGTACGAACCGAGACTGGGATGTTGTCACTCCGTGTGACGGAGAGGTACCTCTGGGCCCACTCGGTAAGACATCATCATAATGAGCTCAAGGTGACTAAGGAGTTAGTCACGGGATGATGGATTACGGATCGAGTAAAGAGACTTGCCATGACGAGATTGAGCAAGGTATCGGGAATACCGACGATCGAATCTCGGGCAAGTACCGTACCGATGGACAAAGGGAATAACGTACGGGATTAAGTGAATCCTTGACACAGTGGTTCATCCGATGAATATCATCGAGGAACACGTGGGAACCAACATGGGTATCCAGATCCCGCTGTTGGTTACTGACCGGAGAGTGGTCTCGGTCATGTCTACGTGTCTCCCGAACCCGTAGGGTCTACACACTTAAGGTTCAGGGACGCTAGGGTCGTAGAGATACATGCACGTGGAAACCCGAAAGTTGTTCGGAGTCCCGGATGAGATCTCGGACGTGACGAGGAGTTCCAGAATGGTCCGGAGGTAAAGAATGATATATAGGAAGTCCAGTTTCGGCCATCGGGTGATCTCCGGGGGTCACCGGGAGTGTCCCGGGACCACCGGAGGGGTCCCGGGGGTCCACCGGGTGGGGCCACCCATTCCGGTGGGGCCCCTAGGCCGCAAGGGGAAGGGGGCCAGCCCCTGGTGGGCTGGCGCATCCTACTGGGCCCTCCCTCATGCGCCTAGGGTTGGAACCCTAGGGGAGGGAGGCGCCCCCTATGCCTTGGGGGGCAAGTCTCCTCCCAGGCCGCCGCCCCCCTTGCAGATTGGATCTGCAGGGCTGGCGCACCCCCCTGGCCCCCTATATATATGTGGGGGGGGGGGTGGGGGGAGAGGGCAGCCGCACCCAATCCTCTGGCGCCTCTCCCCCTCCCGTCACACCTTCCTCCTCCTACACAGGGCGCCGGCGAAGCCCTGCAGGATTTCCCGCTGCATCCACCACCACGCCGTCGTGCTGCTGGATCTCCGACGACCTCTCCTCCCCCCTTGCTGGATCAAGAAGGAGGAGACGTTGCTATACCGGGCGTGTGTTGAACGCGGAGGTGCCGTCCGTTCGGCGCTAGATCATCGGTGACGAAGAACGTGAAGAGTACGACTACTTCATCCACGCTTCTTCGAAAGCTTCCGCTCGCGATCTACAAAAGGGTATGTAGATGCACTCTAATATGCTCATTGCTAGATGTCTCCTTAGTTGGATCTTGGTGAAAGCGTAGAATTTTTTTGAATTCTGCTACGTTCCCCAACAGTGATGTCTTTGATGTTTGCTTGGTTGTAATTCATGTTTATTCAATAAGACCTTATCTAGAATGTGCTATGCGTTCACGCAAAATATCTTATTGGTATAATTATGACTTCCTTGTGGATATCTTATTACTTCCTTTTTGTAACTATTTCGAGTGTACATTCTTCTTTGTGGATTGATATCATCATGATTTCCATCTACCTAGAATCTTATACACTTGAGAGAAATTACATATCTAGAAGATATCCTTTCTTTCACGACCACCTTGTCTTTCTTGTATCATTTCTTTGGTGGCTCCGTGAAAGCCTTTGCCTTGAGTGCGGATCTTATATCGTTGCATCTTGATGCACTCTTTTGTGGTGAAGATCATTTTTTCTCTTGCTTGTCTTGACGAGGCTTTTGCCATTTCTATTGGTTTCCCTCCTCATGACAAAGCTATCCTTTTTATATCTTCACCACAGGTTGTCACAAGCATAGGTTACTTATATGATTAGTAGTGAGCTTGTGAACCCAGTTGCTATTGCGTGTGGGAATGATAAGCCTTGCACTGTGTATCTCATTCATTCAACAGTATATTGATGCTTAATGTTCATCCATACATTAATCTTCTCAAGTGCTTTGCCATGACTCACACACATCATTTTGGTTGAGCCTACTCTTAAGTTGACTCTTTTATATATTGCTCAATCAGTTGTTTGTTGCAAGTGCTAGCCTTTGTTTCCTTCATGTTCACTTGCACTTGGTGTGAGTGTCTATTGATCTTGGGGGAGTGACGATCCTATTTTGTGCACTTGGTATCCTAATGAAAATATTCTAAGGAGTGCATAAATTATGGAGAGCTTCACTAGTGTCTTTAGAACACTCCGTTGCTATGTCGTGAGGTTCTATTGATCTTGGGGGAGCGACGATCCTATTTTGTGCCCGTTGTATCCAAATACAAAACTAAATTGTGCACAAATCATGGGGAGCTTCTCTAGTTTCTCTAGAACACTCCTTTGCTTTTATCATAATATCTTTTATTCATTTGGCATGTAGGATCATTGGTCTAGTTGGGTCAATTGGTATCTTTTGATAACTTGATTCCATTGGTATCCTTTGATTGCTTGATTGCGTGTATTTCTCCCTTTGTTATGCCTTTGTGGCATATCATTCTTTTGCAATCTTTGGGCCTCAATATAGTTTGTCTTCCTCCAAGTATTTACAGTTGGATATATGTATTGCATTCCACTCTCTATTTTGAGGAATACGCAATTTATGGAAGAACACAATTTATATTGGCCTTCTAAGCTATTCGCCCATTTTGGCAATCGATGCCAATGGGGGAGAAGTTTCAGAGAGTTTAGTTTTGTGAGGAAGTTTAGAGAGTTGTCTCTTCTCTCTTCTTGCTTTGGTTTTGTTCTTAAGCTTTTGCATCTCATGCGCATACATTATTGTTGCATGGTATGGTGATGCATAATTCCTTATATAAACTCTCTTGAAAGTGATTGTCATCAATTACCAAAATGGGGGAGATTGAAAGAACATGCGGTGCCCCCATGTTTGGTTTTGGTTATTGATGACAATCTCTATGGACTAATGGTTGCCTTGAGTTATATTTGAAGGGTTTGTCCATAGGATTTTCTTGGAGTTCATTTGTTGGTTTCAAGGAGAGTTTGTGATGACCAAGGTGCTATTAAGGAATTATCCAAAGATTGGTCTTGTGGGTGTTGAGCTTATTGTAAGCATGTCTTGAAGAAGAAGAGTTTGTGATCATTCATGTTTACCTTCAAGACATCATCCAAATGAAGAGAGTTGGAAAGATTCAAGGTTGATCAAAACTAAGTCAAAGAATGAATCAAGTTGATCAACACACAAAGTGTAGAAGATGTACCGAGAGGGATCAAGCAATCCTATGGTATGGTAAGCATTGTCAATCACACTTTGTGTACTAACCCATGGTCTTCTTGAGAGTTCTTTGTGGGGTTAGGTTGCCGTGTGCAAGTTCAAGTGGAGCATCACGAAGAGATCAAGTTCTTGAAGTTTGCCGTCCATTGTGGTGACAATGGACTTGTGAAGATATGCCGAAGAGTGGCTCACCCATAGTGGAGTATGGGGGAGCAATCTACTAGTCTTCACCGAGACAACGCAATCAAGAAAGGTGGTCCAACTTGAGGAAGTCAAGATCATCTACATCTAGCTCAAGTGGACTTTGTGCAAATCAAAGGTTTGCCCTTGATGGGTTTTCTATTTTACCGGTCTCGTGGTGGTAGTTGGGAGACCGGGTTATAGGATCGTTTGCCGTACTATCAAGGGGGGCTCTCAAGTTGGTAGCTTGATCGTATCGTTAGTAGAGAGCTCAAACCATTGCATCCTTGCATCATGTTTCTTGTTTCTTGTTTGGTTCTCTTTGTGAGTCTTAGAGCTTATGGTCATCTTGATGACAAGCTTGAGTTCATCGAAAACGGAGTTCACATGCGTCTTCTATGATGTTTTCGGTGTTGGAGTTTTTACTAGTCTTAATTGAGAAAGGGTTCTCACCATTTTATTTTGGATATTTTCTCAATTGCCTTTTCTTGTTATTTCTATCAAGATTGTGTTTGCTCTTGTCCTTATCTTTCCAACAAACTTGATTTCGTCGAATTCGGAGTTCGTATGCGAAAGTTGTGGCTGTTTTGATCTTACCTATTTTTCATAGAGAGGTTGTACCGCTCCATAGAGAGGTTGTACCGGTTGACCGGTACTACCGGTGTTTGGAGCGGTAGTACCGGTCCAAAATTGGTTTGAAGGTTGTACCGGCCATGTATCGCTCTACCATTGGAATAGTTTCTGTTTTGGAGCGGTTCTTGGGCGGTTGTTGACCGGTTGTACCGGTTAGTTTAGTTTAACCGGTACTACCGGTTCCCCGGGCTGTTGTACCGCTTAGTGCTTTTTCCTACAGGTTGGTTTTTCCTCTGCCTTGACCGGTTGTACCGGTTCGTGCACCGGTTGTACCGGTCCTACAGTTTTCTGCACATAACGGGCAGATTCGTGGGGACCTATAAAAGGGGATCTTCTTCCCCATTGGACCTTATCTCTTGAGCTCGTGTTCTTCCCCCATTGTTGACCTTCTTCGAGCTTGCTATCTCTCAATCCCTCCATGGATTCTTGCTAGTTTTGGGGGGAAAAGAGAGAGGAGATCTAGATCCACATTTCCACCAATCACTTTCTCCTCTTTGTGAGGGGAACCCTTTGGATCTAGTTCTTGGAGTTCTTCGTGTTCTCTTCTCCGTTCTTCCTCTCATTTCCCTCCCTAGCATTAGTTGCTTTGGTGGGATTTGGGAGAGAAGGACTTGAGCACTCCGTGTACCCTTGCGATTGCATTTGGTGCATCGGTTTGAGTTCTCCACGGTGATACGTGGAAGTGAAGTTTGAGAAGCTTATTACTCTTGGGTGTTTGGGCACCCTAAGGCTTGTTCCTCTTGGGTGCCTTGGCGCCCTAGACGGTTGGTGTTGTTCGGAGCTCAATCATTGTGGTGTAAAGCTCCGGGCAAGCGTCAAGGTCTCCAATTAGGTTGTGGAGATTGCCCCGAGCAATTTGACGGGTACCGGTGACCGCCCCCAAAGGTTGCCAAAGTGTACGGGTGCCTCGGTTATCTCTTACCCGAGTCCTTTACTTATGCACTATACTTTGTGATAGCCATATTGTTTCTAGTCATATATCTTGCTATCACCTAGTTGTTTATCTTGCTTATCATAAGTTGTTGGTGCACATAGGTGAGCCTAGTTGTTGTAGGTTTTGTGCTTGACAAATTAACCGCTAGGTTTATTCCGCATTTGATCAAGCCTAAACCATAAATATTTTAAAGCGCCTATTCACCCCCCTCTAGGCGACATCCACGATCTTTCACCTTCAAATTTTGTAAGGGATCATCTTATAATGCTACCGCCGTACTAAGCAAAATAAGAAGCATAATAAGATAAACATCACATGCAATCAAAATATGTGACATGATATGGCCATCATCATCTTGTGCTTTTCATCTCCATCTCCAAAGCATCGTCATGATCTCCATCGTCACCGACTTGACACCATGATCTTCATCGTAGAGTCGTGGTCGTCTCGCCAACTATTGCTACTACTACTATCACTAACTCATAGTGATAAAGTAAAACAATTACATGGCTTTCTCAATTCGTACAATAAAGAGACAACCATAAGGCTCCTGCCGGTTGCCAATAATTTACAAAACATGATAATCTCATACAATATTTTATAACTCAGCACGTCTTGACCATATCACATCACAACATGCTCTGCAAAAACAAGTTAGACGTCCTCTACTTTGTTGTTGCAAGTTTTACGTGGCTGCTACGGGCTTAGCAAGAACCGTTCTTACCTACGCATCAAAACCACAATGATTTTTTGTCAAGTATGATGTTTTAACCTTCAACAAGGATCGGGCGTAGTCACACTCGATTCAACTAAAGTTGGAGAAACTGACACCCACCAGCCAGCTATGTGCAAAGCACGTCGGTAGAACCAGTCTCATGAACGCGGTCATGTAATATCGGTCCGGGCCGCTACATCCAACAATACCGTCGAATCAAAGTATGACATGCTGGTAAGCAGTATGACTATTATCGCCCAAAACTCTTTGTGTTCTACTCGTGCATATCATGTACGCATAGACCTGGCTCATGATGCCACTGTTGGGGAACATATCATGCAATTTCAAAAAAATTCCTACGCTCACGTAAGATCTATCTTGGAGATGCATAGCAACGAGAGGGGGAGAGTGTGTCTACATACCCTTGTAGACCGAAAGCGGAAGCGTTTGACAACGAGGTAGTTGAGTTCCGGCAGCACGACGTAGTGGTGACGATTGATGGTGAAGAATAATCTCTGCATGGCTTCGCCAAGCACTACAGAAACTAGACGGAGGATAAATTAGAGGGACGGTCTTGCCGGCACAAGGCTTGGTGAATCTTGATGTGTCTTGGGTGCTAGCCCTGCCCTCTATTTATATGTTGAGCCCTGGGGTCGAAACTTGGAGCAAAAGCCTCCTCAAAGTCGGTTTCACCCGAAAGGCAAGAGTCCCACTCGGACTCTGGGACCAAACGCCACAAACCTTGGCGTCTGACCCAGACGCCAGGGTCTCCGGCGTTTGCCCCCCGGCCTCCGCAAAACTCCTTTTGCACCGACTTACTGCCCCGTGGGCCTGACCCCTTTGCCTAACCATATCATCCTATATATCAATCTTTACCTCCGGACCAATCTAGAGCTCCTCGTCATGTCCGCGATGTCATCCGGGACTTCGAACAACATTCGTTTACCATAATACATAACTAATATAATACTATATACCATCAACAAACGTTAAGTGTGCGGACCCTACGTGTTCGAGAACTATGTAGACATGACCGAGATACCTCTCCGGTCAATAACCAATAGTGGAACCTGGATGCCTATATTGGCTCCTACATATTCTAAGAAGATCTTTATGTTGGGGATCATTGCAGAAATAAAAAAAATTCTACACACCACCAAGATCAATCTATGGAGAGACCAGCAACGAGAAGGGGGAGTGGATCTTCATACCCTTGAAGATCGCAAAGTGGAAGCGTTACTAGAACGCAGTTGGTGTAGTCGTACACGTTGTAATTCTGATCGCGGTCGATTCCGATCCAGGTGCCGAACAGCGGCGCCTCAGCGTTCAACACACGTACAGCCCCGGGACGTCTCCCCCTTCTTGATACAGCAAGGGGGGAGGAGAAGTTGGGGAAGAGCTCCGGCAGCATGACGGCATGGTGGTGGAGCTTGCAGTTCTCCGGCAGGGCTATGAAGGAAATATGCCCCAGGGGCAATAATAAAGTTATTATTTATTTCCTTATATCATGATAAAATGTTTATTGTTCATGCTAGAATTATATTGACCGGAAACTTAGTACATGTGTGAATACATAGACATAATAGAGTGTCCCTAGTATGCCTCTACTAGACTAGCTCATTGATCAAAGATGGTTATGTATCCTAAACATAGACATGAGTTGTCATTTGATCAACGGGATCACATCATTAGGAGAACGATGTGATGGACTAGACCCATCCGTTAGCTTAGCACTATGATCGTTTAGTTTTACTGCTATTGCTTTCTTCATGACTTATACATGTTCCTATGACTATGAGATTATGCAACTCCCGAATACCGGAGGAACACCTTGTGTGCTATCAAACGTCACAACGTAACTGGGTGATTATAAAGATGCTCTACAGGTATCTCCGAAAGTGATCGTGGTGTTGGCATAGATCAAGAATAAGATTTGTCACTCCGAGTGTCGGAGAGGTATCTCTGGGCCCTCTCGATAATACACATCATAATAAGCCTTGCAAGCAAATGGCTAATGAGTTAGTCACGAGATGATGTATTACGGTACGAGTAAATAGACTTGCCGGTAACGAGATTGAACTAGGTATTGAGATACCGACGATCAAATCTCGGGCAAGTAACATACCGATGACAAAGGGAACAACGTATGTTGTTATGCGGTTTGACCGATAAGGATCTTCGTAGAATAAGTAGGAGCAAATATGAGCATCCAGGTTCTGCTATTGGTTATTGACCGGAGATGAGTCTCGGTCATGTCTACATAGTTCTCGAACCCGTAGGGTCCGCACGCTTAATGTTTGATGATAATCGGTATTATGGGTTTATGAGTTTTGATGTACCGAAGGTAGTTCAGAGTCCCGGATGAGATCACAGACATGACGAGGAGTCTCGGAATGTCCGAGACATAAAGATTAATATATTGGACGACTATATTCGGACACCAAAAGTGTTCCAGGTGTTATCGGGTATAACCGAAGTGCCGGAGGGGGTTATCGGAACCCCCCCCGAGGGAGTATGGGCCATAGTGGGCCAATGAGAGAAAGAGAGGGGCAGCCCATAGGGCTGGCCGCACCCCCCTAGGGTTCCTAGTTGGACTAGGAAAAGGGGGGAGGCGCCCCCTCTCCTTTCCTTCTCCTCTTCCCCTTTCTTTTCCTACTCCTAGTAGGAATAGGAAAAGGGGGTTCCTATTCCTACTAGGAGTAGGAATCCTACTCCCTTGGCGCGCCCTATGGCCTGGCCGCACCTCCCCCTTGCTCCTTTATATACGGGGGCAGGGGGCACCCAAAGACATAGAAGAAACATTGTTCTAGCCGTGTGCGGTGCCCCCCTCCACAGAAACACACCTCGGTCATACCGTTGCAGTGCTTAGGCGAAGCCCTGCGCCGGTAGCTTCATCATCTCCGTCACCATGCCGTCGTGCTGACGAAACTCTCCCACAAAGTTCTACTGGATAAATAGCTCATGGGACGTCATCAAGCTGAACGTGTGCTGAACGCGGAGGTGCTGTACGTTTGGTGCTCGATCGGTTGGATCGCGAAGAAGTTCGATTACATCAAACGCGTCACTAGACACTTCCGCTTTCGGTCTACGAGGGTACGTAGACACACTCTCCCCTCTCGTTTCTATGCATATGCTAGATAGATCTTGCGTGATCGTAGGAAAATTTTGAAATACTGCGTTCCCTAACAGTGGCATCATGAGCCAGGTCTATGCGTAGATGATATGCACGAGTAGAACACAATGAGTTGTGGGCGATAATAGTCATACTGCTTACCAGCATGTCATACTTTGTTTCGGCGGTATTGTGAGATGAAGCGGCGTGGACCGACATTACGCGTACGCTTTGGCGAGACTGGTTTCACCGTTACGAGCACTCGTTGCTTAAAGGTGACTGGCGGGTGTGTGTCTCTTTCACTTTAGCTGAATCAAGTGTGGCTACGCCCAGTCCTTGTGAAGGTTAAAACAACACATACTTGACGAAAAATCGTTGTGGTTTTTGTATGCGTAGGTAAGAACGGTTCTTGCTAAGCCCGTAGCAGCAACGTAAAACTTGCAACTACAAAGTAGAGGACGTCTAACTTGTTTTTGCAGGGCATGTTGTGATGTGATATGGTCAAGACATGATGAGTTATACGTTATTGTATGAGATGATCATGTTTTGTAAAGTTATCGGCAACTGGTAGGAGCCATATGGTTGTCGCTTTATTGTATGAAATACAGTCGCCATGTAATTGCTTTACTTTATCACTAAGCAGTAGCGATAGTCGCGGAAGCAATAGTTGGCAAGACGACAACGATGGTGATCATGACGGTGCCTTGGAGATGGAGATCAAAAGCACAAGATGATGATGGCCATATCATGTCACATATTTTGATTGCATATGATGTTTATCTTATTATGCTTCGTACGGCGGTAACATTATAAGATGACCCCTTACAAAATTTCAAGGTATAAGTGTTCTCCCTGAGTATGCACCGTTGCGAAAGTTCGTCGTGCCGAGACACCACGTGATGATCGGGTGTGATAAGCTCTACGTTCACATACAATGGGTCTAAGCCAGTTTTGCACACGGAGAATACTCGGGTTAAACTTGACGAGCCTAGTATATGCAGATGTGGCCTCGAAATACTAAAGACCAAAAGGTCGAGCGTGAATCATATAGTAGATATGATCAACATAAGATGTTCACCAATGAAAACTACTCCATCTCCCATGATGATCGGACATGGTTTAGTTGATTTGGATCACATGATCATTTAGATGACCAGAGGGATGTCTATCTAAGTGGGAGTTCTTTAGTAATATGATTAATTGAACTTTAATTTATCATGAACTTAGTCCTAATAGTTCTTGCATATTTATGTTGTTGTAGATCAATGGCTCGTGCTACTGTTCCTTTGAATTTTAATGCATTCCTAGAGAAAGCTAAGTTGAAAGATGATGGTAGCTATTACACAGACTGGGTCCGTAACTTGAGGATTATCCTCATTGCTGCACAGAAGAATTATGTCCTTGAAGCACCGCTAGGTGACAAGCCCCCTCCCGCTAATGTAGACGCTTTGAACGTCTGGCAGACACGGTCTGATGACTACACGATAGTGTAGTGTGCCATGCTTTACGACTTAGAACCAGGACTTCAACGGCGTTTTGAACGCCATGGAGCATATGAGATGTTCCAGGAGTTGAAGTTAATATTTCAAGCAAATGCCCGGATTGAGAAATATGAGATTTCCAATAAGTTCTATAGCTGCAAGATGGAGGAGAATAGTTCTATCAGTGAACACTTGCTCAAAATGTCTGGGTACTACAATCATATGATTCAACTTGGTTGCAAAGTTGATGAAGATAGTGTTATTGATAGAGTTCTTCAGTCACTGCCACCAAGCTATAAAGGCTTCGTGATGAACTATAATATGCAAGGGATGCAAAAGACAATTCCCGAGCTCTTCGCTATGCTCAAGGCTGCGGAGGTAGAAATCAAAAAGGAGCATCAAGTGTTGATGGTTATCAAGACCACTAGTTTCAAGAAAAAAGGCAAGGGAAAGAAGGGGAACTTCAAGAAGAATAGCAAGACAGTTGCTACTCCCGCGAAGAAACCCAAGTCTGGAGCCAAGCCTGAAACTGAGTGCTTCTACTGTAAAGGGACTCGACACTTGAAGAGGAATTGCCCCAAGTATTTGGCGGATAAGAAGGATGGCAAAGTGAACAAAGGTATATTTGATATACAGATTATTGATGTGTACTTTACTAGCGTTCATAGCAACCCCTAGGTATTTGATACTGGTTCAGTTGCTAAAATTAGTAACTCGAAACGGGAGTTGCAGAATGAACAAAGACTAGTTAAAGGTGAAGTGATGATGTGTGTTGAAAGTGGTTCCAAGATTGATATGATCATCATCGTACATTCCCTATACTTTCGGGATTAGTGTAGAACCTAAATAAATGTTATTTGGCATTTGCGTTAAGCATGAATATGATTTGATCATGTTTGTTGCAACACGGTTATTCATTTAAAGTCATAGAATAATCGTTATTCTGTTTACATGAATAATACCTTCGATGGTCATACACCCAATGAAAATAGTTTGTTGGATCTCGATCGTAGTAATACACATATTCATAATAATGAAGCCAAAAGATGCAAAGTTGATAATGATAGTGCAACTTATTTGTGGCACTGACGTTTAGGTCATATTGGTGTAAAGCGCATGAAGAAACTCCATGTTGACGGGCTTTTGGAATCACTTGATGATGAATCACTTGATGCTTGAGAACCATGCCTCGTGGTCAAGATGACTAAAACTCTGTTATCTGGAACAATGGAGCGAGCAACAGATTTGTTGGGAATCATACATACTGATGTATGTGGACCAATGAGTGTTGAAGCTCACAGTGGGTATCGTTATTTTCTGACCTTCACAGATGATTTGAGCAGATATGGGTATATCTACTTGGTGAAGCACAAGTCTGAAACATTTGAACACTTCAAAGAATTTCAGAGTGAAGTAGAGAATCATCGTAACAAGAAAATAAAGTTTCTACGATCTGATTGTGGAGGTGAATATTTGAGTTACGAGTTTGGTCTTCATTTGAAACAATGTGGAATAGTTTCACAACTCACGCTACCCGGAACACCACAACGTAATCGTGTGTCTGAACGTCGTAACCGTACTTTATTAGATATGGTGCGGTCTATGATGTCTCTTACCGATTTACCACTATCGTTTTGGGGTTATGCTTTAGAGACAGCTGCATTCACGTTAAATAGGGCACCATCTAAATCCATTGAGACGACGCCTTATGAACTGTGGTTTGGCAAGAAACCAAAGTTGTCGTTTTTAAAGTTTGGGGCTGCGATGCTTATGTGAAAAAGCTTCAACCTGATAAGCTCGAACCCAAGTCGAAGAAATGTGTCTTCATAGGATACCCAAAGGAGACTATTGGGTACACCTTCTATCACAGATCTGAAGGCAAGATATTTGTTGCTAGGAATGGATCCTTTCTAGAGAAGGAGTTTCTCTCGAAAGAAGTGAGTGGGAGGAAACTGGAACTTGATGAGGTAATTGTACCTTCTCCCGAATTGGAAAGTAGTACATCACAGAGACTAGTTCTAGTGATTCCTACACCAATTAGTGAGGAAGCTAATGATGATGATCATGAAACTTCGGATCAAGTTATTGCTGAACTTCGTAGATCAACCAGAGTACGTTCCGCACCAGAGTGGTACGGCAACCCAGTTCTAGAAGTCATGTTACTAGACCGCGATGAACCTACGAACTATGAGGAAGTGATGATGAGCCCAGATTCCGCAGAATGGCTTGAGGCCATGAAATCTGAGATGGGATCCATGTATGAGAACAAAGTGGGGACTTTGGTTGACTTGCCCGATGATCGGCAAGCCATCGAAAATAAATGGATCTTCAAGAGGAAGACCGACGCTGACGGTAATGTTACTGTTTACAAAGCTCGACTTGTTGCGAAAGGTTTTCGACAAGTTCAAGGAGTTGACTACGATAAGACTTTCTCACCCGTAGCGATGCTTAAGTCTATCCGAATCATGTTAGCAATTGCCGCATTTTATGATTATGAAATCTGGCAAATGGATGTCAAAACTGCATTCCTGAATGGATATCTTAAAGAAGAGTTGTATATGATGCAACCAGAAGGTTTTGTTGATCCTAAATGTGCTAACAAAGTATGCAAGCTCCAGCGATCCATCTGTGGATTGGTGCAAGCATCTCGGAGTTGGAATATACACTTTGATGAGGTGATCAAAGCATATGGTTTTATACAGACTTTTGGAGAAGCCTGTATTTACAAGAAAGTGAGTGGGAGCTCTGTAGCATTTCTGATATTATATGTAGATGTCATATTGTTGATTGGAAATGATATAGAATTTCTGGATAGCATAAAAAGGATACTTGAATAAGAATTTTTCAATGAAATACCTCGGTGAAGCTGCTTACATATTAGGCATCAAGATCTATAGAGATAGATCAAGACGCTTAATTGGACTTTCACAAAGCACATACCTTGATAAATTTTTGAAGAAGTTCAAAATGGATGAGTCAAAGAAAGGGTTCTTAACTATGTTACAAGGTGTGAAGTTGAGTAAGACTCAATGCCCGACCACTGCAGAAGATAGAGAGAAAATGAAAGTCATTCCCTATGCCTCAGCCATAGGATCTATCATGTATGCAATGCTGTGTACCAGACCTGATGTGTGCCTTGCTATAAGTTTAGCAGGGAGGTACCAAAGTAATCCAGGAGTGGATCACTAGACAGCGGTCAAGAACATCCTGAAGTACCTGAAAAGGACAAAGGATATGTTTCTTGTTTATGGAGGTGACAAAGAGCTTGTCGTAAATGGTTACGTCGATTCAAGCTTTGACACTGATCCGGATAACTCTAATTCACAAACCGGATATGTATTTTTATTGAACGGTGGAGCTGTCAGTCGGTGCAGTTCGAAGCAGAGCGTCGTGGCGGGATCTACGTGTGAAGCGGAATACATAGCTGCTTCGGAAGCAGCAAATGAAGGAGTCTGGATGAAGGAGTTCATATCCGATCTAGGTGTAATACCTAGTGCATCGGTTCCAATGAAAATCTTTTGTGACAACACTAGAGCAATAGCCTTGGCGAAGGAATCCAGGTTTCACAATAGAACAAAGCACATCAAAAGACGCTTCAATTCCATCCGCGATCAAATCAAGGAGGGAGACATAGAAATTTATAAGATACATACGGATCTGAATGTCGCAGACCCGTTGACTAAACTTCTCTCACAGGAAAAACATGATCACACCTTATTACTCTTGTGTGTTAATTACATGGCTATGTGAACCAGATTGTTAACTCTAGTAAACCCTTTGGGTATTGATAACATGGTGATGAGAACTATGGGTGTTAGTCACATGGTGATGTGAACTATTGGTGTTAATCACATGGCGATGTGATCTAGTTTATTGACTCTAGTGCAAGTGGGAGACTGAAGGAAATATGCCCTAGAGGCAAGAATAAAGTTATTATTTATTTCCTTATATCATGATAAATGTTTATTATTCATGCTAAAATTGTATTAACCGGAAACTTAGTACATGTGTGAATACATAGACAAAACAGAGTGTCCCTAGTATGCCTCTACTAGACTAGCTCATTGATCAACGATGGTTATGTTTCCTAACCATAGACATGAGTTGTCATTTGATCAACGGGATCACATCATTAGGAGAATGATGTGATGGACCAGACCCATCCGTTATCTTAGCACTATGATCGTTTAGTTTTACTGCTATTTCTTTCTTCATGACTTATACATGTTCCTATGACTATGAGATTATGCAACTCCTGAATACCGGAGGAACACCTTGTGTGCTATCAAACGTCACAACGTAACTTGGTGATTATAAAGATGCTCTACAGGTGTCTCTGAAAGTGATCGTGGTGTTGGCATAGATCAAGAATAGGATTTGTCACTCCGACTGTCGGAGAGGTATCTCTGGGCCCTCTCGATAATACACATCATAATGAGCCTTGCAAGCAAATGACTAATGAGTTAGTCACGAGATGATGTAGAGTAAAGAGACTTGCCGGTAACGAGATTGTACTAGGTATTGAGATACCGATGATCGAATCTTGGGCAAGTAAGATACCGATGACAAAGGGAACAACGTATGTTGTTATGTGGTTTGACCGATAAAGATCTTCGTAGAATATGTAGGAGCCAATATGAGCATCCAGGTTCCGCTATTGGTTATTGACCGGAGATGAGTCTCGGTCATGTCTACATAGTTCTCGAATTCGTAGGGTCCGCACTCTTAACGTTGGATGACGATCGATATTATGAGTTTTGATGTACCGAAGGTAGTTCGGAGTCCCGGATGAGATCACGGACATGACGAGGAGTCTTGGAATGTCCGAGACATAAAGATTAATATATTGGATGACTATATTCGGACACCGGAAGTGTTCCGTGTGTTATCGGGTATGACCGGAGTGCCGGAGGGGGTTACCGGAACCCCCCGAGGGAGTATGGGCCATAGTGGGCCAATGAGGGAAAGAGAGGTGTATCCCATAGGGTTGGCCACACCCCCTAGGGTTCCTAGTTAGACTAGGAAAAGGGGGGATGCGCCCCCTCTCCTTTCCTTCTCATCTTCCCCTTTCCTTTCCTACTCCTAGTAGGAATAGGAAAAGGGGGTTCCTATTCCTACCAGGAGTAGGAATCCTACTCCCTTGGCGCGCCCTATGGCCTGGCCGCACCTCCCCCTTGCTCCTTTATATACGGGGGCAAGGGGGCACCCAAAGTCACAGAAGAAACATTGTTCTAGCGGTGCGCGGTGCCCCCTCCACAGAAACACACCTCGGTCATACCGTTGCAGTGCTTAGGCGAAGCCCTGCGCCGGTAGCTTCATCATCTTAGTCACCACGCCGTCGTGCTGACGAAACACTCCCGCGAAGTTCTACTATATCAATAGCTCATGGGGCGTCATCAAGCTGAACGTGTGCTGAACGCAGAGGTGCCATATGTTCTGTGCTTGATCGGTTGGATCGCAAAGAAGTTCGACTACATCAACTACGTCACTAGACGCTTCCGCTTTCGATCTACGAGGGTACGTAGACACACTCTCCCCTCTCATTGCTATGCATCTGGTAGATAGATCTAGCGTGATCGTAGGAAAAATTTGAAATACTACATTTCCCAACAGGCTTCGCCAAGCTCTACGGAGGAAGAGGAGGAGTTGGGAGGGAGGAGAGCTGCGCTAGGGAAGGGGTGCCGCTGCCCTCTCTCTCCCTCACTATATATAGGGGGAAGGGGGGAGGAGGAGGCACCCTAGGGTTTCCCTAGGGGAGGGGCGGCGGCCACAGGGGAAACCCTAGATGGGTTTGGGCGCCCCCACCCCTAGGAAACTTGCTCCCAAGCTAGGAGGGGCGGCTGCCCTAGGGGAGGCGCCCCCACTTCTCCACGTTACGTGAGATGGGGTGGGAGGGGCGCACAACCCCTTAGTGGGCTGGTGTGCCCCCTCCCCTTGGCTCATAAGCCCCCCCCCCCAATGCTTGCCGGGGCCTCCGAAACCTCTTTCGGACATGCTGGTCGTCACCCGGTACGCCTAGAACAATTCCGGACTCCAATACCCTTCGTCCAATATATCGATCTTTGCCTCCGGACCATTCCAGAGTTCCTCGTCACGTCCGGGATCTCATCCTGGACTCGGAACAACCTTCAGTAACCACAAACTATTCCCATAACAACTCTAGCATCACCAAACCTTAAGTGTGTAGACCCTACGGGTTCGGGAACCATGCAGACATGACAGAGATACATCTCCGACCAATAACCAATAGCGGGCTCCGGATACCCATATTGGCTCCCACATGTTGCACGATGATCTCATCAGATGAACCACAATGTCGGGGATTCAATCAATCCCGTATACAATTCCCTTTGTCCATCGATATGTTACTATCCCGAGATTCAATCGTCGGTATCCCCATACCTCGTTCAATCTCGTTACCGGCAAGTCTATTTACTCATTCCGTAACGCATGATCCCGTGGCTAACTCCTTAGTCACATTGAGCTCATTATTATGATGCATTACTGAGTGGGCCCAGAGATACCTCTTCGTCATACGGAGTGACAAATCCTAGTCTCGATTCGTGCCAACCCAACACAATGAAATACAATAACATACATCATCCAAAGAACATCGGGGTCCGACTACGGACAAAATCCAAACGAAAAGATACCATAAATAACACAAGCCCGGATCCTCCTAGTAAGAACCGCTACTGATCATCGGGATAAGACACATAGTAACGTCCACGCTCTTCATCGAACTCCCAGTAAAGCTCTGAACCATCTCCTACATAGTTCTCAATGGTACCTGCATCTGGTGTGTGTTGAATCTGTGAGCCACATAGGACTCAGCAATCCCGTTCCTGGGTATCAAAACTACCAAAGCCTTATGTGTGGAAAAGGCTATAAACAAGGGTTGCAGCAAGCACTAAGAACTAGCTTACAAGTTTAGAGCGAGATGAGAACAAGTGCCAACGATCGCCAAGTAGATCAAGAAGTGATCCTAACTACTCACGATCAAACATAACCCCACCGTGTTCACTTTCCGAAGCCCTTCGGAAAGAGACCATCATGGTTACTCACACATGTAGTGTATTCTTGAATAAGGTGTCAAGTTATCTACAACCGGATATTAACAAATTCCCATCTGCCACATAACCGCGGGCACGGCTTTCAAAAGATCAAACCCTGCAGGGGTGTCCCAACTTAGCTCATCACAAGCTCACGATCTGCGGAGTTGCAACTCCAAAGTGGGAACACCCGAGTATTCTCGGAATCCCGTGCTCAAGATATTTCGACAAAGGTAAAACTAATCCATCAAGACCTCCCGGCGTGCCGACACCCTGATAGTAGCCGGCGTATCTCGTCTCAGGCCACGACCGGATAGGTCAAGCTACGGGAACCAGAACCTCGAGTTGCCTCAAGTCGGCCCCGCAGGCTGCCCAGTTTGGACCAACACTCATGAGGAGCACTGGCCCGGTTTGTAAAATTAAGTCCCCGGGGTCCGGAAAGTCCCTATGCAAGTTATTTAGTTATGGAAAAAGTTAAAACCAAAGTTGGGCCTTGCTGGAAAAGCTTTAAGCAGTGCGAATTATCAAGGGGGGCCCATAAACCCCAACCGTGTTAGGAACGCAAAATCAAGGAACATAACACCGGTCATCGGGTCCTAAGGTGGCATGAGTGGAACAAAACACCAAGCAGAAAGGCTTAGCCTTCCACCCATTACCAATATATAGGTGCATTAGTTTAACAGGTATATATATATTGTGTTATCCCAACAACAAGTTCATCATGGAGCAATCTTCAAAACTTCACCTGCAACTAACAACGCTATAAGAGGGTCTGAGCGATGCGTACTTAGCCAAACAACGGTTTGCTAGGAAGGCGGTTAGAGTGTTTCATGGCAACAATAGGAGGCTGACAAACAGGAATAGGCATCGAGGCAATATCTAAAGAACGAGACATCTAGCATAGGCAAAGATAGAAGTGATATCGGGGAATGGTCATCTTGCCTGGTAAGTCGTCGGTGGGATGGTAAGACGACTCATCGAACTCAAACTCGACAAGATCCTCGAACTCGGCATCGGCTCCCGGATCTACCCAACACAAGAGCACAACAACGGCACAATATCAAACACGGTGCAATGCACAATCAACATGATGCAAGCCATATCACGGGATGCAAGTATGATGTGCGTATGCATGATGATGCTCTTGAACCTAAGGAGAAGATGATGGAAATGGATTCATCTTGGGAAACCAAGCAAGCCACTGGATAGATTGGAAGATTTTGGTTGAAATCAATATAAAGATCACCAGAAACAGATGCACGGTTTGCAAATGACAAGCAAAACAAGATGCAATGCAAAACAGCAGTTTACAACAACATGGCATCTTTGGAGCAAGAAATAATTATGCTACAACACCCAAACATGGAGACAAAAGACATGGATGTGAAATAGACATGATACATAACAAGCATGAACTTAGAGCACACCCAAAACCTTGCTGGAACACAACTAAACAAGCATCGCAAGTTGCAATAAATTACAAGGCATGGCAGAAATTACAACGAGTAGGCATGTTTGCAAGCTTGTGCAACTCAACTCAAAGCATAGCATGGCTTGTGAAGATATCCAACATCAAGAATACATATTTGAGAAGCTACTCATGGCAAGAACATGCTCATAGGATGCATAGAGCACTAGCTATACTCGTGAAAAAACTGAACTTGTTGATAACATGCTGATAGATACATTTTATAGCCACTTGAGAGCATGAAAACAACAAGTTACAACAAGTCATCATGCAAGCAAAAGGCATGGAAATAACATACATAACATGCTCTTCAAGAATAACCACATGGCTACTTCTACAACATACTAGAACATGTCCCAAACACCATGGCAAAAGTGCAAAAGTTTATCCAGACTTTGCAAAATATGGGTATGCTATCAGAAACATTTTATAGCAACTTGAGGGCCTCATAAGAACAAGGTACATCATGTCATCATGGCAAACAAGAGCATGGATAGCTAGAGCATAACATCCACATCAACGAACACCCACTGGACAACTCTAAACATGCACAACAACGACGGTGGCCTCATGGAAACATAGCATAAAAATTAACAGATTCACACTTAGCAGAAATTTAACATCAAGATGACATGTTATCAAGCTTGATGCACTCATCTCAAGACGTATCATGGCATGAAAATGAATCTATCATGTAGAGCACATTCCAAAGAGCAAAACTCACGTTGACACCTAGCTCATATGACACATGGATTAATATACACAAGCAAGACAAAACATCATATCATAACAAGTTCACAAACTTATCAGCCAAATGCACTTTTGCAACAGAGATAAACATGGAAATATGACACCTAACATGAATGCTACAGCAACCATCATGTAGAGCACTTCACAATGAACATCTGGACATACCATTCACTCCATTCGGACCAACATGTACAACGTTACTAGCTCACGAACATTGCCAACAAATTTACACAGACAACAAGTGCTGAAACAATTTCATCATGATGCACTCTTGCCATGCAGATTAAGTCAACACTACTAGAAAAAGGGCTATAGATGGGATTGACACTAATGGCGCACCAGACATGGGGTGCGCCATTAGTATATACTAATGGCGCACCACCTGCTGGTACGCCTTTAGAGTTGAATACACTAATGGCGCACCTGGCTCAGGGTGCGCCATTAGTATCAATTTTTTTCCTTTTCCAAACATACTAATGGCGCATCCATACACAGTGCGCCACTACTGTTGTTTTTTTATTATATTTTTTGCAAAACTACTAATGGCGCACTGTGCCACAGTGCGCCATTACTAGTTTAAACTAGTAATGGCGCACTTTGGCACAATGCGCCATTAGTGTGTTTTTTTTTGCAAAAATACTAATGGCGCACCACCAGCAGGTGCACCATTAGTAACCTGGGTTACTAATGGCGCATTTGGTGGTGGTGCGGCATTAGTAAGTGGGCACCAACAAGATATTTTGGACAGCCACTCCTACCCACTCACTTTCTCTCCACCTCCTCCTCCAAAGCTTGTCTCGGGTGCCTCCTCTTTGTCACCTCATTTCCACGATAGATTCATTCAAATTAAGTGGTTAAATTACCTTTTTTTGATAGGTAAGTAAGGGGGGAAGCTATATTTATGTTTTTCTCCCTACAACAATGTGCACATGCACTTTTTATGGCCTAGCTAGATCTATGTATGTTCGTGGTGTTGCATATGTTTGTGGTGTTGCATATGTGTTTGTGTTTGCAGGTGTACCGGTATTTGAAATGCGATAGTTGTAACGCCCGGATAATTAAGCTACAGTAATCCTCTGCTAATGATGCCACGTCATCGTTTTTACTGTTGCTAAAAATCACTTTGGTCCAAACTGGTTCAAATTCAAATCTAAATCAAAGTCAAAATTTCAAGTTTTCAAAGAACAAAACTAAAATGTTCCAAGTATGGCAAATATACCATAACCAAGTATGGTGCTGACCCAACATTTTTATAAAGTGGCTTGATGCCCTAAACTAATTATAACAGTGGCTAGCAATAATTATTAAACGCTTTTAAATGATATAAATATATAAACTTATTTTATTTAGTTGCCAAATTAATTGTGGCAGTAGTCCAATTATTAATACTAATTTAGGAGGCTAGTAGTATATTTTACAAGAGCTAAAATACAAGAAAATAATAACAGAAAACCGAAAGGAAAGAAAGAATAAAAAGAAAGGAAAACACAAACCCAAAAAAACAAAATAAAGTAAAAGGAAATCCCCCCGGGCCAAATGGCCCAGCTGGCCTCACTGGCCAAGCCAGGCCGGCCCACCCGCGCCTCCTTCCCCATCCCACTATTCACGGGAGATCGTGGGCATGTCCGATGCCCGCCACGGCACCGGTCGACGCCGTGGCGGCCATCCGCCGGCGAACCCCCGTCTACAAATACTTGGCCCCCTCCCGTTGCCGAACCCTAATCCCCACTCCCTCTCGCTCCATCCACTCCCCCTCGTCAGATCCCTCCTCGCCGAGTACCGCCATGGGCTTGCTCGGGTGAAGCCCACGGCCACCGTACACCCCTTGCCTCGCCGACGAGTCCAGGAACACCGTAGTGTCGTCCTCATCATCCACGTCGATCCACCCGGCGCCGGACGGCCCGTGACGCCACCCCAACATCGACTTCCTCATCGGGCTCTGGTGACCACCAAGTTGATCCGCGCCACCTCGAGCTCCTCCAGCGTCCTCGGGCCTCCTCGTCAACGCTGTGAGCACATGCCCACGCTCCCCTCCGCCCCCTCCATTTTTGCTATCGCGGTTAGCTTCACCGTCGCTACGTAATCGCCGTCCGCGAGCTCCGTCCGAGCTCGCACTCACCGCGCCTCGCCCGTGCGCAAGCGCCCGAGGGCCACACCCCGTCTTCTTGCTTGACCGCCCCGCAGCACTGCACTCGCCGCTGCAGCCGCGCCTGCGCCTCACCCGCTGGGCGTCACCGCCGTCTGTCCCGCCGCACCGCTCGTCGCTTCGCGCGCCACCGCTCCGGCCCCGCTCTAGCCCGACCCTGCAACTCCTAGACTGCCACCGCGCTCACCGGCAGCCTCGCCGCCGCGCCCTGCCGAAACATCGCCGTGCCCTGCCGCCGCCGCGACCCCGCCCGCCTCCGGCAGCCGCTGCACGGCGCCCCGTCCTCCCCGGTCCGGCCGCGTCCGGCGCGGCCTTCGGCCCAGCCCCGCCGTGCTGCCCGCCGGCTGGGCGCCGTGGCCGCCGGCGCACTTCGGCCTCCGCTCGGGCACCATGCCCGTACGCCCCAGCGCGCCCGGGTGCGCCCCCTCGTGCGGGCGCCCACGCCCGCCGCCCGTTAACCACACCCGCCCCGCTGTCCTTTGGGCCCTTGACAGCTGGGGCCCAGCCCCTGGAAAACAAAAAAAAAGAGGATAAAAAATGAATAAAAAAAGAATAATCATGTTAATTAATTAATTAAAACATTAATTAAATTAATTAATTAGGTTTAACTAGACTAATTAACCAGATTTGTTAATTAAATGTATAGTTAGTTAAAATGTGTGTATGACAGAGGGGCCCCACCCCCTGTTGACCAGTCAGCGTTGACTGGTCAAGTGGGACCCCCTGGACCCACTGTCATTTGCTGGTGCACTGCTGGGTGCACTACACCGGGTGCACCTAGCGAATTCCAATTCATTTTGGAATTAAAATAAATTGCATAATATTATTAAATCTTTGAAAAATCATATAAAATAATTCGTAACTCGGATGAAAAAGATTTATATATGAAAGTTGCTCAGAATTTCGAGACGAATCCGAATACGCGGTCCGTTCGTCCACCACACATCCCTAGCATACCGAACATGGAACAATCCCCCTCCGGTTCGCCTGTCCGAAAATGCCTAACACCGGGAATGCTTTCCCGGGTGTTTTTCCCCTTCGCCGGTATCGTGTAGCACTGCGTTAGAACACCCCTAGCACCGCTTATTGTCATGTCATGCATTTGTGTGCTATGTATTTACTGTTTCTTCCCCCTCTTCTTCTCCGATAGACCCGGAGACCGCTGATGATGCCCCCGTGATCGACTATGTCGACGACGACATTCCTTCCGTTTCAGCAGAGCTTCCAGGCAAGCCCCCACTTTGATCATCCCGATATCGCCCATTCCATTCTTCCTTATGCTTGCATTAGATTTTGCTACTGTTATTGTTTGATCCTATTCTGATGCATAGCCTGCTTTTGTACCTGCTATTGTTATCTACATGCTATGCTAAACTGCTTAGTATAGGTTGGCTAGTGATCCATCAGTGACCCTACCTTGTCCTTGTTGCCCCTGCTTCATCATCGACTACTCGAGCAACGTGATCGAAGACCGAAGCCCGACTGTCCTTGTTACCCCTGCTTCATCATCGGCGACTCGAGCAACGTGATCGAAGACCGGAGCCCGACACTTCACATCACATCACACCCCTATGTTGCTCGACTCTGCAGAGGTACTATCGGGTGCCAAGGGTGAAGCCTCGTAACACACTCATGATGATAACTCTCTAGTGTAGCTATTCGGTCGTGGTCATCGAGGGTGATTCCTCTTTGTCCATTCCCGATACGACTCTGTTGTGCAACCCCTCAAGTGTGAACCTCGGGGGTGATTCCTCATAGTTTGCCTTGACGGACACATCGATTGGAATTCGTCGGGGGTGATTCCTCGGGTTTTTCCACCTTGATGTCTTGGACACACAGTTACATGGACTTTACTTGATACCTTTGTGAAAGGCGGGCGGGCCTGGAGAGCACCCGCGGGAGTTCTTACGGTGGCGGCTGGCTGTTTAGCGGTATCACCCAGGAGGGGTGATAGCTCCGGACTTGTCCCGACAGCCGTCACTTCTGTCAATAATGCACTAACAGATTTGGGTATTTGTTCTGAGTTGGCCTCTGGCCTTTACGCACTAACCGCCACGCGACAATAGTTATGGGCCTCGGCGTCGTGGTATCAGCCGAAGCTTTGTCAGACGTCCAGTTCAGCATTGCGGCGCGGTCTGGTCGGCGCCCCAGTGGAGGTGGCCTGGATCGCCCTGCGCGCAACGATCCGGAGTGCAACGGGCGATGGCCCATGACCCCGGAGCGCTTAGGATGTAGACCGGCGGGGACCTCTCTGCTGAGCCTAGGTAGGGCTGCGACGTGTTGATCTTCCGAGGCCGGGCATTGACCGAGAAAGGTGTGTCCGGCCAAAGGTGATCGAGCGTGAGGGTAACATGGTGCACCCCTGCAGGGAAGTTATCTATTCGAATAGCCGTGTCCACGGTAACGGACGTTCAATCTTATATCCTGATCTATTATAACTAGAAATGGATACTTGAGATATGTGATGGATATGTGGCTGCGAGATTACTTTCTCGAAGGGAGTCGAGGAAGGATCTCTAGGCCGTTAATACTACAACATGCTTGTTAATTATAAAATGCTATTCTGTATTTCCTTCTAGTGCTGCAAGATGGTGGTTTCCAGAAGATGCTTGAAGATGGTAGTCTTCGATAGGCTAGGCTTTTCCCCTCCTCTTCTGGCATTCTGCAGTTCAGTCCGCATATACAGCTTTTCCTTTGATACTGATGCATACTTTGTATAGATCTTATGCTTGCGAGTACTTTGGATGAGTACTCACGGTTGCTTTGCTCCCCCTTTTCCCCCTTCTTCTTCTTTCTGGTTGTCTCAACCAGATGGCGGATCCCAGGAGCCAGATGCCACCCCAGTCGACTACTACTACTACCCCCGACGGAGCCTACTACTACGTGGAGACAGCTGACGACCAGGAGTAGTTAGGAGGTCCCAGGCAGGAGGCCTTGCCTCTTTGATCGTTGATGTTTGTGCTAGCCTTCTTAAGGCAAAACTTGTTTAACTTATGTCTGTACTCAGATATTGTTGCTTCCGCTAACTCTGTTGCTTTCGAGCTTCTGTATTCGAGCCCTCGAGGCCCCTGGCTTGTAATATGAAGCTTGTATTATTTTAATTTGTGTCTAGAGTTGTGTTGTGATATCTTCCAGTGAGTCCCTGATCTTGGTCGTACACATTTGCGTGCATGATTAGTGTACGGTCAAATCGGGGGCGTCACAAGTTGGTATCAGAGCCGACTGCCTGTAGGATCCCCCTTTCCAACTCCTTGGCCGAAGTTGAGTCTAGTCTTTGAAAAACTGTTTTACTAACATGGCTGTGTGGCCTATGGGCCCACGTCGCCAATTGGGTGGTATTAGGATCTTTTAATCCTCGTCTATACTCTGGGATTCTAATCTCTCTTCTATTCGGGTTAAACGAAATTACTAACTCAAACATTAGGATCTCGTGACCACATTCACCCCAAAGATGGATAGAGCCATAAATTTTCGTTAGAATAGTATTTTGAATAGTACACACTCTATCATGTTGACTACTATGTGGTACTCGTCATACCTCGTTCATTCTACAAGATAGATAGTGAATAATTCTTGTCTTTGCAAATTTCTCAAATGCTGAACTACCCATGTTATATGTTAGCAGGATGGTTAGACCCGCTGGTCATGGTCGTGGTGGCAATGCCCCACCACCTCCTGAGTACATGGCTGGTATGATCCAACAGCTTGAGCTAAACCGCCAGTTCATGGAAGGAATGATGGCTCAGTTCCCTCGCCCCAACTTGAACCAGCAGCCAGCAACTGTGACCCTGAACGACTTTGCACATCTCAACCCAAGCATCTACCGCAGCTCAACTCAGCCACTTGATGCTGATGACTGGCTCCATGATATCACTTTCGAGCTAGAGTCTGCTGGTGTAGCCCCCGCCAGCTATGTCACCTTCGCGGCATATTACCTGAAAGGTCCCGCTGCTCAATGGTGGGATAGCCACATGCATTCACTACCTGCTAGGACAATCATCACTTGGCCGGATTTCCAAGCTGCCTTCCGTGCCCGCTTCATTCCTCAGGGAATTATGGACAGGAAGAAGCGCGAGTTCCGTAACCTCACCCAAGGCAACAAGACTGTAGATGCTTATCAGCGGGAGTTCCTTGACTTGTCCCGCTATGCTGAAGAAGACATTGCCACTGATGCACGTAGACAGGAAAAGTTCCGTGATGGACTTCAAGCCGATATCAAGCTCGCACTCCTTGCACATGACTTTGCCGACTTTGCCACCTTGGTGAACAAGGCCATTCATGTCGAAACTGGCCTGAAGGAACACCAGGGATCTCTCAGGCGCAACCGTGACACTGGTTCATCTTCAGGACCTTCATCACAGAAGCGTAGGATCTGGATCCCCAACAGCATGTACCACCCAACCGCAACTGCACCAAGGCAGTCCCATGCTGCACCTCACCTGCCACCTCCACCACCTGGGAAGCTGAGACTTAAAGATGCACCACCCCAAGCTCCTGCTCCTCATCCAAATGATGGGCTATGCTTCAAGTGTGGCCAACCAGGTCACCGTGCTAGAGATTGCTACCAGAATCAGAACCAGCTTGTGCTTCCTCCAACTGGCCGTGCTGACAATCAACCCCGCAACAACAATGCCATGCCTTATGGTCGTGGTCAGGCTAACCACATTGATCTGAATGAAGCTCAAGGCCAGCCTGCTACCGTGTTGGGTACTCTTCTTGTTCACTTAATACCAGCTTCTGTTTTATTCGATTCAGGAGCATCACATTCTTTCATATCAGAAGATTTTGCATTCATGCATGGCATTAAGTTCGAAGAGATGGACAATCCGCTAGTGGTACACACCCCTGCGGGCCAATGTCGAACCACCATGGTTAGTCACAACGTCATCGTTGAAATTGAAGGGTTGGAATTCCATGTTTCTCCCATTGTCTTGAAGTCATCCAATATTGACCTCATTCTGGGAATGGAATGGTTGAAAACACATACTGCTACTATCATTTGCGCCACTAAGACCGTCCATCTGCTGCATCCTTCAAATGAGATAGTAAGCTACCATGCTCATCTTGTTCAAAATGCCGAAGCACGGATTTAACCCTTGAAGGCGTGCAACGCTTCTCCTTTTGTAAGAATTGAAAACGCTACCTCAAAGTCCGAAGAATCTGTCCGGTTTGCATTTTCGATCAAGCTGAACGTCACACCGACAAAGAACTATCAAATTTCTAAAAAGTTCAGTGCTCAAATCCTTCTGAAGATGAAGCCACTTGGGAACTCGAGGATCGTCTTCGTGATGAATACCCCGTTTTGTTTCCTTCTACCTCCTAAAATCTCGGGACGAGATTTCTTGTAGTGGAGGAGATTTGTAACGCCCGGATAATTAAGCTACAGTAATCCTCTGCTAATGATGCCACGTCATCGTTTTTACTGTTGCTAAAAATCACTTTGGTCCAAACCGGTTCAAATTCAAATCTAAATCAAAGTCAAAATTTCAAGTTTTCAAAGAACAAAACTAAAATGTTCCAAGTATGGCAAATATACCATAACCAAGTATGGTGCTGACCCAACATTTTTATAAAGTGGCTTGATGCCCTAAACTAATTATAACAGTGGCTAGCAATAATTAGTAAATGCTTTTAAATGATATAAATATATAAACTTATTTTATTTAGTTGCCAAATTAATTGTGGCAGTAGTCCAATTATTAATACTAATTTAGGAGGCTAGTTGTATATTTTACAAGAGCTAAAATACAAGAAAATAATAACAGAAAACCGAAAGGAAAGAAAGAATAAAAAGAAAGGAAAACACAAACCCAAAAAAACAAAATAAAGTAAAAGGAAATCCCCCCGGGCCAAATGGCCCAGCTGGCCTCACTGGCCAAGCCAGGCCGGCCCACCCGCGCCTCCTTCCCCATCCCACTGTTCACGGGAGATCGTGGGCATGTCCGATGCCCGCCACGGCACCGGTCGACGCCGTGGCGGCCATCCGCCGGCGAACCCCCATCTACAAATACTTGGCCCCCTCCCGTTGCCGAACCCTAATCCCCACTCCCTCTCGCTCCATCCACTCCCCCTCGTCAGATCCCTCCTCGCCGAGTACCGCCATGGGCTCGCTCGGGTGAAGCCCACGGCCACCGTACACCCCTTGCCTCGCCGACGAGTCCAGGAACACCGTAGTGTCGTCCTCATCATCCACCCGGCGCCGGACGGCCCCATGACGCCACCCCAACATCGACTTCCTCATCGGGCTCCGGTGACCACCAAGTCGATCCGCGCCACCTCGAGCTCCTCCAGCGTCCTCGGGCCTCCTCGTCAACGCTGTGAGCACATGCCCACGCTCCCCTCCGCCCCCTCCATTTTTGCTGTCGCGGTTAGCTTCATCGTCGCCACGTAATCGCCGTCCGCGAGCTCCGTCCGAGCTCGCACTCACCGCGCCTCGCCCGTGCGCAAGCGCCCGAGGGCCACACCCCGTCTTCTCGCTTGGCCGCCCCGCAGCACTGCACTCGCCGCTGCAGCCGCGCCTGCGCCTCACCCGTTTTGCGTCACCGCCGTCCGTCCCGCCGCGCCGCTCGTCGCTTCGCGCACCACCGCTCCGGCCCTGCTCTAGCCCGACCCTGGAGCTCCTAGACTGCCACCGCGCTCACCGACAGGCTCGCCGCCGCGCCCTGCCGCCGTTGCGACCCCGCCAGCCTCCGGCAGCCGCTGCACGGCGCCCCGTCCTCCCCGGTCCGGCCGCGTCCGGCGCGGCCTTCGGCCCAGCCCCGCCGTGCTGCCCGCCGGCTGGGCGCCGTGGTCGCCGGCACACTTCGGCCTCCGCTCGGGCACCATGCCCGTACGCCCCAGCGCGCCCGGGTGCGCCCCCTCGTGCGGGCGCCCACGCCCGCCTCCCGTTAACCACACCCGCCCCGCTGGCCTTTGGGCCCTTGACAGCTGGGGCCCAGCCCCTGGAAAACAAAAAAAAAGAGGATTAAAAAAAGAATAAAAAAAGAATAATCATGTTAATTAATTAATTAAAACATTAATTAAATTAATTAATTAGGTTTAACTAGACTAATTAACCATATTTGTTAATTAAATGTATAGTTAGTTAAAATGTGTGTATGACAGAGGGGCCCCACCCCCTGTTGACCAGTCAGCGTTGACTGGTCAACTGGGACCCCCTGGACCCACTGTCATTTGCTGGTGCACTGCTGGGTGCACTACACCGGGTGCACCTAGCGAATTCCAATTCATTTTGGAATTAAAATAAATTGCATAATATTATTAAATCTTTGAAAAATCATATAAAATAATCCGTAACTCGGATGAAAAAGATTTATATATGAAAGTTGCTCAGAATTTCGAGACGAATCCGAATACGCGGTCCGTTCGTCCACCACACATCCCTAGCATACCGAACATGGAACAACCCCCCTCCGGTTCGCCTGTCCGAAAATGCCTAACGCCGGGAATGCTTTCCCGGGTGTTTTTCCCCTTCGCCGGTATCGTGTAGCACTGCGTTAGAACACCCCTAGCACCGCTTATTGTCATGTCATGCATTTGTGTGCTATGTATTTATTGTTTCTCCCCCCTCTTCTTCTCCGGTAGACCCCGAGACCGCTGATGATGCCCCCGTGATCGACTACGTCGACGACGACATTCCTTCCGTTTCAGCAGAGCTTCCAGGCAAGCCCCCACTTTGATCATCCCGATATCGCCCATTCCATTCTTCCTTATGCTTGCATTAAATTTTGCTACTGTTATTGTTTGATCCTATTCTGATGCATAGCCTGCTTTTGTACCTGCTATTGTTACCTACATGCTATGCTAAACTGCTTAGTATAGGTTGGCTAGTGATCCATCAGTGACCCCACCTTGTCCTTGTTGCCCCTGCTTCATCATCGACTACTCGAGCAACGTGATCGAAGACCGAAGCCCGACTGTCCTTGTTACCCCTGCTTCATCATCGGCGACTCGAGCAACGTGATCGAAGACCGGAGCCCGACACTTCACATCACATCACACCCCTATGTTGCTCGACTCTGCAGAGGTACTATCGGGTGCCGAGGGTGAAGCCTCGTAACGCACTCATGATGATAACTCTCTAGTGTAGCTATTTGGTCGTGGTCATCGAGGGTGATTCCTCTTTCTCCATTCCCGATACGACTCTGTCATGCAACCCCTCAAGTGTGAACCTCGGGGGTGATTCCTCATAGTTCGCCTTGATGGACACATCGAGTGGAATTCGTCGGGGGTGATTCCTCGGGTTTTCCACCTTGATGTTTTGGACACACAGTTACATGGACTTTACTTGATACCTTTGTGAAAGGCGGGCGGGCCCGGAGAGCACCCGCGGGAGTTCTTCCGGTGGCGGCTGGCTGTTTAGCGGTATCACCCAGGAGGGGTGATAGCTCCGGACTTGTCCCGACAGCCGTCACTTCTGTCAATAATGCACTAACAGATTTGGGTATTTGTTCTGAGTTGGCCTCTGGCCTTTACGCACTAACCGCCACGCGTGAATAGTTATGGGCCTCGGCGTCGTGGTATCAGCCGAAGCTTTGTCAGACGTCCAGTTCAGCATTGCGGCACAGCCTGGTCGGCGCCCCAGTGGAGGTGGCCTGGATCGCCCTGCGCGCAACGATCCGGAGTGCAACGGGCGATGGCCCATGACCCCGGAGCGCTTAGGATGTAGACCGGCGGGGACCTCTCTGTTGAGCCTAGGTAGTGCTGCGACGTGTTGATCTTCCGAGGCCGGGCATTGACCCAGAAAGGTGTGTCCGGCCAAAGGTGATCGAGCGTGAGGGTAACATGGTGCACCCCTGCAGGGAAGTTATCTATTCGAATAGCCGTGTCCACGGTAACAGACGTTCAGTCTTATATCCTGATCTATTATAACTAGAAATGGATACTTGAGATATGTGATGGATATTTGGCTGCGAGATTACTTTCTCGCAGGGAGTCGAGGAAGGATCTCTAGGCCGTTAATACTACAACATGCTTGTTAATTATAAAATGCTATTATGTATTTCCTTCTAGTGCTGCAAGATGGTGATTTCCAGAAGATGCTTGAAGATGCTAGTCTTCGATAGGCTAGGCTTTTCCCCTCCTCTTCTGGCATTCTGCAGTTCAGTCCGCATATACAACTTTTCCTTTGATACCGATGCATACTTAGTATAGATCTGATGCTTGCGAGTACTTTGGATGAGTACTCACGGTTGCTTTGCTCCCCCTTTTCCCCCTTCTTCTTCTTTCTGGTTGTCTCAACCAGATGGCGGATCCCAGGAGCCAGATGCCACCCCAGTCGACTACTACTACTACCCCCGACGGAGCCTACTACTACGTGGAGACAGCTGACGACCAGGAGTAGTTAGGAGGTCCCAGGCAGGAGGCCTTGCCTCTTCGATCGTTGATGTTTGTGCTAGCCTTCTTAATGCAAAACTTGTTTAACTTATGTCTGTACTCAGATATTGTTGCTTCCGCTAACTCTGTTGCTTTCGAGCTTCTGTATTCGAGCCCTCGAGGCCCCTGGCTTGTAATATGAAGCTTGTATTATTTTAATTTGTGTCTAGAGTTGTGTTGTGATATCTTCCAGTGAGTCCCTGATCTTGGTCGTACACATTTGCGTGCATGATTAGTGTACGGTCAAATCGGGGGCGTCACAATAGTTGCCAATATTTTGCCAGAATGTTGATTCATTTCCGTTTCAGCGAGAATTTTGGCATTAAGCATTATTTTTGGTCCTATTTTTAGGGAAAGTCATGCCAAACTTTTTCTTGGTTCTAAAATATCGTTTTGCTCTACCCCGCAGGCAACCATGGTCCGCACGATGACCGAAGGCATCGTGAATAGGTTTTTGAGCTCCGCGAAGGCCGAGATGCTTCAAAAGAACGAGACGGAGATAAGATGTCTGTGTCGAAGATGCAAGCTGAAGAGCCTTATTGCGGACCCGGATTCCGGGCAGGTGCGGGACCACCTGCTCTTGCGTGGTTTCATGGATGGCTATCGGTGGCAAGGTGATGAAGATGGCTACGAAGTCGTCCATGGGGGCCGGGCAAGAAATGAGGAAGGGCAGCAAGACAACCACTGTGGCTCGGGCGGGCGAGAAGACGAAGAATCTCCAGGAGATGATCATGACAGTGATGTTGTACACGTGCACAGTCATCATGTAGAAGATGCAGGACATGATGATGAGGAAGATGCCGGAGCAGACGACGGGCATGATCATGAAGATGATGATGCCGGCGGAGCAGACGACGCTGGACCATCGATGGGCTGGGTGCAGGACCCTCATATTCAAGAGCTGCTTCTCAAGCAGACAGATAACGCAAGAGCTGCCGCCCGAGAGAAAGCCAAGATGGATCAACTGGAGATAGACGCGGTTACTCCATTGTATGAAGGATGCAGGCCCGAGGATACCCGCCTGAAAGTAACACTCATGGCTCTGGAGATGAAGGTAAAACACAAAATGACCGACGCATGCTTCGACGAGAACATGTCATTCTGGCACGAACATCTTCCCAAGGGGAACAAGTGCCCGACCAGTTTCGAGGAGGCGAAGAAAATCGTGTGTCCTTTGGATTTACTGCACGTGAAATACCATGTGTGCATGAACAATCGCATCATTTATCGGGACGAGCACGCGGAGTCTACCATATGTCCGGTGTGCGGCGTCACTCGATACAAGAAGAGGAAGAAAGCTCCTCGGAAAGTGGTGTGGTACTTTCCGATCACTCCTCGTCTGCAGCGGTATTTCGCGGACCCTAAGGTAGCAAAGCTCCTGCGTTGGCACACGGATAGGGAGGAGAAAAAGCGAGAAGATGACGCAAATGATCCGGAGATAGATAAAAAAGATAAGATGCTGAGTCACCCTAAGGATGCGAGCCAGTGGCAAGCGTTGAACTTCGAAGACCTAGAATTTGGGAACGATCCAAGGAACATCGTGCTGGGCGCGAGCACCGATGGAGTCAATCCGTTCGGCAGCCACAGAAGCACACATAGCACCTGGCCTGTGTTTGTGTGGATGTACAACCTTCCCCCCTGGTTGTGCATGAAGAGGAAGTACATTCACATGAGTATGCTAATTGAAGGACCGAAACAACAAGGGAACGACATCAATCTGTATCTGGGGCTGCTGAAAGAGGAGCTAGACATGCTGTGGAAAACGCTAGCCAATACGTGGGACGCCGTAGAGAAAGAATATTTCCCTATGAGAGCCGCACTGCTCACGACGGTGCACGACTATCTCGGTTACGGGTATGTCGCGGGGCAGGTGGTCCACGGATTTTCTGGAAGCGTCAGGTGCATGGATGACACAATGTATCGCCAGCTAGATAGAGATCCCGGGTCTTCGAAAACCGTGTTCATGGGACATCGAAGGTGGCTTCGCGACGATGACCTGTGGAGAAAATGCAAGGATCTGTTCGATGGTGAAACCGAACCCCGAGGACGCCCGCGTACGAGGAGCGGCGAGGAAATAGACGAGCTGTTGAAAAATTGGAAAGATTGCCCACTGCCGGGAAAGAAGCAAAAGGCGCCAGAGCCGGGAAAGAAGCGAAAGGCGCCAGAGCCACTGCTGAAGGTATGGAAAACGAGGTCTGTTTTCTGGGACTTGCCGTACTGGAAGATCCACCGTGTGCCTCACAGCCTAGATGTCATGCATATCACGAAGAACGTGTGCAAGAGTCTACTTGGTACCCTGCTCAACATGCCAGAGAGGACCAAAGATGGGCCGAAAGCAAGGGCAGACTTGAAATCAATGGGCATCAGGCAGGAGTTTCACGCTAATGATGATGATGATGATGATGATGATGATGATGAGGCGAAGCAGGACACGGAAAGTCATCGCAAAGGAAAAAAGGCCAAGAAGACCGGAAATGACTACCCTCCCGCGTGCTTCACTCTAAGTCAGGAGGAGATCGAGCAGTTTTTCACCTGCCTCGTAGGAGTAAAACTTCCTTACGGTTACGCGAGGAAGATAAGCAGATACCTAGACCCAGCGAAGCAGAAGTTCAGCGGGATGAAGTCTCACGACTGTCACGTGCTGATGACGCAGATACTTCCAGTTGCAATCCGTGGGGTCATGGACGCGCACGTCCGTGAAACGCTATTTGGCCTATGCAACTTTTTCGACGTCATCTCTCGGAAGTCGGTTGGCATGAGGCAACTCAGAAGGCTATAGGAAGAGATTGTGGTGATACTATGCGATCTTGAGATGTACTTCCCGCCCGCATTCTTCGATGTTATGGTGCATCTGCTGGTCCATATCGTGGACGATATCATTCAACTCGGGCCGACGTTCCTGCACAACATGATGCCGTTCGAAAGGATGAATGGTGTCATCAAAGGATACGTTCGCAACATGTCACGTCCAGAGGGAAGCATAGCCAGGGGCTTTCTGACCGAAGAGTGCATCTCCTACTGCACGAATTATCTAGGCATCGAGAACCCCGTTGGTCTGCCCGTCAACAGGCACCTCGGCAGGCTCGGTGGATGGGGTCACCGTGAGGGTCGCCGCGAAATGCATGTCGACTTCGAGGATCGACTCACCGACTTTGAAAGAGCAAACCTAGTCGCGCTACAACACATAGACGTGGTCGATCCTTGGGTGGTAGAGCACAAAACCTTTATTGAGAAGACGTACAATGACCGAGGCCAACAGAGGACGGACGGAGATATAGTCAAACAACACAACTCATGTTTCACGCGTTGGTTCAAGCAGAAGCTTCTGTCGTAACCTTTACATGAGGATTCTTCCGCGGAAGAACAACTCATATTCGCCTTGTCACAGGGCGCCGAGCACAACCTGATGACCTATGAGGCATACGATATCAACGGCTACACATTCTACACCGAGGCCAAGGACATGAAGAGCGATGGTTATCAGAACTCCGGGGTAACGATGGAATCCTACACCGGTAACGACAAGGACAGATACTACGGAAGGATCGAGGAGATCTGGGAGCTGAGCTACGCTGGAGAGAAGGTCCCGATGTTCCGTGTCAGATGGGTCAAGAGCGTCCTAAAAGAAGACCGGTATTTCACGACCATGGTTATACCTGAAGTCAAATCCAAGACCGCGGGCGCAAACGTCACCGCGAAAAATGAGCCATGGGTACTAGCTTCCCAAGTTGACCAATGCTTCTTCATTACCGACCCGTCAAAGCCCAGTCGTGTTGTCGTGAGGAGAGGCAAAAGGAAGATCATCGGAATGGATGGAGTAGCCAATGAGCAAGACTTCGACAAGTACGGCGACCCGAAGATCGAACATGACGACGATGATGAAGTAGCAGCATACACCAGAAGAAGAAGCAGGACCACCCTACCTAAAGGACGTCCGTTCCACAGAAGAACTCCATTTGCGAAAAAGAAGGGCAAGAAGATTGTGAACATATAGCTAGCTAAGATCGATTGTATTTAAATCGTAGCCTTCATTTCTCGATTGTAATTCATGGGCACTTTTTGAACTCTTGAATGTTTTTAAATTTCATGGACACTCGATCTCGACCCCCCTCCATCTCGATCGCTATCCCACCTCGCCAGATCCGGTCCCCCTCGCCGCCGAGCACCCCCCGCTCCATCGGCCGCTGCCGCCGACCCCCCGCACCCTCCCCTACTCAACCGCCGCCGACGACCCACCGCACCCTCCCCCACTCCACCGGCCGCCGCCGCCGACCCATGAACTCATGATATATTCAAAATAATAAATTTGATGATATTTTTTCATATTCATAAATATTTTCAAATAACAAATTTGATGATATTTTTTAAAACATTATTACTGTTTTATAAAAAATTATCACTGTTATGATTTAAACAAGTTTGAACATATTTAAACACAAATAAGTGCCAAACATCATTTTAAATGCATAAAAAAAATTGGGGAGCGTGGGAATCGAACCCAGGACCTCCTGGTGGGTGTGCTGCGTGCTGACCAGTCGGGCTAGTGGGTGTGTTCTGATGGGGATTGTGTTAGGTGGGATATAACCTGACCAGTCGGGCTAGTAACTAAAACAAAATACTAATGGCGCACCAGGGGGAGGTGCGCCATTAGAATCGCCGTACTTATGGCGCACTAGGGGGAGGTGCGCCATTAGTAATCTCCCCCATCCATACTTCGTCCCCCACTCCACCCATTCCCTCTCTCCCTCGCCAGATGAACCCCCTTCATCCCTCTCCCTCCCTCCAGCGCCCCGACGCCGCCGCCCCCGCGCCACCCCTGCCGAGCCGAGCGCCGCCTCCCTCGCCCCCCCGCGCCACCTTCCCGAGCCGAGCGCCGCCTCCCTCACCGTCCCCCTCTGCCCGCGCCCGCGCCCCCGACGCCCTCGCCGTGCCCTAGCGCTGTCGCGGCCTCATCGGTCGTAGTGGTGGACCAACGGAGCAAGGCATCTCTTCCCCTGCCCTCATCTCTTTCTTTCGTCCCTTCGTCCTTGCACCTTCTGCCGGCGGTGGAGCAACTGCTCATTGCAGCACCTTGAAATAAATATTCAGTTAGCAGTTAGGGTTGGACAAACACTGACCTCTGAATTGCCTAGTTGATTACAAAATTTTAGTAACATAGTATCATTTTATTGATAGATTAGTCTGTCTGGTCGACATCTCTTAGGATGGCCGATTGCATCTTGTAAAGATATTTGTAAAGCTTCAAATCTTGTCTGCACTGTTGAAGGTGAAGTGGTGAACTGAAACAGTTGAGATTTTCTATATGGATGGATGAGCAACTTGAGGTGATGATCTATATGGATGGTTGTTTACTTCCTCTTAAAAAATGAATGACATGACATGTAGTAGAGCATGGTTTTTCAGAGATTTTCTATTGCTCGGCACTGTTGAAAGTAACTGATACACACTTAGGGTTAGATAGGGGAGACATGCCAAATAGATAGCTCAAACTTCAGTAGTATATACTCAGGGTTAGATAGAGGAGTTTGGTCCCAGGAAACAATCAGGTTATGCAGTGGATAATTAAGCAAGTTTGGTTGATGTCGCAAATGGTCATCGCATCCCTGTTTTAGTGTCCTGGTTATTCACACTTATGGCATAAACCAATTTATGCTTGATAGGAGTTAGATGGACCCATTTTCAAACAATTAAGATGGCAAATTTGGTGATCTTACTATCCTAGAAACAAGGTCCTATACAAGGACAAAATAACCACAAAAACAAGGTCCTATTCAGGTTATGCAGAGAAGCGTCCCATACAATAGGTCCTAGAAAATACAATTAAGTGTGGTTAGGGGATTTTCAATCTCTAGACCTGTATTTTCTACTTGTCTGAATTTGACAAATTCACTTGGCCTGGTAAATAGAAAGACTAGTGAAAGCCAGTTGCAAGATTAACAAGTCAAGGAGAATCCCCTAACGACAGTCATGTATGAGGTCAGATACACTGCAATTTAGGTTTAGACATTTGAATATATAAAGTACTATACCCAGCTTATGCTGGAATGAACATGTACCATGTTGTTTGATGACTGGATAAGTTCAGTTGCACATCTTTGAAAGAAAAGCAAACAAACCCCATTATTGATAGCCTGCAGTTGCGGGTGCGGAGGAATTACGGTGTGGGGCGCCGTCGCCGGCGTGTTCAACTGGAGGGGATGGGGCCTGTGGGGGTCCCACTAGTCGGTGACGCAACCCGATATTCCTCGTCCAGTGAGATCTTTAGTTCGTTTAGCCGGTTGGTGGGCTTGATGTTCTGTTCGGGTTTTAGGTTTTAGGTTTTTTTTTCATGTACACTAGTACTACTTGTATGTCACACTAGCACAATGATAATAATGGTGGTCATGTATTTGGTTCCTTGTTGTAAATATTTGGATTTGATTGGATTCTCCATGGTTGGTGTCATGAGTCTCTGTGTGTGTGTGTGTACAGTATGCAAAATGGTGTGAATGTCCTTTTAATGGTAAGTGGTGAAGGGTTCTTTGCTTCAGAAGAATTTTGTAGTATTTTTGTTGGATTACTTTTTATTTCTATGTAGAATGTTAGATTTACATGACTAGAAACCGCATGGTTTCTGTCCAGGACATACTTTGTGTGCAATTCTATAGAAATGTTTTATTGGGTTCAAATTTATGAAAAAAATACTTGTTTAAGTGATATACATGATGTACACAATAGTTGTGCCATGGGGAAAATGCAGGGTTTTTGTGTGACATAAATAGGTGTATGCCATGGTTTTTATTGAAAGAAAAGAAATTGCTGGTCATGTATAACCAATATAGTTAGATAGTGAATAGTTTTGCAATTGCTGGTCATGTATAACCTTTTCTTCTTGGGTGTAGCTCTGAATGTGTTAGATAGTGAATAGTTTTGAGTTACCAGTGCACAAATGAGTCTGAGACATGCCAAGCTAAGCTACTCACCATTTGAACTTCAAAGTATTGTTTTACAAGCTTTTGCAACTTTTTCTTAACTGTTGCTGCTGCTGTTATGCCTGTATTCACTGCTGTTGCTGCTGTACTTGTGATGATGTTGTACTTGTGATGATGCTACTTGTGATCTTCTGAAATGACCCATTGGCGACTTCATTACGCGGGGATAATGATTTTGCAGGTACCCCGAGAGGCCCTTGAGTTTGCTGGAATGTCGATTAACTTCCATTCCGGCAAATTCGGGTACTCCATATGTCCTATTTTCAGCAAAGGTCATGCTGAAATTTTCCGTGAATTTTAGCATGACTTTGCTAAAAATAGGACATATGGGGTACTTGTGACTAATGCATGGGCCGGGGTATCTTAGTAGTTAATTAAGTAGGATCAACTGCCCCTTTATTCTTGCTGCATTAAACCATAGGCGGCAATAGAGCCAAGTGATTAGGCCCAACTTAGAATTCTCCTTCCCAGCTTAGCTTTTAGGATGCCTCGGTGTCGACAAACCATAAATTATAAAACCTTGGCTTTTAGGGTGCCTCGGTGTCGATAAAAACCTAAATGATGAAAGATTTGGCTTTTAGGGTGCCTCGGCGTCGAAAAACCCTCAATGATAAAAGCTTAGCTTTTAGGATGCCTCGGTGTCGACAAACCCTTAATGATGAGACCATGATCTTGTTCCTTGACAATAATGAACTTTTTGACCAAAATTTTTTCCTATTTAGAGAGAAACATGGCCAACAACGATGAGGCCGGGGGTTCGGGCGGGAAGGCATTCTGGGAGCTGTCCCAGGAGATGGAGGAACAACCTCACTTGTATGAGGACGCCGCCTTCCCCACCGATCCTGACACTACCACTGATGGTGCCGCCGAGGATGACCCCACTGATGGTACCGTCGGGGATGACACCACTGATGGTGCCGCCGAGGATGCCACCACTGATGATGGCGCTGCACGCACAGATGGCAGCCAACCGAAGAGGCAACGGAAGGACCGGCGCCCGACCGTGCTCCACATCGTCAAGGAGGAATTTACTGAAGTGGACTCCGATGAGAATCCAACGGCGCCCGAACGAATAGTCAAGGGGTACTCTCTTCAGCTCGGGTGCATTCTCCGGAGCACCGTCTCGATCAACACCGAGAACCTGAGGCATCCTGACCGAGGGAATTTGCACAACCTCCTCTTCATGAAGCTGCACGAACGATACAAGTTCCCCGCTGAATTTGAAAACACAAGCCTCAAAGGGAATAAAGTGAACAATACTGCCCTCACGAGGATGAGCACGGCCCTGTCTACCTGGAGAAGCACGGTGAAGAGAATGATCGAGAAAGGTGATAGTTATGAGAAGATCAAGGAGAAAAATCCTTCGATCACCGAAGATGACTACAACGACTTCAAGATCAAGTGCTCGAGCACCGCAACCTCCGAATCAAGTCAGTGGGGGAAAGAAATGCGGGAGCTGAACTTAGGGGAACACACACTCGGTCCCGGCGGTTACAAAGTGGCGGAGCCTATATGGGACAAGGAGGAGGCGGACCGTGCCGAGCAAGGCCTACCGCCCCTCTTCGATAAATACGGTGACAAGCAGACTAGGAACTTTGTGAGGGCCTGGTACAAGAAGGACCCGAAAACAAAGGAGCTTACCACAGATCTGAAGACCAGGGCGCTTGAGCTTGTTCTGGTAAGGAATACACGCCTGCGTAATTAGCTCCATATGGTTGCATTCTAATTAATGAAACCAAATTTCTAAATGGTTCACATTCCTTCCGCAGGCGACTGAAAGCAGTAGCGCGAGGTCAACTAAGAGCAACCCTTGGGACACCACTCTAAATAGGGCGTTGAATGTAATGAAGAAAAAGGATAAGCTCAGTAAGCCGTCGTCAGCTGGTCGTGTGGCCAGCAAAGGCTTGTCCACAAAATGGTCGTCATACTATAACGCTGGTGGGCGAAAGGAGAAAAAGACCAGCTCGAAAAGCCAGTCGCGCGAGGTTCAAGAACTCAAGGCACAAGTGGCGCGGATTCCGGACATTGTCCAAGAGCAAGTGCAACAACAATTGGGAGCGACGATCACCGCCATTGTGCCTACCTTGATTGAGGGGTTGCAGGCATGGATTGTGGGCGGCCAACAGGGGCCGCCCCCGATTCCCAGCTTCACGGCCAGCAACTCGCAGAATGCAATGGCGGGGCCATTGGTGTCTCCGGCGGAGGCGGCATTGGTGTCTCCGACGCCGGCACGGGAGCTTAATGCACCCTGGTGTACGCCGGCCGACACCTCTGCAGCAAGCGGCCCCTCCATCAATTGCACGCCCGCCGTTGGCGGTGCCTCGACATTAGCCGAGCTCGACGCCATCATCACGGTAACTAATTAAGCCTCTCTCGGCCGAGGACTTCATCTCCTTGCCTTTGACTGGGCATCCCTGACGCCCTACATGTTTTTGCAGGGCGCCGCCGACATTCCGTGCACTCTCCTGCACTTCGTGAACAACGAGTTGGTCGATGTCGCCAAGGGCAAAATCGTTCAACCGGGCAACCCCGTGTTCCACGGTACTAGGATGCCACCCAACTTGTATAGGGTTCAATTGGTTCGGGTGCTGCCAGGCTGCGACGAGTTGTTACCTCCGATTCGACCCGTCGGGGCCGACGAAGATGATGTGATGACCCTCAGCGCCTGCCTGAGCTGGCCCCTGCTTTGGCCGAAGAGACATATTCGTTTGGGGGCGGGGGACACCACCCCAAAGACAACACCGCCAGTCGTGCCAACGCCAAGTCGGCCCCATGGCAAGACCGTCGCAACAGTTCCGGATATCCCTATGCCACTGGATCCAAACATGCATATGGCACAGGATCCGAATGACGACGACGACAACGACGACGATACATTTGCCAACGTCGATCAGTACTTTGCCGATCATGGGTACGGTGGCGACTTCATGGGGCCTCCTTCTCAAGAACCCAACCCTACAAAAGACGTGCGCGATCTAGCTGGTACCGCGGAGAAACCAAGTTGCAACAGGCGTCGTCTGCCATTCAGTTCTCAGGAGACGCCTCCAGCTGCCGACTTCACCGAGCCTCAAATAGGCGAGGTGCAAAATATTATCAAACCCAACACACTCAAGAAGGCGGTCTGTGAGCAGAACTCGGTCCCATTACAGGAGAAGAAGAAGGCACGGAAAAGAAAGACTAACAAGGGTGCGAGCCAGCCGGCACCGAGTATGATCCATGCTCAGGACGGGCCACCTTCACCTGAGGATGTAATGAGGAGGGTGCATGTGGCGGGTAGGCCGATGCTACCGAGAAATATGCTCGATGCTGCAACCGGTGCTATGCGGAGTCTGCATGACAGTGTTCTTTCTTTGGAGAAGCGGCGTCTCAGAGAGAAGGATGTGGCATACCCTGTTTTCGCGGCCAAGGTGCCAGAGGGCAAGGGCTTTGTGGATAACTCCATCGGGGGTACGATTGTCCTGCGGTTGATGACATCTACGCTATGTTGAACCTTCATCCGCTGCACTACACCTTCGTTCGGCTATTTTCGCTGAGTATGGAGATGCGGATCATTCGCGACAAGACCCCGGACATCGTGATAGTCGACCCCTTCTACATGCGTGCCAAGATCTTGGGCAGCGCTGGGGACCGGCAAGTCGCGAGTTCTTACCTCAAAGGCATCATTCTGGCAAACCGAGATAAGGATAACTTCCTCGTGCCTTACTTTCCCGAGTAAGTCCTCCCCTCAACCGCCCCGTAACATATGAATTCTTAGATTTCGATCGTTTTTCTTTTAACATTCCGTGTTTTGTGCAGTGACACACATTGCACACTCATCCTCCTAAGCCCCAAATATTCCATGGCCACGTATTTCGACTCGGACCGTCAGTCGAAGGTAGACTACACAAATGTCAAGAATGTTCTTGATGATGTTCTCCCCGGCTACGCCAAATCTGGAGTCACCTTCACCAGGCCTATTCGTAAGTACGGCAAGCAATGTTCTCGCACAATACAACGTTCTGCTACGTCAAGCAGCCGCCTGGCGGTCAGAAGGGTGCCTACTACGCCATCCATCACATGCGGGCGATCGTACGGGACCATCATCAACTTCTGCTACCGAGTAAACTCAAAGATTGGGCCGCGAGCGTGTCGGCAATCCAGGACACGGACATCAGACACGAATTCTTTCGCATACAGTCGGAGTTTGCGGAAATCATCCATCAAGATGTCCTTCGTACCTCGGGGCAGTTCTACCTCAGAAATCAACCGTCCAACAGTGACATGGACACATTGCTACAAATGCAGGCGTACAACACCCGCGATTTCATGACTCCCACGATAGACGGCGGCTTCATCCACGCTTCGGTCCCTTGAGTCGAGTCGAAAGTAGTGATGCTGTGTCTAGTTCTGAAACATCGATTGGCTCATGTTGTAATTAAACTTTAATGAACTTGTAGTATGTCTCTTTGGTTTCGACAATCGTTCAACTTAGATGTAATCGATGCTATTAATGTCTTCCTTTTCTCTTCCGATCGTTCTGTTGCGTACTTATATATTGCTTATGTATTGTCTATGAATTGGTACTAACGTTTCGTTTGGCTAGTGCATAGCGATGCCGTCGTATGTCGTGTACAAGGGTAAGGTTCCCGGAGTCTACGACGACTAGGAGGAGTGTCGGAGACAGGTTCACCAATTTAGCGGTAACAATTACAAAGGGTACACCACTAGGGCCGACGCAGAATCTAGATACGTCCGCTATCTAGCTGGAGAGGGGAGGGAGCGTTGGAGGAACCGGATGAAGACAAGTTTCATCGTGATGATGCTCATCGTGATGACCGCAGCTCTCTTCTATGTGATGGTAGTTTAGATGATCGATATCGACTTGTAATGTGAAGACAAACTCGCTACTCGCGGTCTCGAGACTTGTAATATAATGTTATATCTTTGTTCGGTCTTTTGAATTTGGAGACTAATATGATTAATTGTATTCGGAGTGTAATATGATGAATTGTATTCAGAGACTAATCTTCTATTGTATTCGATGAATCTGTTGTTGCTGTGTGCTGGTGCTGTCTATATTCTGTCCAATAATACATTTTGTAACATGTGCAAAAAACAGAAAATTAAAAAATAAATAAAAAACCTAATATTCATACTAATGGCGAATCACATCATAGTGCGCCATTAGTATGCCAAAGGATACTAATGGCGCATCAACCAACAGTGTGCCATTAGTATGCCAAAGTTACTAATGGCGCATCAGGCAATAGTGCGCCATTAGTATGCCAAAGCACCTGGGTATATATGGCCCCCTGGGAGGCATACTAATGGCGCACCGTGGTATATACTAATGGCGCACATGTGGTGCGCCATTAGTATAACGGATACTAATGGCGCACCACTGGTGCGCCATTAGTAAAATATACTAATGACGTGGCACTAATGGCGCACCACTAATGCGCCATTAATGGCCAAAATAGGTGCGCCATTAGTAGGCCTTTTCCTAGTAGTGCAACTAGATGAACTCTAACATGCATGAAACTGATACTAACATGTAGAGCACGACGAGACGAACATTTCGACATATCATATGCGCAAAACGGAGCACCGAGCACAAAGTTATCACATGGCAAGGGAGGCAACAAAATTACGCGGATCTGGGACTTAGAAGAAATTACCACACGAAAAGTCAACCCGGGACGGGGATGTCCCGGGACGGAGAGATCCGGCGGGGACGGGGGTGTTTGGATCGATGTGTGGGTGGATTTGATCCACCCACCGGATCCAGATCTGGATCCGCCGGCGGCTCGCCTGAGCGGCACCGGCGGCGGGCGGAGTGGCGGAGCTTGATGGGGTGGCGGCCGGCGAGGTGTGGCGGCGGCGCGGCGGCTAGCGACCCGAGGGTGGCGCGGGGTCGCCGGAGGCGGCGGTGCGGAGGACGGGCAGTGGCGAGGCCCGCGACCGGCGGCGACGGTCGGCGCAGAGGCGGCGGAGGCCGGAGGGCAGCGCCGTCGGCGAAGGCGTTGCGGCGGCGGGGACGAGACCTGACGCGGGGAGGCGGCGGTCGCGCGCGCAGGCTGGAGGGCCCGATCCGGGCCGCGGTGGGCCCGGTCGGCGGGGGCGCGGGAGACCGGTGGGCGGACACGTGGCACGCAGCGGTTGGTCTGGCGCGTCCGGGCGGACGTGTTCGGTCCGTCCCGGACGTGTCCGACGGCGCGAGGAGGCAGGAGCTAGGGTTTCACCCATGAAATGGAGGGGGGTGGACATTTTTATAGGCATAGGGAGCTAGGAGTGTCCAAATGAGGAGCGGTTTTGTCCCACACGATCACGATCCGATGACCGAGAGGATGGGAGTGGTTGTGCTGGGTTAGTGGGCTGTTGTGGAGGGGGTCTTGGGCCAAAAGGAAGAGGAGCTTTTAGCCCACGAGGTTAACCATTGGAGTATCAAACGACCTCCAAACGCGATGAAACTTGACAGGCGGTCTCCACGTACTAAAACAACAACGTACGACAAGTCTCAACTCATTCCGAGAACGTTCTACGGCCACACACGAAAGAAGGACTCAAGGGTGCCACGGGCACGTGTGTGAGTATCGGAACTCGAAACGGACAACGGGAAGAGACGAGCATGACCGGTGCAAGTGACAACACGAATGCAATGCAACGCACATGATGACATGACATGGATGATATGCACACACGCACATGACAAAAATGAAGAAACCCGAAATGAAGGATGAGCCCAGAATGTAATTGATGAAGTCAACGTTGCATATATTGCCATAAATGCAATTGTTACATCCAGGGTGTTACAAGCATACACTTTTGGAGATACCTGTAGTGCACCTTTATAGCCACCCAGTTACGTTGTGACATTTGATACACCCAAAGCACTCCTATGATATCCGGGAGTTGCATAATCTAATGGTCTAAGGAAATCATACTTGACATTAGAAAAGCTCTAGCAAACGAACTACACGATCTTGTGCTATGCTTAGGATTGGGTCTTGTCCATCATATCATTCTCCTAATGATGTGATCCCGTTATCAACGACATCCAATGTCCATGGCCAGGAAACCACAACCATCTATTGATCAACGAGCTAGTCAACTGGAGGCTCACTAGGGACATGTCGTGGTCTATGTATTCACACATGTATTACGGTTTTCGGTTAATACAATTATAGCATGAATCATAGACAATTATCATGAACAAGGAAATATAATAATAACCATTTTATTATTGCCTCTAGGGCATATTTTCAACAGTCTCCCACTTGCACTAGAGTCAATAACCTAGTTCACATCGCTATGTGATCAACACTCATAGTTCACATCGCCATATGACTAACACCCAAGAGTTTACTAGAGTCAATAATCTAGTTCACATCACCATGTGATTAACACTCAATGAGTTCTAGGGTTTGATCATGTTATGCTTACGAGAGAGGTTTTAGTCAACGGGTCTGCAACATTCAGATCCGTGTGTTGTTCGCAAATCTCTATTTCATATTATAGATGTTGCTACTATGCTCCACTTGGAGCTATTCCAAATGGTTGCTCCACTATACGTATCCGGTTTGCTACTCAGAGTCATCTAGATAGGTGTTAAAGCTTGCATCGACGTAACCCTTTACGTCGAACTCTTTATCACCTCCATAACCGAGAAACATTTCCTTATTCTTTTAAGGACAATTTTGACCGCTGTCCAAATGATCCACTCCTAGATCACTCTTGTACTACCTTGCTAGACACGTGGCAAGGCACATATCAGGTGTGTTACACAACATGTCATATTGTATAGAGCCTATGGCTAAGGCATAGGGGACGACCATCGTCCTTTCCCTTTCTTCTGCCGTGGTCGAGCTTTAAGTCTTAACTTCACACCTTACTACTCAGGCAAGAACTACTTATTTGACCGATCCATCCTGAACTCCTTCAAGATCATGTCAAGGTATGTGCTCTTTGAAAGTCTTATCAGGTGTCTTGATCTATCTCTATAGATCTTGATACCCAATATGTAAGCAGTTTTATCCAGGTCTTCCTTTGAAAAACTCCATTCAAACAACCCTTTATGCTTTCCTGAAATTCTACATCATTTCCAATCAACAATATGTCATCCACATATACTTATTAGAAATGTTGTAGTGCTCCCACTCACTTTCTTGTAAATACAAGTTTCTTGCAAACTTTGTATAAACCCAAATGCTTTGATCACCTCATCAAAGCGTATGTTCCAACTCTGAGATGCTTGCGACAGTCCATAGAAGGATCGCTGGAGTTTGCATACCTTTTAGCATCCTTAGGATCGACAAAACCTTCTGGTTGTATCACATACAGCCTTTCCTCACGGAAACCGTCAAGGAAACTTTGTCTTGACATGCATCTGCCAGATTTTGTAAATGAAAATGCAGCAACTGCTAACATAATTCTAATAGACTTTAGCATCGCTATGATTGAGAAAGTCTCATCATAGTCAACTCCTTGAACTTGTCGGAAAATTTCTTTGAGACAAGTCGAGCTTCATAAATTGTGACATTACCATCAGCGTCTATCTTCTTCTTAAAGATCCACTTATTCTCAATGGCTTGTGGATCATCGAGCAAGTCTACCAAAGTCCATACTTTGTTCTCATACATGGATCCTATCTCGGATTTCATGGCTTCCAGCCATTTGTTGGAATCCGGACCCACCATCATTTATTCATAGCTCATAGGTTCATCGTTGTCCAACAACGTGACCTTTAAGACAGGGTTACCACTCAGAAGTTGTACACACCCTTGTAGACCTACGAGGTTCGATAGTAACTTGATCTGAAGCTCTATGATCATCATCATTAGCTTTCTCTTTCAAATGAGGTAGGTGCCACAGAAACTTCTTTCTGTGCTGCGCTACTCTCTGGTTGAAGTAAAGGTTCAACAGCCTCATGAAGTTCTATCTTCCTCCCACTCAATTCTTTAGAGAGAAACTCTTTCTCGAGAAAGGACCAGTTCTTAGCGACAAACACTTTGCCCTCAGATCTGAGATAGAAGGTATACCCAATCGTATACTTTGGATATTCTATGAAGACACAATTGTCCGCTTTGGGTTTGAGTTTTTCTGGCCGAAGCCTATCGACATAAGCATCGTAGCCCCAAACCTTAAGAAACAACAACTTAGGTTTCTTGCCAAACCATAGTTCATACGGTGTCATCTCCATGGACTTAGATGGTGCCCTATTTAAAGTGAATGTAGTTGTCTCTAATGCATAACCCCAAAATGATAGTGGCAGATTGGTAAGAGACATCATAGATTGCACCATATCCAATAGGGTGCGATTACGATGTTCGGACACCATTACACTATGGTGTTCCAGGTGGCGTCAACTGTGAAACGATTCCACCTTGTCTTTAGTGATTGCCAAAATCATAACTCAGATACTCTCCCCTTGAGCAGATCGTAGGAACTTGATCTTCTTGTTATGATGATTCTCAACTTCACTCTGAAATTGCTTGAACTTTTCAAACATTCCATACTTATGCTTCATTAAGTAAATATGCCCATATCTACTCAATTCATCGGTGAAGGTGACAAAATAACGATATCCACTGCATGTGTCAACACTCATCGGACCACATACATCAGCATGTATGATTTCCAACAAGTCACTTGCCCGTTCCATTGTTCCAAAGAACGGGGTTTTAGTCATCATGCCAATCAGACATGGTTCGCATGTGTCAAGTGATTCAAAATCAAGTGACTTCAAAAGTCCATCGACATGGAGGTTCTTCATGCGCTTTACACCAATATGACCTAAGCGGCAGTGCCACAAGAAAGTGGCACTATCATTATCAACTCTACATCTTTTGGCATCAATGTTATGAACATGTATATCACTACGATAGAGATTCAATAAACCATTTACATTGGGTGCATGACCATAGAAGGTGTTATTCATGTAAACAGAATAACCATTATTCTCTGACTTAAATGAATAACCGTATTGCAATAAACATGATCTAATCATGTTCATGCTCAACGCAGACACTAATGCAAACAACATTTATCTAGGTTCATCACTAACCCCAAAGGTAGAGGGAGCGTGCAATGGTGATCACATCAACCTTGGAAACACTTACATCGTCACCTCGCCCTTAGCTAGTCTCCGTTTATTCTGTAGCTTTTGTTTCGAGTTACCAATATTAGCAACTGAACCGGTATCTAATACCCAGGTGCTACTAGGAGTACTAGTAAGATACACATAAATAACACATATATCAAATATACTTTTGTTGAAGTTGCCAGCCTTCTTATCTACCAAGTATTTGAGGTAGTTCCACTACAAGTGACCGTTCCCCTTGCAATATAAGCACTTAGTCTCAGGTTTGGGTTCAACCTTGGGTTTCTTCAATGGAGCGGCAACTGGCTTGCTGATATCTACTACGCACCCTTCTTCTTGTAGACGTTGTTGGGCCTCCAAATGCAGAGGTTTGTAGGACAGCAGCAAATTTCCCTCAAGTGGATGACCTAAGGTTTATCAATCCGTGGGAGATGTAGGATGAAGATGGTCTCTCTCAAACAACCCTGCAACCAAATAACGAAGATTCTCTTGTGTCCCCAACACACCCAATACAATGGTAAATTGTATAGGTGCACTAGTTCGGCGAGGAGATGGTGATACAAGTGCAATATGGATGGTAGATATATGTTTTTGTGAACTGAAAATATAAAAACAGCAAGGTAGCAAGCGGTAAACGTGAGCATAAACGGTATTGCAATGATAGTAGACAAGGCCTAGGGTTCATACTTTCACTAGTGCAAGTTCTCTCAACAAGGATAACATAATTGGATCATATTATTAGCCCTCAACATGCAACAAAGAGTCACTCCAAAGTAACTAATAGCGGAGAACAAACAAAGAGATTATGGTAGGGTACAAAACCACCTCAAAGTTATTCTTTCTGATTGATCTATTCAAGAGTCAATAGTAACGTTCAATCTATCATAGAGTTCGTACTAGAATAACACCTTAAGACACAAATCAACCAAAACCCTAATGTCACCTAGATACTCCATTGTCACCTCAAGTATCCGTGGGCATGATTATATGATATGCATCACACAATCTCAGAAACATCTATTCAACCAACACATAGAACTTCAAAGAGTGCCCTAAAGTTTCTTCCGGAGAGTCAAGACGAAAACGTGTGCCAACCCCTATGCATAGATTCCCAAGGTCACGGAACCCGCAAGTTGATCACCAAAACATACGTCAAGTGGATCGCATGATATCCCATTGTCACCACAGATAAGGATGTGCAAGACATACATCAAGTGTTCTCAAATCCTTAAAGACTCAATCCGATAAGATAACTTCAAAGGGAAAACTCAATCCATTACAAGAGAGTAGAGGGGGAGAAGAATCATAAGATCCAACTACAATAGCAAAGCTCGCGATACATCAAGATCGTTCCATCTCCAGAACACGAGAGAGAGATCAAACACATAGCTACTCGTACATACCCTCAGCCCCGAGAGTGGACTACTCGCTCCTCGTCATGGAGAGCGCCGGGATGATGAAGATATCCACCGGTGAGGGTTGCCCCCTCCGGCAAGGTGCCGGAACGGGGTCTAGATTGGTTTTTGGTGGCTACAAAGGCTTTCGGTGGCGGAACTCCTGATCTAGGTTAATTTCTGAAGGTTTCATTATTTATAGGAATTTTTGGCGTAGGTCCCACGTCAGGGGGGCTTTTGGGCTGTCCACGAGATAGGAGGGCGCGCCCCCTGCCCAGGGTGCACCCCCACCCTCGTGGGCAGCCCGTGGCTCTCCTGGACCAACACTTTTACTTTGGGGGCTTCTTTTGGTCCAGAAAAAATCATCAAAAATTGGCACGTCAATTGGACTCCGTTTGATATTCCTTTTCTGTAAAACCCTAAAACAGTAGAAAAACAAAAATTGGCACTGGCTCTGGGTTAATAGATTAGTCCCAAAAATCATATAAAAGTGTATATAAAAGCCCATAAGACATCCTAGAAGGATAATATAATAGCATGGAACAATAAAAAAATATAGATACGTTGGAGACGTATCAACATCCCCAAGCTTAATTCCTGCTCGTCCTCGAGTAGGTAAATGATAAAAAAATAGAATTTTTGATGTGGAATGCTAACCAACATAGTTTTTCAATGTAATTATCTTAATTGTGACATGAATGTTCAGATCTGAAAGATTCAAGACAAAAGTCTACCCACAAGTGTAGGGGATCGCAACAGTTTTCGAGGGTAAAGTATTAAACCCAAATTTGTTGATTCGACACAAGGGGAGCCAAGTAATACTCTTAAGTATTAGCAGCTAAGTTGTCAATTCAACCACACGTGGAAACTTAGTATCTGCAGCAAGATAGTTTAGTAGCAAAGTAATATGATAGTGGCGGTAGCAGCAATAAAAGTAACGATAGTGTTTTTGTAGTTTTTGTGGCACTAGTAGCGGAAAAGTAAATAAGCAACTAGCAATATAGGTAAAGCTCGTAGGCATTGGATCGGTGATGGGAAATTACGTCAGATGCAATTCATCATGTAGAAGTTATAACCTAGGGTGACACAGAACTAGCTCTAGTTCATCAATGCAATGTAGGCATGTATTCCGAATATAGTCATACGTGCTTATGGAAAAGAACTTGCATGACATCTTTTGTCCTACCCTCCCGTGGCAGTGGGGTCCTATTGGAAACTAAGGGATATTAAGGCCTCCTTTTAACAGAGTATCAGACCAAAGAATTAACACATAGTGAATACATGAACTTCTCAAACTATGGTCATCACCAGGAGTGGTCCCGATTATTGTCACTTCGGGGTTGCCGGATCATAACACATAGTAGGTGACTATAGACTTGCAAGATAGGATCAAGAACACACATGTATTCGTGGAAACATAATAGGTTCAGATATGAAATCATGGCACTCGGGCCCTAGTGACAAGCATTAAGCATAGCAAAGCCATAGAAACATCAATCTCAGAACATAGTGGATACTAGGGATCAAACCCTAACAAAACTAACTCGATTACATGATAGATCCCATCCAACCCATCACCGTCCAGCAAGCCTACGATGGAATTACTCACGCACGAGCATCATGGAATTGATGATGGAGGAAGGTTGATGATGACGATGGTGATGGTCTCCACTCTCCGGAGCCCCGAACGGACTCCAGATCAGCCCTCCCGAGAGAGATTATGGCTTGGCGACGGCTCTGTCTCGTGAAACGTGATAATTCCTTCTCTCTGATTTTTTTCTCCCCAAAACGGAAGATATAGGATCTGGGGGTACGTCGGTGGAGCATCGGGGGCCCCACGAGGCAGGGGGCGCGCCCTGGGCAGGAGGCGTGCCCCCACCCTCGTGGACAGGGTGTGGGCCCCCTGGTGAGGATTTTCTTGCAGATATTTTTTATATTTTCCGAAATAATTCTTCGTTGATTTTCAGGCGATTTCGAGAACTTTTTATTTCTGCACAAAAACAACACCATGGTAGTTTTGCTGAAAACAACGTCAGTCCGGGTTAGTTCCATTCAAATCACGCAAATTAGAGTCCAAAATAAGGGCAACAGGGTTTGGAAAAGTAGATACGTTGGAGACGTATCAACTCCCCCAAGCTTAAACCTTTGCTTGTCCTCAAGCAATTCCGGTGATAAACTGAAAGTGATAAAGAAAAACTTTGACAAACTCTGTTTGCTCTTGTTGTTGTAAATATGTAGGCTAGCATTCAGGTTTTCAACAAGTTCACGAACTAACCATATTCACAATAACTTTCAGGTCTCAAGACTACTCACATCAATGGCATAATCAACTAGCGAGCAATAATAATAAACCTCGGATGACAACACTTTCTCAAAACAATCATTATATGATATAACAAGATGGTATCTCGCTAGCCCTTTCTGAGACCGCAAAACATAAATACAGAGCACCTTTAAGGATCAAGGACTGACTAGACATTGTAATTCATGGTAAAAGAGATCCAGTCATGATCATACTCAATGCAAATTAATAGTAATACATGCAACGACAGAGGTACTCTCCTACTAGTGCTCTTTGATAAGAGGATGATGACTCTGCATAAAAGTAAATAGATAGGCCCTTCGCAGAGGGAAGCAGGGATTTGTAGAGGTGTGAGAGCTCGATTTTTAAATAGAGATGAATAACATTTTGAGCGGTATACTTTCATTGTCAACATAACAACCAAGAATCTCGATATCTCCCATGCTACGCACATTGTAGGCGGTTCCCAAATAGAATGGTAAAGTTTATACTCCCCCAACCACCAACAAGCACACTCCACGGCTAGCCTGAAACAACGGGTACCATCCAAACCAGCAACAACCCTGGGGGAGTTTTGTTTAATTATTTTGATTTTGAGCATGGGACTGGGCATCCCGGTTACCAACCATTTTCTCATGAATGATGAGCGGAGTCCACTCATCATGAGAATAACCCACCTAGCATGGAAGATATAGATAGCCCTAGTTGATACATGAGCTGTTCGAGCATACAAAACAGAATTTCATTTGAAGGTTTAGAGTTTGACACATACAAATTTACTTGGAACGGCAGGTAAATACCGCATATAGGAAGGTATGGTGGACTCATATGGAATAACTTTGGGGTTTATGGAAGTGGATGCACAAGCAGTATTCCCGCTTAGTACAGGTGAAGGCTAGAAAGAGACTGGGAAGCGTCCAGCTAGAGAGCAACAACGGTCATGAACATGCATTAAAATTAATCAACAATGAATGCAAGCATGAGTAGGATATAAATCACTATGAACATAAATATCGTGAAGGCTATGTTGATTTGTTTCAACTACATGCGTGAACATGTGCCAAGTCAAGTCACTTAAATCATTCAAAGGAGGATACCACCCATCATACCGCATCACAACCATTTTAATATCATGCTGGCATGCAAGATAGGCCATTATAAACTCTCAGCTAATTAAGCATGGCATAAGCAGCTATGATCTCTAATTGTCATTGCAAGCATGTTTCATTCATAACAAGCTGAATCAGGAACGATGAGCAATCATATTTACAAAAACAAGAGAGGTTGACTTCATACCAGCTTTTCTCATCTCAATTAGTTCATCATATATCATCCTTATTGCCTTTCACTCACACGACCGAACGGTGTGGATAATAATAATAGTGCACGTGCATTGGACTAAGCTGGAATCTGCAGACATTTAATACAAGAGAGAAGACAAGATAATATGGCTCAAGGTTAAATCAACAATAGAGCATATGAGAGCCACTAAGCATTTTCAATCATGGTCTTCTACTCTCAACCCCTAAAGAAAAGAAAAGAAACTATTTACACGGGAAAGCTCCCAACAAGCAAAAGAAGAACGGGAAATCTTTTTGGGTTTTCATTTTAACTACTACTACTACAAGCAAAGATAGTAAACTAGCAAGAAGCTACAACTATTTTTTTTTGTTTTTCTGGGTTTTTCTAGCACACAAGAAAAAGACTAAGAAAAAGAAATTGAAACTAAGCATGGATGGTACAGTGAAAGAGTGTGAGCACCGACAACTAGAATAAGTGTGAACATGAATGTAAGTCGGTGAGAAACACGTACTCCCCCAAGCTTAGGCTTTTGGCCTAAGTTGGTCTATGGCCACGGATCGAAGCCGCTACCTCCAGTGTACTGAGATGTGTCCTCTGGGTGCCACTGGTTGGCGAGCTCATCCAGCTCCCACCCATAAACAGATTGACGGGAAGGATCAAGTGGTGGTTCTGGCTCAGGCTCTGAAGTTTGTGCCTGGCCTTGGTACTTGTAGAAGGCATCTGATGTAATGAGATACTTGCCTGTGGATAGATCAAACAAAGATGGTGCAGACAAGGTAACAATTTCACAGTATATTTCATCAAATCTCAATTTATAATTAAGCTGCATATTCTTGTCTTTAACAATAAAGTCATGAGCTACCATTCTCTTGTAGTCTAGATAAATAGGGGCAATCAATTTTTCTTCCTTCTCATGATTCCTAATAGGTATATTAAAATATTCAGCAAGGCGAGAAGCAAAGATGCCTCCAAAGACGGGCCCCTTTGAGCGGTTCAGACTCAATCGTTTGGCAACGACGGCGCCCAAGCTAAAAGTTGTGTCTTGAAACATGGCATGGCGTAGAATGATAATATCAGGGGCACTGAGATTTCCACTATTCCCGCGACCAATTAAACATCTACTAGCAAATAAAGCAAAGTAGCGCAGAACAGGGAAGTGTATACTAGTGATTCTTACCCCTGAAACTTGTCTAGTTTCCCCTACAGCTATCATAACTATAAACCCTTCAACGTCTTCACGACGTGGTTCATCAAGTCTACCTCCGAAGGGTACTTTGCATATTTCACAAAAATCTAAAAGTGATATCTCCTTAACCACATCATATAAGCGAAACTCCACCGTTGGTGGTGTTTTTCTAGAATGAAAACGAAAGCTTTGCGTGAAAATATTGGTGAGTAAGAGATACTGTTCTTTCTGGTCATTGAGGAAGTCGGAGGCCTGCATTATTCGCCAACCAATAAAAGTCTTCGTAAATACCGACGGACATCATGAAATTATTACAAGGCCATTCGCACGGTCTAACTTCCACCATGCGAGGAAGATTATACTTGGGCTTCTTATTTTCTTCTTTCTTCTTCTCCTCTGAGCTCTTGCTGGAGGAGCCCCTCAATAATCTTTTTAACATTTTCCTTTTCTGAAAATTTCTGAAATTTTTAGTAACTTCAAAATAAAAGTTAACAAACTCAACAAGATTGATAGCAACAACTCCTATAAGTGCCTAGAGGCTATATCATGCATTAGAACTACTTGGGACCAAGAAAATTTGACATGCAAGCTCAAGAACAAGGTCACCACAACAACATAAATTTGCAACAAATAAAGCACTAGAACAAAAACTAATTGGACCAATGGAGGAGTCACATACCAAGGAACAATCTCCCCAAACAATTTGGTGAATGGTGCTTTGAGGAAGGAGATAAAAAATGGCAGCAAGATGAGCTAGAACTCGGGTTTGAGCTGGTTGGGGATTTTTTTGGGACGAAGAAGAAGAGCATGGGTGCAGGAATAAGGGGAGGGGGGCCACGTGGGGCCCACGAGGCAGGGGGCGTGCCCTGGGCAGGGGGCGCACCCTGCACCCTCGCGGCCACGTGCTGGCTCTCCTCGGTGTGTGTTCAGTGCCATATTTTCTTAAATATTCTAGAAAAAATCATATTTCATTTTCATGGCATTTGGAGAACTTTTATTTTCGGGATATTTTTTTATTGCACGGATAAGTCTGGAAACAGACAAACAATGCTATTTTTGTTTTATTTAACCTAATTAACACAAAGTAAAAGGAGGGTATAGAAGGTTGTGCTATCTAGATTCACCTATCCCATGCTCATCAAAAGGAATCCATTAACAAGGTTGATCATGTCTTGTTAATAAACTCTTTCCGAGTAACATGAAACCGGAGAATTTTCGAATAACACTAGGTTACCTCAATGGGGATATATATGTCCCCAACAATAAGTATGTCATATGTCTTCTTGATAGTAGGAATAGGAAACTCAAAACCTCCAATAGTAATAGTTGAAGTTTTTCCAATATAATTGATACTGTAGACCTGAGGTTGTTTCCTCGGAAAGTGTACCGTATGCTCATTACCATTGACATGAAAAGTGACATTGCCTTTGTTGCAATCAATAACAGCCCCTGCAGTATTCAAAAAAGGTCTTCCAAGAATAATAGACATACTATCATCCTCGGGAATATCAAGTATAACAAAGTCCGTTAGAATAGTAACATTTGCAACTACAACAGGCACATCCTCACAAATACCGACAGGTATAGCAGTTGATTTATCAGCCATTTGCAAAGATATTTCAGTAGGTGTCAATTTACTCAAGTCAAGTCTACGATATAAAGAGAGAGGCATAACACTAACACCGGCTCCAAGATCACACAAAGCAGTTTTAACATAGTTTCTCTTAATGGAGCAAGGTATAGTAGGTACTCCTGGGTCTCCTAATCTTAGGAATTCCACCCTCAAAAGTGTAATTGGAAAGCATGGTGGAAATTTCTACTTCAGGTATCTTTCTTTTGTTGGTAATAATGTCTTTCATATACTTGGCATAAGGATTTGTTTTAAGCACATCAGTCAAACGCATACGCAAAAAGATAGGTCTAATCATTTCAGCAAAGCGCTCAAAATCCTCATCATCCTTTTTCTTGGATGGTTTCAGAGGAAAAGGCATGGGTTTCTGAACCCATGGTTATCTTTCCCTACCATGCTTCCTAGCAACAAAGTTTCTCTTATCATAATGTTGATTCTTTGATTGTGGGTTATCAAGATCAACAACAGGTTCAATCTCTACATCATTATCATTGCTAGGTTGAGCATCATCTTGAACATCATTATTAATATTATCACTAGGTTCATGTTCATTACCAGATTGTGTCTCAGCATCAGAAACAAATATATCATTGGGATTCCTAGGTGTGTCAGCTACAGGTTCACTAGAAGCATGCAAAGTCCTACCATTTTTCTTTTTCTTCTTCTTAGAAGAACCAGGTGCATCTAAATTAGCTCTCTGAGAATCTTGCTCAATTCTCTTAGGGTGGACTCCAGGATACAAAGGTTCCTGAGTCATTTTACCACCTCTAGTTGCAACTCTAACATCATAGTCATTATTCTTACTATTTAATTCGATGAGCAAATCATTTTGAGCCTTAAGTACTTGTTCTACTTGAGTGGTGACCATAGAAGCATGTTTACTAATAAGTTTCAGTTCACCTTTATCTCTAGACAGATAATCACTCAAGCGTTCAATCATATAAGCATTTGTTGTAATTGTCTACCAACATAAGCATTGAAGTTTTCTTGTCTCACAATGAAATTCTCAAACTCATCTAAGCATTTGCTAGCAGACTTATAACGAGGAATATCACCTTCATCAAATCTATAAAGAGAATTTACCTTTAATACCTGTGTCGGGTTATCAAGACCATGTATTTCTTCAATAGGCGGTAAATTCTTAACATCTTCAGCTTTAATACCTTTTTCTTTCATAGATTTCTTTGCCTCTTGCATATCTTCAGGACTGAGAAATAGAACACCTCTTTTCTTCAGAGTTGGCTTAGGGGCTGGTTCAGGAAGTGTCCAATTATTTTCATTGGCTAGCATATTATTCAATAGTAGTCAGCTTGTTCCACTGTTCTTTCCCCGAAAACACAACCAGCACAACTATCCAGGTGGTATGTGGAAGCATCGGTTAGTCCATTATAAAAGACATTGGGTATATCATGCATCTCAAGAGGATGATCAGGCAAAGCATTACGTAACTGGAGAAGCCTCCCCCAAGCTTGTGGGAGACTTTCTTCTTCAATTTGCACAAAGTTGTATATTTCCCATAAGGCAGCGTGTTTCTTATGAGCGGGAAAATATTTAGCAGAGAAGTAATACATCATATCCTGGGGACTACGCACACAACCAGGATCAAGAGAATTAAACCAAGTCTTAGCATCACCCTTTAACGAGAACGGAAACAAATTGAGGATATAATAATAACAAATCTTTTCATCGTTGGTAAACAAGGTGGCTATATCATTCAACTTGGTAAGATGTGCCACAACAGTTTCAGACTCATAGCCATGGAAAGGATCAGATTCAACCAAAGTAATTAACTTAGGATCAACAGAGAATTCATAATCCTTATCAGTAACACAGATAGGTGAAGTAGCAAAAGCAGGGTCATGTTTCATTCTAGCATTCAAGGACTTTTCTTTCAGCTTAGCTAGTAACTTCTTAAGATCATATCTATCATTGCAAGCAAGAAAGTATTTAGCAGTTTCTTCATCCATAACATAACCCTCAGGCACAACAGGCAATTCATATCTATTGGGAGTATCCTGGTGGCTTCTCGCCCCTCGTTGGTTACCCCAAGTGGAAGGTTTGAGATGCAGTGTAGCGGAAGTTTTCCCTTGGCAAAGATACCAAGGATCGATTTCCCCTGAGACTCCAAGGTTCAACAAGAAGGTGTCAACTTCTAACGGCGCCAGATACTTAGCAATCAACTTGGCCCTGCACACAGATACAAATAACTTTGCTCCCAACGAGTACAGAGAGGTTGTCAATCCCTCCGGCCTTGTCGTTTACAAAGGATCAAACACAAGAGATAATAGTGATAGGTATTGCTGCAACTAGTAAGTAAAAGCGGAAAGTAAATAGCGGATGTGATCAGTGATGGTAATATGGACCGGGGTCCCATGATGTTCACTAGTGATGTCTCTCTCCCAAAAGACGATAAAACAGCTATGTGAGGTAAACGAATTACAGCTGGGCAATTGACAGAACTATGTGCGCAAACCAATGCTAACTATGTTGCAAGACAGGTAGAGGTTCAAAGCATGGGCGGCACGCCAAGGCAAGTAGACCGAAATCCATCTGCATCTACTACTAATCATCCACCTTGAGATATCTATCCAGAACATCTCGCTGGTATTAAGTTACGAGTCCCACCCATAGTGTAAACTCAAAGCAACAGACAACTGCATTGAAAGAACTTTGCGTAAAGTAAACAATCCTTGCACCCGCGAGTACAAGCACCGTTGTTCTCCCCCTTGTGGCAACAACACATCCCCTAGACTCATGTTTCTGTCACTCAAGCTAGTCATCGAGGGGCATGAACCCACAATCGAGCATAACGTTCCCTCTTGGAGTCACTACCTACTACTTGGCCAAAGCAATAAATAGCAACGGAGAACATGCAAGAATTACTTACGAACATAAATATAAAAGAGGTAAATCAAATATATTACTCAAACACAATCTGAACATAATCTCACAATCCATCGGATCCCAGCAAACTCAACATAGCAACAGCATAAGGATTACATATGTGCCTCGATCATGTAGGGCAGCTCACGAGGTCTAATTAGTGAAGCACAAGAAGGGGAGGAGAACATCACATAGCTACTGGTCATGGACCCATGGTCCAAGGGAGACTACTCACAACTCATCCGGGAGGCGTCCATGGTGGTGGAGAGGCTCCCGGTGGTGATCCTCCCCTCCGGCAGGGTGCCGGGAAGAGTTCTCCTGGTGCTCCCGATCTTGGAAGCGCGGCGGCGGCAGAACCGAGATGAGATCGCGAAAAAGGGTTCCGTCCTCGAGGGTTTCGGGACGCGTGTTAAATGTATGCCAAAGGAGGGCATCAACGGAGGCCTGGGGGGCCCAGGCGCCGCCCCGGCGCGGCCAGGAGGGGGGCCGCGCCACTAGGGCGCCTGGAGCCCTGGTGGCCCTCCTCCGGCCCTACTTCGGCCATGTGGAAGCTTCCGGAATGCTGATTTTTTATATAATTTTTCCGGGATTTTTCTGGCTGTTTACGTGACGGGAAAACCTGAAATACAAAAATAGCAGAAAACAGAAACTGGCACTGGGGTGCACTGAGTTAATAGGTTAGTCCAAATATGATCAAAAGTGTATGGAAGTGTATAAATATCATAGAAATATCACCCAAAAGAGGCATGGAGCAAGCAGAAATTATAGATACGTTTTGGACGTATCATATCCTCATCATCACTTTCATAAATATCATCAACATTTGCACTCTCCCTAACCTTAGCAATTTGTTCATCTAGAAATTCACCTAGTGGCACATTATCAGGCATAGAGGTAGTTTCATCACACATAGCAGAAGTAGCATCATCAAGAACATACGACATATCAGATTCAATAGCAGGAGTAGATGTCGCAAGTTTACTCATAACAGAAGGAGAATCAAGTGCAGAGCTAGATGGCAATTCCTTAACTCCCCTCGTAGTTGAGGGTAAGATCTTGGTTTTTGTGTCCTTCAAATTCTTCATAGTGATAAACAGATATAAATCCCAAGTTACTTATAGAATAGAGCTATGCTCCCCGGCAACGGCGCCAGAAAATAGTCTTTATAACCCACAAGTGTAGGGGATCGCAATATTTTTCGAGGGTAAAGTATTAAACCAAAATTTGTTGATTCGACACAAGGGGAGCCAAAGAATACTCTTAAGTATTAGCAGCTGAGTTATCAATTCAACCACACCTGGAAACTTAGTATCTGCAGCAAGATAGTTTAGTAGCAAAGTAATATGATAGTGGCGGTAGTAGCAATAAAAGTAACGATAGTGTTTTTGTAGTTTTTGTGGCAGTAGTAGCGGAAAAGTTAATAAGCAACTAGCAATATAGGTAAAGCTCGTAGGCATTGGATCGGTGATGGGAAATTACGTCGGATGCAATTCATCATGTAGAAGTTATAACCTAGGGTGACACAGAACTAGCTCCAGTTCATCAATGCAATGTAGGCATGTATTCTGAATATAGTCATACGTGCTTATGGAAAAGAACTTGCATGACATCTTTTGTCCTACCCTCCCGTGGAAGTGGGGTCCTATTGGAAACTAAGGGATATTAAGGCCTCCTTTTAATAGAGTACCGTACCAAAGCATTAACACATAGTGAATACATGAACTCCTCAAACTATGGTCATCACCGGGAGTGGTCCCGGTTATTGTCACTTCGGGGTTGCCGGATCATAACACATAGTAGGTGACTATAGACCTGCAAGATAGGATCAAGAACACACATATATTCGTGGAAACATAATAGGTTCAGATCTGAAATCATGGCACTCGGGCCCTAGTGCAAGCATTAAGCATAGCAAAGCCGTAGCAACATCGATCTCAGAACATAGTGGATACTAGGGATCAAACCCTAACAAAACTAACTCGATTACATGATAGATCCCATCCAACCCATCACCGTCCAACAAGTCTACGATGGAATTACTCACGCACGGCGGTGAGCATCATGGAATTGGTGATGGAGGAAGGTTGATGATGACGATGTCGACAATCTCCACTCTCCGGAGCCCCGAACGGACTCCAGATCAGCCCTCCCAAGAGAGATTAGGGCTTGGCGGCGGCTCCGTCTCGTGAAACGCGATAATTCCTTCTCTCCGATTTTTTTCTCCCCGAAACAGAAGATATAGGATCTCGGGGTACGTCGATGGAGCATCGGGGGGCCCACGAGGCAGGGGGCGCGCCCCCACCCTCGTGGACAGGGTGTGGCCCCCCCCGGTGAGGATTTTCTTGCAGATATTTTTTACATTTTCCGAAATAATTCTCCGTTGATTTTCAGGCGATTCCGAGAACTTTTTATTTCTGCACAAAAACAATACCATGGCAGTGCTGCTGAAAACATCGTCAGTCCGGGTTAGTTCCATTCAAATCATGCAAGTTAGAGTCCAAAACAAGGGCAAAAGGGTTTGGAAAAGTAGATACGTTGGAGACGTATCACCGACCTCCACACAAAGGTTGGCACTTTACAAATACCTCATGCTCTAACTTCGTCACATAGCGGTTCACCATACGTGCATGCTACGGGAATCACTAACCTTAACACAAGTATTTCTCAATTTCATAATAACTCCACTAGCATGACTCTAATATCACTATCCTCATAACTCAAAACAATTATCAAGCATCCAACATCTCATTCTATTCAATGCACTCAGTGTGATCTTTGTTTCTACATTGACATTGGATGTCTATCATGTGAAGACTAGTTTCTTTAGCCTAAACACATTATCATGCTGTTTTTATAGACTCTCAAATAGATATAAGTGAAGCATGAGAGTTCATCTATTTTTTCAAATAAAACCACCGCCGTGCTCTAAAAGATATAAGTGAAGCACTAGAGCAAATGACAAACTACTCCGAAAGATATAACTGAAGATCAATGAGTAGTTGAATAATTATGTAACTATGTGAAGACTCTCTAACATTTAAGAATTTTAAATCTTGGGATATTATTCAAACAGCAAGCAAAACAAAATAACCTAAATTGACGCTCCAAGCAAAACACATATCATGTGGTGAATAAAAATATAGCTCCGAGTATAGTTACCGATGGATAAAGACGAAAGAGGGGATGCCTTCCCGGGGCATCCCCAAGCTTAGGCTTTTGGTTGTCCTTGCATTTTATCTTGGGGTTCCATGGGCATCCCCAAGCTTTGGCTCTTGCCACTCTTTGTTCCATAGTCCATCAAAGCAATACTCAAAACTTGAAAACTTCACAACACAAAACTTAGACAAAAATCTCGTGAGCTCCGTTAGTATAAGAAAACAAACCACTACTCAAAGGTACTGCAATGAATTCATTCTTTGTTTATATTGGTGTTAAACCTACTGTATTCCAACTTCTCTATGATTCATACTTCCCAATACTACTCATAGATGCATTAAAATAAGAAAACAACACACGAAAAATAGAATCCGTCAAAAACAGAAAAGTCTATAGTAATCTGCAGGTTTCGCATACTTCTTTAACTCCAAAAAATTCAAACTAAATTGGTAAACGTGAAGAATTTGTCTATTAATCATCTGCAAAAAGAATCAACTAAATAGCACATTCCAGTAAAATCTGATGACCATTCTAGCGAGCGCTAACGATTCTATTTTTCACAGCAAGATCATATAAACTTCACACAAGTCTTCCCAAAGGTTCTACTTGGCACAAACACTAATTAAAACACAAAACCACATCTAAACAGAAGCTAGATGAAATATTTATTCCTAAACAGAAGCAAAAACAAAGAAACTAAAATAAAGTTGGGTTGCCTCCCAACAAGCGCTATCTTTTAACGCCCCTAGCTAGGCATGATGATTTCAATGATGCTCCCATAAAAGATAAGAATTGAAACATAAAGAGAGCATCATGAAGCATATGAATAGCACATTTAAGTCTAACCCACTTCCTATGCATATGGATTTTGTGAGCAAACAACATATGGGAACGATAATCAACTAGCATAGGAAGGGAAAACAAGCATAACTTCAAAACTTTAAACACATAGAGAGGAAACTTGATATTATTGCAATATGTAGAAGCATATGATCCTCTCTCATAATAATTTTCAGTAGCATCATGAATGAATTCAACAATATAACCAGCACATAAATCATTCTTTTCATGATCTACTTGCATAGAAATTTTACTACTCCCATCATAAGCAAAATTCTTCTCATCAATAGTAGTGGGAGCAAACTCAAGAAAATAACTATCATGTGAAGCATAATCCAATTGAAAACTAAAATCATGATGACAAGTTTCATGGTTATCATTATTCTTAATAGCATACAAGTCATCACAATAATCATCATAGATAGCAACTTTGTTCTCATAATCAATTGGAATCTCCTCCGAGATAGTGGATTCATCACTAAATAAAGTGATGACCTCTCCAAATCCACTTTCATCAATATAATCATCATAAATAGGAGGCATACTTTCATCATAATAAATTAGCTCATCAAAACTTGGGGGACTAAAAATATCATCTTCATCAAACATAGCTTCCCCAAGCTTGTGGCTTTGCATATCATTAGCATCATGGATATTCAAAGGATTCACACTAACAACATTGCAATCATGCTCATCATGCACATATTTTATGCCAAGCATTCTATGTAATTCCTCTTCTAGTACTTGAGCACAATTTTCCTTCCATCATTTTCACGAAAAATATTAAAAAGATGAAGCATATGAGGTAACCTTAATTCCATTTTGTTATAGTTTTCTTTTATAAACGAAACTAGTGATAAAACAAGAAACTAAAAGATTCGATTGCAATATCTAAAGATATACCTTCAAGCACTAACCTCCCCGGCAACAGCGCCAGAAAAGAGCTTGATGTCTACTACGCACCCTTCTTCTTGTAGACATTGTTGGGCCTCCATGTGCAGAGGTTTGTAGGACAGTAGCAAATTTCCCTCAAGTGGATGACCTAAGGTTTATCAATCCGTGGGAGGTGTAGGATGAGATGGTCTCAAACAACCCTGTAACCAAATAACAAAGAGTCTCTTGTGTCCCCAACACACCCAATACAATGGTAAATTGTATAGGTGCACTAGTTCGGCGAAGAGATGGTGATACAAGTGCAATATGGATGGTAGATATAGGTTTTTGTGAACTAAAAATATAAAAACAGCAAGGTAGCAAGTGGTAAACGTGAGCATAAACGGTATTGCAATGATAGTAGACAAGGCCTAGGGTTCATACTTTCACTAGTGCAAGTTCTCTCAACAAGGATAACATAATTGAATCATATTACTAGCCCTCAACATGCAACAAAGAGTCACTCCAAAGTCACTAATAGCGGAGAACAAACGAAGAGATTATGGTAGGGTACGAAACCACCTCAAAGTTATTATTTCTGATCGATCTATTCAAGAGTCAGTAGTAACGTTCAATCTATCATAGAGTTCGTACTAGAATAACACCTTAAGACACAAATCAACCAAAACCCTAATGTCACCTAGATACTCCATTGTCACCTCAAGTATTCGTGGGCATGATTATACAATATGCATCACACAATCTCAGAAACATCTATTCAACCAACACATAGAACGTCAAAGAGTGCCCTAAAGTTTCTACCGGAGAGTCAAGACGAAAACGTGTGCCAACCCCTATGCATAGATTCCCAAGGTCACGGAACCCACAAGTTGATCACCAAAACATACATCAAGTGGATCACATGATATCCCATTGTCACCACAAATAAGCACGTGCAAGACATACATCAAGTGTTCTCAAATCCTTAAAGACTCAATCCGATAAGATAACTTCAAAGGGAAAACTCAATCCATTACAAGAGAGAAGAGGGGGAGAAGCACCATAAGATCCAACTATAATAGCAAAGCTCGCGATACATCAAGATCATGCCATCTCAAGAACACGAGAGAGAGATCAAACACATAGCTAGTGGTACATACCCTTAGCCCCGAGGGTGGACTACTCCCTCCTCGTCATGGAGAGCGCCGGGATGATGAAGATAGCCACCGGTGAGGGTTCCTCCCTCCGGCAAGGTGCCGGAATAGGGTCTAGATTGGTTTTTGGTGGCTACAGAGTCTTTCGGCGATGGAACTCCCGATCTAGGTTAATTTTCGAAGGTTTCAGTATTTATAGGAATTTTTGGCGTAGGTCCCACGTCAGGGGGGCTTCTGGGCTATCCACAAGATAGGAGGGCACGCCCCCCTACCCAGGGCGCGCCCGCCACCCTCGTGGGCAGCCCGCGGCTCTCCTAGCCCAACTCTTTTACTTCGGGGGCTTCTTTTGGTCCAGAAAAAATCATCAAAAATTGGCACGTCAATTGGACTCCGTTTGATATTCCTTTTCTGTAAAACCCTAAAACAGGAGAAAAACAGAAACTGGCACTGGGCTCTGGGTTAATAGGTTAGTCCCAAAAATCATATAAAAGTGTATATAAAAGCCCATAAGACATCCTAGAAGGATAATATAATAGCATGTCACAATCAAAAATTTTAGATACGTTGGAGACGTATTACTCGCCATTCATGAAGTTTCCCTTCTTGCCCTCGCCCTTCTTGAAACCAGTGGTCTTGTTAACCATCAACACTTGATGCTCCTTCTTGATTTCTACTTCCGCGGCCTACCGCGAACTGCTCCGGGTTGATCTCCATCCATTGCATGTTATAGTTCATCACGAAGTTCTAGTAGCTTGGTGATAGTGATTGGAGAACTTTTCTCAATCAATCTCTTATCTGGAAGATTAACTCCCACTTGATTCAAGGAATTGAAGTACCCAAACATTCTGAGCACATGCTCACTGGCTGAGCTATTCTACTCCATCTTGTAGGCAAAGATCTAGTCATAGGTCTCAAACCTCTCCACACGGGCATGAGTCTGAAATACCAATTTCAGTTCTTGGAACATCGCATATGTTCCATGGCGTTCAAAATGCCTTTGGAGCCCCGATTCTAAGCTGTAAAGCATGGCACACTAAACTGTTGGGGATCGTTGCAGAAAAACAAAAAAAATCCTATGCATCACTGATACGTCCAAAACGTATCTATAATTTCTGCTTGCTCCATGCCACTCTAGGGTGATATTGCTATGATATTCATACACTTCCATACACTTTTGATCATATTTGGACTAACCTACTAATCCAGTGCACTCCGGTGCCAGTTTCTGTTTTCGGCTGTTTTTGTATTCCAGGTTTTCACATTACGAGAACTGCCAGGAAAAATCCAGAAAAAATATATAAAAAATCAGCGTTCCAGGAGCTACCGTGCGGCCAAAATACAGCCGGGGGGGACCCACAGGGGCTCCAGGCGGCCTGTGGGCGCCCCCCCCTGGGCCGCGCCGGGGGGGGGGGCTGGGCACCCCTGACCCCCTCTGGTGGCCCCCTTTGGCATATATTTAAAGCGTGTCGAGGAAACCCTGATTCCAGACCCCTTTTCTCCAGACGCGATTCCGATCTCCGCCGCCATCGCCATCAAGCTTCGGGAGACCAGAATTCCTGTGCCGGCACCCTGCCGGGACGGGGAAGTGCTCCCGGATTCATCTCCATCGACGTTTCTTCCTCCCTCCATGATGCGGGAGTAGTTCCTCTTCGGGGCTGAGGTTCTTACCAGTAGCTATGTGGTCAATTCTCTCTCCCATGATGTGATCTTCGTTGTGATCATAGGCTATGTTAATCTAGGGTGTTTCCCCTTCCCCTATGTATTGGATTGATGTACTCACTTGTCTTTATCTAGTATAATCCCCGAGACCAAGGTGACAGCGGTCTATTGGACATGGATTAGAACAATATTTTCATGAGTGATTTCCTCTCTTGTGTGTTGATTGAATATTGAGAGTCTCTTGGTGCTTGTCTTTGACTATCCTTTAGATATGTTGTGGTGATTGTGGGACTCTCTTTGGATGGCCGCGGTGACATTGGGAAATCCTTAGATTGAGAACTACGAACTTTGAGGTGTGCTTTTGTAGCCCTACATAATTCTCGTCCTCTCTTGACCACGAAGGAATGATCTCCGAGTGTGTCCCCTTTGCATGTTTTATGGGAAATATCATGTGATTCAATTATGTTAATGTTGTTGGGAGTTGCCACTAGTGAAAGTATGAACCTTAGGCCTTGTTTCCACCATTGCAATACCGTTTGTGCTCACGTTTACTACTTGTTTGCTTGCTGCACTTTTTATTACATATTTATATTACCTTGTTTAGCCATCCATATCACTTGCCATTTAACCTCTCTTCGCCGAACTAGTGCACCTATACATCTGACAAGTGTATTAGGTGTGTTGGGGACACAAGAGACTTCTTGTATCTTAGTTGCAGGGTTGCTTGAGAGAGACCATCTTCAACCTCTACTTCCCTGAGTTCGATAAACCTTAGGTCATCCACTTGAGGGAAATTTGCTGCTGTCCTACAAACCTCTGCGCTTGGAGGCCCAACATAGTCTACAAGAGTAGAAGCGTGCGTAGACATCAATCACCAAGATCGATCTATGGAGTTTACTAGCAACGAGAGGGAGGGAGTGCATCTTCATACCCTTGAATATCACGATGCGGAAGCGTTACAAGAACGCGGCTGGTGGAGCCGCACACGCAACGATTCAGATCGCGGTCGATTCTGATCTAAGCGCCGAACAACGTGTAATGCCCAGGATGGGACTATATCTCCTACGTGTCGAGGCACGACTTAAAGATATAAGCCCATCCTGGAATGATCTCAAGTTTGGTATCTTTGCAAGACTCATGTAAAAGAGGGATTAAATTGCAAAAGGAGATAGTTGGCTTACACTCGCCACTTCACACAATACATTACATAAGCAAATCATCATTCAAAACATCACAACCCGACTACGGGTGAAGATCCAAAAGAAAGATACCAAAACAACATAAAGCCACAGGTCAGGATCGAATCCTAGTAGAAACCACTACTGATCGTCGGAAACGTCACAAGCAAACGGCCACACTCTTCATCGAGCTCCCAGTGAAGTACTTGAACCAGCTTCTGCATCAAACTCGGCTGAACCTGCAACTGGTGTGGTGAAGTAACTGTGAGCCACAGAGGACTCAGCAATCCCGTTCCCGGGTAACAAGACTATTTAAGCCTTGGGAGAGGATAAGGCTGAAGAAAAGAATATGAGGTGAAGGAAAAACAAAAGTCTGCAGCAGCAACTAGCACTAGCTTACGTAATAGAGAGCGAGAAGAAAAGTTTGTTAACATGGCAAGAGGTGAAGCAAAAACAAACTACCTATTTAGACATTTTAAATGAGGCCGGAAGAACAACAACAATTCCGGAAAATCCCCATGAGCATGTTTAGTAATTTTAAGCAACAACAATTAAACATTTTTAGTGTTGTTAACATGATGCGGATGACATGATCAAGTTTATGCAATTTTATTAAAAGTTGACAAGAAGATGATATGAAGCATCGTCACCGTGGTGGAATGAAAGAGTGCCACGGCAACGATCCGAGAATGATGCCACGCAACATATCGGTTCCGGTAACTCGTTGAGAGTCCGGTGCAAAAGGTAACGGAGAGCGAGACATGGAAGATGATAAGGTGGGGCGATCCCGTCACCGGGTTCCCACGAGTCGGCGACGAGGCAACCGAGGAACACTACAAAAGGGACGAAACGGACACGGTGCACACAAGGAAACATTTCATACAACCACAACAAGCATCCACGGGTCACGTCTCGGGGTTATACCTTCGGGACAACCGTTCTCGGAGGGGTTCGAGTTCGTAGTGGAAGTAGACGATCTCGTAGATGTACATGTCGACGGTAGTGGTACTTGTCGGGATCGTCGTCGACGTAGGGGTACACGTTCGTTTCGGAGAGGGACTTGATGAACCCAACATCGTTGGGACGACGGTAGTGGAACTTGGCGACGGTAGTCGTTCTCGCGACGAGTTCGTAGATGTACTTGGCGCATCCATCTTTTCCGGGTGACGGTAGTGGAACTCGTTCCGTAGTTTTTCATGTCATCGATGTCGGGGTACTTGGTCGGGTCGCCGTGTACTCGTTCATGTAGTCGTTCACGAAAATGGTCATGTAGAGGTACTTGACGGAAACCACGTAGTTGAACTTGTTTTATGTAGATGTTCGGGTCGTTGCGGTCTTGCCGACTTGTCGTGTAGGCGTACACGAGTTCCCTGTCAAGTTAAACAGCACAAGCAAACAAAAGAACAAAAGCGGCAGCACGGTCTCGGCTTGAGGCAGCAGGGGACGGCGCCCTGGAGGAGAGGCCATGGCCTCTGGAGGATGGAGACAGCAGGACGGGTGACCTGGGCGCTGCGGGAGCTGGGGCCTCGGGATGGGGACGAGTCTGCATCGAGAGGGAGGAGGGTCGCGACGCCTGGAGGCTGTCGGGGAGGTCTTGGCGCCGGGACGGAGGGGAGCGAGGTCGCTCGGGCCTGGGGCGCTGCGCGGGGCTCGGCCAGGGGGCTCTGGCCTGGCTCCTGGCGGAGCGGAGGAGCTCGACCTCGCGGCCAGCTCGCGGCCGCACGGAGGAGGGAGCCGAGGGGACCTGGAGGGAGCGGCGCCACGGCGAGGCGAGGAGATGGAGCCCCTGGGCGCGCAGGGAGGGACCGGCCTGGGGCTCCTGGCGCGGACGACGAGGCCATGGAGGAGACCCGGAGGAGGGGCGCGAGCTCGGGGCGGCACGACGCTCATGCCAGAGGAGGAGGGAGGACACGGGGCCTGGGCGATCGGGGTGTTCGGGAACGAGGGTCAGGGTCGCTCGAGGGAAAGAAGCGGGCACTCGGGAGGAAAGGCTCGGGGGGAAACGGGGAGTGCGAGGCATGATCGATGGGGAACGCCTGGCGGCGGCTGAGGGAAGAGAGGGAGAGAGCGACCTCGGCTAGGGTTAGCGGTCGAGGCTGGGCCTCTGGCTAGAGTTGGGCCGCAGGGAATCGGGCCAGCTGGCCTAGAAGGCTGGCTGGACTCGCGGCTGGACTGCTCTCTTCTTATTAAAAAAAACAAAGAAGAGAAGGAAGTAAAAGAGGTTAGGGATGGAATTAGGACATGAGGTCAAAATTCCTGGACCCGCAAAAAATGTAAGGAATTTAATAAAATTGTTGCAGGGGTTTTTGGAGGAACCTCGATAAACGAGAAAAGAAAATAAAGGGAGGTTTTTGAAGGAAACTCGAAGTAGGAAAAGCAAGGGGAAATTATGCACGTGTGTTGCGGGTAATTCCAAACAATGGAATATTTATTATATAGCCCCCTAATAATATTGACAGGCTTTTATATGTTATAAAGAGAAGTCATCCTTCCCTCGATTTAAATGGACCGAAGGTCCACACAATTTATTTGGGTTGAGATGCAAGATTAATGACATGATGGCATGATGACATGATGCAATGCAAAAATAAATAACACAAGCAAAATAAAACACACGGGAGAACCCGGAACATCTGGAATCTTCGGGAATCTTCTGGGACGTCGGTCTTCGGGCGTCACAACTCTCCCACACTAACAGAGGATCTCGACCCGAGATCCTAGAGATAGCACCGGGTAAAAACGGAAGAGGAAGAGGTAAAACAAAGTTGCTTCTTTGACAGACGAGTGAAACCAAAGAACCTTGAGAGGTTAAACAAACTTGAAAGAAAGAATGCAACGGAGATGAACGAATATGAAAACTCCGTTAGTAAAGAGGAACAAGGAGCATTATGAGAACCTAGAAGGTTGAAAGACATGAAACAAGAACTTACGAACCAAAAGAATATGAAACCACAATGGTATAGCCAAGGAATAAGAATGACATAATTTGGACAGCACTCTGTCTGAAAATGAAAGGAATTGAACAAGAACTTGAGAAGATGGAAGATACTTGATGAAAACAACAGCATACTGCCTGTGAAACAATTGAAAGAATGGCACAAGGGGTAAGAAAGACTCAGACAGCACTCCGGTTGAAAAGGGAGGCAAACTTGATAAGATGAAGGAACTAGAATGTAGGTGACAACATTCCGGTTAAAAGACAAGCAAGGAAGACTATGATCTTGATAAAACGAGATGAAGGTTTGGAGAGAGCAACATCACAAAGCCTCCGGAATGAAAGAATAACATATAAATCAAAGAAAGAAATGAATGGAGAAGAAAATGACAACATCTCTCAAAAATTGAATTTGAAAGAGCATCCTTACGAAGAAGGGTTGAATGGAGTTGTTGAAAATAATCAATAACAAAAGAATAAGCTTGATGTGGCTTATGGAAAACATCTCAAAATTAAGAGGTTACAACCAGCCACTGACGGAACAATTGATTGGATAGAGATCAACAAGGAGACGATAAACTTATCTCACCAGAATGATAAATGAAGAACTTGGTTCATTTATAAGCACCATAATTAGCAACAATCCTTAGGGAAAACTTTTAGGTGAAATAGAACCCAAGATAACTCGAAGAAACAACAATGCGGGGTTGAAAAGATCTCCTAGAGGGAAAGAAATGATGGTTTTAAATATCTCATTCCTGACAACTTGTGAATCATGAAACATGAAGAAAATTGTCAAAAATGGCATACCACCATCTGAAAAGAATAGGTAGAAAGGATTGCACTTCAAAATGCAAGAAGAAGAATATTTGACCTCCTCCAACAAGAATCTTGATGAAGACTTCGAGGATGAATTAAAACATGATGAACCACCATGAAGAACTCCGGTAACAAAAGGATGAGAAGTGAAAGATGAAAAGAATAAGATTCAAGGCCTGCGATGAATAAGATGGAGCTTTGAAATGATATAATTGAAATAACTTGAAGCTCCGGAAAACAAGATGAACAACTTGGAACCGAGAATATGATAAGATGAACAAGCTCCAGACAAAAGAATTAAACACTTGGAAGGAACAATAATAAGAATTATGTTGTGAGTATCCTTCACCAATTAAATTGATGACAACCAAAGGATTTGGCATACTACTTATTCTCGTTGGAAAGGATTAAAGAGAGATCTCGCACAAGCTTGGGTAAATCTTGAACGAACCACCGATAGGATTATGAAAAAAACGAGTGAATTAAAACGATAACAACGGAAGAGTAAACTTGAAAGAATCACCGGTAAGAATATGGAGACGAACGAAGAGGCATCGATGAAGAATATTTGGAGGACGAAGTTGAAAACTGAGAACGAAGAATCTTCTGAAATGATGGCCTTCGGAGGATCACAAAGAAAAGAATTCTTGAAATGCTTCGGATGGCATAAAAGAATTCCTCACAATCGGAACAATAAAGAGGATGGCATGAAGCTAGAACCACGAATCTTCAAGAGAACGGGCCAAGATTTAAGAGAAACTCTTCTCCGGTCTCCACAAAACTGAGAAAGAAGACGAGAAAAACCATGAAGAATATCGAGATACTCCGGACGAATGACAAGAGGAAGGTGGAGCTAAAGATGGAAATGATTGAAAACAAGCTTGGAGAAGGCATGTGACTGATGGAAATCATTCTTACGTCACACTTTAAAAGAATTCTCCGGAAAAAGAAGAGTCAGGCAAGATCCTGGAAAAAGACCTGTGGGTTAGGGCCCACTCAAAAGAAATCACCATTGGGAAAGATTGCTTAAGAGATATAGCACCGGTTGAATTAAATGGCTTGAATAAGATGACAATCCTCAAAATAGCTTGAACGGATTAAGAATTGAAACACGAATCTTCTGAGGAGAATAGCAAGAGGAGAATGATTAATTGGAGCACCGGAATAAGAAAGCATTGTGAAATGAGGAAAATGATAAGATCAACACCGAAATCTTGAATTACATCCACCGGCAGAATCTGAGAACAAAAGAATGATGAACTGAAACTCGTGAGCATCATCCTGCGAAATCACCGGATATTAACATTGAAGGAAAAGAATGAAGAAACATCACATGAATAAAATGGATACTTCATCTGAGAATTTCTGGCTCCAAGAAGAAGAAGGGTGGGAGGGTGGTGAAAACAAGGACAACTTGGGATGAAAGAACATACACCGTTGAGAAAAGACTGAGAGTTGATCTTGCAGATGATGAAAAGATCTGATTAACTCGAAGAAAAGAACGCCGGTTGAGAAGAATTTAACATGACCATCTTGATGATCAAGAAGAATTAGCACTCCCATAGAAATATGAGAACACCAATTAGGAAGGTTATGGAATCAACATTTGACATCGAAGCAACTCGGATACCAGAATCAAAACGAAACAACGGATAAATGTTGCAGCATAGTCTTCATAATATCATTCGAACAGAGAATTGAACGAATGAATTCCGCAGGTACATCAACTAGTCGAGAAGCCACTAGGAAGAACAAAAGATAAATAAAAAGGAACAAGGAACAAATAGAACAAATACAAGATAGAAGCTTCGTTCGACATCTTCGTGCTGAAAGCTCATGGAACGTGTTACAAGAGGGTTTTGCAATCCCCGGATCAGCATAGCCAAGGACCCTTTAAGATGCAACTCCCGATCAGAACAAGTCCATAAAACCACTTCACTCAATGTAGAACCCCAATTTTCATATCAAGCATCCGTTGGAAGAATGCCTAGAACTACTGGATGAACCCACCTATAGATTTCCGAAAGTTTCCAGTTATGCAATCAGGTGTTGGGGATACACGGGAAGCACCGCGCAATCAACTCTAAACCTACATCCAGGTGTATCCATCCTTCAACACATAACCAGTCTTTCTCGGAAACTGTTTACCTCGGACCTTCGAAACGCATCCACTATACAAGCTATCGAAATACTCCCGAACTACCTCCCCAGTACTGGGTGATGTCGGGGTTATCTTGCCACTGGCCGTATAGGAGAGATTTTCGATGTCGGCCGTCTTAAGTATTCTAGTACTGCCGCGATGGATTTGTGACGACAACACCAAGGAGCTCAACTCCCCGGGACACTGCCACAACCCCTAATGACAGGAGGCATCGAGAACAATGTTCTCGTCACAAAGACATCGAAACAATCCAAACAATACTCGCGAGATCCTAAAAAAAATTTGGTGCAATTTTTGAGAGTAGAAGAGACAAGAGTAATCGTCAGGGGTCCTCACCAGAGTGAAAAGAGAAGAGGACAAAAGAAATCCTACTCTCCGATATATATAGGACTCAAAACATTTTCAAGTGTGTGCCTAGACTCAACCGTCAACGATTCGATCAATCAGTGGGGGCTTCTAGGTCGGAGAAGGCTCTGAATACCAACTTGTAATGCCCAGGATGGGACTATATCTCCTACGTGTCGAGGCACGACTTAAAGATATAAGCCCATCCTGGAATGATCTCAAGTTTGGTATCTTTGCACGACTCATGTAAAAGAGGGATTAAATTGCAAAAGGAGATAGTTGGCTTACACTCCCCACTTCACACAATACATTACATAAGCAAATCATCATTCAAAACATCACAACCCGACTACGGGTGAAGATCCAAAAGAAAGATACCAAAACAACATAAAGCCACAGGTCAGGATCGAATCCTAGTAGAAACCACTACTGATCGCCGGAAACGTCACAAGCAAACGGCCACACTCTTCATCGAGCTCCCAGTGAAGTACTTGAACCAGCTTCTGCATCAAACTCGGCTGAACCTGCAACTGGTGTGGTGAAGTAACTGTGAGCCACAGAGGACTCAGCAATCCCGTTCCCGGGTAACAAGACTATTTAAGCCTTGGGAGAGGATAAGGCAGAAGAAAAGAATATGAGGTGAAGGAATAACAAGAGTCTGCAGCAGCAACTAGCACTAGCTTACGTAATAGAGAGCGAGAAGAGAAGTGCCTTGGTCGAGAGATGATCACTAAGTGATCCTAACTAAAGCACGCCAAACATAACCCCACCGTGTTCAACTCCCGAATCCCTATTCGGAAATTGACAGTCACGGTACAGACGCTGGTAGTGTATTGGAACATTGTGTCAAGTTATCTACAACCGGATATTAACAAGCTCCCATCTGCCACATAACCACGGGCACGGCTTTCGAAAGTTCATAACCCTGCAGGGGTGTTCCAACTTGACCCATTACAAGCCCACGATCCGCGGAGTCGCAACTCCAAGGTGGGAAGACCCGAGTATTCTCGGAATCCCATGCTCAAGTTAAACCGAACTAAGGTAAGGCTAATCCAGCAAATCCTCCCGGCGTGTCGACACCGTGATAGTAGCCGCGCGTATCTAAGTCTCAGGACACGACCGGATGGGCGATTCTACAGGTTTATATCAATCCTCGAGTTTCCTCGCGGTGACCCCGCAGAACCCCCGTTTGAGACCAACACCATCAACACTGGCCCCCCTGCTATGTAGAATTAAGAATCCTCGGGGACATGACCCCCTATGCAATTAATTAATTATTTAAGTTGTTATTATGAGGCAAATAGTACCAATGTTGGGATTTGCTGGGAAAGACTTAGCACTTAGCGGTTTATCGAGGGGGTCCCATACACCCCAACCGTGTTAGGAACGCATAATCAAGGAACATAACACCGGTTTATACGGTTCCTAACGGCATGAGTGGAACAAATCACCAAGCAAAAGGCTTAGCCTTCCACCCTTGCCAGTATATAGATGATTCCATTTTAAGCATTTATATAGTGTGATATAACCCAACCAAACTTCAACATGAAGCAAGCATCTTCAATCTTCACCTGCAACTAGCAATGCTATAAGAAGGGCTGAGCGAAGCGTACTTAGCCAAGCAACGGTTTGCATAGGTAGGTTGGTTAAACAGGGCAATGGTTACAAGTAGGAGGCTGACAAGAAGATCATGGGCATCGAGGCAAAACTATAGAGCGGATTTACTAGCAATAGGCAAAGATAGTAATGTTATCGGGGTTCGGTCATCTTGCCTGGGATTCCACAAGGGAGAAGAACGGATCCATGAAGTAGACGGAGCAACAGTCGAGCGAATCCTCACAACTCCGGAACGAAACCGAAGCTAACAAAAGAAGCAACCGGAAAGAAGGAAACAACACGGTAAACACACATATCATAAACATGGCATACGATGCACATCCAAGCATGATGCATGTCCGGTTTAAATATGCATGGCATGGCAAGTGCACAAACAAAACTACAAGTTAAGTGGAGCTCAATATGCAACGAGTTGCATATTGACGAAACACCACATTTTAATTATTTAATTGACTCTAGTTATTAACAAGACAAGATTAAAAGTTTGTTAACATGGCAAGAGGTGAAGCAAAAACAAACTACCTATTTAGACATTCTAAATGAGGCCGGAAGAACAAAAACAATTCCGGAAAATCCCCATGAGCATGTTTAGTAATTTTAAGCAACAACAATTAAACATTTTTAGTGTTGTTAACATGATGCGGATGACATGATCATGTTTATGCAATTTTATTAAAAGTTGACAAGAAGATGATATGAAGCATCGTCACCGTGGTGGAATGAAAGAGTGCCACGGCAACGATCCGAGAATGATGCCACGCAACATATCGGTTCCGGTAACTCGTTGAGAGTCCGGTGCAAAAGGTAACGGAGAGCGAGACATGGAAGATGATAAGGTGGGGCGATCCCGTCACCGGGTTCCCACGAGTCGGCGACGAGGCAACCGAGGAACACTACAAAAGGGACGAAACGGACACGGTGCACACAAGGAAACATTTCATACAACCACAACAAGCATCCACGGGTCACGTCTCGGGGTTATACCTTCGGGGCAACCGTTCTCGGAGGGGTTCGAGTTTGTAGTGGAAGTAGACGATCTCGTAGATGTACATGTCGACGGTAGTGGTACTTGTCGGGATCGTCGTCGACGTAGGGGTACACGTTCGTTTCGGAGAGGGCCTTGATGAACCCAACATCTTCGGGACGACGGTAGTGGAACTTGGCGATGGTAGTCGTTCTCGCGATGAGTTCGTAGATGTACTTGGCGCATCCATCATTTCCGGGCGACGGTAGTGGAACTCGTTCCGTAGTTGTTCATGTCATCGATGTCGGGGTACTTGGTCGGGTCGCCGTGTACTCGTTCATGTAGTCGTTCACGAAAATGGTCATGTAGAGGTACTTGACGGAAACCACGTAGTTGAACTTGTTTTATGTAGATGTTCGGGTCGTTGCGGTCTTGCCGACTTGTCGTGTAGGCGTACACGAGTTCCCTGTCAAGTTAAACAGCACAAGCAAACAAAAGAACAAAAGCGGCAGCATGGTCTCGGCTTGAGGCAGCAGGGGACGGCGCCCTGGAGGAGAGGCCATGGCCTCTGGAGGATGGAGACAGCAGGACGGGCGACCTGGGCGCTGCGGGAGCTGGGGCCTCGGGATGGGGACGAGTCTGCATCGAGAGGGAGGAGGGTCGCGACGCCTGGAGGCTGTCGGGGAGGTCTTGGTGCCGGGACGAAGGGGAGCGAGGCCGCTCGGGCCTGGGGCGCTGCGCGGGGCTCAGCCAGGGGGCTCTGGCCTGGCTCCTGGCGGAGCGGAGGAGCTCGACCTCGCGGCCAGCTCGCGGGCGCGCGGAGGAGGGAGCCGAGGGGACCTGGAGGGAGCGGCGCCACGGTGAGGCGAGGAGATGGAGCCCCTGGGCGCGCAGGGAGGGACCGGCGTGGGGCTCCTGGTGCGGACGACGAGGCCATGGAGGAGACCTGGAGGAGGGGCGCGAGCTCGAGGCGGCACGGCGCTCACGCCAGAGGAGGAGGGAGGACACGGGGCCTGGGCGATCGAGGTGTTCGGGGACGAGGGTCAGGGTCGCTCGAGGGAAAGAAGCGGGCGCTCGGGGGGAAAGGCTCGGGGGGGAAACGGGGAGTGCGAGGCACAGTCGATGGGGAACGCCTGGCGGCGGCTGAGGGAAGAGAGGGAGAGAGCGACCTCGGCTAGGGTTAGCGGTTGAGGCTGGGCCTCGGGCTGGAGTTGGGCCGCAAGGAATCGGGCCGGCTGGCCTAGAAGGCTGGCTGGACTCGCGGCTGGACTGCTGTCTTCTTATTAAAAAAAAACAAAGAAGAGAAGAAAGTAAAAAGAGGTTAGGGATGGAATTAGGACATGAGGTCAAAATTCCTGGACCCGCAAAAAATGTAAGGAATTTAATAAAATTGTTGGAGGGGTTTTTGGAGGAACCTCGATAAACGAGAAAAGAAAATAAAGGGAGGTTTTTGAAGGAAACTCGAAGTAGGAAAAGCAAGGGGAAATTATGCACGTGTGTTGCGGGTAATTCCAAACAATGGAATATTTATTATATAGCCCCCTAATAATATTGAGAGGCTTTTATATGTTATAAAGAGAAGTCATCCTTCCCTCGATTTAAATGGACCGAAGGTCCACACAATTTATTTGGGTTGAGATGCAAGATTAATGACATGATGGCATGATGACATGATGCAATGCAAAAATAAATAACACAAGCAAAATAAAACACACGGGAGAACCCGGAACATCTGGAATCTTCGGGAATCTTCTGGGACGTCGGTCTTCGGGCGTCACACAACGGCGCCTCCGCGTTCAACACACGTACAACCTGGGGACGTCTCCTCCTTCTTGATCCAGCAAGGGGGGAGGAGAAGTTGGGGAAGAGCTCCGGCAGCATGACGACGTGGTGGTGGAGCTTGCAGTTCTCCGACAGGGCTTCGCCAAGCTCTACGGAGGAAGAGGAGGAGTTGGGAGGGGAAGAGGGCTGCGCCAGGGAAAGGGTGTCGCTGCCCTCTCTCTCCCTCACTATATATAGCGGGAAGGGGGGAGGAGGAGGCACCCTAGGGTTTCCCTAGGGGAGGGGCGGCGGCCACAGGGGAAACCATAGATGGGTTTGGGCGCCCCCACCCCTAAGAAACTTGCCCCCCAAGCCGGGAGGGGCGGCTGCCCTAGGGGAGGCGCCCCCACCTCTCCAGGTTACGTGAGATGGGGTGGGAGGGGCGCTCAGCCCCTTAGTGGGCTGATGTGCCCCCTCAACTTGGCCCATAAGCCCCCCCCCCCCAACGCTTTCCTGGGCCTCCGAAACCACTTTCGGACACGCTGGTCGTCACCCGGTACCCTCGGAACAATTCGAGACTCCAATACCCTTCGTCCAATATATCGATCTTTGCCTCCGGACCATTCCGGAGTTCCTTGTCACGTCCGGGATCTCATCCGGAACTCCTAACAACCTTCGGTAACCACATACTATTCCCATAACAACTCTAGCGTCACCGAACCTTAAGTGTGAAGACCCTATGTGTCGTGGAATTAACACGGCAGATGTCCGATTTAGTGGACTTGATGATGGAACCATCGCACGGGTTAGCTTGAAAGGGTTCATGGCACACAAAGGACACAAAGGGTTTTATACTAGTTCGGCCCCTTCGAGAAGGTAAAAGCCTACGTCTAGTTGGTTTGGTATTGCTTGGGCGTCGGATTACAGGGAGCGGAATCGCTTGCCTGCGTCTCGACGGATCGATTGTTGCTTGTCCTGAACCGGTGCCGGGTCATCTCTTTATATAGAGGTGACGCCTGGTCCGATTTACAGAGTCCCGAGGCCGGCTCATAATCGTGTCCGCCTCGGTCTCTCCCCTTTCTTTCTTATCCCTCAAGTTACATCTCTTTGGCGGTTTACAAACCGTATTTCTATACATGGGCTTTGAAATCTCGTGGGCCGTAATCTCTACTAAAATAATAAACCAAATACGATATAACTAAGCCGGTTTACAATATCCGGTTTATACCTATTAACCATATCCCTGACATTAGGCCCCAGAATGATTTGAACTTGTTCATATCAATCTCCATCGTCCTCTGCAATTTCTCTTCTGTCTTCATCTTTTGTAAACCGGCTCTGACGTCATCCTCCAAAATCATTAAAGTCTGACAATGACATCATCTCCGCATTCAACGCCGCGAGCTGTACTGTAGTTTGTTTTTAATGGTTATCCCGAGAATCGAGGCGTTCAACGGATCTTTATCCGATTTTTCTCCCTTGATTACCGCACCTGTCGCTTCATATCTGCCTCTCTGTCTATAAATAGTGCCGCCCCTCCTCATTCTTCCTTCTCGCGTCTTCTTCCTCCTTCCGCTACCTGACCTGCAAGAACTCCATTAGATCCCGAGCTCGGAGCGCCGCCATCATCTCGTCGGATCAAGAGCTCCTCAGGCCGCTGCATCAACCTGACTCGTCCAGATCCTCTCCGCCACCGATTCCTGCCGTCCCTGGTATGTTTATTCTCCTCATTGTAGATCTGTATTCGCCATTGCCTTGCTGGTGTTTTTCCGCCATTAGAGCTTCTGATGAAGCTTCGTCTCCTTGTAGATATCTTTCTTACAGAGATTTAGTAACCTTTAAACCCTAGTCCGTAGGTCTCTCGCTTAGCATCAGATTAGATCTTCGTCATAGTGACCTTGTAGTTTTATTCGTTCCGCCATTAGAGTTCTCCGCGAGCTTCATACTGTTCTTTCTCTGAAACCTGCAACTCCGTAGTATCTTTACCTTTCTGATCTTGCTGTAGATGCGTCAGGTACTTTAGATCTTGTCGTTTTTATTTCTGCTGTTGCCTGCTTTAGGTCTCCTTTTTATGCACATCCTGTAAACTCATCTGCTCTGAATTGGACCTCTGTAGATTTCCCGTGTAATTTTCGTTTCTTTATCTCATTATGCTCAGATCTATTCCTTCTTAGCAATGCGTTGAAAACCTGTTTTTCTCTTCAATAGATCTGCTAAGTATGCTCCGGTTTAGATCGTCATGTCATAAACCGGAAACGATGTAAACTGATGCAATGACTTAATTATTCCTCTTCAACTGCCATTTTAAACCGGAAATGGTATAACTTGTATTATGATTACCGGTTTAACTATGTCAGCTAGTTCTCTGTTCTCTCCACTGCACAATATGTATAAGTCCCGGATCATTTGCATGTCCATAATCCGGTTTATGTATTTTTCCCTTCCTCAGCAGTTTGCTCAAATGGCTAAGCAGTATGTTTCATGCGATTGGGTCCGCTCTGTCGTAACTGAAGAAGACTTAGTCAAATTGTCGAGCATCGGCACTTTAGGGCCTCAGGCCGAGCTAAAATGGCGTGCCCCGGGTAACGAGTGCCCTCCCACTCCTAGATCCGGGGAAGTTATCGTATTCCTGGACCATATCTCCAGAGGCTTCTCTCCCCCCGGTTCAAAATTTTTCCGGGACGTTCTTGCTACCTTCCAGTTGCACCCGCAGGATATCGGACCAAATTCAGTTTCCAACATTTGCGATTTTCAAGTGTTTTCTGAAGCCTATCTGCAAGAAGAACCATCAGTTGATTTATTCCGGGATTTCTTCCATGCAAACCGGCGTACTGAGTTCACCAGCGGACCTCATCAAGAGCTTGGCGGGATTAGCATTCAGAAAAGGAGGGATGCAGTTTTTCCTCACGCCTCCCTGCACACTCATCCTAAGGACTGGAACAAGTCCTGGTTTTACTGCGTAGACACATCTCCTGAAGGCGAAAACCCTTTGCCGGGTTATCGTGAAACTCGTATCCCGGCAAATCACCCCTTGCCACAACGATTAAGTGCTGCTGAACGGATCCAGTTTTCTCCTCAACTCTCCAAGCTGAGAGCTTTCATGGCCAATGGCCTGATCGGCACTGATTTCCTTCGCTGCTGGTTATCATGGAGTATTCTCCCCTTAAGCCGGCGCCCTGATTTGATGTGCAACTATTCCGGTAAATCGGATGATCCTCAGAGGTTTTCTAAGGAGAAGTTGTCTGAATCGGAAGTGATTGAATCGGCCAAGAAAATTGTCAATCCTGCTCTAACAGACTGTACTAGAGTTGGCTTGGCCCCATACTTCAAAAAGAATAAGCTGCCTGAAGTAAGTGTCTTTAACTTGTACTTTATAAACCGTCCTCTTTGAACCGTCTTTTACTTGCCTTTGCTTTTTTCATTTAGGCTGATGATCCTTTCTGGAGGAGGAAACCTCAGGAAAAACCTGCAAGGCAAGCTCGCCGAAAAACTCCTGCAAATAAGAAAAGGAAAGCAGCCATTGACGCCGGTTCTCCCTCTGAGGATGATGATCCGGACTCCGAGGTACGCCTTACTCCGGTTTATATTTTGCCTTTATATACTTGTTCATATCTCTAATGATGCCCTTTTCACAGGATCCACTCGAAGGTGATAACCCGGCGGAGATTGAGGTAACCCTTATTTCTTCCGATTCAGAACTCCCTCCTCAAAAGAGCCGTCGGACTGTTAGAAAGTATCAATTTTCTCATCCTTATGCTAAGTTGGATCCCAATTTTACTTTGAAGAAACAACAGCACGAAGCCTTGCGCCGGACCACTCGCCATAGCGGCTTGGCAGTGGAGTCCTCTGGAATTTCGTTAACTCCGGCTCGAAAACGCCGTGCTGAGGTGATGCTCTCTCCAACTCTTCTTCACCCCAAGGCCGGTCTTATCAGAAAACCACTTAAACCGACTGATCTTGATTATCAGGAAACTCCACTGTCTTCCTCTGGCGAATCAACCGCTACACAGCTTCCACCTTTGAAGACTGTCCCAGGGTAATCCTCTTTACTTCTTCCGGTTCATGATCCCCCCTTTTATTATAATGTTAATTTATTTTTGCTTGTTTCTCCAGCAAACCGAAACCCAGCAAAAAAGCTAAGGGTAAGAAGCCTGTTGCTGATCCTTCTACTGATGAACCAGTAATTGAGCCGTCAACATCTATCCCTCCTGAAGGTACCCCTGTCACTCCGCTTCAAGAACCTGTTCTTGATACTCCTGCCACTGATGCTGCCCAAGATCCACCAAGTCCGGCCCGGGTTAGTTCTCCTCAAGTTAACCCGGGGTCTCCTGATCCGGCTCAAGCTGAAGTTACTCCTCCCAATGCACCCACTTCCCCTGACGTTGTGGTTACTGGCGCTGCTTATGTTGCGCCAGCCAAACCCACCGTTTTAGCAAAACATACTGCTAAAGCGGAGAAAGTAACTCAGGAAAAGGGGAAATGGAGTACGGACATATCCAGTCTTTCGAGTATGAGTGCTCAAGACATTTATTCCGGATATTTGAGCCGGCTCCACAGCAGCCGGGACTATGAAGCCAGCTTAGTAAACTTGATGAGAGAGAAATACGAAGTAAGTTTGCCTGTTCTGACTTTGCTTTGTTTTGACGCATCTTTATCTTCTAACAGCCACCAAGTTCCGGTTTATCTTCTTTATTGAAGGTAATCCGGAACTTTGTAGTTTTTAACTGCTGATCCATACATTAGCCCCCAAGTATCAAGTAGATAACTTGGTTATGTAGTTGATACTTGTAAAAATTGTCTCTGATGCCTTGCTTCAACTGCCATTAGCCCCCAAGTGTCAAGTATACAACTTGGTTGTGTGCTTGAGACTTGTAAAAATTGTCTCTGATGCCTTGCTTCAACTGCCATTAGCCCCCAAGTGTCAAGTATACAACTTGGTTGTGTGCTTGAGACTTGTAAAAATTGTCTCTGATGTATTGCTTCAACTGCCATTAGCCCCCAAGTGTCAAGTATACAACTTGGTTGTGTGCTTGAGACTTGTAATTTCTAATCTTACCTTTGAACTTTTGTCTACAGGCTGAGCTGAACCGGAATGCTGTGGAAAACAGTGAACTTCGAAGCCGGCTTATAGAGACTGAGGCAGCTGCTTCAAAGGCGAAGAAAGAACTTCAAGTGAGTTTAAAAACTGCTGAAGACTTGAAGAAGTTCTTTGATGAGGAACGGACTGCTTTTGAAGTCCAGAAGAAGGATCTTGAAAAGCGTGTTCAAGATGCCGAAGGAGCCCTTAACCCGGTTACTGAAGAATTGGCCGGGTTAAAATGCCAAATTGATTTGATGACCTCTGCTATCTTTGGTAAGCATAACCTTAACCTCTGTCGGCTATCTTTGCAATCTGTGACCTGTACCGGTTTAACTTTCATTGTTTTATGTAGGACGCCGGGTCTCCCATCTTGGTGATGACATACGGAAGAAATTGAAGGCTTGCTATACATTGGTCGAACAACTCTACTCAGGAGCACAAAGGATTATCAGCTCCACTTCCTTTGGTAAACCGGCTCCTTCAACCATCAAGGCTACTTTGAACAGTTTGTCCATTCTGCCAACTCGTCTTGAAGAGGTGAAGAAATCAGCTGCTCGTGGAGGTGCTCTTCTGGCCCTTACAAGGGCTAAAGCTTGGGTTCCAGACCTTGATCCGGAAGAAGTGTTAACCGGATTTCCTGATACCAAGGAGGATGGTTCGGCTTTTGACGAAAAAGATCTTTATGCTCTGACCAAGGAAGTGCGTCCCCTTGCCAGCAAGATTGCACTGGAATCTGACTTGTCTCGATATCATCCAGCGTACAACCTACAGAACGAGCGGATGGATCGGCCGGTTTACGATGTTGCAAATTTAATTCCGCCGGTTCGTCCTCACACCTTTGCTCCTGACATTGACCCTGCTGAGTTAATCAACGATGAAGTATATTTCCGTGCCTTGGCCAAGATTGATTGGCGTGCACCAGATTTCCCGCCGCTTCACGAGGAGGAAGATGTTCCGGAACAAGGTGGTGGCCAATCATCCCGGCAAGGAGAAGCGGACTCTTGAATGTTATTGCTGTAATCATAATTGCTATTCCATAAACAATGCTTCCAACTATTTGGCTTTATGCCTTGTAATAGGTTTAGCTGAAACTTAATGCACTGTGATCCGGCTTTTGGTCTTTATAAGTACTCGTTCGCTGATTTGTTGATTGATGCGGATTCCTTGCTCTGCCCATAAAAAAGATAAAAAATATGTCCTAGTAGTTTTACCACTGGACGGATTAATTTGTTCTCTTAGTATAACTAATAAGCATATCTTTAACAAATAACTGTGATACCTGAATTGCATGTAGCCAAAATACTTTAAACCGGCAGGATGTTTAAAATTACTTTAATCAATCTTCATCAATTCTAATAAACCCTTGAAACTCTTCAGCTCAACTTATCCATAAATCTTTCTCTTCTCGGTTCAGCAATTTGTAACTTGTATCTGACTGTGTGCTGCCAATTGTCAGCTCATCATGAAGTCGAGCCGGGCTACGATGAACGCCGGTTTAACTCTCGCTGGTGTTCATGACCCAGACTTATAACACTAGATAGACGGTCAACTTCTAGAGCTGTTCCCCTTGGTTAGAAAGGTTATGAAACACAAAAATCATCAAGAAACACATAATTATTGTAAATCAAACTATGCAATCGAGGCTTTTTCAAAGAGCTGCCAGGCTCAAAACAAGATTTAGCCATTCATGGGGATGTGGGCGAACCCGACTGTCCCCAGGGGCCGGGTCATCATTTGAACGTGGGCGATACCACTGTTCAGGGAGCCCAAAAATTCATAACATAGCCATTCAAGGGGGTGTAGGCGAACCACTGTCCCCAGGGGCCGGGTCATCATTTGAACGTGGGCGATACCACTGTTCAGGGAGCCCAAATATTCGTAACATAGCCATTCAAGGGG